>OY390740.1:21428621-22628621 GCA_959613385.1 Geotrupes spiniger | reverse complement strand
GACACGATGGAAATTACAACGAACATTACTACAACCGAGTCCACAACTAACGTAACAACGGAGCAAGCTACAGGAAGTACTACAATGACTGAATCTATAACTAACGTCACTAGTAGAGAATCGACAATTTACGCGACTACCACCGAACAAACCGTAAACTTAACGACGAAGGAACCTAATGCAAACGCAACTTCAATGAAACTGACAACAAAAATACCTACGAAGGAACCGACAATTAACGCAACTTCGGCAGAACCTTCAACTAAACTAGCTACGACAGAACAACCAGCAAACCTTACGACGGGTGAAGAAACAATGGAAACTACAAAGAACATTACTGCGACCGAGTCCACAACCAACATAGCAACGGAGCATGCTACAGGAGGCACTGCATTGACGGAACATAGAACTAACGCTACCAGTAGGGAACCGACAATTAACGCGACTACAGCCGAACAAGCTGTAAACGTAACTACGGAGGAACCTGCTGCAAACCTAACATCAATGGAACTGACAACAAATGTAACTGCGAAGGAACCGACAATTAATGCAACTTCGGCAGAACCCTCTTCTAAACTAACTACGGCAGAACAACCAGCAAACCTTACGACGAGTGAAGACACGATGGAAATTACAACGAACATTACTACAACCGAGTCCACAACTAACGTAACAACGGAGCAAGCTACAGCAAGTACTACAATGACTGAATCTATAACTAACGTCACTAGTAGAGAATCGACAATTTACGCGACTACCACCGAACAAACCGTAAACTTAACGACGAAGGAACCTAATGCAAACGCAACTTCAATGGAACCGACAACAAAAATACCCACGAAGGAACCGACAATTAACGCAACTTCGGCAGAACCTTCAACTAAACTAACTACGACAGAACAACCAGCAAACCTTACGACGGGTGAAGAAACAATGGAAACTACAAAGAACATTACTGCGACCGAGTCCACAACCAACATAGCAACGGAGCATGCTACAGGAGGCACTGCATTGACGGAACATAGAACTAACGCTACTAGTAGGGAACCGACAATTAACGGGACTACAGCCGAACAAGCCGTTAACGTAATTACGGAGGAACCTGCTGCAAACCTAACATCAATGGAACTGACAACAAATATAACTGCGAAGGAACCGACAATTAATGCAACTTCGGCAGAACCCTCTTCTAAACTAACTGCGAGCGAACAACCAGCAAACCATACGACGAGTGAAGACACGATGGAAACTACAACCAACACTACTACGACCGAGTCCACAACTAACGTAACAACGGAGCAAGCTACTGGAAGTACTACAATGACGGAACCTATAACTAACGTTACTAGTAGAGAACCGACAATTTACGCGACTACCACCGAACAAACCGTAAACGGAACGACGCAGGAACCCAATGCAAACGCAACATCAGCGGAACTGATAACAAATGTAACTACGAAGGAACCGACAATAACCGAAACTTCGGCAAAACCTTCAACTAAACTAACTACGACAGAACAACCAGCAAACCTTACTGCGGGTGAAGGAACAATGGAAACTACAAAGAACATTACTGCGACCGCGTCCACAACCAACATAACAACGGATCATGCCACAGGAGGCACTACATTGACGGAACCTAGAACTGACGTTACTAGCAGGGAACCGACAATTAACGCGACTGCAGCCGAACAAGCCGTAAATGTAACTACGGAGGAACCTACTGCAAACGCAACATCAATGGAACTGACAATAAATGTAACTACGAAGGAACCGATAATTAATGCAACTTCGGCAGAACTTTCAACTAAACTAACTACGACAGAACAACCAGCATATCTTACGACGAGTGAAGCAATGATGGAAATTGCAATGAACATAACTACGACCGAGTCCACAACTAACGTAACAACGGAGGAGCAAGATACAGGAAGTACTACAATGACGGAACCTATAACTAACGTTACTAGTAAAGAAGCGACAATTAACGCGACTACCATCGAACAAACCGTAAATGTAACGACGAAGGAACATAATATAATCGCAACTTCAATGGAGCTGACAACAAAAATAACTACGAAGGAACCAACAATTAATGCAACTTCGGCAGAACCCTCTTCTAAACTAACTGCGGCCGAACAACCAGCAAACCATACGACGAGTGAAGACACGATGAAAACTACAACGAACATTACTACGACCGAGATCACAACTAACGTAACAACGGAGCAAGCTACAGGAAGTACTACAATGATGGAACATATAACTAACGTTACTAGTAGAGAACCGACAATTTACGCGACTACCACCGAACAAACCGTAAACGGAACGACGCAGGAACCTAATGCAAACGCAACATCAGTGGAACTGATAACAAATGTAACTACCAAGGAACCGACAATGAACCAAACTTCGGCAAAACCTTCAACTAAACTAACTACGACAGAACAACCAGCAAACCTTACTACGGGTGAAGGAACAATGGAAACTACAAAGAACATTACTGCGACCGCGTCCACAACCAACATAACAACGGATCATGCTACAGGAGGCACTACATTGACGAAACCTAGAACTAACGTTACTAGCAGGGAACCGACAATTAACGCGACTGCAGCCGAGATAGCCGTAAATGTAACTACGGAGGAACCTACTGCAAACGCAACATCAATGGAACTGACAACAAATGTAACTACGAAGGAACCGATAATTAATGCAACTTCGGCAGAACTTTCAACTAAACTAACTACGACAGAACAACCAGAATATCTTACGACGAGTGAAGCAACGGTGGAAATTACAATGAACATTACTACGACCGAGTCCACAACTAACGTAACAACGGAGGAGCAAGCTACAGGAAGTACTACAATGACGGAACCTATAACTAACGTTACTAGTAAAGAAGCGACAATTAACGGGACTACCATCGAACAAACCGTAAATGTAACGACGAAGGAACATAATGCAAACGCAACTTCAATGGAACTGACAACAAATGTAACTACGAAGGGACCGATAATTAATGCAACTTCGGCAGAAGTTTCAACTAAACTAACTACGGCAGAACAACCAGCAAACCTTACGACGAGTGAAGACACGATGGAAATTACAACGAACATTACTACAACCGAGTCCACAACTAACGTAACAACGGAGCAAGCTACAGGAAGTACTACAATGACTGAATCTATAACTAACGTCACTAGTAGAGAACCGACAATTTACGCGACTACCACCGAACAAACCGTAAACGGAACGACGCAGGAACCTAATGCAAACGCAACATCAGTGGAACTGATAACAAATGTAACTACGAAGGAACCGACAATGAACGAAACTTCGGCAAAACCTTCAACTAAACTAACTACGACAGAACAACCAGCAAACCTTACTACGGGTGAACGAACAATGGAAACTACAAAGAACTTTACTGCGACCGAGTCCACAACCAACATAACAACGGATCATGCTACAGGAGGCACTACATTGACGGAACCTAGAACTAACGTTACTAGCAGGGAACCGACAATTAACGCGACTGCAGCCGAACAAGCCGTAAATGTAACTACGGAGGAACCTACTGCAAACGCAACATCAATGGAACTGACAACAAATGTAACTACGAAGGAACCGATAATTAATGCAACTTCGGCAGAACTTTCAACTAAACTAACTACGACAAAACAACCAGCAAACCTTACGACGAGTGAAGACACGATGGAAATTACAACGAACATTACTACAACCGAGTCCACAACTAACGTAACAACGAAGCAAGCTACAGGAAGTACTACAATGACTGAATCTATAACTAACGTCACTAGTAGAGAATCGACAATTTACGCGACTACCACCGAACAAACCGTAAACGGAACGACGCAGGAACCTAATGCAAACGCAACATCAATGGAACTGCCAACAAATGTAACTACGAAGGAACCGATAATTAATGCAACTTCGGCAGAACTTTCAACTAAACTAACTACGACAGAACAACCAGCATATCTTACGACGAGTGAAGCAACGATGGAAATTGCAATGAACATTACTACGACCGAGTCCACAACTAACGTAACAACGGAGGAGCAAGCTACAGGAAGTACTACAATGACGGAACCTATAACTAACGTTACTAGTAAAGAAGCGACAATTAACGCGACTACCATCGAACAAACCGTAAATGTAACGACGAAGGAACATAATGCAAACGCAACTTCAATGGAGCTGACAACAAAAATAACTACGAAGGAACCAATAATTAATGCAACTTCGGCAGAACCCTCTTCTAAACTAACTGCGGCCGAACAACCAGCAAACCATACGACGAGTGAAGACACGATGAAAACTACAACGAACATTACTACGACCGAGTCCACAACTAACGTAACAACGGAGCAAGCTACAGGAAGTACTACAATGATGGAACCTATAACTAACGTTACTAGTAGAGAACCGACAATTTACGCGACTACCACCGAACAAACCGTAAACGGAACGACGCAGGAACCTAATGCAAACGCAACATCAGTGGAACTGATAACAAATGTAACTACGAAGGAACCGACAATGAACGAAACTTCGGCAAAACCTTCAACAAAACTAACTACGACAGAACAACCAGCAAACCTTACTACGGGTGAAGGAACAATGGAAACTACAAAGAACATTACTGCGACCGCGTCCACAACCAACATAACAACGGATCATGCTACAGGAGGCACTACATTGACGAAACCTAGAACTAACGTTACAAGCAGGGAACCGACAATTAACGCGACTGCAGCCGAACAAGCCGTAAATGTAACTACGGAGGAACCTACTGCAAACGCAACATCAATGGAACTGACAACAAATGTAACTACGAAGGAACCGATAATTAATGCAACTTCGGCAGAACTTTCAACTAAACTAACTACGACAGAACAACCAGAATATCTTACCACGAGTGAAGCAACGGTGGAAATTACATTGAACATTACTACGACCGAGTCCACAACTAACGTAACAACGGAGGAGCAAGCTACAGGAAGTACTACAATGACGGAACTTATAATTAACGTTACTAGTAAAGAAGCGACAATTAACGCGACTACCATCGAACAAACCGTAAATGTAACGACGAAGGAACATAATGCAAACGCAACTTCAATGGAGCTGACAACAAAAATAACTACGAAGGAACCAACAATTAACGCAACTTCGGCAGAACATTCAACTAAACTAACTACGACAGAACAACCAGCAAACCTTACGGCGAGTGAAGAAACGATGGAAATTACAACGAACATTATTACGACAGAGTCCACAACTAACGTAACAACGGAGCAAGCTACAGGAAGTACTACAATGAGGGAACCCATAACTAACGTTACTAGTAAAGGAGCGACAATTAACGCGACTACCATCGAACAAACCGTAAATGTAACGACGCAGGAACATAATGCAAACGCAACTTCAATGGAGCTGACAACAAAAATAACTACGAAGGAAACGACAATTAACGCAACTTCGGCAGAACCTTCAACTAAACTAACTAGGACAGAACAAGCAGCAAACCTTACGTCGGGTGAAGAAACAATGGAAAATACAAAGAACATTACTGCGACCGAGTCCACAACCAACATAACAGCGGAGCATGCTACAGGAGGCACTACATTGACAGAACCTAGAACTAATGTTACTAGTAGGGAACCGACAATTAACGTGACTACAGCCGAACAAGCCGTTAACGTAACTACGGAGGAACCTGCTGCAAACCTAACATCAATGGAACTGACAACAAATGTAACTGCGAAGGAACCGACAATTAATGCAACTTCGGCAGAACCCTCTTCTAAACTAACTGCGACCGAACAAGCAGCAAACCATACGACGAGTGAAGACACGATGGAAACTACAACGAACATTACTACCACCGAGTCCACAACTAACGTAACAACGGAGCAAGTTACAGGAAGTACTACAATGACGGAACCTATAACTAACGTTACTAGTAGAGAACCGACAATTTACGCGACTACCACCGAACAAACCGTAAACGGAACGACGCAGGAACCTAATGCAAACGCAACATCAGTGGAACTGATAACAAATGTAACTACGAAGGAACCGACAATGAACGAAACTTCGGCAAAACCTTCAACTAAACTAACTACGACAGAACAACCAGCAAACCTTACTACGGGTGAAGGAACAATGGAAACTACAAAGAACATTACTGCGACCGCGTCCACAACCAACATAACAACGGATCATGCTACAGGAGGCACTACATTGACGGAACCTAGAACTAACGTTACTAGCAGGGAACCGACAATTAACGCGACTGCAGCCGAACAAGCCGTAAATGTAACTGCGGAGGAACCTACTGCAAACGCAACATCAATGGAACTGACAACAAATGTAACTACGAAGGAACCGATAATTAATGCAACTTCGGCAGAACTTTCAACTAAACTAACTACGACAGAACAACCAGCAAACCTTACGACGGGTGAAGAAACAATGGAAACTACAAAGAACATTACTGCGACCGAGTCCACAACCAACATAGCAACGGAGCATGCTACAGGAGGCACTGCATTGACGGAACATAGAACTAACGCTACTAGTAGGGAACCGACAATTAACGCGACTACAGCCGAACAAGCTGTAAACGTAACTACGGAGGAACCTGCTGCAAACCTAACATCAATGGAACTGACAACAAATGTAACTGCGAAGGAACCGACAATTAATGCAACTTGGGCAGAACCCTCTTCTAAACTAACTACGGCAGAACAACCAGCAAACCTTACGACGAGTGAAGACACGATGGAAATTACAACGAACATTACTACAACCGAGTCCACAACTAACGTAACAACGGAGCAAGCTACAGGAAGTACTACAATGACTGAATCTATAACTAACGTCACTAGTAAAGAATCGACAATTTACGCGACTACCACCGAACAAACCGTAAACTTAACGACGAAGGAACCTAATGCAAACGCAACTTCAATGGAACTGACAACAAAAATACCCACGAAGGTACCGACAATTAACGCAACTTCGGCAGAACCTTCAACTAAACTAACTACGACAGAACAACCAGCAAACCTTACGACGGGTGAAGAAACAATGGAAACTACAAAGAACATTACTGCGACCGAGTCCACAACCAACATAGCAACGGAGCATGCTACAGGAGGCACTGCATTGACGGAACATAGAACTAACGCTACTAGTAGGGAACCGACAATTAACGGGACTACAGCCGAACAAGCCGTTAACGTAACTACGGAGGAACCTGCTGCAAACCTAACATCAATGGAACTGACAACAAATATAACTGCGAAGGAACCGATAATTAATGGAACTTCGGCAGAACTTTCAACTAAACTAACTACGACAGAACAACCAGAATATCTTACGACGAGTGAAGCAACGGTGGAAATTACAATGAACATTACTACGACCGAGTCCACAACTAACGTAACAACGGAGGAGCAAGCTACAGGAAGTACTACAATGACGCAACCTATAATTAACGTTACTAGTAAAGAAGCGACAATTAACACGACTACCATCGAACAAACCGTAAATGTAACGACGAAGGAACATAATGCAAACGCAACTTCAATGGAGCTGACAACAAAAATAACTAGGAAGGAACCAACAATTAACGCAACTTCGGCAGAACATTCAACTAAACTAACTACGACAGAACAACCAGCAAACCTTACGGCGAGTGAAGAAACGATGGAAATTACAACGAACATTATTACGACAGAGTCCACAACTAACGTAACAACGGAGCAAGCTACAGGAAGTACTACAATGACTGAATCTATAACTAACGTCACTAGTAGAGAATCGACAATTTACGCGACTACCACCGAACAAACCGTAAACTTAACGACGAAGGAACCTAATGCAAACGCAACTTCAATGGAACTGACAACAAAAATACCTACGAAGGAACCGACAATTAACGCAACTTCGGCAGAACCTTCAACTAAACTAACTACGACAGAACAACCAGCAAACCTTACGACGGGTGAAGAAACAATGGAAACTACAAAGAACATTACTGCGACCGAGTCCACAACCAACATAGCAACGGAGCATGCTACAGGAGGCACTGCATTGACGGAACATAGAACTAACGCTACTAGTAGGGAACTGACAATTGACGCGACTACAGCCGAACAAGCTGTAAACGTAACTACGGAGGAACCTGCTGCAAACCCAACATCAATGGAACTAACAACAAATGTAACTGCGAAGGAACCGACAATTAATGCAACTTCGGCAGAACCCTCTTCTAAACTAACTACGGCAGAACAACCAGCAAACCTTACGACGAGTGAAGACACGATGTACATTACAACGAACATTACTACAACCGAGTCCACAACTAACGTAACAACGGAGCAAGCTACAGGAAGTACTACAATGACTGAATCTATAACTAACGTCACTAGTAGAGAATCGACAATTTACGCGACTACCACCGAACAAACCGTAAACTTAACGACGAAGGAACCTAATGCAAATGCAACTTCAATGGAACTGACAACAAAAATACCCACGAAGGAACCGACAATTAACGCAACTTCGGCAGAACCTTCAACTAAACTAACTACGACAGAACAACCAGCAAACCTTACGACGGGTGAAGAAACAATGGAAACTACAAAGAACATTACTGCGACCGAGTCCACAACCAACATAGCAACGGAGCATGCTACAGGAGGCACTGCATTGACGGAACATAGAACTAACGCTACTAGTAGGGAACCGACAATTAACGGGACTACAGCCGAACAAGCCGTTAACGTAACTACGGAGGAACCTGCTGCAAACCTAACATCAATGGAACTGACAACAAATATAACTGCGAAGGAACCGACAATTAATGCAACTTCGGCAGAACCCTCTTCTAAACTAACTGCCAGCGAACAACCAGCACACCATACGACGAGTGAAGACACGATGGAAATTACAACCAACATTACTACGACCGAGTCCACAACTAACGTAACAACGGAGGAGCAAGCTACTGGAAGTACTACAATGACGGAACCCATAACTAACGTTACTAGTAAAGAAGCGACAATTAACGCGACTACCATCGAACAAACCGTAAATGTAACGACGAAGGAACACAATGCAAACGCAACTTCAATGGAGCTGACAACAAAAATAACTACGAAGGAAACGACAATTAACGCAACTTCGGCAGAACCTTCAACTAAAGTAACTACGACAGAACAACCAGCAAACCTTACGTCGGGTGAAGAAATAATGGAAAATACAAAGAACATTACTGCGACCGAGTCCACAACCAACATAACAGCGGAGCATGCTACAGGAGGCACTAC
This sequence comes from Geotrupes spiniger, assembly GCA_959613385.1. NCBI lineage: Eukaryota > Metazoa > Arthropoda > Insecta > Coleoptera > Geotrupidae > Geotrupes > Geotrupes spiniger. Next base: position 22,619,250 of record OY390740.1, on the reverse strand, counting down.
ATTGACAGAACCTAGAACTAATGTTACTAGCAGGGAACCGACAATTAACGCGACTACAGCCGAACAAGCCGTAAACGTAACTACGGAGGAACCTGCTGCAAACCTAACATCAATGGAACTGACAACAAATGTAACTGCGAAAGAACCGACAATTAATGCAACTTCGGCAGAACCCTCTTCTAAACTAACTGCGACCGAACAACCAGCAAACCATACGACGAGTGAAGACACGATGGAAACTACAACGGACATTACTACGACCGAGTCCACAACTAACGTAACAACGGAGCAAGCTACAGCAAGTACTACAATGACGGAACCTATAACTAACGTTAATAGTAGAGAACCGACAATTTACGCGACTACCACCGAACAAACCGTAAACGGAATAACGCAGGAACCTAATGCAAACGCAACATCAGTGGAACTGATAACAAATGTAACTACGAAGGAACCGACAATGAACGAAACTTCAGCAAAACCTTCAACTAAACTAACTACGACAGAACAACCAGCAAACCTTACTACGGGTGAAGAAACAATGGAAACTACAAAGAACATTACTGCGACCGCGTCCACAACCAACATAATAACGGATCATGCTACAGGAGGCACTACATTGACGGAACCTAGAACTAACGTTAATAGTAGAGAACCGACAATTTACGCGACTACCACCGAACAAACCGTAAACGGAACGACGCAGGAACCTAATGCAAACGCAACATCAATGGAACTGACAACAAATGTAACTACGAAGGGACCGATAATTAATGCAACTTCGGCAGAAGTTTCAACTAAACTAACTACGGCAGAACAACCAGCAAACCTTATGACGAGTGAAGACACGATGGAAATTACAACGAACATTACTACAACCGAGTTCACAACTAACGTAACAACGGAGCAAGCTACAGGAAGTACTACAATGACTGAATCTATAACTAACGTCACTAGTAGAGAATCGACAATTTACGCGACTACCACCGAACAAACCGTAAACTTAACGACGAAGGAACCTAATGCAAACGCAACTTCAATGGAACTGACAACAAAAATACTTACGAAGGAACCGACAATTAACGCAACTTCGGCAGAACCTTCAACTAAACTAACTACGACAGAACAACCAGCAAACCTTACGACGGGTGAAGAAACAATGGAAACTACAAAGAACATTACTGCGACCGAGTCCACAACCAACATAGCAACGGAGCATGCTACAGGAGGCACTACATTGACGGAACCTAGAACTAACGTTACTAGCAGGGAACCGACAATTAACGCGACTGCAGCCGAACAAGCCGTAAATGTAACTACGGAGGAACCTACTGCAAACGCAACATCAATGGAACTGACAACAAATGTAACTACGAAGGAACCGATAATTAATGCAACTTCGGCAGAACTTTCAACTAAACTAACTACGACAGAACAACCAGAATATCTTACGACGAGTGAAGCAACGGTGGAAATTACAATGAACATTACTACGACCGAGTCCACAACTAACGTAACAACGGAGGAGCAAGCTACAGGAAGTACTACAATGACGGAACCTATAACTAACGTTACTAGTAAAGAAGCGACAATTAACGCGACTACCATCGAACAAACCGTAAATGTAACGACGAAGGAACATAATGCAAACGCAACTTCAATGGAACTGACAACAGCAGAAGTTTCAACTAAACTAACTACGGCAGAACAACCAGCAAACCTTACGACGAGTGAAGACACGATGGAAATTACAACGAACATTACTACAACCGAGTCCACAACTAACGTAACAACGGAGCAAGCTACAGGAAGTACTACAATGACTGAATCTATAACTAACGTCACTAGTAGAGAATCGACAATTTACGCGACTACCACCGAACAAACCGTAAACTTAACGACGAAGGAACCTAATGCAAACGCAACTTCAATGAAACTGACAACAAAAATACCTACGAAGGAACCGACAATTAACGCAACTTCGGCAGAACCTTCAACTAAACTAACTACGACAGAACAATCAGCAAACCTTACGACGGGTGAAGAAACAATGGAAACTACAAAGAACATTACTGCGACCGAGTCCACAACCAACATAGCAACGGAGCATGCTACAGGAGGCACTGCATTGACGGAACATAGAACTAACGCTACTAGTAGGGAACCGACAATTAACGCGACTACAGCCGAACAAGCTGTAAACGTAACTACGGAGGAACCTGCTGCAAACCTAACATCAATGGAACTGACAACAAATGTAACTGCGAAGGAACCGACAATTAATGCAACTTCGGCAGAACCCTCTTCTAAACTAACTACGGCAGAACAACCAGCAAACCTTACGACGAGTGAAGACACGATGGAAATTACAACGAACATTACTACAACCGAGTCCACAACTAACGTAACAACGGAGCAAGCTACAGCAAGTACTACAATGACTGAATCTATAACTAACGTCACTAGTAGAGAATCGACAATTTACGCGACTACCACCGAACAAACCGTAAACTTAACGACGAAGGAACCTAATGCAAACGCAACTTCAATGGAACTGACAACAAAAATACCTACGAAGGAACCGACAATTAACGCAACTTCGGCAGAACCTTCAACTAAACTAACTACGACAGAACAACCAGCAAACCTTACGACGGGTGAAGAAACAATGGAAACTACAAAGAACATTACTGCGACCGAGTCCACAACCAACATAGCAACGGAGCATGCTACAGGAGGTACTGCATTGACGGAACATAGAACTAACGCTACTAGTAGGGAACTGACAATTGACGCGACTACAGCCGAACAAGCTGTAAACGTAACTACGGAGGAACCTGCTGCAAACCCAACAGCAATGGAACTGACAACAAATGTAACTGCGAAGGAACCGACAATTAATGCAACTTCGGCAGAACCCTCTTCTAAACTAACTACGGCAGAACAACCAGCAAACCTTACGACGAGTGAAGACACGTTGGAAATTACAACGAACATTACTACAACCGAGTCCACAACTAACGTAACAACGGAGCAAGCTACAGGAAGTACTACAATGACTGAATCTATAACTAACGTCACTAGTAGAGAATCGACAATTTACGCGACTACCACCGAACAAACCGTAAACTTAACGACGAAGGAACCTAATGCAAACGCAACTTCAATGGAACCGACAACAAAAATACCCACGAAGGAACCGACAATTAACGCAACTTCGGCAGAACCTTCAACTAAACTAACTACGACAGAACAACCAGCAAACCTTACGACGGGTGAAGAAACAATGGAAACTACAAAGAACATTACTGCGACCGAGTCCACAACCAACATAGCAACGGAGCATGCTACAGGAGGCACTGCATTGACGGAACATAGAACTAACGCTACTAGTAGGGAACCGACAATTAACGGGACTACAGCCGAACAAGCCGTTAACGTAATTACGGAGGAACCTGCTGCAAACCTAACATCAATGGAACTGACAACAAATATAACTGCGAAGGAACCGACAATTAATGCAACTTCGGCAGAACCCTCTTCTAAACTAACTGCGAGCGAACAACCAGCAAACCATACGACGAGTGAAGACACGATGGAAACTACAACCAACACTACTACGACCGAGTCCACAACTAACGTAACAACGGAGCAAGCTACTGGAAGTACTACAATGACGGAACCTATAACTAACGTTACTAGTAGAGAACCGACAATTTACGCGACTACCACCGAACAAACCGTAAACGGAACGACGCAGGAACCTAATGCAAACGCAACATCAGCGGAACTGATAACAAATGTAACTACGAAGGAACCGACAATGACCGAAACTTCGGCAAAACCTTCAACTAAACTAACTACGACAGAACAACCAGCAAACCTTACTGCGGGTGAAGGAACAATGGAAACTACAAAGAACATTACTGCGACCGCGTCCACAACCAACATAACAACGGATCATGCCACAGGAGGCACTACATTGACGGAACCTAGAACTGACGTTACTAGCAGGGAACCGACAATTAACGCGACTGCAGCCGAACAAGCCGTAAATGTAACTACGGAGGAACCTACTGCAAACGCAACATCAATGGAACTGACAACAAATGTAACTACGAAGGAACCGATAATTAATGCAACTTCGGCAGAACTTTCAACTAAACTAACTACGACAGAACAACCAGCATATCTTACGACGAGTGAAGCAACGATGGAAATTGCAATGAACATAACTACGACCGAGTCCACAACTAACGTAACAACGGAGGAGCAAGATACAGGAAGTACTACAATGACGGAACCTATAACTAACGTTACTAGTAAAGAAGCGACAATTAACGCGACTACCATCGAACAAACCGTAAATGTAACGACGAAGGAACATAATATAAACGCAACTTCAATGGAGCTGACAACAAAAATAACTACGAAGGAACCAACAATTAATGCAACTTCGGCAGAACCCTCTTCTAAACTAACTGCGGCCGAACAACCAGCAAACCATACGACGAGTGAAGACACGATGAAAACTACAACGAACATTACTACGACCGAGATCACAACTAACGTAACAACGGAGCAAGCTACAGGAAGTACTACAATGATGGAACCTATAACTAACGTTACTAGTAGAGAACCGACAATTTACGCGACTACCACCGAACAAACCGTAAACGGAACGACGCAGGAACCTAATGCAAACGCAACATCAGTGGAACTGATAACAAATGTAACTACCAAGGAACCGACAATGAACGAAACTTCGGCAAAACCTTCAACTAAACTAACTACGACAGAACAACCAGCAAACCTTACTACGGGTGAAGGAACAATGGAAACTACAAAGAACATTACTGCGACCGCGTCCACAACCAACATAACAACGGATCATGCTACAGGAGGCACTACATTGACGAAACCTAGAACTAACGTTACTAGCAGGGAACCGACAATTAACGCGACTGCAGCCGAGATAGCCGTAAATGTAACTACGGAGGAACCTACTGCAAACGCAACATCAATGGAACTGACAACAAATGTAACTACGAAGGAACCGATAATTAATGCAACTTCGGCAGAACTTTCAACTAAACTAACTACGACAGAACAACCAGAATATCTTACGACGAGTGAAGCAACGGTGGAAATTACAATGAACATTACTACGACCGAGTCCACAACTAACGTAACAACGGAGGAGCAAGCTACAGGAAGTACTACAATGACGGAACCTATAACTAACGTTACTAGTAAAGAAGCGACAATTAACGGGACTACCATCGAACAAACCGTAAATGTAACAACGAAGGAACATAATGCAAACGCAACTTCAATGGAACTGACAACAAATGTAACTACGAAGGGACCGATAATTAATGCAACTTCGGCAGAAGTTTCAACTAAACTAACTACGGCAGAACAACCAGCAAACCTTACGACGAGTGAAGACACGATGGAAATTACAACGAACATTACTACAACCGAGTCCACAACTAACGTAACAACGGAGCAAGCTACAGGAAGTACTACAATGACTGAATCTATAACTAACGTCACTAGTAGAGAATCGACAATTTACGCGACTACCACCGAACAAACCGTAAACTTAACGACGAAGGAACCTAATGCAAACGCAACTTCAATGGAACTGACAACAAAAATACCTACGAAGGAACCGACAATTAACGCAACTTCGGCAGAACCTTCAACTAAACTAACTACGACAGAACAACCAGCAAACCTTACGACGGGTGAAGAAACAATGGAAAATACAAAGAACATTACTGCGACCGAGTCCACAACCAACATAACAGCGGAGCAGGCTACAGGAGGCACTACATTGACAAAACCTAGAATTAATGTTACTAGTAGGGAACCGACAATTAACGTGACTACAGCCGAACAAGCCGTTAACGTAACTACGGAGGAACCTGCTGCAAACCTAACATCAATGGAACTGACAACAAATGTAACTGCGAAGGAACCGACAATTAATGCAACTTCGGCAGAACCCTCTTCTAAACTAACTGCGACCGAACAAGCAGCAAACCATACGACGAGTGAAGACACGATGGAAACTACAACGAACATTACTACCACCGAGTCCACAACTAACGTAACAACGGAGCAAGCTACAGGAAGTACTACAATGACGGAACCTATAGCTAACGTTACTAGTAGAGAACCGACAATTTACGCGACTACCACCGAACAAACCGTAAACGGAACGACGCAGGAACCTAATGCAAACGCAACATCAGTGGAACTGATAACAAATGTAACTACGAAGGAACCGACAATGAACGAAACTTCGGCAAAACCTTCAACTAAACTAACTACGACAGAAAAACCAGCAAACCTTACTACGGGTGAACGAACAATGGAAACTACAAAGAACTTTACTGCGACCGAGTCCACAACCAACATAACAACGGATCATGCTACAGGAGGCACTACATTGACGGAACCTAGAACTAACGTTACTAGCAGGGAACCGACAATTAACGCGACTGCGGCCGAACAAGCCGTAAATGTAACTACGGAGGAACCTACTGCAAACGCAACATCAATGGAACTGACAACAAATGTAACTACGAAGGAACCGATAATTAATGCAACTTCGGCAGAACTTTCAACTAAACTAACTACGACAGAACAACCAGCAAACCTTACGACGAGTGAAGACACGATGGAAATTACAACGAACATTACTACAACCGAGTCCACAACTAACGTAACAACGAAGCAAGCTACAGGAAGTACTACAATGACTGAATCTATAACTAACGTCACTAGTAGAGAATCGACAATTTACGCGACTACCACCGAACAAACCGTAAACTTAACGACGAAGGAACCTAATGCAAACGCAACTTCAATGGAACTGACAACAAAAATACCTACGAAGGAACCGACAATTAACGCAACTTCGGCAGAACCTTCAACTAAACTAACTACGACAGAACAACCAGCAAACCTTACGACGGGTGAAGAAACAATGGAAAATACAAAGAACATTACTGCGACCGAGTCCACAACCAACATAACAGCGGAGCAGGCTACAGGAGGCACTACATTGACAAAACCTAGAATTAATGTTACTAGTAGGGAACCGACAATTAACGTGACTACAGCCGAACAAGCCGTTAACGTAACTACGGAGGAACCTGCTGCAAACCTAACATCAATGGAACTGACAACAAATGTAACTGCGAAGGAACCGACAATTAATGCAACTTCGGCAGAACCCTCTTCTAAACTAACTGCGACCGAACAAGCAGCAAACCATACGACGAGTGAAGACACGATGGAAACTACAACGAACATTACTACCACCGAGTCCACAACTAACGTAACAACGGAGCAAGCTACAGGAAGTACTACAATGACGGAACCTATAGCTAACGTTACTAGTAGAGAACCGACAATTTACGCGACTACCACCGAACAAACCGTAAACGGAACGACGCAGAAACCTAATGCAAACGCAACATCAGTGGAACTGATAACAAATGTAACTACGAAGGAACCGACAATGAACGAAACTTCGGCAAAACCTTCAACTAAACTAACTACGACAGAAAAACCAGCAAACCTTACTACGGGTGAACGAACAATGGAAACTACAAAGAACTTTACTGCGACCGAGTCCACAACCAACATAACAACGGATCATGCTACAGGAGGCACTACATTGACGGAACCTAGAACTAACGTTACTAGCAGGGAACCGACAATTAACGCGACTGCGGCCGAACAAGCCGTAAATGTAACTACGGAGGAACCTACTGCAAACGCAACATCAATGGAACTGACAACAAATGTAACTACGAAGGAACCGATAATTAATGCAACTTCGGCAGAACTTTCAACTAAACTAACTACGACAGAACAACCAGCAAACCTTACGACGAGTGAAGACACGATGGAAATTACAACGAACATTACTACAACCGAGTCCACAACTAACGTAACAACGAAGCAAGCTACAGGAAGTACTACAATGACTGAATCTATAACTAACGTCACTAGTAGAGAATCGACAATTTACGCGACTACCACCGAACAAACCGTAAACGGAACGACGCAGGAACCTAATGCAAACGCAACATCAATGGAACTGCCAACAAATGTAACTACGAAGGAACCGATAATTAATGCAACTTCGGCAGAACTTTCAACTAAACTAACTACGACAGAACAACCAGCATATCTTACGACGAGTGAAGCAACGATGGAAATTGCAATGAACATTACTACGACCGAGTCCACAACTAACGTAACAACGGAGGAGCAAGCTACAGGAAGTACTACAATGACGGAACCTATAACTAACGTTACTAGTAAAGAAGCGACAATTAACGCGACTACCATCGAACAAACCGTAAATGTAACGACGAAGGAACATAATGCAAACGCAACTTCAATGGAGCTGACAACAAAAATAACTACGAAGGAACCAACAATTAATGCAACTTCGGCAGAACCCTCTTCTAAACTAACTGCGGCCGAACAACCAGCAAACCATACGACGAGTGAAGACACGATGAAAACTACAACGAACATTACTACGACCGAGTCCACAACTAACGTAACAACGGAGCAAGCTACAGGAAGTACTACAATGATGGAACCTATAACTAACGTTACTAGTAGAGAACCGACAATTTACGCGACTACCACCGAACAAACCGTAAACGGAACGACGCAGGAACCTAATGCAAACGCAACATCAGTGGAACTGATAACAAATGTAACTACGAAGGAACCGACAATGAACGAAACTTCGGCAAAACCTTCAACAAAACTAACTACGACAGAACAACCAGCAAACCTTACTACGGGTGAAGGAACAATGGAAACTACAAAGAACATTACTGCGACCGCGTCCACAACCAACATAACAACGGATCATGCTACAGGAGGCACTACATTGACGAAACCTAGAACTAACGTTACAAGCAGGGAACCGACAATTAACGCGACTGCAGCCGAACAAGCCGTAAATGTAACTACGGAGGAACCTACTGCAAACGCAACATCAATGGAACTGACAACAAATGTAACTACGAAGGAACCGATAATTAATGCAACTTCGGCAGAACTTTCAACTAAACTAACTACGACAGAACAACCAGAATATCTTACCACGAGTGAAGCAACGGTGGAAATTACATTGAACATTACTACGACCGAGTCCACAACTAACGTAACAACGGAGGAGCAAGCTACAGGAAGTACTACAATGACGGAACTTATAATTAACGTTACTAGTAAAGAAGCGACAATTAACGCGACTACCATCGAACAAACCGTAAATGTAACGACGAAGGAACATAATGCTAACGCAACTTCAATGGAGCTGACAACAAAAATAACTACGAAGGAACCAACAATTAACGCAACTTCGGCAGAACATTCAACTAAACTAACTACGACAGAACAACCAGCAAACCTTACGGCGAGTGAAGAAACGATGGAAATTACAACGAACATTATTACGACAGAGTCCACAACTAACGTAACAACGGAGCAAGCTACAGGAAGTACTACAATGAGGGTACCCATAACTAACGTTACTAGTAAAGGAGCGACAATTAACGCGACTACCATCGAACAAACCGTAAATGTAACGACGCAGGAACATAATGCAAACGCAACTTCAATGGAGCTGACAACAAAAATAACTACGAAGGAAACGACAATTAACGCAACTTCGGCAGAACCTTCAACTAAACTAACTAGGACAGAACAAGCAGCAAACCTTACGTCGGGTGAAGAAACAATGGAAAATACAAAGAACATTACTGCGACCGAGTCCACAACCAACATAACAGCGGAGCATGCTACAGGAGGCACTACATTGACAGAACCTAGAACTAATGTTACTAGTAGGGAACCGACAATTAACGTGACTACAGCCGAACAAGCCGTTAACGTAACTACGGAGGAACCTGCTGCAAACCTAACATCAATGGAACTGACAACAAATGTAACTGCGAAGGAACCGACAATTAATGCAACTTGGGCAGAACCCTCTTCTAAACTAACTACGGCAGAACAACCAGCAAACCTTACGACGAGTGAAGACACGATGGAAATTACAACGAACATTACTACAACCGAGTCCACAACTAACGTAACAACGGAGCAAGCTACAGGAAGTACTACAATGACTGAATCTATAACTAACGTCACTAGTAGAGAATCGACAATTTACGCGACTACCACCGAACAAACCGTAAACTTAACGACGAAGGAACCTAATGCAAACGCAACTTCAATGGAACTGACAACAAAAATACCCACGAAGGAACCGACAATTAACGCAACTTCGGCAGAACCTTCAACTAAACTAACTACGACAGAACAACCAGCAAACCTTACGACGGGTGAAGAAACAATGGAAACTACAAAGAACATTACTGCGACCGAGTCCACAACCAACATAGCAACGGAGCATGCTACAGGAGGCACTGCATTGACGGAACATAGAACTAACGCTACTAGTAGGGAACCGACAATTAACGGGACTACAGCCGAACAAGCCGTTAACGTAACTACGGAGGAACCTGCTGCAAACCTAACATCAATGGAACTGACAACAAATATAACTGCGAAGGAACCGATAATTAATGGAACTTCGGCAGAACTTTCAACTAAACTAACTACGACAGAACAACCAGAATATCTTACGACGAGTGAAGCAACGGTGGAAATTACAATGAACATTACTACGACCGAGTCCACAACTAACGTAACAACGGAGGAGCAAGCTACAGGAAGTACTACAATGACGGAACCTATAATTAACGTTACTAGTAAAGAAGCGACAATTAACACGACTACCATCGAACAAACCGTAAATGTAACGACGAAGGAACATAATGCAAACGCAACTTCAATGGAGCTGACAACAAAAATAACTAGGAAGGAACCAACAATTAACGCAACTTCGGCAGAACATTCAACTAAACTAACTACGACAGAACAACCAGCAAACCTTACGGCGAGTGAAGAAACGATGGAAATTACAACGAACATTATTACGACAGGGTCCACAACTAACGTAACAACGGAGCAAGCTACAGGAAGTACTACAATGACTGAATCTATAACTAACGTCACTAGTAGAGAATCGACAATTTACGCGACTACCACCGAACAAACCGTAAACTTAACGACGAAGGAACCTAATGCAAACGCAACTTCAATGGAACTGACAACAAAAATACCTACGAAGGAACCGACAATTAACGCAACTTCGGCAGAACCTTCAACTAAACTAACTACGACAGAACAACCAGCAAACCTTACGACGGGTGAAGAAACAATGGAAACTACAAAGAACATTACTGCGACCGAGTCCACAACCAACATAGCAACGGAGCATGCTACAGGAGGCACTGTATTGACGGAACATAGAACTAACGCTACTAGTAGGGAACTGACAATTGACGCGACTACAGCCGAACAAGCTGTAAACGTAACTACGGAGGAACCTGCTGCAAACCCAACATCAATGGAACTAACAACAAATGTAACTGCGAAGGAACCGACAATTAATGCAACTTCGGCAGAACCCTCTTCTAAACTAACTACGGCAGAACAACCAGCAAACCTTACGACGAGTGAAGACACGATGTATATTACAACGAACATTACTACAACCGAGTCCACAACTAACGTAACAACGGAGCAAGCTACAGGAAGTACTACAATGACTGAATCTATAACTAACGTCACTAGTAGAGAATCGACAATTTACGCCACTACCACCGAACAAACCGTAAACTTAACGACGAAGGAACCTAATGCAAATGCAACTTCAATGGAACTGACAACAAAAATACCCACGAAGGAACCGACAATTAACGCAACTTCGGCAGAACCTTCAACTAAACTAACTACGACAGAACAACCAGCAAACCTTACGACGGGTGAAGAAACAATGGAAACTACAAGGAACATTACTGCGACCGAGTCCACAACCAACATAGCAACGGAGCATGCTACAGGAGGCACTGCATTGACGGAACATAGAACTAACGCTACTAGTAGGGAACCGACAATTAACGGGACTACAGCCGAACAAGCCGTTAACGTAACTACGGAGGAACCTGCTGCAAACCTAACATCAATGGAACTGACAACAAATATAACTACGAAGGAACCGACAATTAATGCAACTTCGGCAGAACCCTCTTCTAAACTAACTGCCAGCGAACAACCAGCACACCATACGACGAGTGAAGACACGATGGAAACTACAACCAACATTACTACGACCGAGTCCACAACTAACGTAACAACGGAGGAGCAAGCTACTGGAAGTACTACAATGACGGAACCCATAACTAACGTTACTAGTAAAGAAGCGACAATTAACGCGACTACCATCGAACAAACCGTAAATGTAACGACGAAGGAACACAATGCAAACGCAACTTCAATGGAGCTGACAACAAAAATAACTACGAAGGAAACGACAATTAACGCAACTTCGGCAGAACCTTCAACTAAAGTAACTACGACAGAACAACCAGCAAACCTTACGTCGGGTGAAGAAATAATGGAAAATACAAAGAACATTACTGCGACCGAATCCACAACCAACATAACAGCGGAGCATGCTACAGGAGGCACTACATTGACAGAACCTAGAACTAATGTTACTAGCAGGGAACCGACAATTAACGCGAATACAGCCGAACAAGCCGTAAACGTAACTACGGAGGAACCTGCTGCAAACCTAACATCAATGGAACTGACAACAAATGTAACTGCGAAAGAACCGACAATTAATGCAACTTCGGCAGAACCCTCTTCTAAACTAACTGCGACCGAACAACCAGCAAACCATACGACGAGTGAAGACACGATGGAAACTACAACGGACATTACTACGACCGAGTCCACAACTAACGTAACAACGGAGCAAGCTACAGCAAGTACTACAATGACGGAACCTATAACTAACGTTAATAGTAGAGAACCGACAATTTACGCGACTACCACCGAACAAACCGTAAACGGAATAACGCAGGAACCTAATGCAAACGCAACATCAGTGGAACTGATAACAAATGTAACTACGAAGGAACCGACAATGAACGAAACTTCGGCAAAACCTTCAACTAAACTAACTACGACAGAACAACCAGCAAACCTTACTACGGGTGAAGGAACAATGGAAACTACAAAGAACATTACTGCGACCGCGTCCACAACCAACATAACAACGGATCATGCTACAGGAGGCACTACATTGACGGAACCTAGAACTAACGTTACTAGCAGGGAACCGACAATTAACGCGACTGCAGCCGAACAAGCCGTAAATGTAACTGCGGAGGAACCTACTGCAAACGCAACATCAATGGAACTGACAACAAATGTAACTACGAAGGAACCAATAATTAATGCAACTTCGGCAGAACTTTCAACTAAACTAACTACGACAGAACAACCAGCAAACCTTACGACGGGTGAAGAAACAATGGAAACTACAAAGAACATTACTGCGACCGAGTCCACAACCAACATAGCAACGGAGCATGCTACAGGAGGCACTGCATTGACGGAACATAGAACTAACGCTACTAGTAGGGAACCGACAATTAACGCGACTACAGCCGAACAAGCTGTAAACGTAACTACGGAGGAACCTGCTGCAAACCTAACATCAATGGAACTGACAACAAATGTAACTGCGAAGGAACCGACAATTAATGCAACTTGGGCAGAACCCTCTTCTAAACTAACTACGGCAGAACAACCAGCAAACCTTACGACGAGTGAAGACACGATGGAAATTACAACGAACATTACTACAACCGAGTCCACAACTAACGTAACAACGGAGCAAGCTACAGGAAGTACTACAATGACTGAATCTATAACTAACGTCACTAGTAGAGAATCGACAATTTACGCGACTACCACCGAACAAACCGTAAACTTAACGACGAAGGAACCTAATGCAAACGCAACTTCAATGGAACTGACAACAAAAATACCCACGAAGGAACCGACAATTAACGCAACTTCGGCAGAACCTTCAACTAAACTAACTACGACAGAACAACCAGCAAACCTTACGACGGGTGAAGAAACAATGGAAACTACAAAGAACATTACTGCGACCGAGTCCACAACCAACATAGCAACGGAGCATGCTACAGGAGGCACTGCATTGACGGAACATAGAACTAACGCTACTAGTAGGGAACCGACAATTAACGGGACTACAGCCGAACAAGCCGTTAACGTAACTACGGAGGAACCTGCTGCAAACCTAACATCAATGGAACTGACAACAAATATAACTGCGAAGGAACCGATAATTAATGGAACTTCGGCAGAACTTTCAACTAAACTAACTACGACAGAACAACCAGAATATCTTACGACGAGTGAAGCAACGGTGGAAATTACAATGAACATTACTACGACAGAGTCCACAACTAACGTAACAACGGAGGAGCAAGCTACAGGAAGTACTACAATGACGGAACCTATAATTAACGTTACTAGTAAAGAAGCGACAATTAACACGACTACCATCGAACAAACCGTAAATGTAACGACGAAGGAACATAATGCAAACGCAACTTCAATGGAGCTGACAACAAAAATAACTAGGAAGGAACCAACAATTAACGCAACTTCGGCAGAACATTCAACTAAACTAACTACGACAGAACAACCAGCAAACCTTACGGCGAGTGAAGAAACGATGGAAATTACAACGAACATTATTACGACAGAGTCCACAACTAACGTAACAACGGAGCAAGCTACAGGAAGTACTACAATGACTGAATCTATAACTAACGTCACTAGTAGAGAATCGACAATTTACGCGACTACCACCGAACAAACCGTAAACTTAACGACGAAGGAACCTAATGCAAACGCAACTACAATGGAACTGACAACAAAAATACCTACGAAGGAACCGACAATTAACGCAACTTCGGCAGAACCTTCAACTAAACTAACTACGACAGAACAACCAGCAAACCTTACGACGGGTGAAGAAACAATGGAAACTACAAAGAACATTACTGCGACCGAGTCCACAACCAACATAGCAACGGAGCATGCTACAGGAGGCACTGCATTGACGGAACATAGAACTAACGCTACTAGTAGGGAACTGACAATTGACGCGACTACAGCCGAACAAGCTGTAAACGTAACTACGGAGGAACCTGCTGCAAACCCAACATCAATGGAACTAACAACAAATGTAACTGCGAAGGAACCGACAATTAATGCAACTTCGGCAGAACCCTCTTCTAAACTAACTACGGCAGAACAACCAGCAAACCTTACGACGAGTGAAGACACGATGTATATTACAACGAACATTACTACAACCGAGTCCACAACTAACGTAACAACGGAGCAAGCTACAGGAAGTACTACAATGACTGAATCTATAACTAACGTCACTAGTAGAGAATCGACAATTTACGCGACTACCACCGAACAAACCGTAAACTTAACGACGAAGGAACCTAATGCAAATGCAACTTCAATGGAACTGACAACAAAAATACCCACGAAGGAACCGACAATTAACGCAACTTCGGCAGAACCTTCAACTAAACTAACTACGACAGAACAACCAGCAAACCTTACGACGGGTGAAGAAACAATGGAAACTACAAAGAACATTACTGCGACCGAGTCCACAACCAACATAGCAACGGAGCATGCTACAGGAGGCACTGCATTGACGGAACATAGAACTAACGCTACTAGTAGGGAACCGACAATTAACGGGACTACAGCCGAACAAGCCGTTAACGTAACTACGGAGGAACCTGCTGCAAACCTAACATCAATGGAACTGACAACAAATATAACTGCGAAGGAACCGACAATTAATGCAACTTCGGCAGAACTCTCTTCTAAACTAACTGCCAGCGAACAACCAGCACACCATACGACGAGTGAAGACACGATGGAAACTACAACCAACATTACTACGACCGAGTCCACAACTAACGTAACAACGGAGGAGCAAGCTACTGGAAGTACTACAATGACGGAACCCATAACTAACGTTACTAGTAAAGAAGCGACAATTAACGCGACTACCATCGAACAAACCGTAAATGTAACGACGAAGGAACACAATGCAAACGCAACTTCAATGGAGCTGACAACAAAAATAACTACGAAGGAAACGACAATTAACGCAACTTCGGCAGAACCTTCAACTAAAGTAACTACGACAGAACAACCAGCAAACCTTACGTCGGGTGAAGAAATAATGGAAAATACAAAGAACATTACTGCGACCGAGTCCACAACCAACATAACAGCGGAGCATGCTACAGGAGGCACTACATTGACAGAACCTAGAACTAATGTTACTAGCAGGGAACCGACAATTAACGCGACTACAGCCGAACAAGCCGTAAACGTAACTACGGAGGAACCTGCTGCAAACCTAACATCAATGGAACTGACAACAAATGTAACTGCGAAAGAACCGACAATTAATGCAACTTCGGCAGAACCCTCTTCTAAACTAACTGCGACCGAACAACCAGCAAACCATACGACGAGTGAAGACACGATGGAAACTACAACGGACATTACTACGACCGAGTCCACAACTAACGTAACAACGGAGCAAGCTACAGCAAGTACTACAATGACGGAACCTATAACTAACGTTAATAGTAGAGAACCGACAATTTACGCGACTACCACCGAACAAACCGTAAACGGAATAACGCAGGAACCTAATGCAAACGCAACATCAGTGGAACTGATAACAAATGTAACTACGAAGGAACCGACAATGAACGAAACTTCAGCAAAACCTTCAACTAAACTAACTACGACAGAACAACCAGCAAACCTTACTACGGGTGAAGAAACAATGGAAACTACAAAGAACATTACTGCGACCGCGTCCACAACCAACATAATAACGGATCATGCTACAGGAGGCACTACATTGACGGAACCTAGAACTAACGTTAATAGTAGAGAACCGACAATTTACGCGACTACCACCGAACAAACCGTAAACGGAACGACGCAGGAACCTAATGCAAACGCAACATCAATGGAACTGACAACAAATGTAACTACGAAGGGACCGATAATTAATGCAACTTCGGCAGAAGTTTCAACTAAACTAACTACGGCAGAACAACCAGCAAACCTTATGACGAGTGAAGACACGATGGAAATTACAACGAACATTACTACAACCGAGTTCACAACTAACGTAACAACGGAGCAAGCTACAGGAAGTACTACAATGACTGAATCTATAACTAACGTCACTAGTAGAGAATCGACAATTTACGCGACTACCACCGAACAAACCGTAAACTTAACGACGCAGGAACCTAATGCAAACGCAACTTCAATGGAACTGACAACAAAAATACTTACGAAGGAACCGACAATTAACGCAACTTCGGCAGAACCTTCAACTAAACTAACTACGACAGAACAACCAGCAAACCTTACGACGGGTGAAGAAACAATGGAAACTACAAAGAACATTACTGCGACCGAGTCCACAACCAAGATAGCAACGGAGCATGCTACAGGAGGCACTGCATTGACGGAACATAGAACTAACGCTACTAGTAGGGAACTGACAATTGATGCGACTACAGCCGAACAAGCTGTAAACGTAACTACGGAGGAACCTGCTGCAAACCCAACATCAATGGAACGGACAACAAATGTAACTGCGAAGGAACCGACAATTAATGCAACTTCGGCAGAACCCTCTTCTAAACTAACTACGGCAAAGCAACCAGCAAACCTTACGACGAGTGAAGACACGATGGATATTACAACGAACATTACTACAACCGAGTCCACAACTAACGTAACAACGGAGCAAGCTACAGGAAGTACTACAATGACTGAATCTATAACTAACGTCACTAGTAGAGAATCGACAATTTACGCGACTACCACCGAACAAACCGTAAACTTAACGACGAAGGAACCTAATGCAAACGCAACTTCAATGGAACTGACAACAAAAATACCCACGAAGGAACCGACAATTAACGCAACTTCGGCAGAAACTTCAACTAAACTAACTACGACAGAACAACCAGCAAACCTTACGACGGGTGAAGAAACAATGGAAACTACAAAGAACATTACTGCGACCGAGTCCACAACCAACATAGCAACGGAGCATGCTACAGGAGGCACTACATTGACGGAACCTAGAACTAACGTTACTAGCAGGGAACCGACAATTAACGCGACTGCAGCCGAACAAGCCGTAGATGTAACTACGGAGGAACCTACTGCAAACGCAACATCAATGGAACTGACAACAAATGTAACTACGAAGGAACCGATAATTAATGCAACTTCGGCAGAACTTTCAACTAAACTAACTACGACAGAACAACCAGCATATCTTACGACGAGTGAAGCAACGATGGAAATTGCAATGAACATTACTACGACCGAGTCCACAACTAACGTAACAACGGAGGAGCAAGCTACAGGAAGTACTACAATCACGGAACCTATAACTAACGTTACTAGTAAAGAAGGGACAATTAACGCGACTACCATCGAACAAACCGTAAATGTAACGACGAAGGAACATAATGCAAACGCAACTTCAATGGAGCTGACAACAAAAATAACTACGAAGGAACCAACAATTAATGCAACTTCGGCAGAACCCTCTTCTAAACTAACTGCGACCGAACAAGCAGCAAACCATACGACGAGTGAAGACACGATGGAAACTACAACGAGCATTACTACCACCGAGTCCACAACTAACGTAACAACGGAGCAAGCTACAGGAAGTACTACAATGACGGAACCTATAACTAACGTTACTAGTAGAGAACCGACAATTTACGCGACTACCACCGAACAAACCGTAAACGGAACGACGCAGGAACCTAATGCAAACGCAACATCAGTGGAACTTATAACAAATGTAACTACGAAGGAACCGACAATGAACGAAACTTCGGCAAAACCTTCAACTAAACTAACTACGACAGAACAACCAGCAAACCTTACTACGGGTGAAGGAACAATGGAAACTACAAAGAACATTACTGCGACCGCGTCCACAACCAACATAACAACGGATCATGCTACAGGAGGCACTACATTGACGGAACCTAGAACTAACGTTACTAGCAGGGAACCGACAATTAACGCGACTGCAGCCGAACAAGCCGTAAATGTAACTACGGAGGAACCTACTGCAAACGCAACATCAATGGAACTGACAACAAATGTAACTACGAAGGAACCGATAATTAATGCAACTTCGGCAGAACTTTCAACTAAACTAACTAAGAAGGAACAACCAGCAAACCTTACGATGGGTGAAGAAACAATGGAAACTACAAAGAACATTACTGCGACCGAGTCCACAACTAATGTAACAACGGAGGAGCATGCTACAGGAAGTACTACAATGACGGAACCTATAACTAACGTTACTAGTAAAGAAGCGACAATTAACGCGACTACCATCGAACAAACCGTAAATGTAACGACGAAGGAACATAATGCAAACACAACTTCAATGGAGCTGACAACAAAAATAACTACGAAGGAACCAACAATTAATGCAACTTCGGCAGAACCCTCTTCTAAACTAACTGCGGCCGAACAGCCAGCAAACCATACGACGAGTGAAGACACGATGGAAACTACAACGAACATTACTACGACCGAGTCCACAACTAACCTAACAACGGAGCAAGCTACAGGAAGTTCTACAATGACGGAACCTATAACTAACGTTACTAGTAGAGAACCGACAATTTACGCGACTACCACCGGACAAACCGTAAACGGAACGACGCAGGAACCTAATGCAAACGCAACATCAGTGGAACTGATAACAAATGTAACTACGAAGGAACCGACAATGAACGAAACTTCGGCAAAACCTTCAACTAAACTAACTACGACAGAACAACCAGCAAACCTTACTACGGGTGAAGGAACAATGGAAACTACAAAGAACATTACTGCGACCGCGTCCACAACCAACATAACAACGGATCATGCTACAGGAGGCACTACATTGACGGAACCTAGAACTAACGTTACTAGCAGGGAACCGACAATTAACGCGACTGCAGCCGAACAAGCCGTAAATGTAACTACGGAGGAACCTACTGCAAACGCAACATCAATGGAACTGACAACAAATGTAACTACGAAGGAACCGATAATTAATGCAACTTCGGCAGAACTTTCAACTAAACTAACTACGACAGAACAACCAGAATATCTTACGACGAGTGAAGCAACGGTGGAAATTACAATGAACATTACTACGACCGAGTCCACAACTAACGTAACAACGGAGGACCAAGCTACAGGAAGTACTACAATGACGGAACCTATAACTAACGTTACTAGTAAAGAAGCGACAATTAACGCGACTACCATCGAACAAACCGTAAATGTAACGACGAGGGAACATAATGCAAACGCAACATCAATGGAACTGACAACAAATGTAACTACGAAGGAACCGATAATTAATGCAACGTCGGCAGAACTTTCAACTAAACTAACTACGACAGAACAACCAGCATATCTTACGACGAGTGAAGCAACGATGGAAATTGCAATGAACATTACTACGACCGAGTCCACAACTAACGTAACAACGGAGGAGCAAGCTACAGGAAGTACTATAATGACGGAACCTATAACTAACGTTACTAGTAAAGAAGCGACAATTAACGCGACTACCATCGAACAAACCGTAAATGTAACGACGAAGGAACATAATGCAAACGCAACTTCAATGGAGCTGACAACAAAAATAACTACGAAGGAACCAACAATTAATGCAACTTCGGCAGAACCCTCTTCTAAACTAACTGCGGCCGAACAACCAGCAAACCATACGACGAGTGAAGACACGATGAAAACTACAACGAACATTACTACGACCGAGTCCACAACTAACGTAACAACGGAGCAAGCTACAGGAAGTACTACAATGATGGAAGCTATAACTAACGTTACTAGTAGAGAACCGACAATTTACGCGACTACCACCGAACAAACCGTAAACGGAACGACGCAGGAACCTAATGCAAACGCAACATCAGTGGAACTGATAACAAATGTAACTACGAAGGAACCGACAATGAACGAAACTTCGGCAAAACCTTCAACTAAACTAACTACGACAGAACAACCAGCAAACCTTACTACGGGTGAAGGAACAATGGAAACTACAAAGAACATTACTGCGACCGCGTCCACAACCAACATAACAACGGATCATGCTACAGGAGGCACTACATTGACGGAACCTAGAACTAACGTTACTAGCAGGGAACCGACAATTAACGCGACTGCAGCCGAACAAGCCGTAAATGTAAATACGGAGGAACCTACTGCAAACGCAACATCAATGGAACTGACAACAAATGTAACTACGAAGGAACCGATAATTAATGCAACTTCGGCAGAACTTTCAACTAAACTAACTACGACAGAACAACCAGCATATCTTACGACGAGTGAAGCAACGATGGAAATTACATTGAACATTACTACGACCGAGTCCACAACTAATGTAACAACGGAGGAGCAAGCTACAGGAAGTACTACAATGACGGAACCTATAACTAACGTTACTAGTAAAGAAGCGACAATTAACGCGACTACCATCGAACAAACCGTAAATGTAACGACGAAGGAACATAATGCAAACACAGCTTCAATGGAGCTGACAACAAAAATAACTACGAAGGAACCAACAATTAATGCAACTTCGGCAGAACCCTCTTCTAAACTAACTGCGGCCGAACAACCAGCAAACCATACGACGAGTGAAGACACGATGGAAACTACAACGAACATTACTACGACCGAGTCCACAACTAACGTAACAACGGAGCAAGCTACAGGAGGCACTACATTGACGGAACCTAGAACTAACGTTACTAGCAGGGAACCGACAATTAACGCGACTGCAGCCGAACAAGCCGTAAATGTAACTACGGAGGAACCTACTGCAAACGCAACATCAATGGAACTGACAACAAATGTAACTACGAAGGAACCGATAATTAATGCAACTTCGGCAGAACTTTCAACTAAACTAACTACGACAGAACAACCAGCAAACCTTACGACGAGTGAAGACACGATGGAAATTACAACGAACATTACTACAACCGAGTCCACAACTAACGTAACAACGGAGCAAGCTACAGGAAGTACTACAATGACTGAATCTATAACTAACGTCACTAGTAGAGAATCGACAAATTACGCGACTACCACCGAACAAACCGTAAACGGAACGAGGCAGGAACCTAATGCAAACGCAACATCAATGGAACTGACAACAAATGTAACTATGAAGAAACCAACAATGAACGCAAGTTCGGCAAAACCTTCAACTAAACTAACTACGACAGAACAACCAGCAAACCTTACTACGGGTGAAGGAACAATGGAAACTACAAAGAACATTACTGCGACCGCGTCCACAACCAACATAACAACGGATCATGCTACAGGAGGCACTACATTGACGGAACCTAGAACTAACGTTACTAGCAGGGAACCGACAATTAACGCGACTGCAGCCGAACAAGCCGTAAATGTAACTACGGAGGAACCTACTGCAAACGCAACATCAATGGAACTGACAACAAATGTAACTACGAAGGAACCGATAATTAATGCAACTTCGGCAGAACTTTCAACTAAACTAACTACGACAGAACAACCAGAATATCTTACGACGAGTGAAGCAACGGTGGAAATTACAATGAACATTACTACGACCGAGTCCACAACTAACGTAACAACGGAGGAGCAAGCTACAGGAAGTACTACAATGACGGAACCTATAACTAACGTTACTAGTAAAGAAGCGACAATTAACGCGACTACCATCGAACAAACCGTAAATGTAACGACGAGGGAACATAATGCAAACGCAACATCAATGGAACTGACAACAAATGTAACTACGAAGGAACCGATAATTAATGCAACGTCGGCAGAACTTTCAACTAAACTAACTACGACAGAACAACCAGCATATCTTACGACGAGTGAAGCAACGATGGAAATTGCAATGAACATTACTACGACCGAGTCCACAACTAACGTAACAACGGAGGAGCAAGCTACAGGAAGTACTACAATGACGGAACCTATAACTAACGTTACTAGTAAAGAAGCGACAATTAACGCGACTACCATCGAACAAACCGTAAATGTAACGACGAAGGAACATAATGCAAACGCAACTTCAATGGAGCTGACAACAAAAATAACTACGAAGGAACCAACAATTGATGCAACTTCGGCAGAACCCTCTTCTAAACTAACTGCGGCCGAACAACCATCAAACCATACGACGAGTGAAGACACGATGAAAACTACAACGAACATTACTACGACCGAGTCCACAACTAACGTAACAACGGAGCAAGCTACAGGAAGTACTACAATGATGGAACCTATAACTAACGTTACTAGTAGAGAACCGACAATTTACGCGACTACCACCGAACAAACCGTAAACGGAACGACGCAGGAACCTAATGCAAACGCAACATCAGTGGAACTGATAACAAATGTAACTACGAAGGAACCGACAATGAACGAAACTTCGGCAAAACCTTCAACTAAACTAACTACGACAGAACAACCAGCAAACCTTACTACGGGTGAAGGAACAATGGAAACTACAAAGTACATTACTGCGACCGCGTCCACAACCAACATAACAACGGATCATGCTACAGGAGGCACTATATTGACGAAACCTAGAACTAACGTTACTAGCAGGGAACCGACAATTAACGCGACTGCAGCCGAACAAGCCGTAAATGTAACTACGGAGGAACCTACTGCAAACGCAACATCAATGGAACTGACAACAAATGTAACTACGAAGGAACCGATAATTAATGCAACTTCGGCAGAACTTTCAACTAAACTAACTACGACAGAACAACCAGAATATCTTACGACGAGTGAAGCAACGGTGGAAATTACAATGAACATTACTACGACCGAGTCCACAACTAACGTAACAACGGAGGAGCAAGCTACAGGAAGTACTACAATGACGGAACCTATAATTAACGTTACTAGTAAAGAAGCGACAATTAACGCGACTACCATCGAACAAACCGTAAATGTAACGACGAAGGAACATAATGCAAACGCAACTTCAATAGAGCTGACAACAAAAATAACTACGAAGGAACCAACAATTAACGCAACTTCGGCAGAACATTCAACTAAACTAACTACGACAGAACAACCAGCAAACCTTACGGCGAGTGAAGAAACGATGGAAATTACAACGAACATTATTACGACAGAGTCCACAACTAACCTAACAACGGAGCAAGCTACAGGAAGTACTACAATGAGGGAACCCATAACTAACGTTACTAGTAAAGGAGCGACAATTAACGCGACTACCATCGAACAAACCGTAAATGTAACGACGAAGGAACATAATGCAAACGCAACTTCAATGGAGCTGACAACAAAAATAACTACGAAGGAAACGACAATTAACGCAACTTCGGCAGAACCTTCAACTAAACTAACTAGGACAGAACAACCAGCAAACCTTACGTCGGGTGAAGAAACAATGGAAAATACAAAGAACATTACTGCGACCGAGTCCACAACCAACATAACAGCGGAGCATGCTACAGGAGGCACTACATTGACAGAACCTAGAACTAATGTTACTAGTAGGGAACCGACAATTAACGTGACTACAGCCGAACAAGCCGTTAACGTAACTACGGAGGAACCTGCTGCAAACCTAACATCAATGGAACTGACAACAAATGTAACTGCGAAGGAACCGACAATTAATGCAACTTCGGCAGAACCCTCTTCTAAACTAACTGCGACGGAAAAAGCAGCAAACCATACGACGAGTGCAGACACGATGGAAACTACAACGAACATTACTACCACCGAGTCCACAACTAACGTAACAACGGAGCAAGCTACAGGAAGTACTACAATGATGGAAGCTATAACTAACGTTACTAGTAGAGAACCGACAATTTACGCGACTACCACCGAACAAACCGTAAACGGAACGACGCAGGAACCTAATGCAAACGCAACATCAGTGGAACTGATAACAAATGTAACTACGAAGGAACCGACAATGAACGAAACTTCGGCAAAACCTTCAACTAAACTAACTACGACAGAACAACCAGCAAACCTTACTACGGGTGAAGGAACAATGGAAACTACAAAGAACATTACTGCGACCGCGTCCACAACCAACATAACAACGGATCATGCTACAGGAGGCACTACATTGACGGAACCTAGAACTAACGTTACTAGCAGGGAACCGACAATTAACGCGACTGCAGCCGAACAAGCCGTAAATGTAACTACGGAGGAACCTACTGCAAACGCAACATCAATGGATCTGACAACAAATGTAACTACGAAGGAACCGATAATTAATGCAACTTCGGCAGAACTTTCAACTAAACTAACTACGACAGAACAACCAGAATATCTTACGACGAGTGAAGCAACGGTGGAAATTACAATGAACATTACTACGACCGAGTCCACAACTAACGTAACAACGGAGGACCAAGCTACAGGAAGTACTACAATGACGGAACCTATAACTAACGTTACTAGTAAAGAAGCGACAATTAACGCGACTACCATCGAACAAACCGTAAATGTAACGACGAGGGAACATAATGCAAACGCAACATCAATGGAACTGACAACAAATGTAACTACGAAGGAACCGATAATTAATGCAACGTCGGCAGAACTTTCAACTAAACTAACTACGACAGAACAACCAGCATATCTTACGCCGAGTGAAGCAACGATGGAAATTGCAATGAACATTACTACGACCGAGTCCACAACTAACGTAACAACGGAGGAGCAAGCTACAGGAAGTACTATAATGACGGAACCTATAACTAACGTTACTAGTAAAGAAGCGACAATTAACGCGACTACCATCGAACAAACCGTAAATGTAACGACGAAGGAACATAATGCAAACGCAACTTCAATGGAGCTGACAACAAAAATAACTACGAAGGAACCAACAATTAATGCAACTTCGGCAGAACCCTCTTCTAAACTAACTGCGGCCGAACAACCAGCAAACCATACGACGAGTGAAGACACGATGAAAACTACAACGAACATTACTACGACCGAGTCCACAACTAACGTAACAACGGAGCAAGCTACAGGAAGTACTACAATGATGGAAGCTATAACTAACGTTACTAGTAGAGAACCGACAATTTACGCGACTACCACCGAACAAACCGTAAACGGAACGACGCAGGAACCTAATGCAAACGCAACATCAGTGGAACTGATAACAAATGTAACTACGAAGGAACCGACAATGAACGAAACTTCGGCAAAACCTTCAACTAAACTAACTACGACAGAACAACCAGCAAACCTTACTACGGGTGAAGGAACAATGGAAACTACAAAGAACATTACTGCGACCGCGTCCACAACCAACATAACAACGGATCATGCTACAGGAGGCACTACATTGACGGAACCTAGAACTAACGTTACTAGCAGGGAACCGACAATTAACGCGACTGCAGCCGAACAAGCCGTAAATGTAAATACGGAGGAACCTACTGCAAACGCAACATCAATGGAACTGACAACAAATGTAACTACGAAGGAACCGATAATTAATGCAACTTCGGCAGAACTTTCAACTAAACTAACTACGACAGAACAACCAGCATATCTTACGACGAGTGAAGCAACGATGGAAATTACATTGAACATTACTACGACCGAGTCCACAACTAATGTAACAACGGAGGAGCAAGCTACAGGAAGTACTACAATGACGGAACCTATAACTAACGTTACTAGTAAAGAAGCGACAATTAACGCGACTACCATCGAACAAACCGTAAATGTAACGACGAAGCAACATAATGCAAACACAGCTTCAATGGAGCTGACAACAAAAATAACTACGAAGGAACCAACAATTAATGCAACTTCGGCAGAACCCTCTTCTAAACTAACTGCGGCCGAACAACCAGCAAACCATACGACGAGTGAAGACACGATGGAAACTACAACGAACATTACTACGACCGAGTCCACAACTAACGTAACAACGGAGCAAGCTACAGGAGGCACTACATTGACGGAACCTAGAACTAACGTTACTAGCAGGGAACCGACAATTAACGCGACTGCAGCCGAACAAGCCGTAAATGTAACTACGGAGGAACCTACTGCAAACGCAACATCAATGGAACTGACAACAAATGTAACTACGAAGGAACCGATAATTAATGCAACTTCGGCAGAACTTTCAACTAAACTAACTACGACAGAACAACCAGCAAACCTTACGACGAGTGAAGACACGATGGAAATTACAACGAACATTACTACAACCGAGTCCACAACTAACGTAACAACGGAGCAAGCTACAGGAAGTACTACAATGACTGAATCTATAACTAACGTCACTAGTAGAGAATCGACAAATTACGCGACTACCACCGAACAAACCGTAAACGGAACGAGGCAGGAACCTAATGCAAACGCAACATCAATGGAACTGACAACAAATGTAACTATGAAGAAACCAACAATGAACGCAAGTTCGGCAAAACCTTCAACTAAACTAACTACGACAGAACAACCAGCAAACCTTACTACGGGTGAAGGAACAATGGAAACTACAAAGAACATTACTGCGACCGCGTCCACAACCAACATAACAACGGATCATGCTACAGGAGGCACTACATTGACGGAACCTAGAACTAACGTTACTAGCAGGGAACCGACAATTAACGCGACTGCAGCCGAACAAGCCGTAAATGTAACTACGGAGGAACCTACTGCAAACGCAACATCAATGGAACTGACAACAAATGTAACTACGAAGGAACCGATAATTAATGCAACTTCGGCAGAACTTTCAACTAAACTAACTACGACAGAACAACCAGAATATCTTACGACGAGTGAAGCAACGGTGGAAATTACAATGAACATTACTACGACCGAGTCCACAACTAACGTAACAACGGAGGAGCAAGCTACAGGAAGTACTACAATGACGGAACCTATAACTAACGTTACTAGTAAAGAAGCGACAATTAACGCGACTACCATCGAACAAACCGTAAATGTAACGACGAGGGAACATAATGCAAACGCAACATCAATGGAACTGACAACAAATGTAACTACGAAGGAACCGATAATTAATGCAACGTCGGCAGAACTTTCAACTAAACTAACTACGACAGAACAACCAGCATATCTTACGACGAGTGAAGCAACGATGGAAATTGCAATGAACATTACTACGACCGAGTCCACAACTAACGTAACAACGGAGGAGCAAGCTACAGGAAGTACTACAATGACGGAACCTATAACTAACGTTACTAGTAAAGAAGCGACAATTAACGCGACTACCATCGAACAAACCGTAAATGTAACGACGAAGGAACATAATGCAAACGCAACTTCAATGGAGCTGACAACAAAAATAACTACGAAGGAACCAACAATTGATGCAACTTCGGCAGAACCCTCTTCTAAACTAACTGCGGCCGAACAACCATCAAACCATACGACGAGTGAAGACACGATGAAAACTACAACGAACATTACTACGACCGAGTCCACAACTAACGTAACAACGGAGCAAGCTACAGGAAGTACTACAATGATGGATCCTATAACTAACGTTACTAGTAGAGAACCGACAATTTACGCGACTACCACCGAACAAACCGTAAACGGAACGACGCAGGAACCTAATGCAAACGCAACATCAGTGGAACTGATAACAAATGTAACTACGAAGGAACCGACAATGAACGAAACTTCGGCAAAACCTTCAACTAAACTAACTACGACAGAACAACCAGCAAACCTTACTACGGGTGAAGGAACAATGGAAACTACAAAGAACATTACTGCGACCGCGTCCACAACCAACATAACAACGGATCATGCTACAGGAGGCACTATATTGACGAAACCTAGAACTAACGTTACTAGCAGGGAACCGACAATTAACGCGACTGCAGCCGAACAAGCCGTAAATGTAACTACGGAGGAACCTACTGCAAACGCAACATCAATGGAACTGACAACAAATGTAACTACGAAGGAACCGATAATTAATGCAACTTCGGCAGAACTTTCAACTAAACTAACTACGACAGAACAACCAGAATATCTTACGACGAGTGAAGCAACGGTGGAAATTACAATGAACATTACTACGACCGAGTCCACAACTAACGTAACAACGGAGGAGCAAGCTACAGGAAGTACTACAATGACGGAACCTATAATTAACGTTACTAGTAAAGAAGCGACAATTAACGCGACTACCATCGAACAAACCGTAAATGTAACGACGAAGGAACATAATGCAAACGCAACTTCAATAGAGCTGACAACAAAAATAACTACGAAGGAACCAACAATTAACGCAACTTCGGCAGAACATTCAACTAAACTAACTACGACAGAACAACCAGCAAACCTTACGGCGAGTGAAGAAACGATGGAAATTACAACGAACATTATTACGACAGAGTCCACAACTAACCTAACAACGGAGCAAGCTACAGGAAGTACTACAATGAGGGAACCCATAACTAACGTTACTAGTAAAGGAGCGACAATTAACGCGACTACCATCGAACAAACCGTAAATGTAACGACGAAGGAACATAATGCAAACGCAACTTCAATGGAGCTGACAACAAAAATAACTACGAAGGAAACGACAATTAACGCAACTTCGGCAGAACCTTCAACTAAACTAACTAGGACAGAACAACCAGCAAACCTTACGTCGGGTGAAGAAACAATGGAAAATACAAAGAACATTACTGCGACCGAGTCCACAACCAACATAACAGCGGAGCATGCTACAGGAGGCACTACATTGACAGAACCTAGAACTAATGTTACTAGTAGGGAACCGACAATTAACGTGACTACAGCCGAACAAGCCGTTAACGTAACTACGGAGGAACCTGCTGCAAACCTAACATCAATGGAACTGACAACAAATGTAACTGCGAAGGAACCGACAATTAATGCAACTTCGGCAGAACCCTCTTCTAAACTAACTGCGACGGAAAAAGCAGCAAACCATACGACGAGTGCAGACACGATGGAAACTACAACGAACATTACTACCACCGAGTCCACAACTAACGTAACAACGGAGCAAGCTACAGGAAGTACTACAATGACGGAACCTATAACTAACGTTACTAGTAGAGAACCGACAATTTACGCGACTACCACCGAACAAACCGTAAACGGAACGACGCAGGAACCTAATGCAAACGCAACATCAGTGGAACTGATAACAAATGTAACTACGAAGGAACCGACAATGAACGAAACTTCGGCAAAACCTTCAACTAAACTAACTACGACAGAACAACCAGCAAACCTTACTACGGGTGAAGGAACAATGGAAACTACAAAGAACATTACTGCGACCGCGTCCACAACCAACATAACAACGGATCATGCTACAGGAGGCACTACATTGACGGAACCTAGAACTAACGTTACTAGCAGGGAACCGACAATTAACGCGACTGCAGCCGAACAAGCCGTAAATGTAACTACGGAGGAACCTACTGCAAACGCAACATCAATGGAACTGACAACAAATGTAACTACGAAGGAACCGATAATTAATGCAACTTCGGCAGAACTTTCAACTAAGCTAACTACGACAGAACAACCAGAATATCTTACGACGAGTGAAGCAACGGTGGAAATTACAATGAACATTACTACGACCGAGTCCACAACTAACGTAACAACGGAGGAGCAAGCTACAAGAAGTACTACAATGACGGAACCTATAACTAACGTTACTAGTAAAGAAGCGACAATTAACGCGACTACCATCGAACAAACCGTAAATGTAACGACGAGGGAACATAATGCAAACGCAGCTTCAATGGAGCTGACAACAAAAATAACTACGAAGGAACCAACAATTAACGCAACTTCGGCAGAACATTCAACTAAACTAACTACGACAAAACAACCAGCAAACCTTACGGCGAGTGAAGAAACGATGGAAATTACAACGAACATTATTACGATAGAGTCCACAACTAACGTAACAACGGAGCAAGCTACAGGAAGTACTACAATGAGAGAACTCATAACTAACGTTACTAGTAAAGGAGCGACAATTAACGCGACTACCATGGAACAAACCGTAAATGTAACGACGAAGGAACATAATGCAAACGCAACTTCAATGAAGCTGACAACAAAAATAACTACGAAGGAAACGACAATTAACGCAACTTGGGCAGAACCTTCAACTAAACTAACTACGACAGAACAACCAGCAAACCTTACGTCGGGTGAAGAAACAATGGAAAATACAAAGAACATTACTGCGACCGAGTCCACAACCAACATAACAGCGGAGGATGCTACAGGAGGCACTACATTGACAGAACCTAGAACTAATGTTACTAGCAGGGAACCGACAATTAACGCGACTACAGCCGAACAAGCCGTAAACGTAACTACGGAGGAACCTGCTGCAAACCTAACATCAATGGAACTAACAACAAATGTAACTGCGAAAGAACCGACAATTAATGCAACTTCGGCAGAACCCCCTTCTAAACCAACTGCGACCGAACAACCAGGAAACCATAAGACGAGTGAAGACAAGATGGAAACTACAACGAACATTACTACGACCGAGTCCACAACTAACGTAACAACGGAGCAAGCTACAGGAAGTACTACAATGACGGAACCTATAACTAACGTTAATAGTAGAGAACCGACAATTTACGCGACTACCACCGAACAAACCGTAAACGGAACGACGCAGGAACCTAATGCAAACGCAACATCAGTGGAACTGATAACAAATGTAACTACGAAGGAACCGACAATGAACGTAACTTCGGCAAAACCTTCAACTAAACTAACTACGACAGAACAACCAGCAAACCTTACTACGGGTGAAGGAACAATGGAAACTACAAAGAACATTACTGCGGCCGCGTCCACAACCAACATAACAACGGATCATGCTACAGGAGGCACTACATTGACGGAACCTAGAACTAACGTTACTAGCAGGGAACCGACAATTAACGCGACTGCAGCCGAACAAGCCGTAAATGTAACTACGGAGGAACCTACTGCAAACGCAACATCAATGGAACTGACAACAAATGTAACTACGAAGGAATCGATAATTAATGCAACTTCGGCAGAACTTTCAACTAAACTAACTACGACAGAACAACCAGCAAACCTTACTACTAGTGAAGACACGATGGAAATTACAACGAACATTACTACAACCGAGTCCACAACTAACGTAATAACGGAGCAAGCTACAGGAAGTACTACAATGACTGAATCTATAACTAACGTCACTAGTAGAGAATCGACAATTTACGCGACTACCACCGAACAAACCGTAAACGGAACGACGCAGGAACCTAATGCAAACGCAACATCAATGGAACTGACAACAAATGTAACTATGAAGAAACCGACAATGAACGCAAGTTCGGCAAAACCTTCAACTAAACTAACTACGACAGAACAACCAGCAAACCTTACTACGGGTGAAGGAACAATGGAAATTACAAAGAACATTACTGCGACCGCGTCCACAACCAACATAACAACGGATCATGCTACAGGAGGCACTACATTGACGGAACCTAGAACTAACGTTACTAGCAGGGAACCGACAATTAACGCGACTGCAGCCGAACAAGCCGTAAATGTAACTACGGAGGAACCTACTGCAAACGCAACATCAATGGAACTGACAACAAATGTAACTACGAAGGAACCGATAATTAATGCAACGTCGGCAGAACTTTCAACTAAACTAACCACGACAGAACAACCAGCAAACCTTACGACGAGTGAAGACACGATGGAAATTACAACGAACATTACTACAACCGAGTCCACAACTAACGTAACAACGGAGCAAGCTACAGGAAGTACTACAATGACTGAATCTATAACTAACGTCACTAGTAGAGAATCGACAATTTACGCGACTACCACCGAACAAACCGTAAACTTAACGACGAAGGAACCTAATGCAAACGCAACTTCAATGGAACTGACAACAAAAACACCCACGAAGGAACCGACAATTAACGCAACTTCGGCAGAACCTTCAACTAAACTAACTACGACAGAACAACCAGCAAACCTTACGACGGGTGAAGAAATAATGGAAACTACAAAGAACATTACTGCGACCGAGTCCACAACCAACATAGCAACGGAGCATGCTACAGGAGGCACTGCATTGACGGAACATAGAACTAACGCTACTAGTAGGGAACCGACAATTAACGGGACTACAGCCGAACAAGCCGTTAACGTAACTACGGAGGAACCTGCTGCAAACCTAACATCAATGGAACTGACAACAAATATAACTGCGAAGGAACCGACAATTAATGCAACTTCGGCAGAACCCTCTTCTAAACCAACTGCGACCGAACAACCAGGAAACCATACGACGAGTGAAGACAAGATGGAAACTACAACGAACATTACTACGACCGAGTCCACAACTAACGTAACAACGGAGCAAGCTACAGGAAGTACTACAATGACGGAACCTATAACTAACGTTAATAGTAGAGAACCGACAATTTACGCGACTACCACCGAACAAACCGTAAACGGAACGACGCAGGAACCTAATGCAAACGCAACATCAGTGGAACTGATAACAAATGTAACTACGAAGGAACCGACAATGAACGAAACTTCGGCAAAACCTTCAACTAAACTAACTACGACAGAACAACCAGCAAACCTTACTACGGGTGAAGGAACAATGGAAACTACAAAGAACATTACTGCGACCGCGTCCACAACCAACATAACAACGGATCATGCTACAGGAGGCACTATATTGACGAAACCTAGAACTAACGTTACTAGCAGGGAACCGACAATTAACGCGACTGCAGCCGAACAAGCCGTAAATGTAACTACGGAGGAACCTACTGCAAACGCAACATCAATGGAACTGACAACAAATGTAACTACGAAGGAACCGATAATTAATGCAACTTCGGCAGAACTTTCAACTAAACTAACTACGACAGAACAACCAGAATATCTTACGACGAGTGAAGCAACGGTGGAAATTACAATGAACATTACTACGACCGAGTCCACAACTAACGTAACAACGGAGGAGCAAGCTACAGGAAGTACTACAATGACGGAACCTATAATTAACGTTACTAGTAAAGAAGCGACAATTAACGCGACTACCATCGAACAAACCGTAAATGTAACGACGAAGGAACATAATGCAAACGCAACTTCAATAGAGCTGACAACAAAAATAACTACGAAGGAACCAACAATTAACGCAACTTCGGCAGAACATTCAACTAAACTAACTACGACAGAACAACCAGCAAACCTTACGGCGAGTGAAGAAACGATGGAAATTACAACGAACATTATTACGACAGAGTCCACAACTAACCTAACAACGGAGCAAGCTACAGGAAGTACTACAATGAGGGAACCCATAACTAACGTTACTAGTAAAGGAGCGACAATTAACGCGACTACC
This sequence comes from Geotrupes spiniger, assembly GCA_959613385.1. Taxonomy (NCBI): domain Eukaryota; kingdom Metazoa; phylum Arthropoda; class Insecta; order Coleoptera; family Geotrupidae; genus Geotrupes; species Geotrupes spiniger. The sequence goes on along the minus strand of OY390740.1, from coordinate 22,584,548 downwards.
ATCGAACAAACCGTAAATGTAACGACGAAGGAACATAATGCAAACGCAACTTCAATGGAGCTGACAACAAAAATAACTACGAAGGAAACGACAATTAACGCAACTTCGGCAGAACCTTCAACTAAACTAACTAGGACAGAACAACCAGCAAACCTTACGTCGGGTGAAGAAACAATGGAAAATACAAAGAACATTACTGCGACCGAGTCCACAACCAACATAACAGCGGAGCATGCTACAGGAGGCACTACATTGACAGAACCTAGAACTAATGTTACTAGTAGGGAACCGACAATTAACGTGACTACAGCCGAACAAGCCGTTAACGTAACTACGGAGGAACCTGCTGCAAACCTAACATCAATGGAACTGACAACAAATGTAACTGCGAAGGAACCGACAATTAATGCAACTTCGGCAGAACCCTCTTCTAAACTAACTGCGACGGAAAAAGCAGCAAACCATACGACGAGTGCAGACACGATGGAAACTACAACGAACATTACTACCACCGAGTCCACAACTAACGTAACAACGGAGCAAGCTACAGGAAGTACTACAATGACGGAACCTATAACTAACGTTACTAGTAGAGAACCGACAATTTACGCGACTACCACCGAACAAACCGTAAACGGAACGACGCAGGAACCTAATGCAAACGCAACATCAGTGGAACTGATAACAAATGTAACTACGAAGGAACCGACAATGAACGAAACTTCGGCAAAACCTTCAACTAAACTAACTACGACAGAACAACCAGCAAACCTTACTACGGGTGAAGGAACAATGGAAACTACAAAGAACATTACTGCGACCGCGTCCACAACCAACATAACAACGGATCATGCTACAGGAGGCACTACATTGACGGAACCTAGAACTAACGTTACTAGCAGGGAACCGACAATTAACGCGACTGCAGCCGAACAAGCCGTAAATGTAACTACGGAGGAACCTACTGCAAACGCAACATCAATGGAACTGACAACAAATGTAACTACGAAGGAACCGATAATTAATGCAACTTCGGCAGAACTTTCAACTAAGCTAACTACGACAGAACAACCAGAATATCTTACGACGAGTGAAGCAACGGTGGAAATTACAATGAACATTACTACGACCGAGTCCACAACTAACGTAACAACGGAGGAGCAAGCTACAAGAAGTACTACAATGACGGAACCTATAACTAACGTTACTAGTAAAGAAGCGACAATTAACGCGACTACCATCGAACAAACCGTAAATGTAACGACGAGGGAACATAATGCAAACGCAGCTTCAATGGAGCTGACAACAAAAATAACTACGAAGGAACCAACAATTAACGCAACTTCGGCAGAACATTCAACTAAACTAACTACGACAAAACAACCAGCAAACCTTACGGCGAGTGAAGAAACGATGGAAATTACAACGAACATTATTACGATAGAGTCCACAACTAACGTAACAACGGAGCAAGCTACAGGAAGTACTACAATGAGAGAACTCATAACTAACGTTACTAGTAAAGGAGCGACAATTAACGCGACTACCATGGAACAAACCGTAAATGTAACGACGAAGGAACATAATGCAAACGCAACTTCAATGAAGCTGACAACAAAAATAACTACGAAGGAAACGACAATTAACGCAACTTGGGCAGAACCTTCAACTAAACTAACTACGACAGAACAACCAGCAAACCTTACGTCGGGTGAAGAAACAATGGAAAATACAAAGAACATTACTGCGACCGAGTCCACAACCAACATAACAGCGGAGGATGCTACAGGAGGCACTACATTGACAGAACCTAGAACTAATGTTACTAGCAGGGAACCGACAATTAACGCGACTACAGCCGAACAAGCCGTAAACGTAACTACGGAGGAACCTGCTGCAAACCTAACATCAATGGAACTAACAACAAATGTAACTGCGAAAGAACCGACAATTAATGCAACTTCGGCAGAACCCCCTTCTAAACCAACTGCGACCGAACAACCAGGAAACCATAAGACGAGTGAAGACAAGATGGAAACTACAACGAACATTACTACGACCGAGTCCACAACTAACGTAACAACGGAGCAAGCTACAGGAAGTACTACAATGACGGAACCTATAACTAACGTTAATAGTAGAGAACCGACAATTTACGCGACTACCACCGAACAAACCGTAAACGGAACGACGCAGGAACCTAATGCAAACGCAACATCAGTGGAACTGATAACAAATGTAACTACGAAGGAACCGACAATGAACGTAACTTCGGCAAAACCTTCAACTAAACTAACTACGACAGAACAACCAGCAAACCTTACTACGGGTGAAGGAACAATGGAAACTACAAAGAACATTACTGCGGCCGCGTCCACAACCAACATAACAACGGATCATGCTACAGGAGGCACTACATTGACGGAACCTAGAACTAACGTTACTAGCAGGGAACCGACAATTAACGCGACTGCAGCCGAACAAGCCGTAAATGTAACTACGGAGGAACCTACTGCAAACGCAACATCAATGGAACTGACAACAAATGTAACTACGAAGGAATCGATAATTAATGCAACTTCGGCAGAACTTTCAACTAAACTAACTACGACAGAACAACCAGCAAACCTTACTACTAGTGAAGACACGATGGAAATTACAACGAACATTACTACAACCGAGTCCACAACTAACGTAATAACGGAGCAAGCTACAGGAAGTACTACAATGACTGAATCTATAACTAACGTCACTAGTAGAGAATCGACAATTTACGCGACTACCACCGAACAAACCGTAAACGGAACGACGCAGGAACCTAATGCAAACGCAACATCAATGGAACTGACAACAAATGTAACTATGAAGAAACCGACAATGAACGCAAGTTCGGCAAAACCTTCAACTAAACTAACTACGACAGAACAACCAGCAAACCTTACTACGGGTGAAGGAACAATGGAAATTACAAAGAACATTACTGCGACCGCGTCCACAACCAACATAACAACGGATCATGCTACAGGAGGCACTACATTGACGGAACCTAGAACTAACGTTACTAGCAGGGAACCGACAATTAACGCGACTGCAGCCGAACAAGCCGTAAATGTAACTACGGAGGAACCTACTGCAAACGCAACATCAATGGAACTGACAACAAATGTAACTACGAAGGAACCGATAATTAATGCAACGTCGGCAGAACTTTCAACTAAACTAACCACGACAGAACAACCAGCAAACCTTACGACGAGTGAAGACACGATGGAAATTACAACGAACATTACTACAACCGAGTCCACAACTAACGTAACAACGGAGCAAGCTACAGGAAGTACTACAATGACTGAATCTATAACTAACGTCACTAGTAGAGAATCGACAATTTACGCGACTACCACCGAACAAACCGTAAACTTAACGACGAAGGAACCTAATGCAAACGCAACTTCAATGGAACTGACAACAAAAACACCCACGAAGGAACCGACAATTAACGCAACTTCGGCAGAACCTTCAACTAAACTAACTACGACAGAACAACCAGCAAACCTTACGACGGGTGAAGAAATAATGGAAACTACAAAGAACATTACTGCGACCGAGTCCACAACCAACATAGCAACGGAGCATGCTACAGGAGGCACTGCATTGACGGAACATAGAACTAACGCTACTAGTAGGGAACCGACAATTAACGGGACTACAGCCGAACAAGCCGTTAACGTAACTACGGAGGAACCTGCTGCAAACCTAACATCAATGGAACTGACAACAAATATAACTGCGAAGGAACCGACAATTAATGCAACTTCGGCAGAACCCTCTTCTAAACCAACTGCGACCGAACAACCAGGAAACCATACGACGAGTGAAGACAAGATGGAAACTACAACGAACATTACTACGACCGAGTCCACAACTAACGTAACAACGGAGCAAGCTACAGGAAGTACTACAATGACGGAACCTATAACTAACGTTAATAGTAGAGAACCGACAATTTACGCGACTACCACCGAACAAACCGTAAACGGAACGACGCAGGAACCTAATGCAAACGCAACATCAGTGGAACTGATAACAAATGTAACTACGAAGGAACCGACAATGAACGTAACTTCGGCAAAACCTTCAACTAAACTAACTACGACAGAACAACCAGCAAACCTTACTACGGGTGAAGGAACAATGGAAACTACAAAGAACATTACTGCGGCCGCGTCCACAACCAACATAACAACGGATCATGCTACAGGAGGCACTACATTGACGGAACCTAGAACTAACGTTACTAGCAGGGAACCGACAATTAACGCGACTGCAGCCGAACAAGCCGTAAATGTAACTACGGAGGAACCTACTGCAAACGCAACATCAATGGAACTGACAACAAATGTAACTACGAAGGAATCGATAATTAATGCAACTTCGGCAGAACTTTCAACTAAACTAACTACGACAGAACAACCAGCAAACCTTACTACTAGTGAAGACACGATGGAAATTACAACGAACATTACTACAACCGAGTCCACAACTAACGTAATAACGGAGCAAGCTACAGGAAGTACTACAATGACTGAATCTATAACTAACGTCACTAGTAGAGAATCGACAATTTACGCGACTACCACCGAACAAACCGTAAACGGAACGACGCAGGAACCTAATGCAAACGCAACATCAATGGAACTGACAACAAATGTAACTATGAAGAAACCGACAATGAACGCAAGTTCGGCAAAACCTTCAACTAAACTAACTACGACAGAACAACCAGCAAACCTTACTACGGGTGAAGGAACAATGGAAATTACAAAGAACATTACTGCGACCGCGTCCACAACCAACATAACAACGGATCATGCTACAGGAGGCACTACATTGACGGAACCTAGAACTAACGTTACTAGCAGGGAACCGACAATTAACGCGACTGCAGCCGAACAAGCCGTAAATGTAACTTCGGAGGAACCTACTGCAAACGCAACATCAATGGAACTGACAACAAATGTAACTACGAAGGAACCGATAATTAATGCAACGTCGGCAGAACTTTCAACTAAACTAACCACGACAGAACAACCAGCAAACCTTACGACGAGTGAAGACACGATGGAAATTACAACGAACATTACTACAACCGAGTCCACAACTAACGTAACAACGGAGCAAGCTACAGGAAGTACTACAATGACTGAATCTATAACTAACGTCACTAGTAGAGAATCGACAATTTACGCGACTACCACCGAACAAACCGTAAACTTAACGACGAAGGAACCTAATGCAAACGCAACTTCAATGGAACTGACAACAAAAACACCCACGAAGGAACCGACAATTAACGCAACTTCGGCAGAACCTTCAACTAAACTAACTACGACAGAACAACCAGCAAACCTTACGACGGGTGAAGAAATAATGGAAACTACAAAGAACATTACTGCGACCGAGTCCACAACCAACATAGCAACGGAGCATGCTACAGGAGGCACTGCATTGACGGAACATAGAACTAACGCTACTAGTAGGGAACCGACAATTAACGGGACTACAGCCGAACAAGCCGTTAACGTAACTACGGAGGAACCTGCTGCAAACCTAACATCAATGGAACTGACAACAAATATAACTGCGAAGGAACCGACAATTAATGCAACTTCGGCAGAACCCTCTTCTAAACTAACTGCGAGCGAACAACCAGCAAACCATACGACGAGTGAAGACACGATGGAAACTACAACCAACATTACTACGACCGAGTCCACAACTAACGTAACAACGGAGCAAGCTACTGGAAGTACTACAATGACGGAACCTATAACTAACGTTACTAGTAGAGAACCGACAATTTACGCGACTACCACCGAACAAACCGTAAAGGAAAGGACGCAGGAACCCAATGCAAACGCAACATCAGTGGAACTGATAACAAATGTAACTACGAAGGAACCGACAATGACCGAAACTTCGGCAAAACCTTCAACTAAACTAACTACGACAGAACAACCAGCAAACCTTACTACGGGTGAAGGAACAATGGAAACTACAAAGAACATTACTGCGACCACAACCAACATAACAACGGATCATGCTACAGGAGGCACTACATTGACGGAACCTAGAACTAACGTTACTAGCAGGGAACCGACAATTAACGCGACTGCAGCCGAACAAGCCGTAAATGTAACTACGGAGGAACCTACTGCAAACGCAACATCAATGGAACTGACAACAAATGTAACTACGAAGGAACCGATAATTAATGCAACTTCGGCAGAACTTTCAACTAAACTAACTACGACAGAACAACCAGCATATCTTACGACGAGTGAAGCAACGATGGAAATTGCAATGAACATTACTACGACCGAGTCCACAACTAACGTAACAACGGAGGAGCAAGCTACAGGAAGTACTACAATGACGAAACCTATAACTAACGTTACTAGTAAAGAAGCGACAATTAACGCGACTACCATCGAACAAACCGTAAATGTAACGACGAAGGAACATAATGCAAACGCAACTTCAATGGAGCTGACAACAAAAATAACTACGAAGGAACCAACAATTAATGCAACTTCGGCAGAACCCTCTTCTAAACTAACTGCGGCCGAACAACCAGCAAACCATACGACGATTGAAGACACGATGAAAACTACAACGAACATTACTACGACCGAGTCCACAACTAACGTAACAACGGAGCAAGCTACAGGAAGTACTACAATGATAGAACCTATAACTAACGTTACTAGTAGAGAACCGACAATGTACGCGACTACCACCGAACAAACCGTAAACGCAACGACGCAGGAACCTAATGCAAACGCAACATCAGTGGAACTGATAACAAATGTAACTACGAAGGAACCGACAATGAACGAAACTTCGGCAAAACCTTCAACTAAACTAACTACGACAGAACAACCAGCAAACCTTACTACGGGTGAAGGTACAATGGAAACTACAAAGAACATTACTGCGACCGAGTCCACAACCAACATAACAGCGGAGGATGCTACAGGAGGCACTACATTGACGGAACCTAGAACTAACGTTACTAGCAGGGAACCGACAATTAACGCGACTGCAGCCGAACAAGCCGTAAATGTAACTACGGAGGAACCTACTGCAAACGCAACATCAATGGAACTGACAACAAATGTAACTACGAAGGAACCGATAATTAATGCAACTTCGGCAGAACTTTCAACTAAACTAACCACGACAGAACAACCAGCAAACCTTACGACGAGTGAAGACACGATGGAAATTACAACGAACATTACTACAACCGAGTCCACAACTAACGTAACAACGGAGCAAGCTACAGGAAGTACTACAATGACTGAATCTATAACTAACGTCACTAGTAGAGAATCGACAATTTACGCGACTACCACCGAACAAACCGTAAACGGAACGACGCAGGAACCTAATGCAAACGCAACATCAATGGAACTGACAACAAATGTAACTATGAAGAAACCGACAATGAACGCAAGTTCGGCAAAACCTTCAACTAAACTAACTACGACAGAACAACCAGCAAACCTTACTACGGGTGAAGGAACAATGGAAACTACAAAGAACATTACTGCGACCGCGTCCACAACCAACATAACAACGGATCATGCTACAGGAGGCACTACATTGACGGAACCTAGAACTAACGTTACTAGCAGGGAACCGACAATTAACGCGACTGCAGCCGAACAAGCCGTAAATGTAACTACGGAGGAACCTACTGCAAACGCAACATCAATGGAACTGACAACAAATGTAACTACGAAGGAACCGATAATTAATGCAACTTCGGCAGAACTTTCAACTAAACTAACTACGACAGAACAACCAGAATATCTTACGACGAGTGAAGCAACGGTGGAAATTACAATGAACATTACTACGACCGAGTCCACAACTAACGTAACAACGGAGGAGCAAGCTACAGGAAGTACTACAATGACGGAACCTATAACTAACGTTACTAGTAAAGAAGCGACAATTAACGCGACTACCATCGAACAAACCGTAAATGTAACGACGAGGGAACATAATGCAAACGCAGCTTCAATGGAGCTGACAACAAAAATAACTACGAAGGAACCAACAATTAACGCAACTTCGGCAGAACATTCATCTAAACTAACTACGATAGAACAACCAGCAAACCTTACGGCGAGTGAAGAAACGATGGAAATTACAACGAACATTATTACGACAGAGTCCACAACTAACGTAACAACGGAGCAAGCTACAGGAAGTACTACAATGAGAGAACTCATAACTAACGTTACTAGTAAAGGAGCGACAATTAACGCGACTACCATCGAACAAACCGTAAATGTAACGACGAAGGAACATAATGCAAACGCAACTTCAATGGAGCTGACAACAAAAATAACTACGAAGGAAACGACAATTAACGCAATTTCGGCAGAACCTTCAACTAAACTAACTACGACAGAACAACCAGCAAACCTTACGTCGGGTGAAGAAACAATGGAAAATACAAAGAACATTACTGCGACCGAGTCCACAACCAACATAACAGCGGAGGATGTTACAGGAGGCACTACATTGACAGAACCTAGAACTAATGTTACTAGCAGGGAACCGACAATTAACGCGACTACAGCCGAACTAGCCGTAAACGTAACTACGGAGGAACCTGCTGCAAACCTAACATCAATGGAACTAACAACAAATGTCACTGTGAAAGAACCGACAATTAATGCAACTTCGGCAGAACCCTCTTCTAAACCAACTGCGACCGAACAACCAGGAAACCATACGATGAGTGAAGACACGATGGAAACTACAACGAACATTACTACGACCGAGTCCACAACTAATGTAACAACGGAGCAAGCTACAGGAAGTACTACAATGGCGGAACCTATAACTAACGTTAATCGTAGAGAACCGACAATTTACGCGACTACCACCGAACAAACCGTAAACGGAACGACGCAGGAACCTAATGCAAACGCAACATCAGTGGAACTGATAACAAATGTAACTACGAAGGAACCGACAATGAACGTAACTTCGGCAAAACCTTCAACTAAACTAACTACGACAGAACAACCAGCAAACCTTACTACGGGTGAAGGAACAATGGAAACTACAAAGAACATTACTGCGACCACGTCCACAACCAACATAACAACGGATCATGCTACAGGAGGCACTACATTGACGGAATCTAGAACTAACGTTACTAGCAGGGAACCGACAATTAACGCGACTGCAGCCGAACAAGCCGTAAATGTAACTACGGAGGAACCTACTGCAAACGCAACATCAATGGAACTGACAACAAATGTAACTACGAAGGAACCGATAATTAATGCAACTTCGGCAGAACTTTCAACTAAACTAACTACGACAGAACAACCAGCATATCTTACGACGAGTGAAGCAACGATGGAAATTACATTGAACATTACTACGACCGAGTCCACAACTAATGTAACAACGGAGGAGCAAGCTACAGGAAGTACTACAATGACGGAACCTATAACTAACGTTACTAGTAAAGAAGCGACAATTAACGCGACTACCATCGAACAAACCGTAAATGTAACGACGAAGGAACATAATGCAAACGCAACTTCAATGGAGCTGACAACAAAAATAACTACGAAGGAACCAACAATTAATGCAACTTCGGCAGAACCCTCTTCTAAACTAACTGCGGCCGAACAACCTGCAAACCATACGACGAGTGAAGACACGATGGAAACTACAACGAACATTACTACGACCGAGTCCACAACTAACGTAACAACGGAGCAAGCTACAGGAAGTACAACAATGACGGATCCTATAACTAACGTTACTAGTAGAGAACCGACAATTTACGCGACTACCACCGAACAAACCGTAAACGGAACGACGCAGGAACCTAATGCAAACGCAACATCAGTGGAACTGATAACAAATGTAACTACGAAGGAACCGACAATGAACGAAACTTCGGCAAAACCTTCAACTAAACTAACTACGACAGAACAACCAGCAAACCTTACTACGGGTGAAGGAACAATGGAAACTACAAAGAACATTACAGCGACCGCGTCCACAACCAACATAACAACGGATCATGCTACAGGAGGCACTACATTGACGGAACCTAGAACTAACGTTACTAGCAGGGAACCGACAATTAACGCGACTGCAGCCGAACAAGCCGTAAATGTAACTACGGAGGAACCTACTGCAAACGCAACATCAATGGAACTGACAACAAATGTAACTACGAAGGAACCGATAATTAATGCAACTTCGGCAGAACTTTCAACTAAACTAACTACGACAGAACAACCAGCAAACCTTACGACTAGTGAAGACACGATGGAAATTACAACGAACATTACTACAACCGAGTCCACAACTAACGTAACAACGAAGCAAGCTACAGGAAGTACTACAATGACTGAATCTATAACTAACGTCACTAGTAGAGAATCGACAATTTACGCGACTACCACCGAACAAACCGTAAACGGAACGACGCAGGAACCTAATGCAAACGCAACATCAATGGAACTGACAACAAATGTAACTATGAAGAAACCGACAATGAACGCAAGTTCGGCAAAACCTTCAACTAAACTAACTACGACAGAACAACCAGCAAACCTTACTACGGGTGAAGGAACAATGGAAATTACAAAGAACATTACTGCGACCACGTCCACAACCAACATAACAACGGATCATGCTACAGGAGGCACTACATTGACGGAACCTAGAACTAGCGTTACTAGCAGGGAACCGACAATTAACGCGACTGCAGCCGAACAAGCCGTAAATGTAACTACGGAGGAACCTACTGCAAACGCAACATCAATGGAACTGACAACAAATGTAACTACGAAGGAACCGATAATTAATGCAACTTCGGCAGAACTTTCAACTAAACTAACCACGACAGAACAACCAGCAAACCTTACGACGAGTGAAGACACGATGGAAATTACAACGAACATTACTACAACCGAGTTCACAACCAACATAACAGCGGAGGATGCTACAGGAGGCACTACATTGACGGAACCTAGAACTAACGTTACTAGCAGGGAACCGACAATTAACGCGACTGCAGCCGAACAAGCCGTAAATGTAACTACGGAGGAACCTACTGCAAACGCAACATCAATGGAACTGACAACAAATGTAACTACGAAGGAACCGATAATTAATGCAACTTCGGCAGAACTTTCAACTAAACTAACCACGACAGAACAACCAGCAAACCTTACGACGAGTGAAGACACGATGGAAATTACAACGAACATTACTACAACCGAGTCCACAACTAACGTAACAACGGAGCAAGCTACAGGAAGTACTACAATGACTGAATCTATAACTAACGTCACTAGTAGAGAATCGACAATTTACGCGACTACCACCGAACAAACCGTAAACGGAACGACGCAGGAACCTAATGCAAACGCAACATCAATGGATCTGACAACAAATGTAACTATGAAGAAACCGACAATGAACGCAAGTTCGGCAAAACCTTCAACTAAACTAACTACGACAGAACAACCAGCAAACCTTACTATGGGTGAAGGAACAATGGAAACTACAAAGAACATTACTGCGACCGCGTCCACAACCAACATAACAACGGATCATGCTACAGGAGGCACTACATTGACGGAACCTAGAACTAACGTTACTAGCAGGGAACCGACAATTAACGCGACTGCAGCCGAACAAGCCGTAAATGTAACTACGGAGGAACCTACTGCAAACGCAACATCAATGGAACTGACAACAAATGTAACTACGAAGGAACCGATAATTAATGCAACTTCGGCAGAACTTTCAACTAAACTAACTACGACAGAACAACCAGAATATCTTACGAGTGAAGCAACGGTGGAAATTACAATGAACATTACTACGACCGAGTCCACAACTAACGTAACAACGGAGGAGCAAGCTACAGGAAGTACTACAATGACGGAACCTATAACTAACGTTACTAGTAAAGAAGCGACAATTAACGCGACTACCATCGAACAAACCGTAAATGTAACGACGAGGGAACATAATGCAAACGCAGCTTCAATGGAGCTGACAACAAAAATAACTACGAAGGAACCAACAATTAACGCAACTTCGGCAGAACATTCAACTAAACTAACTACGATAGAACAACCAGCAAACCTTACGGCGAGTGAAGAAACGATGGAAATTACAACGAACATTATTACGACAGAGTCCACAACTAACGTAACAACGGAGCAAGCTACAGGAAGTACTACAATGAGAGAACTCATAACTAACGTTACTAGTAAAGGAGCGACAATTAACGCGACTACCATCGAACAAACCGTAAATGTAACGACGAAGGAACATAATGCAAACGCAACTTCAATGAAGCTGACAACAAAAATAACTACGAAGGAAACGACAATTAACGCAATTTCGGCAGAACCTTCAACTAAACTAACTACGACAGAACAACCAGCAAACCTTACGTCGGGTGAAGAAACAATGGAAAATACAAAGAACATTACTGCGACCGAGTCCACAACCAACATAACAGCGGAGGATGTTACAGGAGGCACTACATTGACAGAACCTAGAACTAATGTTACTAGCAGGGAACCGACAATTAACGCGACTACAGCCGAACTAGCCGTAAACGTAACTACGGAGAAACCTGCTGCAAACCTAACATCAATGGAACTAACAACAAATGTAACTGCGAAAGAACCGACAATTAATGCAACTTCGGCAGAACCCTCTTCTAAACCAACTGCGACCGAACAACCAGGAAACCATACGATGAGTGGAGACACGATGGAAACTACAACGAACATTACTACGACCGAGTCCACAACTAACGTAACAACGGAGCAAGCTACAGGAAGTACTACAATGACGGAACCTATAACTAACGTTAATAGTAGAGAACCGACAATTTACGCGACTACCACCGAACAAACCGTAAACGGAACGACGCAGGAACCTAATGCAAACGCAACATCAGTGGAACTGATAACAAATGTAACTACGAAGGAACCGACAATGAACGTAACTTCGGCAAAACCTTCAACTAAACTAACTACGACAGAACAATCAGCAAACCTTACTACGGGTGAAGGAACAATGGAAACTACAAAGAACATTACTGCGACCGCGTCCACAACCAACATAACAACGGATCATGCTACAGGAGGCACTACATTGACGGAACCTAGAACTAACGTTACTAGCAGGGAACCGACAATTAACGCGACTGCAGCCAAACAAGCCGTAAATGTAACTACGGAGGAACCTACTGCAAACGCAACATCAATGGAACTGACAACAAATGTAACTACGAAGGAATCGATAATTAATGCAACTTCGGCTGAACTTTCAACTAAACTAACTACGACAGAACAACCAGCATATCTTACGACGAGTGAAGCAACGATGGAAATTACAATGAACATTACTACGACCGAGTCCACAACTAACGTAACAACGGAGGAGCAAGCTACAGGAAGTACTACAATGACGGAACCTATAACTAACGTTACTAGTAAAGAAGCGACAATTAACGCGACTACCATCGAACAAACCGTAAATGTAACGACGAAGGAACATAATGCAAACGCAACTTCAATGGAGCTGACAACAAATGTAACTATGAAGAAACCGACAATGAACGCAAGTTCGGCAAAACCTTCAACTAAACTAACTACGACAGAACAACCAGCAAACCTTACTACGGCTGAAGGAACAATGGAAATTACAAAGAACATTACTGCGACCGCGTCCACAACCAACATAACAACGGATCATGCTACAGGAGGCACTACATTGACGGAACCTAGAACTAATGTTACTAGCAGGGAACCGACAATTAACGCGAGTACAGCCGAACAAGCCGTAAATGTAACTACGGAGGAACCTACTGCACACGCAACATCAATGGAACTGACAACAAATGTAACTACGAAGGAACCTATATTGAATGCAACTTCGTCAGAACATTCAACTAAACTAATTACGACAGAACAACCAGCAAACCTTACGACGAGTGTAGACACGATGGAAATTACAAAGAACATTACTACGACCGAGTCCACAACTAACGTAACAACGGAGCAAGCTACAGGAAGTACTACAATGACGGAACCTATAACTAACGTTACTCGTAAAGAAGCAACAATTAACGCGACTACCATCGAACAAACCGTAAACGTAACGACGAAGGAACCTAATGCATGCGCAACTTCATTGGTGCTGACAACAAAAATAACTACGAAGGAAACGACAATTAACGCAACTTCGGCAGAACCTTCAACTAAACTAACTACGACAGAACAACCAGCAAACCTTACGACGAGTGAAGACACGATGGAAATTACAACGAACATTACTACGACCGAGTCCACAATTAACGTAACAACGGAGCAAGCTACAGGAAGTACTACAATGACGGAATTAATTACTAACGTTACTAGTAGAGAACCCACAATTTACGCGACTTCCACCGAACAAACCGTAAACGGAACGACGCAGGAACCTAATGCAAGCGCAACATCAATGGAACTGACAACAAATGTAACTACGAAGGAACCGACAATGAACGAAACTTCGGCAAAACCTTCAACTAAACTAACTACGACAGAACAACCAGCAAACCTTACTACGGGTGAAGGAACAATGGAAACTACAAAGAACATTACTGTGGCCGCGTCCACAACCAACATAACAACGGATCATGCTACAGGAGGCACTACATTGACGGAACATAGAACTAACGTTACTAGCAGGAAACCGACAATTAACGCGACTGCAGCCGAACAAGCCGTAAATGTAACTACGGAGGAACCTACTGCAAACGCAACATCAATGGAACTGACAACGAATGTAACTACGAAGGAACCGATAATTAATGCAACTTCGGCAGAACTTTCAACTAAACTAACTACGACAGAACAACCAGCATATCTTACGACGAGTGAAGCAACGATGGAAATTACAATGAACATTACTACGACCGAGTCCACAACTAACGTAACAACGGAGGAGCAAGCTACAGGAAGTACTACAATGACGGAACCTATAACTAACGTTACTAGTAAAGAAGCGACAATTAACGCGACTACCATCGAACAAACCGTAAATGTAACGACGAAGGAACATAATGCAAACGCAACTTCAATGGAGCTGACAACAAATGTAACTATGAAGAAACCGACAATGAACGCAAGTTCGGCAAAACCTTCAACTAAACTAACTACGACAGAACAACCAGCAAACCTTACTACGGGTGAAGGAACAATTGAAATTACAAAGAACATTACTGCGACCGCGTCCACAACCAACATAACAACGGATCATGCTACAGGAGGCACTACATTGACGGAACCTAGAACTAATGTTACTAGCAGGGAACCGACAATTAACGCGAGTACAGCCGAACAAGGCGTAAATGTAACTACGGAGGAACCTACTGCACACGCAACATCAATGGAACTGACAACAAATGTAACTACGAAGGAACCTATATTGAATGCAACTTCGTCAGAACATTCAACTAAACTAATTACGACAGAACAACCAGCAAACCTTACGACGAGTGTAGACACGATGGAAATTACAAAGAACATTACTACGACCGAGTCCACAACTAACGTAACAACGGAGCAAGCTACAGGAAGTACTACAATGACGGAACCTATAACTAACGTTACTGGTAAAGAAGCGACAATTAACGCGACTACCATCGAACAAACCGTAAACGTAACGACGAAGGAACCTAATGCATACGCAACTTCATTGGTGCTGACAACAAAAATAACTACGAAGGAAACGACAATTAACGCAACTTCGGCAGAACCTTCAACTAAACTAACTACGACAGAACAACCAGCAAACCTTACGACGAGTGAAGACACGATGGAAATTACAACGAACATTACTACGACCGAGTCCACAATTAACGTAACAACGGAGCAAGCTACAGGAAGTACTACAATGACGGAATTTATTACTAACGTTACTAGTAGAGAACCCACAATTTACGCGACTTCCACCGAACAAACCGTAAACGGAACGACGCAGGAACCTAATGCAAGCGCAACATCAATGGAACTGACAACAAATGTAACTACGAAGGAACCGACAATGAACGAAACTTCGGCAAAACCTTCAACTAAACTAACTACGACAGAACAACCAGCAAACCTTACTACGGGTGAAGGAACAATGGAAACTACAAAGAACATTACTGTGGCCGCGTCCACAACCAACATAACAACGGATCATGCTACAGGAGGCACTACATTGACGGAACATAGAACTAACGTTACTAGCAGGGAACCGACAATTAACGCGACTGCAGCCGAACAAGCCGTAAATGTAACTACGGAGGAACCTACTGCAAACGCAACATCAATGGAACTGACAACGAATGTAACTACGAAGGAACCGATAATTAATGCAACTTCGGCAGAACTTTCAACTAAACTAACTACGACAGAACAACCAGCATATCTTACGACGAGTGAAGCAACGATGGAAATTACAATGAACATTACTACGACCGAGTCCACAACTAACGTAACAACGGAGGAGCAAGCTACAGGAAGTACTACAATGACGGAACCTATAACTAACGTTACTAGTAAAGAAGCGACAATTAACGCGACTACCATCGAACAAACCGTAAATGTAACGACGAAGGAACATAATGCAAACGCAACTTCAATGGAGCTGACAACAAATGTAACTATGAAGAAACCGACAATGAACGCAAGTTCGGCAAAACCTTCAACTAAACTAACTACGACAGAACAACCAGCAAACCTTACTACGGGTGAAGGAACAATGGAAATTACAAAGAACATTACTGCGACCGCGTCCACAACCGACATAACAACGGATCATGCTACAGGAGGCACTACATTGACGGAACCTAGAACTAATGTTACTAGCAGGGAACCGACAATTAACGCGAGTACAGCCGAACAAGGCGTAAATGTAACTACGGAGGAACCTACTGCACACGCAACATCAATGGAACTGACAACAAATGTAACTACGAAGGAACCTATATTGAATGCAACTTCGTCAGAACATTCAACTAAACTAATTACGACAGAACAACCAGCAAACCTTACGACGAGTGTAGACACGATGGAAATTACAAAGAACATTACTACGACCGAGTCCACAACTAACGTAACAACGGAGCAAGCTACAGGAAGTACTACAATGACGGAACCTATAACTAACGTTACTGGTAAAGAAGCGACAATTAACGCGACTACCATCGAACAAACCGTAAACGTAACGACGAAGGAACCTAATGCATACGCAACTTCATTGGTGCTGACAACAAAAATAACTACGAAGGAAACGACAATTATCGCAACTTCGGCAGAACCTTCAACTAAACTAACTACGACAGAACAACCAGCAAACCTTACGACGAGTGAAGACACGATGGAAATTACAACGAACATTACTATGACCGAGTCCACAATTAACGTAACAACGGAGCAAGCTACAGGAAGTACTACAATGACGGAATTTATTACTAACGTTACTAGTAGAGAACCCACAATTTACGCGACTTCCACCGAACAAACCGTAAACGGAACGACGCAGGAACCTAATGCAAGCGCAACATCAATGGAACTGACAACAAATGTAACTACGAAAGAACCGACAATGAACGAAACTTCGGCAAAACCTTCAACTAAACTAACTACGACAGAACAACCAGCAAACCTTACTACGGGTGAAGGAACAATGGAAACTACAAAGAACATTACTGTGGCCGCGTCCACAACCAACATAACAACGGATCATGCTACAGGAGGCACTACATTGACGGAACCTAGAACTAACGTTACTAGCAGGGAACCGACAATTAACGCGACTGCATCCGAACAAGCCGTAAATGTAACTACGGAGGAACCTACTGCAAACGCAACATCAATGGAACTGACAACGAATGTAACTACGAAGGAACCGATAATTAATGCAACTTCGGCAGAACTTTCAACTAAACTAACTACGACAGAACAACCAGCATATCTTACGACGAGTGAAGCAACGATGGAAATTACAATGAACATTACTACGACCGAGTCCACAACTAACGTAACAACGGAGGAGCAAGCTACAGGAAGTACTACAATGACGGAACCTATAACTAACGTTACTAGTAAAGAAGCAACAATTAACGCGACTACCATCGAACAAACCGTAAATGTAACGACGAAGGAACATAATGCAAACGCAACTTCAATGGAGCTGACAACAAATGTAACTATGAAGAAACCGACAATGAACGCAAGTTCGGCAAAACCTTCAACTAAACTAACTACGACAGAACAACCAGCAAACCTTACTACGGCTGAAGGAACAATGGAAATTACAAAGAACATTACTGCGACCGCGTCCACAACCAACATAACAACGGATCATGCTACAGGAGGCACTACATTGACGGAACCTAGAACTAATGTTACTAGCAGGGAACCGACAATTAACGCGAGTACAGCCGAACAAGCCGTAAATGTAACTACGGAGGAACCTACTGCACACGCAACATCAATGGAACTGACAACAAATGTAACTACGAAGGAACCTATATTGAATGCAACTTCGTCAGAACATTCAACTAAACTAATTACGACAGAACAACCAGCAAACCTTACGACGAGTGTAGACACGATGGAAATTACAAAGAACATTACTACGACCGAGTCCACAACTAACGTAACAACGGAGCAAGCTACAGGAAGTACTACAATGACGGAACCTATAACTAACGTTACTCGTAAAGAAGCGACAATTAACGCGACTACCATCGAACAAACCGTAAACGTAACGACGAAGGAACCTAATGCATACGCAACTTCATTGGTGCTGACAACAAAAATAACTACGAAGGAAACGACAATTAACGCAACTTCGGCAGAACCTTCAACTAAACTAACTACGACAGAACAACCAGCAAACCTTACGACGAGTGAAGACACGATGGAAATTACAACGAACATTACTACGACCGAGTCCACAATTAACGTAACAACGGAGCAAGCTACAGGAAGTACTACAATGACGGAATTTATTACTAACGTTACTAGTAGAGAACCCACAATTTACGCGACTTCCACCGAACAAACCGTAAACGGAACGACGCAGGAACCTAATGCAAGCGCAACATCAATGGAACTGACAACAAATGTAACTACGAAGGAACCGACAATGAACGAAACTTCGGCAAAACCTTCAACTAAACTAACTACGACAGAACAACCAGCAAACCTTACTACGGGTGAAGGAACAATGGAAACTACAAAGAACATTACTGTGGCCGCGTCCACAACCAACATAACAACGGATCATGCTACAGGAGGCACTACATTGACGGAACATAGAACTAACGTTACTAGCAGGGAACCGACAATTAACGCGACTGCAGCCGAACAAGCCGTAAATGTAACTACGGAGGAACCTACTGCAAACGCAACATCAATGGAACTGACAACGAATGTAACTACGAAGGAACCGATAATTAATGCATCTTCGGCAGAACTTTCAACTAAACTAACTACGACAGAACAACCAGCATATCTTACGACGAGTGAAGCAACGATGGAAATTACAATGAACATTACTACGACCGAGTCCACAACTAACGTAACAACGGAGGAGCAAGCTACAGGAAGTACTACAATGACGGAACCTATAACTAACGTTACTAGTAAAGAAGCGACAATTAACGCGACTACCATCGAACAAACCGTAAATGTAACGACGAAGGAACATAATGCAAACGCAACTTCAATGGAGCTGACAACAAATGTAACTATGAAGAAACCGACAATGAACGCAAGTTCGGCAAAACCTTCAACTAAACTAACTACGACAGAACAACCAGCAAACCTTACTACGGGTGAAGGAACAATGGAAATTACAAAGAACATTACTGCGACCGCGTCCACAACCAACATAACAACGGATCATGCTACAGGAGGCACTACATTGACGGAACCTAGAACTAATGTTACTAGCAGGGAACCGACAATTAACGCGAGTACAGCCGAACAAGGCGTAAATGTAACTACGGAGGAACCTACTGCACACGCAACATCAATGGAACTGACAACAAATGTAACTACGAAGGAACCTATATTGAATGCAACTTCGTCAGAACATTCAACTAAACTAATTACGACAGAACAACCAGCAAACCTTACGACGAGTGTAGACACGATGGAAATTACAAAGAACATTACTACGACCGAGTCCACAACTAACGTAACAACGGAGCAAGCTACAGGAAGTACTACAATGACGGAACCTATAACTAACGTTACTGGTAAAGAAGCGACAATTAACGCGACTACCATCGAACAAACCGTAAACGTAACGACGAAGGAACCTAATGCATACGCAACTTCATTGGTGCTGACAACAAAAATAACTACGAAGGAAACGACAATTATCGCAACTTCGGCAGAACCTTCAACTAAACTAACTACGACAGAACAACCAGCAAACCTTACGACGAGTGAAGACACGATGGAAATTACAACGAACATTACTACGACCGAGTCCACAATTAACGTAACAACGGAGCAAGCTACAGGAAGTACTAAAATGACGGAATTTATTACTAACGTTACTAGTAGAGAACCCACAATTTACGCGACTTCCACCGAACAAACCGTAAACGGAACGACGCAGGAACCTAATGCAAGCGCAACATCAATGGAACTGACAACAAATGTAACTACGAAAGAACCGACAATGAACGAAACTTCGGCAAAACCTTCAACTAAACTAACTACGACAGAACAACCAGCAAACCTTACTACGGGTGAAGGAACAATGGAAACTACAAAGAACATTACTGTGGCCGCGTCCACAACCAACATAACAACGGATCATGCTACAGGAGGCACTACATTGACGGAACCTAGAACTAACGTTACTAGCAGGGAACCGACAATTAACGCGACTGCAGCCGAACAAGCCGTAAATGTAACTACGGAGGAACCTACTGCAAACGCAACATCAATGGAACTGACAACGAATGTAACTACGAAGGAACCGATAATTAATGCAACTTCGGCAGAACTTTCAACTAAACTAACTACGACAGAACAACCAGCATATCTTACGACGAGTGAAGCAACGATGGAAATTACAATGAACATTACTACGACCGAGTCCACAACTAACGTAACAACGGAGGAGCAAGCTACAGGAAGCACTACAATGACGGAACCTATAACTAACGTTACTAGTAAAGAAGCAACAATTAACGCGACTACCATCGAAGAAACCGTAAATGTAACGACGAAGGAACATAATGCAAACGCAACTTCAATGGAGCTGACAACAAATGTAACTATGAAGAAACCGACAATGAACGCAAGTTCGGCAAAACCTTCAACTAAACTAACTACGACAGAACAACCAGCAAACCTTACTACGGGTGAAGGAACAATGGAAATTACAAAGAACATTACTGCGACCGCGTCCACAACCAACATAACAACGGATCATGCTACAGGAGGCACTACATTGACGGAACCTAGAACTAATGTTACTAGCAGGGAACCGACAATTAACGCGAGTACAGCCGAACAAGCCGTAAATGTAACTACGGAGGAACCTACTGCACACGCAACATCAATGGAACTGACAACAAATGTAACTACGAAGGAACCTATATTGAATGCAACTTCGTCAGAACATTCAACTAAACTAATTACGACAGAACAACCAGCAAACCTTACGACGAGTGTAGACACGATGGAAATTACAAAGAACATTACTACGACCGAGTCCACAACTAACGTAACAACGGAGCAAGCTACAGGAAGTACTACAATGACGGAACCTATAACTAACGTTACTAGTAAAGAAGCGACAATTAACGCGACTACAAT
The DNA here is from genome assembly GCA_959613385.1 of Geotrupes spiniger. Lineage (NCBI taxonomy): Eukaryota > Metazoa > Arthropoda > Insecta > Coleoptera > Geotrupidae > Geotrupes > Geotrupes spiniger. The sequence goes on along the minus strand of OY390740.1, from coordinate 22,562,583 downwards.
CGAACAAATCGTAAACGTAACGACGAAGGAACCTAATGCATACGCAACTTCATTGGTGCTGACAACAAAAATAACTACGAAGGAAACGACAATTATCGCAACTTCGGCAGAACCTTCAACTAAACTAACTACGACAGAACAACCAGCAAACCTTACGACGAGTGAAGACACGATGGAAATTACAACGAACATTACTACGACCGAGTCCACAATCAACGTAACAACGGAGCAAGCTACAGGAAGTACTACAATGACGGAATTTATTACTAACGTTACTAGTAGAGAACCCACAATATACGCGACTTCCACCGAACAAACCGTAAACGGAACGATGCAGGAACCTAATGCAAGCGCAACATCAATGGAACTGACAACAAATGTAACTACGAAGGAACCGACAATGAACGAAACTTCGGCAAGGGAACCGACAATTAACGCGACTACAGCCGAACAAGCCGTAAATGTAACTACGGAGGAACCTACTGCAAACGCAACATCAATGGAACTGACAACTAATGTAACTACGAAGGAATCGATTATTAATGCAACTTCGGCAGAACTTTCAACTAAACTAACTACGACAGAACAACCAGCATATCTTACGACGAGTGAAGCAACGATGGAAATTACAATGAACATTACTACGACCGAGTCCACAACTAACGTAACAACGGAGCAAGATACAGGAAGTACTACAATGACGGAACCTATAATTAACGTTACTAGTAGAGAACCGACAATTAACGCGACTACCATCGAACAAACCGTAAAAGTAACGACGAAGGAACATAATGCAAACGCAACATCAATGGAACTGACAACAAATGTAACTACGAAGGAACCGATAATTAATGTAACTTCGGCAGAAGTCTCAACGAAACTAACTACGGCAGAACAACCAGCAAACCTTACGACGAGTGAAGACACGATGGAAATTACAACGAACATTACTACGACCGAGTCCACAACTAACGTAACAACGGAGCAATCTACAAGAAGTACTACAATGACGGAATTTATAACTGACGTTACTAGTAGAGAACCGACAATTTACGCGACTTCCACCGAACAAACCGTAAACGGAACGACGCAGGAACCTAATGCAAACGCAACATCAATGGAACTGACAACAAATGTAACTATGAAGGAACCGAAAATTAATGCAACTTCGGCAGAACCCTCTACTAAACTAACTACGACAGAACAACCAGCAAGCCTTACGACGAGTGGAGACACGATGGAAACTACAACGAACATTACTACGACCGAGTCTACAACTAACGTAACAACGGAGCAAGCTAGAGGAAGTACTACAATGACTGAATCTATAACTAACGTCACTAGTAGAGAATCGACAATTTACGCGACTACCACCGAACAAACCGTAAACTTAACGAAGAAGGAACCTAATGCAAACGCAACATCAATGGAACTGACAACAAAAATACCTACGAAGGAACCGACAATTAACGCAACTTCGGCAGAACCTTCAACTAAACTAACTACGACAGAACAACAAGCAAACCTTACCACGGGTGAAGAAACAATGGAAACTACAAAGGACATTACTGCGACCGAGTCCACAGCCAACATAGCAACGGAGCATGCTACAGGAGGCACTGCATTGACGGAACATAGAACTAACGCTACTAGTAGGGAACCGACAATTAACGCGACTACAGCCGAACAAGCCAGAAACGTAACTACGGAGGAACCTGCTGCAAACCTAACATCAACGGAACTGATAACAAATGTAACTGCGAAGGAACCGACAAATAATGCAACTTTGGCAGAACCCTCTACTAAACTAACTGCGACAGAACAACCAGCAAACCATACGACGAGTGAAAACACGATGGAAACTACAACGAACATTACCACGACCGAGTCCACAACTAACGTAACAACGGAGCAAGCTACAGGAAGTACTACAATGACGGAACCTATAACTAACGTTATTAGTAGAGAACCGACAATTTACGCGACTACCATCGAACAAACCGTAAACGTAACGACGAAGGAACCTAATGCATACGCAACTTCATTGGAGCTGACAACAAAAATAACTACGAAGGAAACGACAATTAACGCAACTTCGGCAGAACCTTCAACTAAACTAACTACGACAGAACAACCAGCAAACCTTACGACGAGTGAAGACACGATGGAAATTACAACGAACATTACTACGACCGAGTCCACAATTAACGTAACAACGGAGCAAGCTACAGGAAGTACTACAATGACGGAATTTATTACTAACGTTACTAGTAGAGAACCGACAATTTACGCGACTTCCACCGAACAAACCGTAAACGGAACGACGCAGGAACCTAATGCAAGCGCAACATCAATGGAACTGACAACAAATGTAACTACGAAGGGACCGACAATGAACGAAACTTCGGCAAAACCTTCAACTAAACTAACTACGACAGAACAACCAGCAAACCTTACTACGGGTGAAGGAACAATGGAAATTACAAAGAACATTACTGCGACCGCGTCCACAACCAACATAACAACGGATCATGCTACAGGAGGCACTACATTGACGGAACCTAGAACTAACGTTACTAGCAGAGAACCGACAATTAACGCGAGTACAGCCGAACAAGCCGTAAATGTAACTACGGAGGAACCTACTGCACACGCAACATCAATGGAACTGACAACAAATGTAACTACGAAGGAACCTATATTGAATGCAACTTCGTCAGAACATTCAACTAAACTAATTACGACAGAACAACCAGCAAACCTTACGACGAGTGTAGACACGATGGAAATTACAACGAACATTACTACGACCGAGTCCACAACTAACGTAACAACGGAGCAAGCTACAGGAAGTATAACAATGACGGAACTTATAACTAACGTTACTAGTAAAGAAGCGACAATTAACGCGAGTACCATCGAACAAACCGTAAACGTAACGACGAAGGAACCTAATGCAAACGCAACTTCATTGGAGCTGACAACAAAAATAACTACGAAGGAAACGACAATTAACGCAACTTCGGCAGAACCTTCAACTAAACTAACTACGACAGAACAACCAGCAAACCTTACGACGAGTGAAGACACGATGGAAATTACAACGAACATTACTACGACCGAGTCCACAATTAACGTAACAACGGAGCAAGCTACAGGAAGTACTACAATGACGGAATTTATCACTAACGTTACTAGTAGAGAACCGACAATTTACGCGACTTCCACCGAACAAACCGTAAACGGAACGACGCAGGAACCTAATGCAAGCGCAACATCAATGGAACTGACAACAAATGTAACTACGAAGGAACCGACAATGAACGAAACTTCGGCAAAACCTTCAACTAAACTAACTACGACAGAACAACCAGCAAACCTTACGACGAGTGGAGACACGATGGAAATTACAACGAACATTACTACTAATGAGTCTACAACTAGCGTAACAACGGAGCAAGCTACAGGAAGTACTACAATGACTGAATCTATAACTAACGTCACTAGTAGAGATTCAACAATTTACGCGACTACCACCGAACAAACCATAAACGTAACGACGAAGGAAGCTAATGCAAAGCCAACTTCAATGGAGCTGACAACAAAAATAACTACGAAGGAACCGACAATGAACGCAACTTCGGCAGAAGCTTCAACTAAACTAACTACGACAGAACAACCAGCAAACATTACGACGAGTGAAGACACGGTGGATATTTCAACGAACATTACTACGACCGAGTCCACAACTAACGTAACAACGGAGCAAGCTACAGGAAGTGCTACAATAACGGAACCTATAACTAACGTTACTAGTAAAGAAGCGACAATTAACGCGACTACCATCGAACAAACCGTAAACGTAACGAAGAAGGAACCTAATGCAAACGCAACTTCAAAGGAGCTGACAACAAAAATAACTACGAAGGAACCAACAATGAACGCAACTTCGGCAGAACCTTCAACTAAACTAACTACGACAGAACAACCAGTAAACCTTACTACGGGTGAAGGAACAATGGAAACTACAAAGAACATTACTGCGAACGAGTCCGCAACCAACATAGCAACGGATCATGCTACAGGAGGCACTACATTGACGGAACCTAGAACTAATGTTACTAGCAGGGAACAGACAATTAACGCGACTACAGCCGAACAAGCCGTAAAAGTAACTACGGAGGAACCTACTGCAAACGCAACATCAATCGAACTGACAATAAATGTAATTACGAAGGAACCGATAATTAATGCAATTTCGTCAGAACATTCAACTAAACTAACTACGACAGAACAACCAGCAAACCTTACGACGAGTGAAGAAACGATGGAAATTACAACGAGCATTACTACGACCGAGTCCACAACTAACGTAACAACGGAGCAACATACAGGAAGTACTACAATGACGGAACCTATAATTAACGTTACTAGTAGAGAACCGACAATTAACGCGACTACCATCGAACAAACCGTAAATGTAACGACGAAGGAACATAATGCAAACGCAACATCAATGGAACTGACAACAAATGTAACTACGAAGGGACCGATAATTAATGCAACTTCGGCAGAAGTTTCAACTAAACTAACTACGGCAGAACAACCAGCAAACCTTACGACGAGTGAAGACACGATGGAAATTACAACGAACATTACTTCAACCGAGTTCACAACTAACGTAACAACGGAGCAAGCTACAGGAAGTACTACAATGACTGAATCTATAAGTAACGTCACTAATAGAGAATCGACAATTTACGCGACTACCACCGAAGAAACCGTAAACTTAACGACGAAGGAACCTAATGCAAACGCAACTTCAATGGAACTGACAACAAATGTAACTACGAAGGAACCGACAATTAATGCAACTTCGGCAGAAGACTCTACTAAACTAACTACGACAGAACAACCAGCAAGCCTTACGACGAGTGGAGACACGATGGAAATTACAACGAACATTACTACGACCGAATCTACAACTAACCTAACAACGGAGCAAGCTACAGGAAGTACTACAATAACTGAATCTATAACTAACGTCACTAGTAGAGAATCGACAATTTACGCGACTACCACCGAACAAACCGTAAACTTAACGACGAAGGAACCTAATGCAAACGCAGCTTCAATGGAACTGACAACAAAAATACCTACGAAGGAACCGACAATTAACGCAACTTCGGCAGAACCTTCAACTAAACTAAGTACGACAGAACAACCAGCAAACCTTACGACGGGTGAAGAAACAATGGAATCTACAAAGAACATTACTGCGACCGAGTCCACAACAAACATAGCAACGGAGCATGCTACAGGAGGCACTGCATTGACGGAACATAGAACTAACGCTACTAGTAGAGAACCGACAATTTACGCGACTACCACCGAACAAACCGTAAACGGAACGACGCAGGAACCTAATGCAAACGCAACATCAATGGAACTGACAACAAATGTAACTATGAAGAAACCGACAATGAACGCAAGTTCGGCAAAACCTTCAACTAAACTAACTACGACAGAACAACCAGCAAACCTTACTACGGGTGAAGGCACAATGGAAATTACAAAGAGCATTACTGCGACCGCGTCCACAACCAACATAACAAGGGATCATGCTACAGGAGGCACTACATTGACGGAACCTAGAACTAACGTTACTAGCAGGGAACCGACAATTAACGCGAGTACAGCCGAACAAGCCGTAAATGTAACTACGGAGGAACCTACTGCACACGCAACATCAATGGAACTGACAACAAATGTAACTACGAAGGAACCGATATTGAATGCAACTTCGTTAGAACATTCAACTAAACTAACTACGACAGAACAACCAGCAAACCTTACGACGAGTGAAGACCCGATGGAAATTACAACGAACATTACTAGGACCGAGTCCACAACTAACGTAACGACGGAGCAAGCTACAGGAAGTACTACAATGACGGAACCTATAACTAACGTTACTAGTAAAGAAGCGACAATTAACGCGACTACCATCGATCAAATCGTAAACGTAACGACGAAGGAACCTAATGCAAACGCAACTTCATTGGAGCTGACAACAAAAATAACTACTAAGGAAACGACAATTAACGCAACTTCGGCAGAACCTTCAACTAAACTAACTACGACAGAACAACCAGCAAACCTTACGACAAGTGAAGACATGATGGACATTTCAACGAGCATTGCTACGACCGAGTCCACAATTAACGTAACAACGGAACAAGCTACAGGAAGTACTACAATGACGGAATTTGTAACTAACGTCAGTAGCAGAGAATCGACAATTAACGCGACTACCACCGAACAAACCGTAAACGTAACGACGAAGGAACCTAATGCAAACGCAACATCAATGGAACTGACAACAAATGTAACTACGAAGGAACCGATAATGAACGCAACTTCGTCAGAACATTCAACTAAACTAACTACGACAGAACAACCAGCAAACCTTACGACGAGTGAAGACACAATGGAAATTACAACGAACATTACTACGACCGAGTCCACAACTAACGTAACAACGGAGCAAGCTACAGGAAGTACTACCATGACGGAACCTATAACTAACGTTACTAGTAAAGAAGCGACAATTAACGCGACTACCATCGAACAAACCGTAAACGTAACGACGAAGGAACCTAATGCAAACGCAAATTCATTGGAGCTGACAACAAAAATAACTACGAAGAAAACGACAATGAAAGCAACTTCGGCAGAAGCTTCAACTAAACTAACTACGACAGAACAACCAGCAAACCTTACGACGAGTGAAGACATGATGGACATTTCAACGAGCATTGCTACGACCGAGTCCACAACTAACGTAACAACGGAGCAAGCTACAGGAAGTACTACAATGACGGAATTTGTACCTAACGTCACTAGCAGAGAATCGACAATTTACGCGACTAACACCGAACAAGCCGTAAACGTAACGACGAAGGAACCTAATGCACAAACTACAAAGAACATTACTGCGACCGAGTCCACAACCAACATAACAGCGGAGCATGCTACAGGAGGCACTACATTGACGGAACCTAGAACTAATGTTACTAGCAGGGAACCGACAATTAACGCGACTACAGCCAAACAAGCCGTAAACGTAACTACGGAGGAACCTACTGCAAACGCAACATCAATGGAACTGACTACAAATGTAACTACGAAGGAACCGACACTTAATGCAGCTGCCGGAACTACACCAAAAGCGACACCAAATCCAAGTATGTTCAGTTCGTGTTCCTGGTATTTTCGTTTAAATGGATTTTCTGCCAATGGGTCCATTTTTTACCAAAGATAACTTTTTATTAGTAACAGTTAGTGATAATACAAGTTATTATGTACATAGTTTCACAGGACCGACATTAATCTTGTCATTTTCTTCCATATTTTTACTTTCTTATATTGTATGCATGTAAGGAAGTATAATCATCGTCGAAATTTTCGACCTCAATACTGTATTCTTTCTAAAACCGTACATGTCATCTAAATTAATCTATGTATAAGAAAGTTCAGTGCAGACCACTCCACATTTTTTTGTATAAACAGTCTGTCATTGGCAGTATCTCACCAACTACATTGCATTGATTTTTATAGGATGTGCAAGATGTTTCGATAAACGTGGTTGGGTTTGCAATAAACGATATCTTAAGAGATATTGCGCTGACTATATGAGCAGAAGAAAGTCTACAACATCCAATGCTATTAAACTTACAACTATTGCGACCAGCATAAAGACCTCACAGTCCATCACTACCGGTAAACCTGACACAATAACTCCCCCAGGTAAGAAAAAAATATATCTCTTTTTTGGCAAAATTTTCTGCAGATATTATTTTGAATTTGATTTTTACGGTATTGCGTTGAAACTTACAGCAAATTCATCTGCGAAGGAAACTTCAACAAATCCACCTTCTTTGGAATCCACTTCGATACCAACTACGGCGGCAGTCAGAGCTGCCGGAACGACACCCAAAGAGACACCAAATCCAAGTATGTTCAGTTCGTATTTCTGGTATTTTCGTTTAATTGGATTTTCTGCCAATCGGTCCATTTTTACCAAAGATAACTTTTTATTAGTAACAGTTAGTGATAACACAAGTTATTATGTACATAGTTTCACAGCACTGACATTAATCTTGTCATTGAATTCTATATTTTTACTTTCTTATATTGTATGCACGCAATGAAGTATGGTCATCGTAGAAATTTTCGAGCTCAATAGTGTATTCTTTCAATAAACGTACATGTCATCTAACTTAATCTATCTATAAGACAGTTCACTGCATACTGCTCTACATTTTTGTATAAACAGTCTGTCATTGGCAGTCTCTCACCTAACTACATTGCCTTGTTTTTTGTAGGATGTGCAAGATGTTTCGATGAACGTGGTTGGGTTTGCAATAAACGATATCTTAAGAGATATTGCGCTGACTATATGCGCAGAAGACAGGCTACAACATCCAATGCTATTAAACTTACAACTATTGCGACCAGCATAAAGACCTCACAGTCCATCACTACCGGCAAACCTGACACAACAACTACCCCAGGTAAGAAAAAAATATATATCTTTTTGGTAAAATTTTCTTCAGATATTATTTTGTAATTAATTTTTACGGTATTGCGTCGCAACTTACAGCAAATTCAACTGCGAAGGAAACTTCAACAAATCCACCTTCTTTGGAATCGACTTCGATACCAACTACGGTGGCAGTTAGAGCTGCCGGAACTACACGAAAAGATACACCAAATCCACGTATGTTAAATTGGTGTTTCTGGTATTTTCGTTTAATTGGATTTTCTGCCAATCGGTCCATTTTTACCAAAGAAAACTTTTTATTAGTAACAGTTAGTGATAACACAAGTTATTATGTACATAGTTTCACAGGACCGACATTAATTTTGTCATTTTCTTCCATATTTTTACTTTCTTATATTGTATGCATGTAATGAAGTATAATCATCGTAGACATTTTCGACCTCAATACTGTATTCTTTCTAAAAACGTACATGTTATCTAAATTAATCTATGTATAAGAAAGTTCAGTGCAGACCACTCCACATTTTTTTGTATAAACTGTTCGTCATTGGCAGTATCTCACTAACTACATTGCATTGATTTTTATAGGATGTGCAAGATGTTTCGATAAACGTGGTTGGGTTTGCAATAAACGATATCTCAAGAGATATTGCGCTGACTATATGAGCAGAAGACAGGCTACAACATCCAATGCTATTAAACTTACAACTATTGCGACCAGCATAAAGACCTCACAGTCCATCACTACCGGCAAACCTGACACAACAACTCCCCCAGGTAAGAAAAAAATATATCTCTTTTTTGGCAAAATTTTCTACATATATTATTTTGAATTTGATTTTTACGGTATTGCGTCGCAACTTACAGCAAATGCAACTGCGAAGGAAACTTCAACAAATTCACCTTCTTTGGAATCGACTTCGATACCAACCACGTTGGCAGTTAGAGCTGCCGGAACTACACCAAAAGAGACACCAAATCCAAGTATGTTAAGTTTTTGTTTCTGGTATTTTCGTTTAATTGGATTTTCTGCCAATGGGTCCATTTTTTACCAAAGCTAACTTTTTATTAGTAACGGTTAGTGATAATACAAGTTATTATGTACATAGTTTCACAGGACCGACATTAATCTTGTCATTTTCTTCCATATTTTTACTTTCTTATATTGTATGCATGTAATGAAGTATAATCATAGTAGAAATTGTCGAACTCAATACTGTATTCTTTCTAAAAACGTACATGTCATCTAAATTAATCTATGTATAAGAAAGTTCAGTGCAGACCACTCCACATTTTTTTGTATAAACTGTCTGTCATTGGCAGTATCTCACTAACTACATTGCATTGATTTTTATAGGATGTGCAAGATGTTTCGATAAACGTGGTTGGGTTTGCAATAAACGATATCTCAAGAGATATTGCGCTGACTATATGAGCAGAAGAAAGGCTACAAAATCCAATGCTATTAAACTTACAACTATTGCGACCAGCATAAAGACCTCACAGTCCATCACTACCGGCAAACCTGACCCAACAACTCCCCCAGGTAAGAAAAAAATATATCTCTTTTTTGGTACAATTTTCTGCAGATATTATTTTGAATTTGATTTTTACGGTATTGCGTCGAAACTTACAGCAAATTCAACTGCAAAGGAAACTTCAACAAATCCACCTTCTTTGGAATCGACTTCGATACCAACCACGTTGGCAGTTAGAGCTGCCGGAACTACACCAAAAGAGACACCAAATCCAAGTATGTTAAGTTTTTGTTTCTGGTATTTTCGTTTAATTGGATTTTCTGCCCATGGGTCCATTTTTTACCAAAGATAACTTTTTATTAGTAACGGTTAGTGATAACACAAGTTATTATGTACATAGTTTCACAGGACCGACATTAATTTTGTCATTTTCTTCTATATTTTTACTTTCTTATATTGTATGCATGTAATGAAGTATAGTCATCGTAGAAATTTTCGAACTCAATACTGTGTTCTTTCAATAAACGTGCATATCATCTAAATTAATCCATGTATAAGAAAGTTCCGTGCAGACCGCTCCACATTTTTTGTATAAACTGTCTGTCATTGGCAGTCTATCACTAACTACATTGCATTGATTTTTATAGGATGTGCAAGATGTTTCGATAAACGTGGTTGGGTTTGCAATAAACGATATCTTAAGAGATATTGCGCTGACTATATGAGCAGAAGAAAGGCTACGACATCCAATGCTATTAAACTTACAACTATTGCGACCAGCATAAGTACCTCACGATCCATCACTACAGGCAAACCTGACACTACAACTCCCCCTGGTAAGAACAAATATATCTCTTTTTGGCAAAATTTTCTGCAGATGTCACTTTGGATTTGAGTTTTACGGTATTGATCGCAACTTACAGCAAATGCAACTGCGAAGGAAACTTCAACAAATCCACCTTCTTTGGAATCGACTTCGATACCAACTACGGTGGCAGTTAGAGCTGCCGAAACTACACCAAAAGCGACACCAAATCCAAGTATGTTCAGTTGGTGTTTCTGGTGTTTTCGTTTAAATGGATTTTCTGCCAATGGGTCCATTTTTCACCAAAGATAACTTTTTATTAGTAACAGTTAGTGATAATACAAGTTATTATGTACATAGTTTCACAGGACCGACATTAATCTTGTCATTTTCTTCCATATTTTTACTTTCTTATATTGTATGCATGTAATGAAGTATAATCATAGTAGAAATTTTCGAACTCAATACTGTATTCTTTCTAAAAACGTACATGTCATCTAAATTAATCTATGTATAAGAAAGTTCAGTGCAGACCACTCCACATTTTTTTGTATAAACTGTCTGTCATTGGCAGTATCTCACTAACTACATTGCATTGATTTTTATAGGATGTGCAAGATGTTTCGATAAACGTGGTTGGGTTTGCAATAAACGATATCTCAAGAGATATTGCGCTGACTATATGAGCAGAAGAAAGGCTACAAAATCCAATGCTATTAAACTTACAACTATTGCGACCAGCATAAAGACCTCACAATCCATCACTACCGGCAAACCTGACCCAACAACTCCCCCAGGTAAGAAAAAAATATATCTCTTTTTTGGTACAATTTTCTGCAGATATTATTTTGAATTTGATTTTTACGGTATTGCTTCGAAACTTACAGCAAATTCAACTGCAAAGGAAACTTCAACAAATCCACCTTCTTTGGAATCGACTTCGATACCAACTACGGTGGCAGTTAGAGCTGCCGGAACTACACGAAAAGATACACCAAATCCAAGTATGTTAAATTGGTGTTTCTGGTATTTTCGTTTAATTGGATTTTCTGCCAATCGGTCCATTTTTTACCAAAGATAACTTTTTATTAGTATCAGTTAGTGATAACACAAGTTATTATGTACATAGTTTCACAGGACCAACATTAATCTTGTCATTTTCTTCCATATTTTTACTTTCTTATATTGTATGCATGTAATGAAGTATAATCATCGTAGAAATTTTCGACCTCAATACTGTATTCTTTCTAAAAACGTACATGTCACCTAAATTAATCTATGTATAAGAAAGTTCAGTGCAGACCACTCCACATTTTTTGTATAAACTGTCTGTCATTGGCAGTATCTCACTAACTACATTGCATTGATTTTTATAGGATGTGCAAGATGTTTCGATGAACGTGGTTGGGTTTGCAATAAACGATATCTTAAGAGATATTGCGCTGACTATATGAGCAGAAGACAGGCTACAACATCGAATGCTATTAAACTTACAACTATTGCGACCAGCATAAAGACCTCACAGTCCATCACTACTGGCAAACCTGACACAACAACTACCCTAGGTAAGAAAAAAATATATATCTTTTTTGGTAAAATTTTCTTCAGATATTATTTTGTAATTAATTTTTACGGTATTGCGTCGCAACTTACAGCAAATTCAACTGCGAAGGAAACTTCAACAAATCCACCTTCTTTGGAATCGACTTCGATACCAACTACGGTGGCAGTTAGAGCTGCCGGAACTACACCAAAAGAGACACCAAATCCAAGTATGTTAAATTTTTGTTTCTGGTATTTTCGTTTAATTGGATTTTCTGCCAATCGGTCCATTTTTTACCAAAGATAACTTTTTATTAGTAACAGTTAGTGATAACACAAGTTATTATGTACATAGTTTCACAGGACCGACATTAATCTTGTCATTTTCTTCCATATTTTTACTTTCTTATATTGTATGCATGTAATGAAGTATAATCATCGTAGAAATTTTCGACCTCAATACTGTATTCTTTCTAAAAACGTACATGTCACCTAAATTAATCTATGTATAAGAAAGTTCAGTGCAGACCACTCCACATTTTTTGTATAAACTGTCTGTCATTGGCAGTATCTCACTAACTACATTGCATTGATTTTTATAGGATGTGCAAGATGTTTCGATGAACGTGGTTGGGTTTGCAATAAACGATATCTTAAGAGATATTGCGCTGACTATATGAGCAGAAGACAGGCTACAACATCCAATGCTATTAAACTTACAACTATTGCGACCAGCATAAAGACCTCACAGTCCATCACTACTGGCAAACCTGACACAACAACTACCCTAGGTAAGAAAAAAATATATATCTTTTTTGGTAAAATTTTCTTCAGATATTATTTTGTAATTAATTTTTACGGTATTGCGTCGCAACTTACAGCAAATTCAACTGCGAAGGAAACTTCAACAAATCCACCTTCTTTGGAATCGACTTCGATACCAACTACGGTGGCAGTTAGAGCTGCCGGAACTACACCAAAAGAGACACCAAATCCAAGTATGTTAAATTTTTGTTTCTGGTATTTTCGTTTAATTGGATTTTCTGCCAATCGGTCCATTTTTTACCAAAGATAACTTTTTATTAGTAACAGTTAGTGATAACACAAGTTATTATGTACATAGTTTCACAGGACCGACATTAATCTTGTCATTTTCTTCCATATTTTAACTTTCTTATATTGTACGCATGTAATGAAGTATAATCATAGTAGAAATTTTCGAACTCAATCCTGTATTCTTTCTAAAAACGTACATGTCATCTAAATTAATCTATGTATAAGAAAGTTCAGTGCAGACCACTCCACATTTTTTGTATAAACTGTCTGTCATTGGCAGTATCTCACTAACTACATTGCATTGATTTTTATAGGATGTGCAAGATGTTTCGATGAACGTGGTTGGGTTTGCAATAAACGATATCTTAAGAGATATTGCGCTGACTATATGAGCAGAAGACAGGCTACAACATCCAATGCTATTAAACTTACAACTATTGCGACCAGCATAAAGACCTCACAGTCCATCACTACCGGAAAACCTGACACAACAACTCCCCCAGGTAAGAAAAAAATATATCTCTTTTTTGGCAAAATTTTCTACATATATTATTTTGAATTTGATTTTTACGGTATTGCGTCGCAACTTACAGCAAATGCAACTGCGAAGGAAACTTCAACAAATTCACCTTCTTTGGAATCGACTTCGATACCAACCACGTTGGCAGTTAGAGCTGCCGGAACTACACCAAAAGAGACACCAAATCCAAGTATGTTAAGTTTTTGTTTCTAGTATTTTCGTTTAATTGGATTTTCTGCCCATGGGTCCATTTTTTACCAAAGATAACTTTTTATTAGTAACGGTTAGTGATAACACAAGTTATTATGTACATAGTTTCACAGGACCGACATTAATTTTGTCATTTTCTTCTATATTTTTACTTTCTTATATTGTATGCATGTAATGAAGTATAGTCATCGTAGAAATTTTCGAACTCAATACTGTGTTCTTTCAATAAACGTGCATATCATCTAAATTAATCCATGTATAAGAAAGTTCCGTGCAGACCGCTCCACATTTTTTGTATAAACTGTCTGTCATTGGCAGTCTATCACTAACTACATTGCATTGATTTTTATAGGATGTGCAAGATGTTTCGATAAACGTGGTTGGGTTTGCAATAAACGATATCTTAAGAGATATTGCGCTGACTATATGAGCAGAAGAAAGTCTACAACATCCAATGCTATTAAACTTACAACTATTGCGACCAGCATAAAGACCTCACAGTCCATCACTACCGGTAAACCTGACACAATAACTCCCCCAGGTAAGAAAAAAATATATCTCTTTTTTGGCAAAATTTTCTGCAGATATTATTTTGAATTTGATTTTTACGGTATTGCGTCGAAACTTACAGCAAATTCATCTGCGAAGGAAACTTCAACAAATCCACCTTCTTTGGAATCCACTTCGATACCAACTACGGCGGCAGTCAGAGCTGCCGGAACGACACCCAAAGAGACACCAAATCCAAGTATGTTCAGTTCGTATTTCTGGTATTTTCGTTTAATTGGATTTTCTGCCAATCGGTCCATTTTTACCAAAGATAACTTTTTATTAGTAACAGTTAGTGATAACACAAGTTATTATGTACATAGTTTCACAGCACTGACATTAATCTTGTCATTGAATTCTATATTTTTACTTTCTTATATTGTATGCACGCAATGAAGTATGGTCATCGTAGAAATTTTCGAGCTCAATAGTGTATTCTTTCAATAAACGTACATGTCATCTAACTTAATCTATCTATAAGACAGTTCACTGCATACTGCTCTACATTTTTGTATAAACAGTCTGTCATTGGCAGTCTCTCACCTAACTACATTGCCTTGTTTTTTGTAGGATGTGCAAGATGTTTCGATGAACGTGGTTGGGTTTGCAATAAACGATATCTTAAGAGATATTGCGCTGACTATATGCGCAGAAGACAGGCTACAACATCCAATGCTATTAAACTTACAACTATTGCGACCAGCATAAAGACCTCACAGTCCATCACTACCGGCAAACCTGACACAACAACTACCCCAGGTAAGAAAAAAATATATATCTTTTTGGTAAAATTTTCTTCAGATATTATTTTGTAATTAATTTTTACGGTATTGCGTCGCAACTTACAGCAAATTCAACTGCGAAGGAAACTTCAACAAATCCACCTTCTTTGGAATCGACTTCGATACCAACTACGGTGGCAGTTAGAGCTGCCGGAACTACACGAAAAGATACACCAAATCCACGTATGTTAAATTGGTGTTTCTGGTATTTTCGTTTAATTGGATTTTCTGCCAATCGGTCCATTTTTACCAAAGAAAACTTTTTATTAGTAACAGTTAGTGATAACACAAGTTATTATGTACATAGTTTCACAGGACCGACATTAATTTTGTCATTTTCTTCCATATTTTTACTTTCTTATATTGTATGCATGTAATGAAGTATAATCATCGTAGACATTTTCGACCTCAATACTGTATTCTTTCTAAAAACGTACATGTTATCTAAATTAATCTATGTATAAGAAAGTTCAGTGCAGACCACTCCACATTTTTTTGTATAAACTGTTCGTCATTGGCAGTATCTCACTAACTACATTGCATTGATTTTTATAGGATGTGCAAGATGTTTCGATAAACGTGGTTGGGTTTGCAATAAACGATATCTCAAGAGATATTGCGCTGACTATATGAGCAGAAGACAGGCTACAACATCCAATGCTATTAAACTTACAACTATTGCGACCAGCATAAAGACCTCACAGTCCATCACTACCGGCAAACCTGACACAACAACTCCCCCAGGTAAGAAAAAAATATATCTCTTTTTTGGCAAAATTTTCTACATATATTATTTTGAATTTGATTTTTACGGTATTGCGTCGCAACTTACAGCAAATGCAACTGCGAAGGAAACTTCAACAAATTCACCTTCTTTGGAATCGACTTCGATACCAACCACGTTGGCAGTTAGAGCTGCCGGAACTACACCAAAAGAGACACCAAATCCAAGTATGTTAAGTTTTTGTTTCTGGTATTTTCGTTTAATTGGATTTTCTGCCAATGGGTCCATTTTTTACCAAAGCTAACTTTTTATTAGTAACGGTTAGTGATAATACAAGTTATTATGTACATAGTTTCACAGGACCGACATTAATCTTGTCATTTTCTTCCATATTTTTACTTTCTTATATTGTATGCATGTAATGAAGTATAATCATAGTAGAAATTGTCGAACTCAATACTGTATTCTTTCTAAAAACGTACATGTCATCTAAATTAATCTATGTATAAGAAAGTTCAGTGCAGACCACTCCACATTTTTTTGTATAAACTGTCTGTCATTGGCAGTATCTCACTAACTACATTGCATTGATTTTTATAGGATGTGCAAGATGTTTCGATAAACGTGGTTGGGTTTGCAATAAACGATATCTCAAGAGATATTGCGCTGACTATATGAGCAGAAGAAAGGCTACAAAATCCAATGCTATTAAACTTACAACTATTGCGACCAGCATAAAGACCTCACAGTCCATCACTACCGGCAAACCTGACCCAACAACTCCCCCAGGTAAGAAAAAAATATATCTCTTTTTTGGTACAATTTTCTGCAGATATTATTTTGAATTTGATTTTTACGGTATTGCGTCGAAACTTACAGCAAATTCAACTGCAAAGGAAACTTCAACAAATCCACCTTCTTTGGAATCGACTTCGATACCAACCACGTTGGCAGTTAGAGCTGCCGGAACTACACCAAAAGAGACACCAAATCCAAGTATGTTAAGTTTTTGTTTCTGGTATTTTCGTTTAATTGGATTTTCTGCCCATGGGTCCATTTTTTACCAAAGATAACTTTTTATTAGTAACGGTTAGTGATAACACAAGTTATTATGTACATAGTTTCACAGGACCGACATTAATTTTGTCATTTTCTTCTATATTTTTACTTTCTTATATTGTATGCATGTAATGAAGTATAGTCATCGTAGAAATTTTCGAACTCAATACTGTGTTCTTTCAATAAACGTGCATATCATCTAAATTAATCCATGTATAAGAAAGTTCCGTGCAGACCGCTCCACATTTTTTGTATAAACTGTCTGTCATTGGCAGTCTATCACTAACTACATTGCATTGATTTTTATAGGATGTGCAAGATGTTTCGATAAACGTGGTTGGGTTTGCAATAAACGATATCTTAAGAGATATTGCGCTGACTATATGAGCAGAAGAAAGGCTACGACATCCAATGCTATTAAACTTACAACTATTGCGACCAGCATAAGTACCTCACGATCCATCACTACAGGCAAACCTGACACTACAACTCCCCCTGGTAAGAACAAATATATCTCTTTTTGGCAAAATTTTCTGCAGATGTCACTTTGGATTTGAGTTTTACGGTATTGATCGCAACTTACAGCAAATGCAACTGCGAAGGAAACTTCAACAAATCCACCTTCTTTGGAATCGACTTCGATACCAACTACGGTGGCAGTTAGAGCTGCCGAAACTACACCAAAAGCGACACCAAATCCAAGTATGTTCAGTTGGTGTTTCTGGTGTTTTCGTTTAAATGGATTTTCTGCCAATGGGTCCATTTTTCACCAAAGATAACTTTTTATTAGTAACAGTTAGTGATAATACAAGTTATTATGTACATAGTTTCACAGGACCGACATTAATCTTGTCATTTTCTTCCATATTTTTACTTTCTTATATTGTATGCATGTAATGAAGTATAATCATAGTAGAAATTTTCGAACTCAATACTGTATTCTTTCTAAAAACGTACATGTCATCTAAATTAATCTATGTATAAGAAAGTTCAGTGCAGACCACTCCACATTTTTTTGTATAAACTGTCTGTCATTGGCAGTATCTCACTAACTACATTGCATTGATTTTTATAGGATGTGCAAGATGTTTCGATAAACGTGGTTGGGTTTGCAATAAACGATATCTCAAGAGATATTGCGCTGACTATATGAGCAGAAGAAAGGCTACAAAATCCAATGCTATTAAACTTACAACTATTGCGACCAGCATAAAGACCTCACAATCCATCACTACCGGCAAACCTGACCCAACAACTCCCCCAGGTAAGAAAAAAATATATCTCTTTTTTGGTACAATTTTCTGCAGATATTATTTTGAATTTGATTTTTACGGTATTGCTTCGAAACTTACAGCAAATTCAACTGCAAAGGAAACTTCAACAAATCCACCTTCTTTGGAATCGACTTCGATACCAACTACGGTGGCAGTTAGAGCTGCCGGAACTACACGAAAAGATACACCAAATCCAAGTATGTTAAATTGGTGTTTCTGGTATTTTCGTTTAATTGGATTTTCTGCCAATCGGTCCATTTTTTACCAAAGATAACTTTTTATTAGTATCAGTTAGTGATAACACAAGTTATTATGTACATAGTTTCACAGGACCAACATTAATCTTGTCATTTTCTTCCATATTTTTACTTTCTTATATTGTATGCATGTAATGAAGTATAATCATCGTAGAAATTTTCGACCTCAATACTGTATTCTTTCTAAAAACGTACATGTCACCTAAATTAATCTATGTATAAGAAAGTTCAGTGCAGACCACTCCACATTTTTTGTATAAACTGTCTGTCATTGGCAGTATCTCACTAACTACATTGCATTGATTTTTATAGGATGTGCAAGATGTTTCGATGAACGTGGTTGGGTTTGCAATAAACGATATCTTAAGAGATATTGCGCTGACTATATGAGCAGAAGACAGGCTACAACATCGAATGCTATTAAACTTACAACTATTGCGACCAGCATAAAGACCTCACAGTCCATCACTACTGGCAAACCTGACACAACAACTACCCTAGGTAAGAAAAAAATATATATCTTTTTTGGTAAAATTTTCTTCAGATATTATTTTGTAATTAATTTTTACGGTATTGCGTCGCAACTTACAGCAAATTCAACTGCGAAGGAAACTTCAACAAATCCACCTTCTTTGGAATCGACTTCGATACCAACTACGGTGGCAGTTAGAGCTGCCGGAACTACACCAAAAGAGACACCAAATCCAAGTATGTTAAATTTTTGTTTCTGGTATTTTCGTTTAATTGGATTTTCTGCCAATCGGTCC
Source organism: Geotrupes spiniger (assembly GCA_959613385.1). Taxonomy (NCBI): domain Eukaryota; kingdom Metazoa; phylum Arthropoda; class Insecta; order Coleoptera; family Geotrupidae; genus Geotrupes; species Geotrupes spiniger. The sequence goes on along the minus strand of OY390740.1, from coordinate 22,542,994 downwards.
ATTTTTTACCAAAGATAACTTTTTATTAGTAACAGTTAGTGATAACACAAGTTATTATGTACATAGTTTCACAGGACCGACATTAATCTTGTCATTTTCTTCCATATTTTTACTTTCTTATATTGTATGCATGTAATGAAGTATAATCATCGTAGAAATTTTCGACCTCAATACTGTATTCTTTCTAAAAACGTACATGTCACCTAAATTAATCTATGTATAAGAAAGTTCAGTGCAGACCACTCCACATTTTTTGTATAAACTGTCTGTCATTGGCAGTATCTCACTAACTACATTGCATTGATTTTTATAGGATGTGCAAGATGTTTCGATGAACGTGGTTGGGTTTGCAATAAACGATATCTTAAGAGATATTGCGCTGACTATATGAGCAGAAGACAGGCTACAACATCCAATGCTATTAAACTTACAACTATTGCGACCAGCATAAAGACCTCACAGTCCATCACTACTGGCAAACCTGACACAACAACTACCCTAGGTAAGAAAAAAATATATATCTTTTTTGGTAAAATTTTCTTCAGATATTATTTTGTAATTAATTTTTACGGTATTGCGTCGCAACTTACAGCAAATTCAACTGCGAAGGAAACTTCAACAAATCCACCTTCTTTGGAATCGACTTCGATACCAACTACGGTGGCAGTTAGAGCTGCCGGAACTACACCAAAAGAGACACCAAATCCAAGTATGTTAAATTTTTGTTTCTGGTATTTTCGTTTAATTGGATTTTCTGCCAATCGGTCCATTTTTTACCAAAGATAACTTTTTATTAGTAACAGTTAGTGATAACACAAGTTATTATGTACATAGTTTCACAGGACCGACATTAATCTTGTCATTTTCTTCCATATTTTAACTTTCTTATATTGTACGCATGTAATGAAGTATAATCATAGTAGAAATTTTCGAACTCAATCCTGTATTCTTTCTAAAAACGTACATGTCATCTAAATTAATCTATGTATAAGAAAGTTCAGTGCAGACCACTCCACATTTTTTGTATAAACTGTCTGTCATTGGCAGTATCTCACTAACTACATTGCATTGATTTTTATAGGATGTGCAAGATGTTTCGATGAACGTGGTTGGGTTTGCAATAAACGATATCTTAAGAGATATTGCGCTGACTATATGAGCAGAAGACAGGCTACAACATCCAATGCTATTAAACTTACAACTATTGCGACCAGCATAAAGACCTCACAGTCCATCACTACCGGAAAACCTGACACAACAACTCCCCCAGGTAAGAAAAAAATATATCTCTTTTTTGGCAAAATTTTCTACATATATTATTTTGAATTTGATTTTTACGGTATTGCGTCGCAACTTACAGCAAATGCAACTGCGAAGGAAACTTCAACAAATTCACCTTCTTTGGAATCGACTTCGATACCAACCACGTTGGCAGTTAGAGCTGCCGGAACTACACCAAAAGAGACACCAAATCCAAGTATGTTAAGTTTTTGTTTCTAGTATTTTCGTTTAATTGGATTTTCTGCCCATGGGTCCATTTTTTACCAAAGATAACTTTTTATTAGTAACGGTTAGTGATAACACAAGTTATTATGTACATAGTTTCACAGGACCGACATTAATTTTGTCATTTTCTTCTATATTTTTACTTTCTTATATTGTATGCATGTAATGAAGTATAGTCATCGTAGAAATTTTCGAACTCAATACTGTGTTCTTTCAATAAACGTGCATATCATCTAAATTAATCCATGTATAAGAAAGTTCCGTGCAGACCGCTCCACATTTTTTGTATAAACTGTCTGTCATTGGCAGTCTATCACTAACTACATTGCATTGATTTTTATAGGATGTGCAAGATGTTTCGATAAACGTGGTTGGGTTTGCAATAAACGATATCTTAAGAGATATTGCGCTGACTATATGAGCAGAAGAAAGGCTACGACATCCAATGCTATTAAACTTACAACTATTGCGACCAGCATAAGTACCTCACGATCCATCACTACAGGCAAACCTGACACTACAACTCCCCCTGGTAAGAACAAATATATCTCTTTTTGGCAAAATTTTCTGCAGATGTCACTTTGGATTTGAGTTTTACGGTATTGATCGCAACTTACAGCAAATGCAACTGCGAAGGAAACTTCAACAAATCCACCTTCTTTGGAATCGACTTCGATACCAACTACGGTGGCAGTTAGAGCTGCCGAAACTACACCAAAAGCGACACCAAATCCAAGTATGTTCAGTTGGTGTTTCTGGTGTTTTCGTTTAAATGGATTTTCTGCCAATGGGTCCATTTTTCACCAAAGATAACTTTTTATTAGTAACAGTTAGTGATAATACAAGTTATTATGTACATAGTTTCACAGGACCGACATTAATCTTGTCATTTTCTTCCATATTTTTACTTTCTTATATTGTATGCATGTAATGAAGTATAATCATAGTAGAAATTTTCGAACTCAATACTGTATTCTTTCTAAAAACGTACATGTCATCTAAATTAATCTATGTATAAGAAAGTTCAGTGCAGACCACTCCACATTTTTTTGTATAAACTGTCTGTCATTGGCAGTATCTCACTAACTACATTGCATTGATTTTTATAGGATGTGCAAGATGTTTCGATAAACGTGGTTGGGTTTGCAATAAACGATATCTCAAGAGATATTGCGCTGACTATATGAGCAGAAGAAAGGCTACAAAATCCAATGCTATTAAACTTACAACTATTGCGACCAGCATAAAGACCTCACAATCCATCACTACCGGCAAACCTGACCCAACAACTCCCCCAGGTAAGAAAAAAATATATCTCTTTTTTGGTACAATTTTCTGCAGATATTATTTTGAATTTGATTTTTACGGTATTGCTTCGAAACTTACAGCAAATTCAACTGCAAAGGAAACTTCAACAAATCCACCTTCTTTGGAATCGACTTCGATACCAACTACGGTGGCAGTTAGAGCTGCCGGAACTACACGAAAAGATACACCAAATCCAAGTATGTTAAATTGGTGTTTCTGGTATTTTCGTTTAATTGGATTTTCTGCCAATCGGTCCATTTTTTACCAAAGATAACTTTTTATTAGTATCAGTTAGTGATAACACAAGTTATTATGTACATAGTTTCACAGGACCAACATTAATCTTGTCATTTTCTTCCATATTTTTACTTTCTTATATTGTATGCATGTAATGAAGTATAATCATCGTAGAAATTTTCGACCTCAATACTGTATTCTTTCTAAAAACGTACATGTCACCTAAATTAATCTATGTATAAGAAAGTTCAGTGCAGACCACTCCACATTTTTTGTATAAACTGTCTGTCATTGGCAGTATCTCACTAACTACATTGCATTGATTTTTATAGGATGTGCAAGATGTTTCGATGAACGTGGTTGGGTTTGCAATAAACGATATCTTAAGAGATATTGCGCTGACTATATGAGCAGAAGACAGGCTACAACATCGAATGCTATTAAACTTACAACTATTGCGACCAGCATAAAGACCTCACAGTCCATCACTACTGGCAAACCTGACACAACAACTACCCTAGGTAAGAAAAAAATATATATCTTTTTTGGTAAAATTTTCTTCAGATATTATTTTGTAATTAATTTTTACGGTATTGCGTCGCAACTTACAGCAAATTCAACTGCGAAGGAAACTTCAACAAATCCACCTTCTTTGGAATCGACTTCGATACCAACTACGGTGGCAGTTAGAGCTGCCGGAACTACACCAAAAGAGACACCAAATCCAAGTATGTTAAGTTTTTGTTTCTGGTATTTTCGTTTAATTGGATTTTCTGCCCATGGGTCCATTTTTTACCAAAGATAACTTTTTATTAGTAACGGTTAGTGATAACACAAGTTATTATGTACATAGTTTCACAGGACCGACATTAATTTTGTCATTTTCTTCTATATTTTTACTTTCTTATATTGTATGCATGTAATGAAGTATAGTCATCGTAGAAATTTTCGAACTCAATACTGTGTTCTTTCAATAAACGTGCATATCATCTAAATTAATCCATGTATAAGAAAGTTCCGTGCAGACCGCTCCACATTTTTTGTATAAACTGTCTGTCATTGGCAGTCTATCACTAACTACATTGCATTGATTTTTATAGGATGTGCAAGATGTTTCGATAAACGTGGTTGGGTTTGCAATAAACGATATCTTAAGAGATATTGCGCTGACTATATGAGCAGAAGAAAGGCTACGACATCCAATGCTATTAAACTTACAACTATTGCGACCAGCATAAGTACCTCACGATCCATCACTACAGGCAAACCTGACACTACAACTCCCCCTGGTAAGAACAAATATATCTCTTTTTGGCAAAATTTTCTGCAGATGTCACTTTGGATTTGAGTTTTACGGTATTGATCGCAACTTACAGCAAATGCAACTGCGAAGGAAACTTCAACAAATCCACCTTCTTTGGAATCGACTTCGATACCAACTACGGTGGCAGTTAGAGCTGCCGAAACTACACCAAAAGCGACACCAAATCCAAGTATGTTCAGTTGGTGTTTCTGGTGTTTTCGTTTAAATGGATTTTCTGCCAATGGGTCCATTTTTCACCAAAGATAACTTTTTATTAGTAACAGTTAGTGATAATACAAGTTATTATGTACATAGTTTCACAGGACCGACATTAATCTTGTCATTTTCTTCCATATTTTTACTTTCTTATATTGTATGCATGTAATGAAGTATAATCATAGTAGAAATTTTCGAACTCAATACTGTATTCTTTCTAAAAACGTACATGTCATCTAAATTAATCTATGTATAAGAAAGTTCAGTGCAGACCACTCCACATTTTTTTGTATAAACTGTCTGTCATTGGCAGTATCTCACTAACTACATTGCATTGATTTTTATAGGATGTGCAAGATGTTTCGATAAACGTGGTTGGGTTTGCAATAAACGATATCTCAAGAGATATTGCGCTGACTATATGAGCAGAAGAAAGGCTACAAAATCCAATGCTATTAAACTTACAACTATTGCGACCAGCATAAAGACCTCACAATCCATCACTACCGGCAAACCTGACCCAACAACTCCCCCAGGTAAGAAAAAAATATATCTCTTTTTTGGTACAATTTTCTGCAGATATTATTTTGAATTTGATTTTTACGGTATTGCTTCGAAACTTACAGCAAATTCAACTGCAAAGGAAACTTCAACAAATCCACCTTCTTTGGAATCGACTTCGATACCAACTACGGTGGCAGTTAGAGCTGCCGGAACTACACGAAAAGATACACCAAATCCAAGTATGTTAAATTGGTGTTTCTGGTATTTTCGTTTAATTGGATTTTCTGCCAATCGGTCCATTTTTTACCAAAGATAACTTTTTATTAGTATCAGTTAGTGATAACACAAGTTATTATGTACATAGTTTCACAGGACCAACATTAATCTTGTCATTTTCTTCCATATTTTTACTTTCTTATATTGTATGCATGTAATGAAGTATAATCATCGTAGAAATTTTCGACCTCAATACTGTATTCTTTCTAAAAACGTACATGTCACCTAAATTAATCTATGTATAAGAAAGTTCAGTGCAGACCACTCCACATTTTTTGTATAAACTGTCTGTCATTGGCAGTATCTCACTAACTACATTGCATTGATTTTTATAGGATGTGCAAGATGTTTCGATGAACGTGGTTGGGTTTGCAATAAACGATATCTTAAGAGATATTGCGCTGACTATATGAGCAGAAGACAGGCTACAACATCGAATGCTATTAAACTTACAACTATTGCGACCAGCATAAAGACCTCACAGTCCATCACTACTGGCAAACCTGACACAACAACTACCCTAGGTAAGAAAAAAATATATATCTTTTTTGGTAAAATTTTCTTCAGATATTATTTTGTAATTAATTTTTACGGTATTGCGTCGCAACTTACAGCAAATTCAACTGCGAAGGAAACTTCAACAAATCCACCTTCTTTGGAATCGACTTCGATACCAACTACGGTGGCAGTTAGAGCTGCCGGAACTACACCAAAAGAGACACCAAATCCAAGTATGTTAAATTTTTGTTTCTGGTATTTTCGTTTAATTGGATTTTCTGCCAATCGGTCCATTTTTTACCAAAGATAACTTTTTATTAGTAACAGTTAGTGATAACACAAGTTATTATGTACATAGTTTCACAGGACCGACATTAATCTTGTCATTTTCTTCCATATTTTTACTTTCTTATATTGTATGCATGTAATGAAGTATAATCATCGTAGAAATTTTCGACCTCAATACTGTATTCTTTCTAAAAACGTACATGTCACCTAAATTAATCTATGTATAAGAAAGTTCAGTGCAGACCACTCCACATTTTTTGTATAAACTGTCTGTCATTGGCAGTATCTCACTAACTACATTGCATTGATTTTTATAGGATGTGCAAGATGTTTCGATGAACGTGGTTGGGTTTGCAATAAACGATATCTTAAGAGATATTGCGCTGACTATATGAGCAGAAGACAGGCTACAACATCCAATGCTATTAAACTTACAACTATTGCGACCAGCATAAAGACCTCACAGTCCATCACTACTGGCAAACCTGACACAACAACTACCCTAGGTAAGAAAAAAATATATATCTTTTTTGGTAAAATTTTCTTCAGATATTATTTTGTAATTAATTTTTACGGTATTGCGTCGCAACTTACAGCAAATTCAACTGCGAAGGAAACTTCAACAAATCCACCTTCTTTGGAATCGACTTCGATACCAACTACGGTGGCAGTTAGAGCTGCCGGAACTACACCAAAAGAGACACCAAATCCAAGTATGTTAAATTTTTGTTTCTGGTATTTTCGTTTAATTGGATTTTCTGCCAATCGGTCCATTTTTTACCAAAGATAACTTTTTATTAGTAACAGTTAGTGATAACACAAGTTATTATGTACATAGTTTCACAGGACCGACATTAATCTTGTCATTTTCTTCCATATTTTAACTTTCTTATATTGTACGCATGTAATGAAGTATAATCATAGTAGAAATTTTCGAACTCAATCCTGTATTCTTTCTAAAAACGTACATGTCATCTAAATTAATCTATGTATAAGAAAGTTCAGTGCAGACCACTCCACATTTTTTGTATAAACTGTCTGTCATTGGCAGTATCTCACTAACTACATTGCATTGATTTTTATAGGATGTGCAAGATGTTTCGATGAACGTGGTTGGGTTTGCAATAAACGATATCTTAAGAGATATTGCGCTGACTATATGAGCAGAAGACAGGCTACAACATCCAATGCTATTAAACTTACAACTATTGCGACCAGCATAAAGACCTCACAGTCCATCACTACCGGAAAACCTGACACAACAACTCCCCCAGGTAAGAAAAAAATATATCTCTTTTTTGGCAAAATTTTCTACATATATTATTTTGAATTTGATTTTTACGGTATTGCGTCGCAACTTACAGCAAATGCAACTGCGAAGGAAACTTCAACAAATTCACCTTCTTTGGAATCGACTTCGATACCAACCACGTTGGCAGTTAGAGCTGCCGGAACTACACCAAAAGAGACACCAAATCCAAGTATGTTAAGTTTTTGTTTCTAGTATTTTCGTTTAATTGGATTTTCTGCCCATGGGTCCATTTTTTACCAAAGATAACTTTTTATTAGTAACGGTTAGTGATAACACAAGTTATTATGTACATAGTTTCACAGGACCGACATTAATTTTGTCATTTTCTTCTATATTTTTACTTTCTTATATTGTATGCATGTAATGAAGTATAGTCATCGTAGAAATTTTCGAACTCAATACTGTGTTCTTTCAATAAACGTGCATATCATCTAAATTAATCCATGTATAAGAAAGTTCCGTGCAGACCGCTCCACATTTTTTGTATAAACTGTCTGTCATTGGCAGTCTATCACTAACTACATTGCATTGATTTTTATAGGATGTGCAAGATGTTTCGATAAACGTGGTTGGGTTTGCAATAAACGATATCTTAAGAGATATTGCGCTGACTATATGAGCAGAAGAAAGGCTACGACATCCAATGCTATTAAACTTACAACTATTGCGACCAGCATAAGTACCTCACGATCCATCACTACAGGCAAACCTGACACTACAACTCCCCCTGGTAAGAACAAATATATCTCTTTTTGGCAAAATTTTCTGCAGATGTCACTTTGGATTTGAGTTTTACGGTATTGATCGCAACTTACAGCAAATGCAACTGCGAAGGAAACTTCAACAAATCCACCTTCTTTGGAATCGACTTCGATACCAACTACGGTGGCAGTTAGAGCTGCCGAAACTACACCAAAAGCGACACCAAATCCAAGTATGTTCAGTTGGTGTTTCTGGTGTTTTCGTTTAAATGGATTTTCTGCCAATGGGTCCATTTTTCACCAAAGATAACTTTTTATTAGTAACAGTTAGTGATAATACAAGTTATTATGTACATAGTTTCACAGGACCGACATTAATCTTGTCATTTTCTTCCATATTTTTACTTTCTTATATTGTATGCATGTAATGAAGTATAATCATAGTAGAAATTTTCGAACTCAATACTGTATTCTTTCTAAAAACGTACATGTCATCTAAATTAATCTATGTATAAGAAAGTTCAGTGCAGACCACTCCACATTTTTTTGTATAAACTGTCTGTCATTGGCAGTATCTCACTAACTACATTGCATTGATTTTTATAGGATGTGCAAGATGTTTCGATAAACGTGGTTGGGTTTGCAATAAACGATATCTCAAGAGATATTGCGCTGACTATATGAGCAGAAGAAAGGCTACAAAATCCAATGCTATTAAACTTACAACTATTGCGACCAGCATAAAGACCTCACAATCCATCACTACCGGCAAACCTGACCCAACAACTCCCCCAGGTAAGAAAAAAATATATCTCTTTTTTGGTACAATTTTCTGCAGATATTATTTTGAATTTGATTTTTACGGTATTGCTTCGAAACTTACAGCAAATTCAACTGCAAAGGAAACTTCAACAAATCCACCTTCTTTGGAATCGACTTCGATACCAACTACGGTGGCAGTTAGAGCTGCCGGAACTACACGAAAAGATACACCAAATCCAAGTATGTTAAATTGGTGTTTCTGGTATTTTCGTTTAATTGGATTTTCTGCCAATCGGTCCATTTTTTACCAAAGATAACTTTTTATTAGTATCAGTTAGTGATAACACAAGTTATTATGTACATAGTTTCACAGGACCAACATTAATCTTGTCATTTTCTTCCATATTTTTACTTTCTTATATTGTATGCATGTAATGAAGTATAATCATCGTAGAAATTTTCGACCTCAATACTGTATTCTTTCTAAAAACGTACATGTCACCTAAATTAATCTATGTATAAGAAAGTTCAGTGCAGACCACTCCACATTTTTTGTATAAACTGTCTGTCATTGGCAGTATCTCACTAACTACATTGCATTGATTTTTATAGGATGTGCAAGATGTTTCGATGAACGTGGTTGGGTTTGCAATAAACGATATCTTAAGAGATATTGCGCTGACTATATGAGCAGAAGACAGGCTACAACATCGAATGCTATTAAACTTACAACTATTGCGACCAGCATAAAGACCTCACAGTCCATCACTACTGGCAAACCTGACACAACAACTACCCTAGGTAAGAAAAAAATATATATCTTTTTTGGTAAAATTTTCTTCAGATATTATTTTGTAATTAATTTTTACGGTATTGCGTCGCAACTTACAGCAAATTCAACTGCGAAGGAAACTTCAACAAATCCACCTTCTTTGGAATCGACTTCGATACCAACTACGGTGGCAGTTAGAGCTGCCGGAACTACACCAAAAGAGACACCAAATCCAAGTATGTTAAATTTTTGTTTCTGGTATTTTCGTTTAATTGGATTTTCTGCCAATCGGTCCATTTTTTACCAAAGATAACTTTTTATTAGTAACAGTTAGTGATAACACAAGTTATTATGTACATAGTTTCACAGGACCGACATTAATCTTGTCATTTTCTTCCATATTTTTACTTTCTTATATTGTATGCATGTAATGAAGTATAATCATCGTAGAAATTTTCGACCTCAATACTGTATTCTTTCTAAAAACGTACATGTCACCTAAATTAATCTATGTATAAGAAAGTTCAGTGCAGACCACTCCACATTTTTTGTATAAACTGTCTGTCATTGGCAGTATCTCACTAACTACATTGCATTGATTTTTATAGGATGTGCAAGATGTTTCGATGAACGTGGTTGGGTTTGCAATAAACGATATCTTAAGAGATATTGCGCTGACTATATGAGCAGAAGACAGGCTACAACATCCAATGCTATTAAACTTACAACTATTGCGACCAGCATAAAGACCTCACAGTCCATCACTACTGGCAAACCTGACACAACAACTACCCTAGGTAAGAAAAAAATATATATCTTTTTTGGTAAAATTTTCTTCAGATATTATTTTGTAATTAATTTTTACGGTATTGCGTCGCAACTTACAGCAAATTCAACTGCGAAGGAAACTTCAACAAATCCACCTTCTTTGGAATCGACTTCGATACCAACTACGGTGGCAGTTAGAGCTGCCGGAACTACACCAAAAGAGACACCAAATCCAAGTATGTTAAATTTTTGTTTCTGGTATTTTCGTTTAATTGGATTTTCTGCCAATCGGTCCATTTTTTACCAAAGATAACTTTTTATTAGTAACAGTTAGTGATAACACAAGTTATTATGTACATAGTTTCACAGGACCGACATTAATCTTGTCATTTTCTTCCATATTTTAACTTTCTTATATTGTACGCATGTAATGAAGTATAATCATAGTAGAAATTTTCGAACTCAATCCTGTATTCTTTCTAAAAACGTACATGTCATCTAAATTAATCTATGTATAAGAAAGTTCAGTGCAGACCACTCCACATTTTTTGTATAAACTGTCTGTCATTGGCAGTATCTCACTAACTACATTGCATTGATTTTTATAGGATGTGCAAGATGTTTCGATGAACGTGGTTGGGTTTGCAATAAACGATATCTTAAGAGATATTGCGCTGACTATATGAGCAGAAGACAGGCTACAACATCCAATGCTATTAAACTTACAACTATTGCGACCAGCATAAAGACCTCACAGTCCATCACTACCGGAAAACCTGACACAACAACTCCCCCAGGTAAGAAAAAAATATATCTCTTTTTTGGCAAAATTTTCTACATATATTATTTTGAATTTGATTTTTACGGTATTGCGTCGCAACTTACAGCAAATGCAACTGCGAAGGAAACTTCAACAAATTCACCTTCTTTGGAATCGACTTCGATACCAACCACGTTGGCAGTTAGAGCTGCCGGAACTACACCAAAAGAGACACCAAATCCAAGTATGTTAAGTTTTTGTTTCTAGTATTTTCGTTTAATTGGATTTTCTGCCCATGGGTCCATTTTTTACCAAAGATAACTTTTTATTAGTAACGGTTAGTGATAACACAAGTTATTATGTACATAGTTTCACAGGACCGACATTAATTTTGTCATTTTCTTCTATATTTTTACTTTCTTATATTGTATGCATGTAATGAAGTATAGTCATCGTAGAAATTTTCGAACTCAATACTGTGTTCTTTCAATAAACGTGCATATCATCTAAATTAATCCATGTATAAGAAAGTTCCGTGCAGACCGCTCCACATTTTTTGTATAAACTGTCTGTCATTGGCAGTCTATCACTAACTACATTGCATTGATTTTTATAGGATGTGCAAGATGTTTCGATAAACGTGGTTGGGTTTGCAATAAACGATATCTTAAGAGATATTGCGCTGACTATATGAGCAGAAGAAAGGCTACGACATCCAATGCTATTAAACTTACAACTATTGCGACCAGCATAAGTACCTCACGATCCATCACTACAGGCAAACCTGACACTACAACTCCCCCTGGTAAGAACAAATATATCTCTTTTTGGCAAAATTTTCTGCAGATGTCACTTTGGATTTGAGTTTTACGGTATTGATCGCAACTTACAGCAAATGCAACTGCGAAGGAAACTTCAACAAATCCACCTTCTTTGGAATCGACTTCGATACCAACTACGGTGGCAGTTAGAGCTGCCGAAACTACACCAAAAGCGACACCAAATCCAAGTATGTTCAGTTGGTGTTTCTGGTGTTTTCGTTTAAATGGATTTTCTGCCAATGGGTCCATTTTTCACCAAAGATAACTTTTTATTAGTAACAGTTAGTGATAATACAAGTTATTATGTACATAGTTTCACAGGACCGACATTAATCTTGTCATTTTCTTCCATATTTTTACTTTCTTATATTGTATGCATGTAATGAAGTATAATCATAGTAGAAATTTTCGAACTCAATACTGTATTCTTTCTAAAAACGTACATGTCATCTAAATTAATCTATGTATAAGAAAGTTCAGTGCAGACCACTCCACATTTTTTTGTATAAACTGTCTGTCATTGGCAGTATCTCACTAACTACATTGCATTGATTTTTATAGGATGTGCAAGATGTTTCGATAAACGTGGTTGGGTTTGCAATAAACGATATCTCAAGAGATATTGCGCTGACTATATGAGCAGAAGAAAGGCTACAAAATCCAATGCTATTAAACTTACAACTATTGCGACCAGCATAAAGACCTCACAATCCATCACTACCGGCAAACCTGACCCAACAACTCCCCCAGGTAAGAAAAAAATATATCTCTTTTTTGGTACAATTTTCTGCAGATATTATTTTGAATTTGATTTTTACGGTATTGCTTCGAAACTTACAGCAAATTCAACTGCAAAGGAAACTTCAACAAATCCACCTTCTTTGGAATCGACTTCGATACCAACTACGGTGGCAGTTAGAGCTGCCGGAACTACACGAAAAGATACACCAAATCCAAGTATGTTAAATTGGTGTTTCTGGTATTTTCGTTTAATTGGATTTTCTGCCAATCGGTCCATTTTTTACCAAAGATAACTTTTTATTAGTAACAGTTAGTGATAACACAAGTTATTATGTACATAGTTTCACAGGACCGACATTAATCTTGTCATTTTCTTCCATATTTTTACTTTCTTATATTGTATGCATGTAATGAAGTATAATCATCGTAGAAATTTTCGACCTCAATACTGTATTCTTTCTAAAAACGTACATGTCACCTAAATTAATCTATGTATAAGAAAGTTCAGTGCAGACCACTCCACATTTTTTGTATAAACTGTCTGTCATTGGCAGTATCTCACTAACTACATTGCATTGATTTTTATAGGATGTGCAAGATGTTTCGATGAACGTGGTTGGGTTTGCAATAAACGATATCTTAAGAGATATTGCGCTGACTATATGAGCAGAAGACAGGCTACAACATCCAATGCTATTAAACTTACAACTATTGCGACCAGCATAAAGACCTCACAGTCCATCACTACTGGCAAACCTGACACAACAACTACCCTAGGTAAGAAAAAAATATATATCTTTTTTGGTAAAATTTTCTTCAGATATTATTTTGTAATTAATTTTTACGGTATTGCGTCGCAACTTACAGCAAATTCAACTGCGAAGGAAACTTCAACAAATCCACCTTCTTTGGAATCGACTTCGATACCAACTACGGTGGCAGTTAGAGCTGCCGGAACTACACCAAAAGAGACACCAAATCCAAGTATGTTAAATTTTTGTTTCTGGTATTTTCGTTTAATTGGATTTTCTGCCAATCGGTCCATTTTTTACCAAAGATAACTTTTTATTAGTAACAGTTAGTGATAACACAAGTTATTATGTACATAGTTTCACAGGACCGACATTAATCTTGTCATTTTCTTCCATATTTTAACTTTCTTATATTGTACGCATGTAATGAAGTATAATCATAGTAGAAATTTTCGAACTCAATCCTGTATTCTTTCTAAAAACGTACATGTCATCTAAATTAATCTATGTATAAGAAAGTTCAGTGCAGACCACTCCACATTTTTTGTATAAACTGTCTGTCATTGGCAGTATCTCACTAACTACATTGCATTGATTTTTATAGGATGTGCAAGATGTTTCGATGAACGTGGTTGGGTTTGCAATAAACGATATCTTAAGAGATATTGCGCTGACTATATGAGCAGAAGACAGGCTACAACATCCAATGCTATTAAACTTACAACTATTGCGACCAGCATAAAGACCTCACAGTCCATCACTACCGGAAAACCTGACACAACAACTCCCCCAGGTAAGAAAAAAATATATCTCTTTTTTGGCAAAATTTTCTACATATATTATTTTGAATTTGATTTTTACGGTATTGCGTCGCAACTTACAGCAAATGCAACTGCGAAGGAAACTTCAACAAATTCACCTTCTTTGGAATCGACTTCGATACCAACCACGTTGGCAGTTAGAGCTGCCGGAACTACACCAAAAGAGACACCAAATCCAAGTATGTTAAGTTTTTGTTTCTAGTATTTTCGTTTAATTGGATTTTCTGCCCATGGGTCCATTTTTTACCAAAGATAACTTTTTATTAGTAACGGTTAGTGATAACACAAGTTATTATGTACATAGTTTCACAGGACCGACATTAATTTTGTCATTTTCTTCTATATTTTTACTTTCTTATATTGTATGCATGTAATAAAGTATAGTCATCGTAGAAATTTTCGAACTCAATACTGTGTTCTTTCAATAAACGTGCATATCATCTAAATTAATCCATGTATAAGAAAGTTCCGTGCAGACCGCTCCACATTTTTTGTATAAACTGTCTGTCATTGGCAGTCTATCACTAACTACATTGCATTGATTTTTATAGGATGTGCAAGATGTTTCGATAAACGTGGTTGGGTTTGCAATAAACGATATCTTAAGAGATATTGCGCTGACTATATGAGCAGAAGAAAGGCTACGACATCCAATGCTATTAAACTTACAACTATTGCGACCAGCATAAGTACCTCACGATCCATCACTACAGGCAAACCTGGCACTACAACTCCCCCTGGTAAGAACAAATATATCTCTTTTTGGCAAAATTTTCTGCAGATGTCACTTTGGATTTGAGTTTTACGGTATTGATCGCAACTTACAGCAAATGCAACTGCGAAGGAAACTTCAACAAATCCACCTTCTTTGGAATCGACTTCGATACCAACTACGGTGGCAGTTAGAGCTGCCGAAACTACACCAAAAGCGACACCAAATCCAAGTATGTTCAGTTGGTGTTTCTGGTGTTTTCGTTTAAATGGATTTTCTGCCAATGGGTCCATTTTTCACCAAAGATAACTTTTTATTAGTAACAGTTAGTGATAATACAAGTTATTATGTACATAGTTTCACAGGACCGACATTAATCTTGTCATTTTCTTCCATATTTTTACTTTCTTATATTGTATGCATGTAATGAAGTATAATCATAGTAGAAATTTTCGAACTCAATACTGTATTCTTTCTAAAAACGTACATGTCATCTAAATTAATCTATGTATAAGAAAGTTCAGTGCAGACCACTCCACATTTTTTTGTATAAACTGTCTGTCATTGGCAGTATCTCACTAACTACATTGCATTGATTTTTATAGGATGTGCAAGATGTTTCGATAAACGTGGTTGGGTTTGCAATAAACGATATCTCAAGAGATATTGCGCTGACTATATGAGCAGAAGAAAGGCTACAAAATCCAATGCTATTAAACTTACAACTATTGCGACCAGCATAAAGACCTCACAATCCATCACTACCGGCAAACCTGACCCAACAACTCCCCCAGGTAAGAAAAAAATATATCTCTTTTTTGGTACAATTTTCTGCAGATATTATTTTGAATTTGATTTTTACGGTATTGCTTCGAAACTTACAGCAAATTCAACTGCAAAGGAAACTTCAACAAATCCACCTTCTTTGGAATCGACTTCGATACCAACTACGGTGGCAGTTAGAGCTGCCGGAACTACACGAAAAGATACACCAAATCCAAGTATGTTAAATTGGTGTTTCTGGTATTTTCGTTTAATTGGATTTTCTGCCAATCGGTCCATTTTTTACCAAAGATAACTTTTTATTAGTATCAGTTAGTGATAACACAAGTTATTATGTACATAGTTTCACAGGACCGACATTAATCTTGTCATTTTCTTCCATATTTTTACTTTCTTATATTGTATGCATGTAATGAAGTATAATCATCGTAGAAATTTTCGACCTCAATACTGTATTCTTTCTAAAAACGTACATGTCACCTAAATTAATCTATGTATAAGAAAGTTCAGTGCAGACCACTCCACATTTTTTGTATAAACTGTCTGTCATTGGCAGTATCTCACTAACTACATTGCATTGATTTTTATAGGATGTGCAAGATGTTTCGATGAACGTGGTTGGGTTTGCAATAAACGATATCTTAAGAGATATTGCGCTGACTATATGAGCAGAAGACAGGCTACAACATCCAATGCTATTAAACTTACAACTATTGCGACCAGCATAAAGACCTCACAGTCCATCACTACTGGCAAACCTGACACAACAACTACCCTAGGTAAGAAAAAAATATATATCTTTTTTGGTAAAATTTTCTTCAGATATTATTTTGTAATTAATTTTTACGGTATTGCGTCGCAACTTACAGCAAATTCAACTGCGAAGGAAACTTCAACAAATCCACCTTCTTTGGAATCGACTTCGATACCAACTACGGTGGCAGTTAGAGCTGCCGGAACTACACCAAAAGAGACACCAAATCCAAGTATGTTAAATTTTTGTTTCTGGTATTTTCGTTTAATTGGATTTTCTGCCAATCGGTCCATTTTTTACCAAAGATAACTTTTTATTAGTAACAGTTAGTGATAACACAAGTTATTATGTACATAGTTTCACAGGACCGACATTAATCTTGTCATTTTCTTCCATATTTTTACTTTCTTATATTGTATGCATGTAATGAAGTATAATCATAGTAGAAATTGTCGAACTCAATACTGTATTCTTTCTAAAAACGTACATGTCATCTAAATTAATCTATTTATAAGAAAGTTCAGTGCAGACCACTCCACATTTTTTTGTATAAACTGTCTGTCATTGGCAGTATCTCACTAACTACATTGCATTGATTTTTATAGGATGTGCAAGATGTTTCGATAAACGTGGTTGGGTTTGCAATAAACGATATCTCAAGAGATATTGCGCTGACTATATGAGCAGAAGAAAGGCTACAAAATCCAATGCTATTAAACTTACAACTATTGCGACCAGCATAAAGACCTCACAGTCCATCACTACCGGCAAACCTGACCCAACAACTCCCCCAGGTAAGAAAAAAATATATCTCTTTTTTGGTACAATTTTCTGCAGATATTATTTTGAATTTGATTTTTACGGTATTGCGTCGAAACTTACAGCAAATTCAACTGCAAAGGAAACTTCAACAAATCCACCTTCTTTGGAATCGACTTCGATACCAACCACGTTGGCAGTTAGAGCTGCCGGAACTACACCAAAAGAGACACCAAATCCAAGTATGTTAAGTTTTTGTTTCTGGTATTTTCGTTTAATTGGATTTTCTGCCCATGGGTCCATTTTTTACCAAAGATAACTTTTTATTAGTAACGGTTAGTGATAACACAAGTTATTATGTACATAGTTTCACAGGACCGACATTAATTTTGTCATTTTCTTCTATATTTTTACTTTCTTATATTGTATGCATGTAATGAAGTATAGTCATCGTAGAAATTTTCGAACTCAATACTGTGTTCTTTCAATAAACGTGCATATCATCTAAATTAATCCATGTATAAGAAAGTTCCGTGCAGACCGCTCCACATTTTTTGTATAAACTGTCTGTCATTGGCAGTCTATCACTAACTACATTGCATTGATTTTTATAGGATGTGCAAGATGTTTCGATAAACGTGGTTGGGTTTGCAATAAACGATATCTTAAGAGATATTGCGCTGACTATATGAGCAGAAGAAAGGCTACGACATCCAATGCTATTAAACTTACAACTATTGCGACCAGCATAAGTACCTCACGATCCATCACTACAGGCAAACCTGACACTACAACTCCCCCTGGTAAGAACAAATATATCTCTTTTTGGCAAAATTTTCTGCAGATGTCACTTTGGATTTGAGTTTTACGGTATTGATCGCAACTTACAGCAAATGCAACTGCGAAGGAAACTTCAACAAATCCACCTTCTTTGGAATCGACTTCGATACCAACTACGGTGGCAGTTAGAGCTGCCGAAACTACACCAAAAGCGACACCAAATCCAAGTATGTTCAGTTGGTGTTTCTGGTGTTTTCGTTTAAATGGATTTTCTGCCAATGGGTCCATTTTTCACCAAAGATAACTTTTTATTAGTAACAGTTAGTGATAATACAAGTTATTATGTACATAGTTTCACAGGACCGACATTAATCTTGTCATTTTCTTCCATATTTTTACTTTCTTATATTGTATGCATGTAATGAAGTATAATCATAGTAGAAATTTTCGAACTCAATACTGTATTCTTTCTAAAAACGTACATGTCATCTAAATTAATCTATGTATAAGAAAGTTCAGTGCAGACCACTCCACATTTTTTTGTATAAACTGTCTGTCATTGGCAGTATCTCACTAACTACATTGCATTGATTTTTATAGGATGTGCAAGATGTTTCGATAAACGTGGTTGGGTTTGCAATAAACGATATCTCAAGAGATATTGCGCTGACTATATGAGCAGAAGACAGGCTACAACATCGAATGCTATTAAACTTACAACTATTGCGACCAGCATAAAGACCTCACAGTCCATCACTACTGGCAAACCTGACACAACAACTACCCTAGGTAAGAAAAAAATATATATCTTTTTTGGTAAAATTTTCTTCAGATATTATTTTGTAATTAATTTTTACGGTATTGCGTCGCAACTTACAGCAAATTCAACTGCGAAGGAAACTTCAACAAATCCACCTTCTTTGGAATCGACTTCGATACCAACTACGGTGGCAGTTAGAGCTGCCGGAACTACACCAAAAGAGACACCAAATCCAAGTATGTTAAATTTTTGTTTCTGGTATTTTCGTTTAATTGGATTTTCTGCCAATCGGTCCATTTTTTACCAAAGATAACTTTTTATTAGTAACAGTTAGTGATAACACAAGTTATTATGTACATAGTTTCACAGGACCGACATTAATCTTGTCATTTTCTTCCATATTTTTACTTTCTTATATTGTATGCATGTAATGAAGTATAATCATCGTAGAAATTTTCGACCTCAATACTGTATTCTTTCTAAAAACGTACATGTCACCTAAATTAATCTATGTATAAGAAAGTTCAGTGCAGACCACTCCACATTTTTTGTATAAACTGTCTTTCATTGGCAGTATCTCACTAACTACATTGCATTGATTTTTATAGGATGTGCAAGATGTTTCGATGAACGTGGTTGGGTTTGCAATAAACGATATCTTAAGAGATATTGCGCTGACTATATGAGCAGAAGACAGGCTACAACATCCAATGCTATTAAACTTACAACTATTGCGACCAGCATAAAGACCTCACAGTCCATCACTACTGGCAAACCTGACACAACAACTACCCTAGGTAAGAAAAAAATATATATCTTTTTTGGTAAAATTTTCTTCAGATATTATTTTGTAATTAATTTTTACGGTATTGCGTCGCAACTTACAGCAAATTCAACTGCGAAGGAAACTTCAACAAATCCACCTTCTTTGGAATCGACTTCGATACCAACTACGGTGGCAGTTAGAGCTGCCGGAACTACACCAAAAGAGACACCAAATCCAAGTATGTTAAATTTTTGTTTCTGGTATTTTCGTTTAATTGGATTTTCTGCCAATCGGTCCATTTTTTACCAAAGATAACTTTTTATTAGTAACAGTTAGTGATAACACAAGTTATTATGTACATAGTTTCACAGGACCGACATTAATCTTGTCATTTTCTTCAATATTTTAACTTTCTTATATTGTACGCATGTAATGAAGTATAATCATAGTAGAAATTTTCGAACTCAATCCTGTATTCTTTCTAAAAACGTACATGTCATCTAAATTAATCTATGTATAAGAAAGTTCAGTGCAGACCACTCCACATTTTTTGTATAAACTGTCTGTCATTGGCAGTATCTCACTAACTACATTGCATTGATTTTTATAGGATGTGCAAGATGTTTCGATGAACGTGGTTGGGTTTGCAATAAACGATATCTTAAGAGATATTGCGCTGACTATATGAGCAGAAGACAGGCTACAACATCCAATGCTATTAAACTTACAACTATTGCGACCAGCATAAAGACCTCACAGTCCATCACTACCGGAAAACCTGACACAACAACTCCCCCAGGTAAGAAAAAAATATATCTCTTTTTTGGCAAAATTTTCTACATATATTATTTTGAATTTGATTTTTACGGTATTGCGTCGCAACTTACAGCAAATGCAACTGCGAAGGAAACTTCAACAAATTCACCTTCTTTGGAATCGACTTCGATACCAACCACGTTGGCAGTTAGAGCTGCCGGAACTACACCAAAAGAGACACCAAATCCAAGTATGTTAAGTTTTTGTTTCTAGTATTTTCGTTTAATTGGATTTTCTGCCCATGGGTCCATTTTTTACCAAAGATAACTTTTTATTAGTAACGGTTAGTGATAACACAAGTTATTATGTACATAGTTTCACAGGACCGACATTAATTTTGTCATTTTCTTCTATATTTTTACTTTCTTATATTGTATGCATGTAATAAAGTATAGTCATCGTAGAAATTTTCGAACTCAATACTGTGTTCTTTCAATAAACGTGCATATCATCTAAATTAATCCATGTATAAGAAAGTTCCGTGCAGACCGCTCCACATTTTTTGTATAAACTGTCTGTCATTGGCAGTCTATCACTAACTACATTGCATTGATTTTTATAGGATGTGCAAGATGTTTCGATAAACGTGGTTGGGTTTGCAATAAACGATATCTTAAGAGATATTGCGCTGACTATATGAGCAGAAGAAAGGCTACGACATCCAATGCTATTAAACTTACAACTATTGCGACCAGCATAAGTACCTCACGATCCATCACTACAGGCAAACCTGGCACTACAACTCCCCCTGGTAAGAACAAATATATCTCTTTTTGGCAAAATTTTCTGCAGATGTCACTTTGGATTTGAGTTTTACGGTATTGATCGCAACTTACAGCAAATGCAACTGCGAAGGAAACTTCAACAAATCCACCTTCTTTGGAATCGACTTCGATACCAACTACGGTGGCAGTTAGAGCTGCCGAAACTACACCAAAAGCGACACCAAATCCAAGTATGTTCAGTTGGTGTTTCTGGTGTTTTCGTTTAAATGGATTTTCTGCCAATGGGTCCATTTTTCACCAAAGATAACTTTTTATTAGTAACAGTTAGTGATAATACAAGTTATTATGTACATAGTTTCACAGGACCGACATTAATCTTGTCATTTTCTTCCATATTTTTACTTTCTTATATTGTATGCATGTAATGAAGTATAATCATAGTAGAAATTTTCGAACTCAATACTGTATTCTTTCTAAAAACGTACATGTCATCTAAATTAATCTATGTATAAGAAAGTTCAGTGCAGACCACTCCACATTTTTTTGTATAAACTGTCTGTCATTGGCAGTATCTCACTAACTACATTGCATTGATTTTTATAGGATGTGCAAGATGTTTCGATAAACGTGGTTGGGTTTGCAATAAACGATATCTCAAGAGATATTGCGCTGACTATATGAGCAGAAGAAAGGCTACAAAATCCAATGCTATTAAACTTACAACTATTGCGACCAGCATAAAGACCTCACAATCCATCACTACCGGCAAACCTGACCCAACAACTCCCCCAGGTAAGAAAAAAATATATCTCTTTTTTGGTACAATTTTCTGCAGATATTATTTTGAATTTGATTTTTACGGTATTGCTTCGAAACTTACAGCAAATTCAACTGCAAAGGAAACTTCAACAAATCCACCTTCTTTGGAATCGACTTCGATACCAACTACGGTGGCAGTTAGAGCTGCCGGAACTACACGAAAAGATACACCAAATCCAAGTATGTTAAATTGGTGTTTCTGGTATTTTCGTTTAATTGGATTTTCTGCCAATCGGTCCATTTTTTACCAAAGATAACTTTTTATTAGTATCAGTTAGTGATAACACAAGTTATTATGTACATAGTTTCACAGGACCGACATTAATCTTGTCATTTTCTTCCATATTTTTACTTTCTTATATTGTATGCATGTAATGAAGTATAATCATCGTAGAAATTTTCGACCTCAATACTGTATTCTTTCTAAAAACGTACATGTCACCTAAATTAATCTATGTATAAGAAAGTTCAGTGCAGACCACTCCACATTTTTTGTATAAACTGTCTGTCATTGGCAGTATCTCACTAACTACATTGCATTGATTTTTATAGGATGTGCAAGATGTTTCGATGAACGTGGTTGGGTTTGCAATAAACGATATCTTAAGAGATATTGCGCTGACTATATGAGCAGAAGACAGGCTACAACATCCAATGCTATTAAACTTACAACTATTGCGACCAGCATAAAGACCTCACAGTCCATCACTACTGGCAAACCTGACACAACAACTACCCTAGGTAAGAAAAAAATATATATCTTTTTTGGTAAAATTTTCTTCAGATATTATTTTGTAATTAATTTTTACGGTATTGCGTCGCAACTTACAGCAAATTCAACTGCGAAGGAAACTTCAACAAATCCACCTTCTTTGGAATCGACTTCGATACCAACTACGGTGGCAGTTAGAGCTGCCGGAACTACACCAAAAGAGACACCAAATCCAAGTATGTTAAATTTTTGTTTCTGGTATTTTCGTTTAATTGGATTTTCTGCCAATCGGTCCATTTTTTACCAAAGATAACTTTTTATTAGTAACAGTTAGTGATAACACAAGTTATTATGTACATAGTTTCACAGGACCGACATTAATCTTGTCATTTTCTTCCATATTTTAACTTTCTTATATTGTACGCATGTAATGAAGTATAATCATAGTAGAAATTTTCGAACTCAATCCTGTATTCTTTCTAAAAACGTACATGTCATCTAAATTAATCTATGTATAAGAAAGTTCAGTGCAGACCACTCCACATTTTTTGTATAAACTGTCTGTCATTGGCAGTATCTCACTAACTACATTGCATTGATTTTTATAGGATGTGCAAGATGTTTCGATGAACGTGGTTGGGTTTGCAATAAACGATATCTTAAGAGATATTGCGCTGACTATATGAGCAGAAGACAGGCTACAACATCCAATGCTATTAAACTTACAACTATTGCGACCAGCATAAAGACCTCACAGTCCATCACTACTGGCAAACCTGACACAACAACTACCCTAGGTAAGAAAAAAATATATATCTTTTTTGGTAAAATTTTCTTCAGATATTATTTTGTAATTAATTTTTACGGTATTGCGTCGCAACTTACAGCAAATTCAACTGCGAAGGAAACTTCAACAAATCCACCTTCTTTGGAATCGACTTCGATACCAACTACGGTGGCAGTTAGAGCTGCCGGAACTACACCAAATCCAAGTATGTTAAATTTTTGTTTCTGGTATTTTCGTTTAATTGGATTTTCTGCCAATCGGTCCATTTTTTACCAAAGATAACTTTTTATTAGTATCAGTTAGTGATAACACAAGTTATTATGTACATAGTTTCACAGGACCGACATTAATCTTGTAATTTTCTTCCATATTTTTACTTTCTTATATTGTATGCATGTAATGAAGTATAATCATCGTAGAAATTTTCGACCTCAATACTGTATTCTTTCTAAAAACGTACATGTCACCTAAATTAATCTATGTATAAGAAAGTTCAGTGCAGACCACTCCACATTTTTTGTATAAACTGTCTGTCATTGGCAGTATCTCACTAACTACATTGCATTGATTTTTATAGGATGTGCAAGATGTTTCGATGAACGTGGTTGGGTTTGCAATAAACGATATCTTAAGAGATATTGCGCTGACTATATGAGCAGAAGACAGGCTACAACATCCAATGCTATTAAACTTACAACTATTGCGACCAGCATAAAGACCTCACAGTCCATCACTACTGGCAAACCTGACACAACAACTACCCTAGGTAAGAAAAAAATATATATCTTTTTTGGTAAAATTTTCTTCAGATATTATTTTGTAATTAATTTTTACGGTATTGCGTCGCAACTTACAGCAAATTCAACTGCGAAGGAAACTTCAACAAATCCACCTTCTTTGGAATCGACTTCGATACCAACTACGGTGGCAGTTAGAGCTGCCGGAACTACACCAAAAGAGACACCAAATCCAAGTATGTTAAATTTTTGTTTCTGGTATTTTCGTTTAATTGGATTTTCTGCCAATCGGTCCATTTTTTACCAAAGATAACTTTTTATTAGTAACAGTTAGTGATAACACAAGTTATTATGTACATAGTTTCACAGGACCGACATTAATCTTGTCATTTTCTTCCATATTTTTACTTTCTTATATTGTATGCATGTAATGAAGTATAATCATCGTAGAAATTTTCGACCTCAATACTGTATTCTTTCTAAAAACGTACATGTCACCTAAATTAATCTATGTATAAGAAAGTTCAGTGCAGACCACTCCACATTTTTTGTATAAACTGTCTGTCATTGGCAGTATCTCACTAACTACATTGCATTGATTTTTATAGGATGTGCAAGATGTTTCGATGAACGTGGTTGGGTTTGCAATAAACGATATCTTAAGAGATATTGCGCTGACTATATGAGCAGAAGACAGGCTACAACATCCAATGCTATTAAACTTACAACTATTGCGACCAGCATAAAGACCTCACAGTCCATCACTACTGGCAAACCTGACACAACAACTACCCTAGGTAAGAAAAAAATATATATCTTTTTTGGTAAAATTTTCTTCAGATATTATTTTGTAATTAATTTTTACGGTATTGCGTCGCAACTTACAGCAAATTCAACTGCGAAGGAAACTTCAACAAATCCACCTTCTTTGGAATCGACTTCGATACCAACTACGGTGGCAGTTAGAGCTGCCGGAACTACACCAAAAGAGACACCAAATCCAAGTATGTTAAATTTTTGTTTCTGGTATTTTCGTTTAATTGGATTTTCTGCCAATCGGTCCATTTTTTACCAAAGATAACTTTTTATTAGTAACAGTTAGTGATAACACAAGTTATTATGTACATAGTTTCACAGGACCGACATTAATCTTGTCATTTTCTTCCATATTTTAACTTTCTTATATTGTACGCATGTAATGAAGTATAATCATAGTAGAAATTTTCGAACTCAATCCTGTATTCTTTCTAAAAACGTACATGTCATCTAAATTAATCTATGTATAAGAAAGTTCAGTGCAGACCACTCCACATTTTTTGTATAAACTGTCTGTCATTGGCAGTATCTCACTAACTACATTGCATTGATTTTTATAGGATGTGCAAGATGTTTCGATGAACGTGGTTGGGTTTGCAATAAACGATATCTTAAGAGATATTGCGCTGACTATATGAGCAGAAGACAGGCTACAACATCCAATGCTATTAAACTTACAACTATTGCGACCAGCATAAGTACCTCACGATCCATCACTACAGGCAAACCTGGCACTACAACTCCCCCTGGTAAGAACAAATATATCTCTTTTTGGCAAAATTTTCTGCAGATGTCACTTTGGATTTGAGTTTTACGGTATTGATCGCAACTTACAGCAAATGCAACTGCGAAGGAAACTTCAACAAATCCACCTTCTTTGGAATCGACTTCGATACCAACTACGGTGGCAGTTAGAGCTGCCGAAACTACACCAAAAGCGACACCAAATCCAAGTATGTTCAGTTGGTGTTTCTGGTGTTTTCGTTTAAATGGATTTTCTGCCAATGGGTCCATTTTTCACCAAAGATAACTTTTTATTAGTAACAGTTAGTGATAATACAAGTTATTATGTACATAGTTTCACAGGACCGACATTAATCTTGTCATTTTCTTCCATATTTTTACTTTCTTATATTGTATGCATGTAATGAAGTATAATCATAGTAGAAATTTTCGAACTCAATACTGTATTCTTTCTAAAAACGTACATGTCATCTAAATTAATCTATGTATAAGAAAGTTCAGTGCAGACCACTCCACATTTTTTTGTATAAACTGTCTCTCATTGGCAGTATCTCACTAACTACATTGCATTGATTTTTATAGGATGTGCAAGATGTTTCGATAAACGTGGTTGGGTTTGCAATAAACGATATCTCAAGAGATATTGCGCTGACTATATGAGCAGAAGAAAGGCTACAAAATCCAATGCTATTAAACTTACAACTATTGCGACCAGCATAAAGACCTCACAATCCATCACTACCGGCAAACCTGACCCAACAACTCCCCCAGGTAAGAAAAAAATATATCTCTTTTTTGGTACAATTTTCTGCAGATATTATTTTGAATTTGATTTTTACGGTATTGCTTCGAAACTTACAGCAAATTCAACTGCAAAGGAAACTTCAACAAATCCACCTTCTTTGGAATCGACTTCGATACCAACTACGGTGGCAGTTAGAGCTGCCGAAACTACACCAAAAGCGACACCAAATCCAAGTATGTTCAGTTGGTGTTTCTGGTGTTTTCGTTTAAATGGATTTTCTGCCAATGGGTCCATTTTTCACCAAATATAACTTTTTATTAGTAACAGTTAGTGATAATACAAGTTATTATGTACATAGTTTCACAGGACCGACATTAATCTTGTCATTTTCTTCCATATTTTTACTTTCTTATATTGTATGCATGTAATGAAGTATAATCATAGTAGAAATTTTCGAACTCAATACTGTATTCTTTCTAAAAACGTACATGTCAT
This sequence comes from Geotrupes spiniger, assembly GCA_959613385.1. Taxonomy (NCBI): domain Eukaryota; kingdom Metazoa; phylum Arthropoda; class Insecta; order Coleoptera; family Geotrupidae; genus Geotrupes; species Geotrupes spiniger. The sequence goes on along the minus strand of OY390740.1, from coordinate 22,515,938 downwards.
CTAAATTAATCTATGTATAAGAAAGTTCAGTGCAGACCACTCCACATTTTTTTGTATAAACTGTCTGTCATTGGCAGTATCTCACTAACTACATTGCATTGATTTTTATAGGATGTGCAAGATGTTTCGATAAACGTGGTTGGGTTTGCAATAAACGATATCTCAAGAGATATTGCGCTGACTATATGAGCAGAAGAAAGGCTACAAAATCCAATGCTATTAAACTTACAACTATTGCGACCAGCATAAAGACCTCACAATCCATCACTACCGGCAAACCTGACCCAACAACTCCCCCAGGTAAGAAAAAAATATATCTCTTTTTTGGTACAATTTTCTGCAGATATTATTTTGAATTTGATTTTTACGGTATTGCTTCGAAACTTACAGCAAATTCAACTGCAAAGGAAACTTCAACAAATCCACCTTCTTTGGAATCGACTTCGATACCAACTACGGTGGCAGTTAGAGCTGCCGGAACTACACGAAAAGATACACCAAATCCAAGTATGTTAAATTGGTGTTTCTGGTATTTTCGTTTAATTGGATTTTCTGCCAATCGGTCCATTTTTTACCAAAGATAACTTTTTACTAGTATCAGTTAGTGATAACACAAGTTATTATGTACATAGTTTCACAGGACCGACATTAATCTTGTCATTTTCTTCCATATTTTTACTTTCTTATATTGTATGCATGTAATGAAGTATAATCATCGTAGAAATTTTCGACCTCAATACTGTATTCTTTCTAAAAACGTACATGTCACCTAAATTAATCTAATGTATAAGAAAGTTCAGTGCAGACCACTCCACATTTTTTGTATAAACTGTCTGTCATTGGCAGTATCTCACTAACTACATTGCATTGATTTTTATAGGATGTGCAAGATGTTTCGATGAACGTGGTTGGGTTTGCAATAAACGATATCTTAAGAGATATTGCGCTGACTATATGAGCAGAAGACAGGCTACAACATCCAATGCTATTAAACTTACAACTATTGCGACCAGCATAAAGACCTCACAGTCCATCACTACTGGCAAACCTGACACAACAACTACCCTAGGTAAGAAAAAAATATATATCTTTTTTGGTAAAATTTTCTTCAGATATTATTTTGTAATTAATTTTTACGGTATTGCGTCGCAACTTACAGCAAATTCAACTGCGAAGGAAACTTCAACAAATCCACCTTCTTTGGAATCGACTTCGATACCAACTACGGTGGCAGTTAGAGCTGCCGGAACTACACCAAAAGAGACACCAAATCCAAGTATGTTAAATTTTTGTTTCTGGTATTTTCGTTTAATTGGATTTTCTGCCAATCGGTCCATTTTTTACCAAAGATAACTTTTTATTAGTATCAGTTAGTGATAACACAAGTTATTATGTACATAGTTTCACAGGACCGACATTAATCTTGTCATTTTCTTCGATATTTTTACTTTCTTATATTGTATGCATGTAATGAAGTATAATCATCGTAGAAATTTTCGACCTCAATACTGTATTCTTTCTAAAAACGTACATGTCACCTAAATTAATCTATGTATAAGAAAGTTCAGTGCAGACCACTCCACATTTTTTGTATAAACTGTCTGTCATTGGCAGTATCTCACTAACTACATTGCATTGATTTTTATAGGATGTGCAAGATGTTTCGATGAACGTGGTTGGGTTTGCAATAAACGATATCTTAAGAGATATTGCGCTGACTATATGAGCAGAAGACAGGCTACAACATCCAATGCTATTAAACTTACAACTATTGCGACCAGCATAAAGACCTCACAGTCCATCACTACTGGCAAACCTGACACAACAACTACCCTAGGTAAGAAAAAAATATATATCTTTTTTGGTAAAATTTTCTTCAGATATTATTTTGTAATTAATTTTTACGGTATTGCGTCGCAACTTACAGCAAATTCAACTGCGAAGGAAACTTCAACAAATCCACCTTCTTTGGAATCGACTTCGATACCAACTACGGTGGCAGTTAGAGCTGCCGGAACTACACCAAAAGAGACACCAAATCCAAGTATGTTAAATTTTTGTTTCTGGTATTTTCGTTTAATTGGATTTTCTGCCAATCGGTCCATTTTTTACCAAAGATAACTTTTTATTAGTAACAGTTAGTGATAACACAAGTTATTATGTACATAGTTTCACAGGACCGACATTAATCTTGTCATTTTCTTCCATATTTTAACTTTCTTATATTGTATGCATGTAATGAAGTATAATCATCGTAGAAATTTTCGACCTCAATACTGTATTCTTTCTAAAAACGTACATGTCATCTAAATTAATCTATTTATAAGAAAATCAGTGCAGACCACTCCACATTTTTTTGTATAAACTGTCTGTCATTGGCAGTATCTCACTAACTACATTGCATTGATTTTTATAGGATGTGCAAGATGTTTCGATAAACGTGGTTGGGTTTGCAATAAACGATATCTTAAGAGATATTGCGCTGACTATATGAGTAGAAGAAAGGCTACGACATCCAATGCTATTAAACTTACAACTATTGCGACCAGCATAAGTACCTCACGATCCATCACTACAGGCAAACCTGACACGACAACTCCCCCTGGTAAGAACAAATATATCTCTTTTTGGTAAAATTTTCTTCAGATATTATTTTGTAATTAATTTTTACGGTATTGCGTCGCAACTTACAGCAAATTCAACTGCGAAGGAAACTTCAACAAATCCACCTTCTTTGGAATCGACTTCGATACCAACTACGGTGGCAGTTAGAGCTGCCGGAACTACACCAAAAGAGACACCAAATCCAAGTATGTTAAATTTTTGTTTCTGGTATTTTCGTTTAATTGGATTTTCTGCCAATCGGTCCATTTTTTACCAAAGATAACTTTTTATTAGTAACAGTTAGTGATAACACAAGTTATTATGTACATAGTTTCACAGGACCGACATTAATCTTGTCATTTTCTTCCATATTTTAACTTTCTTATATTGTATGCATGTAATGAAGTATAATCATCGTAGAAATTTTCGACCTCAATACTGTATTCTTTCTAAAAACGTACATGTCATCTAAATTAATCTATTTATAAGAAAATCAGTGCAGACCACTCCACATTTTTTTGTATAAACTGTCTGTCATTGGCAGTATCTCACTAACTACATTGCATTGATTTTTATAGGATGTGCAAGATGTTTCGATAAACGTGGTTGGGTTTGCAATAAACGATATCTTAAGAGATATTGCGCTGACTATATGAGTAGAAGAAAGGCTACGACATCCAATGCTATTAAACTTACAACTATTGCGACCAGCATAAGTACCTCACGATCCATCACTACAGGCAAACCTGACACGACAACTCCCCCTGGTAAGAACAAATATATCTCTTTTTGGTAAAATTTTCTTCAGATATTATTTTGTAATTAATTTTTACGGTATTGCGTCGCAACTTACAGCAAATTCAACTGCGAAGGAAACTTCAACAAATCCACCTTCTTTGGAATCGACTTCGATACCAACTACGGTCGCAGTTAGAGCTGCCGGAACTACACCAAAAGAGACACCAAATCCAAGTATGTTAAATTTTTGTTTCTGGTATTTTCGTTTAATTGGATTTTCTGCCAATCGGTCCATTTTTTACCAAAGATAACTTTTTATTAGTAACAGTTAGTGATAACACAAGTTATTATGTACATAGTTTCACAGGACCGACATTAATCTTGTCATTTTCTTCCATATTTTTACTTTCTTATATTGTATGCATGTAATGAAGTATAATCATCGTAGAAATTTTCGACCTCAATACTGTATTCTTTCTAAAAACGTACATGTCACCTAAATTAATCTATGTATAAGAAAGTTCAGTGCAGACCACTCCACATTTTTTGTATAAACTGTCTTTCATTGGCAGTATCTCACTAACTACATTGCATTGATTTTTATAGGATGTGCAAGATGTTTCGATGAACGTGGTTGGGTTTGCAATAAACGATATCTTAAGAGATATTGCGCTGACTATATGAGCAGAAGAAAGGCTACAACATCCAATGCTATTAAACTTACAACTATTGCGACCAGCATAAAGACCTCACAGTCCATCACTACCGGCAAACCTGACACAACAACTACCCCAGGTAAGAAAAAATATACATCTTTTTTGGTAAAATTTTCTTCAGATATTATTTTGTAATTAATTTTTACGGTATTGCGTCGCAACTTACAGCAAATTCAACTGCGAAGGAAACTTCAACAAATCCACCTTCTTTGGAATCGACTTCTATACTAACTACGGTGGCAGTTAGAGCTGCCGGAACTACACCAAAAGCGACACCAAATCCAAGTATGTTCAGTTGGTGTTTCTGGTATTTTCGTTTAAATGGATTTTCTGCCAATGGGTCAATTTTTTACCAAAGATAACTTTTTATTAGTAACAGTTAGTGATAATACAAGTTATTATGTACATAGTTTCACAGGACCGACATTAATCTTGTCATTTTCTTCCATATTTTTACTTTCTTATATTGTATGCATGTAAGGAAGTATAATCATCGTAGAAATTTTCGCCCTCAATACTGTATTCTTTCTAAAAACGTACATGTCATCTAAATTAATCTATGTATAAGAAAGTTCAGTGCAGACCACTCCACATTTTTTGTATAAACTGTCTGTCATTGGCAGTATCTCACTAACTACATTGCATTGATTTTTATAGGATGTGCAAGATGTTTCGATAAACGTGGTTGGGTTTGCAATAAACGATATCTTAAGAGATATTGCGCTGACTATATGAGCAGAAGAAAGGCTACAACATCCAATGCTATTAAACTTACAACTATTGCGACCAGCATAAAGACCTCACAGTCCATCACTACCGGCAAACCTGACACAACAACTACCCCAGGTAAGAAAAAATATACATCTTTTTTGGTAAAATTTTCTTCAGATATTATTTTGTAATTAATTTTTACGGTATTGCGTCGCAACTTACAGCAAATTCAACTGCGAAGGAAACTTCAACAAATCCACCTTCTTTGGAATCGACTTCGATACCAACTACGGTGGCAGTTAGAGCTGCCGGAACTACACGAAAAGATACACCAAATCCAAGTATGTTAAATTGGTGTTTCTGGTATTTTCGTTTAATTGGATTTTCTGCCAATCGGTCCATTTTTTACCAAAGATAACATTTTATTAGTAACAGTTAGTGATAACACAAGTTATTATGTACATAGTTTCACAGGACCGACATTAATCTTGTCATTTTCTTCCATATTTTTACTTTCTTATATTGTATGCATGTAATGAAGTATAATCATCGTAGAAATTTTCGCCCTCAATACTGTATTCTTTCTAAAAACGTACATGTCATCTAAATCAATCTATGTATAAGAAAGTTCAGTGCAGACCACTCCACATTTTTTGTATAATCTGTCTGTCATTGGCAGTATCTCACTAACTACATTGCATTGATTTTTATAGGATGTGCAAGATGTTTCGATAAACGTGGTTGGGTATGCAATAAACGATATCTTAAGAGATATTGCGCTGACTATATGAGCAGAAGAAAGGCTACAACATCCAATGCTATTAAACTTACAACTATTGCGACCAGCATAAAGACCTCACAGTCCATCACTACCGGCAAACCTGACACAACAACTACCCCAGGTAAGAAAAAAATATATATCTTTTTTGGTAAAATTTTCTTCAGATATTATTTTGTAATTAATTTTTACGGTATTGCGTCGCAACTTACAGAAAATTCAACTGCGAAGGAAACTTCAACAAATCCACCTTCTTTGGAATCGACTTCGATACCAACTACGGTGGCAGTTAGAGCTGCCGGAACTACACGAAAAGATACACCAAATCCAAGTATGTTAAATTGGTGTTTCTGGTATTTTCGTTTAATTGGATTTTCTGCCAATCGGTCCATTTTTTACCAAAGCTAACTTTTTATTAGTAACAGTTAGTGATAACACAAGTTATTATGTACATAGTTTCACAGGACCGACATTAATCTTGTCATTTTCTTCCATATTTTTACTTTCTTATATTGTATGCATGTAATGAAGTATAATCATCGTAGAAATTTTCGACCTCAATACTGTATTCTTTCTAAAAACGTACATGTCATCTAAATTAATCTATTTATAAGAAAGTTCAGTGCAGACCACTCCACATTTTTTTGTATAAACTGTCTGTCATTGGCAGTATCTCACTAACTACATTGCATTGATTTTTATAGGATGTGCAAGATGTTTCGATAAACGTGGTTGGGTTTGCAATAAACGATATCTTAAGAGATATTGCGCTGACTATATGAGCAGAAGACTGGCTACAACATCCAATCCTATTAAACTTACAACTATTGCGACCAGCATAAGTACCTCACGATCCATCACTACAGGCAAACCTGACACGACAATTCCCCCTGGTAAGAACAAATATATCTCTTTTTGGTAAAATTTTCTGCAGATGTCACTTTGTATTTGAGTTTTACGGTATTGATCGCAACTTACAGCAAATGCAACTGCGAAGGAAACTTCAACAAATCCACCTTCTTTGGAATCGACTTCTATACCAACTACGGTGGCAGTTAGAGCTGCCGGAACTACACGAAAAGATACACCAAATCCAAGTATGTTAAATTGGTGTTTCTGGTATTTTCGTTTAATTGGATTTTCTGCCAATCGGTCCATTTTTTACCAAAGATAACTTTTTATTAGTAACAGTTAGTGATAACACAAGTTATTATGTACATAGTTTCACAGGACCGACATTAATCTTGTCATTTTCTTCCATATTTTTACTTTCTTATATTGTATGCATGTAATGAAGTATAATCATCGTAGAAATTTTCGACCTCAATACTGTATTCTTTCTAAAAACGTACATGTCATCTAAATTAATCTATGTATAAGAAAGTTCAGTGCAGACCACTCCACATTTTTTTGTATAAACTGTCTGTCATTGGCAGTATCTCACTAGCTACATTGCATTGATTTTTATAGGATGTGCAAGATGTTTCGATAAACGTGGTTGGGTTTGCAATAAACGATATCTTACGAGATATTGCGCTGACTATATGAGCAGAAGAAAGGCTACAACATCCAATGCTATTAAACTTACAACTATTGCGACCAGCATAAAGACCTCACAGTCCATCACTACCGGCAAACCTGACACAACAACTCCCCCAGGTAAGAAAAAAATATATCTCTTTTTTGGCAAAATTTTCTGCAGATATTATTTTGAATTTGATTTTTACGGTATTGCGTCGCAACTTACAGCAAATGCAACTGCGAAGGAAACTTCAACAAATTCACCTTCTTTGGAATCGACTTCGATACCAACCACGTTGGCAGTTAGAGCTGCCGGAACTACACCAAAAGAGACACCAAATCCAAGTATGTTAAGTTTTTGTTTCTGGTATTTTCGTTTAATTGGATTTTCTGCCAATTGGTCCATTTTTTACCAAAGATATCTTTTTATTAGTAACGGTTAGTGATAACACAAGTTATTATGTACATAGTTTCACAGGACCGACATTAATTTTGTCATTTTCTTCCATATTTTTACTTTCTTATATTGTATGCATGTAATGAAGTATAATCATCGTAGAAATTTTCGACCTCAATACTGTATTCTTTCTAAAAACGTACATGTTATCTAAATTAATCTATGTATAAGAAAGTTCAGTGCAGACCACTCCACATTTTTTTGTATAAACTGTCTTTCATTGGCAGTATCTCACTAGCTACATTGCATTGATTTTTATAGGATGTGCAAGATGTTTCGATGAACGTGGTTGGGTTTGCAATAAACGATATCTTAAGAGATATTGCGCTGACTATATGAAGAGAAGACAGGCTACAACATCCAATGCTATTAAACTTACAACTATTGCGACCAGCAAAAAGACTTCACAGTCCATCACTACCGGCAAACCTGACACAACAACTACCCCAGGTAAGAAAAAAATATATATCTTTTTTGGTAAAATTTTCTTCAGATATTATTTTGTAATTAATTTTTACGGTATTGCGTCGCAACTTACAGCAAATTCGACTGCGAAGGAAACTTCAACAAATCCACCTTCTTTGGAATCGACTTCTATACCAACTACGGTGGCAGTTAGAGCTGCCGGAACTACACGAAAAGATACACCAAATCCAAGTATGTTAAATTGGTGTTTCTGGTATTTTCGTTTAATTGGATTTTCTGCCACTCGGTCCATTTTTTACCAAAGATAACTTTTTATTAGTAACAGTTAGTGATAACACAAGTTATTATGTACATAGTTTCACAGGACCGACATTAATCTTGTCATTTTCTTCCATATTTTTACTTTCTTATATTGTATGCATGTAATGAAGTATAATCATCGTAGAAATTTTCGACCTCAATACTGTATTCTTTCTAAAAACGTACATGTCATCTAAATTAATCTATGTATAAGAAAGTTCAGTGCAGACCACTCCACATTTTTTTGTATAAACTGTCTGTCATTGGCAGTATCTCACTAGCTACATTGCATTGATTTTTATAGGATGTGCAAGATGTTTCGATAAACGTGGTTGGGTTTGCAATAAACGATATCTTACGAGATATTGCGCTGACTATATGAGCAGAAGAAAGGCTACAACATCCAATGCTATTAAACTTACAACTATTGCGACCAGCATAAAGACCTCACAGTCCATCACTACCGGCAAACCTGACACAACAACTCCCCCAGGTAAGAAAAAAATATATCTCTTTTTTGGCAAAATTTTCTGCAGATATTATTTTGAATTTGATTTTTACGGTATTGCGTCGCAACTTACAGCAAATGCAACTGCGAAGGAAACTTCAACAAATTCACCTTCTTTGGAATCGACTTCGATACCAACCACGTTGGCAGTTAGAGCTGCCGGAACTACACCAAAAGAGACACCAAATCCAAGTATGTTAAGTTTTTGTTTCTGGTATTTTCGTTTAATTGGATTTTCTGCCAATGGGTCCATTTTTTACCAAAGATATCTTTTTATTAGTAACGGTTAGTGATAACACAAGTTATTATGTACATAGTTTCACAGGACCGACATTAATTTTGTCATTTTCTTCCATATTTTTACTTTCTTATATTGTATGCATGTAATGAAGTATAATCATCGTAGAAATTTTCGACCTCAATACTGTATTCTTTCTAAAAACGTACATGTTATCTAAATTAATCTATGTATAAGAAAGTTCAGTGCAGACCACTCCACATTTTTTTGTATAAACTGTCTTTCATTGGCAGTATCTCACTAGCTACATTGCATTGATTTTTATAGGATGTGCAAGATGTTTCGATGAACGTGGTTGGGTTTGCAATAAACGATATCTTAAGAGATATTGCGCTGACTATATGAAGAGAAGACAGGCTACAACATCCAATGCTATTAAACTTACAACTATTGCGACCAGCAAAAAGACTTCTCAGTCCATCACTACCGGCAAACCTGACACAACAACTACCCCAGGTAAGAAAAAAATATATATCTTTTTTGGTAAAATTTTCTTCAGATATTATTTTGTAATTAATTTTTACGGTATTGCGTCGCAACTTACAGCAAATTCGACTGCGAAGGAAACTTCAACAAATCCACCTTCTTTGGAATCGACTTCGATACCAACTACGGTGGCAGTTAGAGCTGCCGGAACTACACGAAAAGATACACCAAATCCAAGTATGTTAAATTGGTGTTTCTGGTATTTTCGTTTAATTGGATTTTCTGCCAATCGGTCCATTTTTTACCAAAGATAACTTTTTATTAGTAACAGTTAGTGATAATACAAGTTATTATGTACATAGTTTCACAGGACCGACATTAATCTTGTCATTTTCTCCTATATTTTTACTTTCTTATATTGTATGCATGTAATGAAGTATGGTCATCGTAGAAATTTTCGAACTCAATAGTGTATTCTTTCAATAAACGTACATGTCATCTAATTTAATCTAGGTATAAGACAGTTCAGTGCATACTGCTCCACATTTTTTGTATAAACTGCCTGTCATTGGCAGTCTATCACTAACTACATTACATTAATTTTTATAGGATGTGCAAGATGTTTCGATAAACGTGGTTGGGTTTGCAATAAACGATATCTTAAGAGATATTGCGCTGACTATATGAGCAGAAGAAAGGCTAAAACATCCAATGCTATTAAACTTACAACTATTGCGACCAGCATAAAGACCTCACAGTCCATCACTACCGGCAAACCTGACACAACAACTCCCCCAGGTAAGAAAAAAATATATCTCTTTTTGGTAAAATTTTCTGCAGATATCATTTTGTACTTGATTTTTACGGCATTGCGTCGCAACTTACAGCAAATTCAACTGCGAAAGAAACTTCAACAAATCCACCTTCTTTGGAATCCACTTCGATACCAACTACGGCGGCAGTTAGAGCTGCAGGAACTACACCAAAAGAGACACCAAATCCAAGTATGTTAAGTTGGTGTTTCTGGTATTTTCGTTTAATTGGATTTTCCTGCAATTGGTCCATTTTTTACCAAAGATAACTTTTTATTAGTAAAAGTTAGTGATAATACAAGTTATTATGTACATAGTTTCACAGGACCGACATTAATCTTGTCATTTTCTTCCATATTTTTACTTTCTTATATTGTATGCATGTAATGAAGTATGGTCATCGTAGAAATTCTCGAACTCAATATTTTATTCTTTCGAAAAACGTACATGTCATCTAAATTAATCTATGTATAAGAAAGTTCAGTGACAGTCACAAAAAATGTGGAGGGGTCTCCACATTTTTTGTATAAACTGTCTGCCATTGGTAGTCTCTCACTACCTACATTGCATTGATTTTTATAGGATGTGCAAGATGTTTCGATAAACGTGGTTGGGTTTGCAATAAACGATATCTTAAGAAATATTGCGCTGACTACATGAGCAGAAGAAAGGCTACAACATCAAATACCATTAAACTTACAACTATTGTGACAAGTACTACAGAGGTAATACCGATAGAAGAAGGATCCGGTGGCGACTTGCCGTGTTACACGTGGAACAGTTTTAAATGCGCCGGTATGTACTGTATAATATTTCAATTGCTGCAAATTCCATGAAGGTGGAAAGATACGAAAGCTATTACATTAATGCAATATGAAACCCCTTGGAAAGCAAAAGCAGATATTTTAATTTCATCTGTTTTTCAGGCCGTATCTGAATTTGAATTTGCCTCAAAACAATGAACTCGTACGGAAGAAATCCAAAACATGTACAAAGCAACCCAGGAATTATATAGATTCTAGTAAAGAATCGTGATTCATAGTTCGTCTCCGCTGTTGGTGTATGGATATTAAGTCATCAACTAGAGTTGGCTTTGTCAGTTTGGCGGTCTCTTCCTGACGATTTCAAAGGCAAACCAGAGGAACTGGACGAGATTTCACCCTCTATCCTTTTTACAAATGTAGCCCATTTAAATGCTAGTAAATTTAAATTTCTTCCTATTAAGAATTTGAAGCATTCATATTCAAAGCTGTGTTTTTTATCCGAAGTATACTTCTTGCAAATTTTATAATCGTGCAATTTTGTTCCATTTAATATGTCTTCCACTTCCTTGAAATCTCCAAGCAGACCTCCTCGAATTTGGGATATACAAGTCTTTTTTTTTAATATGTTTATTGCAGGTTTCATGGTAGTTCTAAAATCTGGCACATTCAGCGATGACGAAGATTAAATACTGACCAGCGGATAGAGCTACTATTTGTTTCATCTGTCACTCTAGTATTATGTTTTAGAAGCATCATATTTTTAATTCCATAAAGATCCTTTTAAACATTTGTTTCTAATTCATTTTTGTTTGCCTAATTTTTACATATCTAGGTGACGCCTCATATATGTTCTGTTTTTGATTGCTAGATTTTATTGTTCGACAATTTTACTTTTGTTTTGATTTTTATTATATTTTGTAAACGGCTATTGCATTTTTAAAAATAAATGTATTTAAATTAATTGATGTAATAATTTACAACATAATTCACCCACTCATTTTATAGAATGCATTTAAAAAAGGGCAACATAAACTTAAAAATATGAGGTTTATAGTAAACAAGCAAACAGCTTTAATTAAACATTCAATCAAGGGGTGCGTGCAGAGCCCTTACCTTTTTAATTTATTTATGGATGGAATTATTAAGTAAATTTAATTACTGTGTTTAATATCATCCGGTGGCTCATATTGTTTTCTGAGCTCTAGTGTTAGTTATTTTTATCTACTACACTAGTGTAATGTGTATACTTCAAAACTTACATCGTTGATATTGAAGCGACTGCACCACGTAAGTTTCTTTGTACCGCTTCTTATAAGTAAAGGAAGGACATTCTTTCTTATAAGTACTGTTTTTTCGATTAAATATCCTGTGACAATCAAACAATTTGTGCCACTGATTTTTGGTTTATTGTAAATTTTCCTACCTATCTTTTGTAAACCTACCGTGGTCTTATTTTTTTTCTGTCTTGTTAATCACCGCAAGGGACCGCGCTGGTGTGAAGTGTCTATCCCTCCTATTCCCTGTTGTAAAAACTTAAAATGGTTACTTGCGCCTGTTGCGGTAAGGATGGCGAATCACACAGAATTGTGTGTTGCTGTATTTGTAAGTCTAAGTACATGATTGATTGGGTCTCTGTAAGTAGTGCACTTGCTCGTCAGATTCGCCAGGACTCAGGAATATCATCAGTGGCGGCTTGTCAGAGGAGGCAACGGAGGCAATGCCTCCCTTAATCATTTTGTATAAAGACATTTTGTTATAATTTATTTTTTCTATACATGAGTGTTGTTTTTGGTATTAAAAGCGCGTATTTTAGTAAATAGTTGTAGTTGTAGAAATTACAATTTTCAAACATCCCAAGATCTTATAGCGCGAAAATATTGTGAAATTTTGCCGGCCGGAGGCAAACTAAATTCAGCCTCACAAACTGCTGCATTTGACACGCTGAACCGATACAAAACCTAGCGCAGTCCGTATTAACTAGAGACTTCTCTCGATAAAAACACATCGGCTGGAGGCATGCCGCCAGACGCTGCGTCACGGCACATGAATACTCCCACTCTCCCAGTTTCTCGTGCAGTTGTGTGACGCATTATATAGTTTTTAATACAATTGAGTTTCAATTTTTATTAGCATTTTTGTTTATTTTCTGTTAATAGTTTACTTTACTTTTTGTTAGTTATTTTGTTTCATGAACAACTTGGTGGGGAGTTCAAACCAAGGAATCTCATGTTTTAAATTGGAGCACATAGTTTTATTTTATTGTGAAATAGAAAATTTTACAATTGGCAGGTTGCTCCCGGTGAGTCAATTATCGTTAGTTTAATATTATTTACATATCGGCATGTTTTAGTTGCTGTACCTACTCACAATTTGATGTCCCTTAATCCCTACGTAGGAATAGGAATGCATAATATCCGCCTCGTAATTTTATGTGAATATTTTCGTTAAGCACTAAAGTACCTAGTTTATCTTTTATCTTAAACATTTTCGATATTTCGATCAATACAAATAAAAATCATTTAATATTTACATGCAGGACGTTGTACATTACACACATTTAAGTTTGCCTCCTCAAGTAGCAAACCCACGAGCCGCCACTGAATATCATGGTCCTGCAAAACATGCAAGAATTTGACTTGCGACCTCAATGGATTAAAAGCTGTTATACTTAATCTTCAGCGGGAAGTGAGTGCATTAAAAGAATCTATTAATTCTCCTACCCAACCAACTTCGTCTCTCATTGATATGGAAAAAGTCGTTCAAGAGGTAACCGAAAGGGAAAAGCGCAAGATGAATATTATTATTTATGGTGCACCTGAATCTACTGAGGCGACGTCCGGGAATGATCAATTTGAATCTGATACTGTCTTAGTTAAAGAAATGCTAACCTTCTTGGAAGTACGTGAGGACCTTTCGCCAATACGCTTGGGAAAGTATGATCCATCGAGGGAGAATCGATCACGTCCGTTGAAGGTTAAGCTGTCATCGGAATCCAGTGTCCTTGCTCTCATTCGTATCTGCAGAAAGCTTAAAAACTCCGATTGGTCTAACTTAACCATCTCGAGGGATCGTACACCCATGCAGTCCGAGATTTATCGTCGTGTAAGGACAGAGCTGCATGAGCGTATTGGAAACGGTGAATCAAACCTGCGTATTATATACAGGAGCGGTGTTCCTACAATTATTGCGAATAAGGAAAACTAAATGTGCCCAACAGTATAAATTCCGCTGTCAATTTGGAGGTATATTATCAGAATAGAAGGGGCCTCTGCACGAAGACTCATTCTGCATTTACAAGCATCTTGAACTCAAAATATGACATTATTATTTTCTCTGAAACTTGGCTTAACGCAAGTGTATTAAGTTCTGAAATTTTTATTGACACTTTTTCTGTTTCTCGCTCAGACAGGAAATTTGATCTGGTGAATCTGACCACTGGTGGCGGTGTTTTGATAGCTTTACAAGGGGACATTAAACAAGAGACAATTAATACCTCTCATTTTGAAGGCATTGTACCACTGATTGATATCGTAGTGTATAAATGTACTATCTCAGCGTACATCTTTTATATTGTTGGTGTCTACATTCCACCCAGTCTTAATGCTAGCGACCTTGAAGCATATTTTGAAGCACTGGAGGATTTCTGTTAGGTCAGCCAGTGTTGCTCATCGGTGATTTCAATGCAACACATTATGCTAATTTTCCTTGCACAGATCCTAAAGTCGCAGCGATAAATAATTTTTTAGCCGTGCTGAACTTAGAATACTCAAGGAAGACTACTTGATCTTGTTTTCACAAACGTTGGTTAGGAATTACTTGTTAAACATGAAGGTGTGTCAATTCTACCTGAATATGAATATCATCCAGCGCTCTCAATAACGCTAAACGTTCCAGCCTCATGCAGACCAATACCTTTTCCGTCAAATAACAACGACCGTTATAACTTTCAGAAAGCTAACTACGTTACTTTGTATAACGAAATGTATGATGCTGACTGGTCTGCTTTAAAATTATGCAGTGACGTTGAAGACTGTGTCGAGGTTTTCTATGAGCAATTGTACAATATATTGATAACTCTGTCCCTAGGTATAATACGCCAAGCAATAACACTTTCCCACCGTGGTTCACGAAGGATATAAAGCGCAATGTTAGGATGAAAACATACTACCATAGTAAATGGAAATCTACAGGACGAATGTGTTATTATCGTGAATATAGTAGAGTGCGAAGAGTTACTAAAAACCAAATTGATGATACATACAGAGCTTTTTTACGACACACGGAATCAAAATTTAAAACTGACCCTTACACCTTTTGGCAGTACATACACCTTAAAGACTTCTCGCATCCCATCAGTAACGACATTGTGGAAGGATTTGCGAAGGTGTTCTCCAGTGTATATATACTTGGTGGTTCCGATACTGAAGAGACTATTATGAACTCTGCTTTGTCTCACTATTCTTTTGATCTTCTTAGTATCAGTGAGGACGATATTTTGAGCAGCATTGGCAAACTTAAATCCAGTTTTACTGCGGGCCATGATCAAATACCTTCTTTTCTAATACAAGATTGTCGAATGGTATTTTTGACACCGTTGAATGTGATTAATTCTTTCCCGTCCAAATGGAAGAAGGCAAGAATAAATCCTGTTTACAAGAAGGGAGATCACTCTTGCATTGCTAACTGTAGGCCTATTGCGATTCTTTGCAATTTTGCTAAAATATTTGAGCAAATTTTGTACAGGGCTATTTATAAGAATATTTGTTCAAGGATATCGGCGGGGGTTGCATGAGTTTATGAGAGAACGTTCGGCGGTAACAAATTTGATGTGTGTTGCTCAGGACATATGCATTGCTTTTGAGGATCGCAGCCAACTGGATGTAATATGTACAGATTTTTCGCGGGCATTTGATATGATTGATCACCACATATTATTAAACAATTTGACCAATTTGGATTTAATTCTAACCTAATATTATTCATGACGTCATACTTATGTAATAGAATTAACTACGTAAGTTATAATGGTTTTAGGTCAGATGAATAGCCTCGTCAGGTGTACCACAGGGATCTAATTTGGGGCCGCTACTTTTCTTATTATTTATCAAGGACTTGTTTGATTATCTAACCTACTCAGCACTGGCTTTTGCCGATGATCTAAAAATATATGCTCAGGTTAATAGCATAAATGATGCATTGCATCTGCAAATGAATATTCACGGTGGTGTCAAGAGAATAAACTTCAATATTAAATTCTGATAAATGTTGTGTGGTGAGATTTTCGAAGAAGAAGGTAGTCTATTCTTTTGACTATAATATAAATATGCAGGTA
Organism: Geotrupes spiniger; assembly: GCA_959613385.1. NCBI lineage: Eukaryota > Metazoa > Arthropoda > Insecta > Coleoptera > Geotrupidae > Geotrupes > Geotrupes spiniger. Next base: position 22,499,547 of record OY390740.1, on the reverse strand, counting down.
TTGACGTGTAAATCCCTAGTTAAAGACCTGGGTGTTTTATTTGACAGCCAATTAACGTTTACAGACCAAGTAATGCATGCACGTAAGTTAGCAAGTAGTGCTCTTGGATTTGTTATTCAGAACTCTAAACATTTTTCGGATCAAGATGCCTTTAAGGGTCTTTACTTCGCTCTGGTGCGTAGCAAGCTTGAGTACGCTTCTACTGTCTGGAGCCCAATTTACGTTTCACAGAAACTTCAACTTGAACGAGTTCAACGACGGTTTTTAAAATACTTAAATTTTAAGAAGTATGGTATATATCCCGCAAGGAATACTGAGCATGATTTGTTGCTGCTTGAGTACAATATGGTTTCTATGGACACTCGTAGAGCTATTACCGGAGCAAACTTTTTACGCAATTTAATTCATTATAAAGTCGATTGTTCCCTATTATTGGAACAAATTTTTTGCAACGTGCCGAGGCTGTCTTCCAGAATCAGTGTGACCATCTTTACTCCCAGTTGCAGGACTAATGCCATGTTGAGAAGTCCTATATTCCAGATTTGTAAGAGTTCTAACATGTGTTTTGACGATATATTTATATGATCAATTAGAGTGTGAGCTATCTTGGATTGTTATTTTCTTATTTTCTTTTTGATATTATATTTTATGTACAGTTTTGTTGTTGTGCCTTTTTTGGTGTATACTGTTGGGCACAAATAAAGTTTATTATTATTATTATTATTATGACAGCAAATGAGGAAGATCTACAGAACAAGGAATGAAAATAAATATACATAAAACAGTAAAATTTAAATGTCAATATTGACAAAATCGTCAAAATGTAAAAATGTTTATTAAGAAATTCAAACAAAAAGGAAATTCTTGAAATTCTCAAATATGCTGAGCATGTTTTAATATTGTTTGGTATCACTTACCTTTAGCAAATTTGACAATGCTTCAGGAAATTTTGGTACTTTCTTTACAGGATCGAACATACGAAATTCAAAGAAAAATGAAATTTCCAAAAATTTTCGGCAATTGTTAACATTGTTTGGTATCACTAATAGCAAATATGATAATGACTAAAATTGACAAAGTCGTAGAAAATATAAAAAATGTTATTAAAAAATTGAAATGAAAATGAAATTCTTGAAATCTCAAAAATGTTGCACATTTTCGACTTTATTTGGGATCACTTGCAGCAAATTTAATAATGCTTATGGAATTCAAGATACCTTTTTAATTGGGTTTATTCAACGAAATTAAGGTGAATTTTCAAAAATAATTCTTTTCTGAAAAATGATTAGCCAACCCAACCCAACGCAAGCTAACCCAATCCAATCATAACTTTAACTCTCCATGATGATTTTTTCACGATGAACTTTTCACGTTGAATTTTCCGACGATGAATTTTCCACCATTACGTAGGTGTGACAAAGAATTGCAAGATAATTTCACACACTATGTGGTAGAAAATTAATTTTCTATTGATTGCTTTCGATTGTATTTTTATCATAACATTTTCACTTCTTACATTTAATTTTTTAATTTCCGTGTTTGTATATTTTTACTTTTTGAAAGTTATGTCAATCTATATCATATATTTGCTTTATATTTTAGGTAACTATAAAATATTAATAAATGTCGAGCCAAAATTATAAAAATGAAATTGTGTCCACAAATAGAACGAAAAATTTTAAGATTGAGAAAATCATCAAAAATATAAAAATGTTTATTGAAAAATTCAAACAAAAATTAAATTCCCAATAATGTTCGACAATTTTTGACACGTTTGGCATCACAGCAAATTTGACAATCCTGAAATTTTAAATTTTTTTACATCGTTTTGAAAATTACGTAAATTCTCATTTTTATTTTGCTTACATTTTAGACGATTTAAAATATTAATAACCGTTTAGCAAAAGTTATCAAAATTAAATTGATTCCAAAAACAGTGATAAAATCGTACAAAATATAATAATAAACAAGTCGACAGAAACACAATAAAAATAAAGCCATGATTTCCAAAAATGTTCCGCTTTTGATTGTGATAAATTTGTATATATATATATATATATATATATATATATTTATGTCTATATATTTTTTTGAAGTCTCATAATTTATAACATTTAAAGATCCTCTTGTATTTAAATGACTTCAGATTTATTATCAAGATTTTTTTTAATCGAATGATTAATTTGAACCACTAATCGTTATTTATTTCGATGCAAATGTCAACTGTCTTGAAGCAGTGTTCAAATTGCTTTATGTGATTCAATTAACTAAATCCAAAATCTAACATAATTGATAAAACTTCAAAATTCGAGCCAATAACTAAACCTAACCCAATCTAACCCAACCCAATGTAATCCAACTCAATCCAAGTCATCCCAAACCAATCCAACCCAACCCAATCACAATTTTAACTCTCCACGGTAATTTTCCACCTTTAAATAATTGCAACGACGAATTAGAACAAAACTTCACAACTTAAGGGGTAGCAAATTGATTTTCTTTTGATTGCTCTTGATTTTATTTTTATTATCACATTTTTACTTCTTGCATTTCATTCCATTTTAATTTCTGTATTTGTCAATTCGTTTTCTACATCCATTCGGTTGGCACAATTTGTATGACATTTCCTTTTGATTTATTTGTTTTTTGTATTCAGACTTTACAATGGCTCATTTATTTTTATTTTTACTGTACAGGTTTTGTTGCATGCTCTTTAGTTTATTTTTATTTAATCATCGGTTTCATTTTTTCGAAAAAAAACAGCACTTGAAAATAAATGGTCAATATTCAAATAAAGATGATAAAGTAAGCAAAAAAGAGCTGTGGAATGGCGAAAATAACTAACTAATGCACAAAAATAAAACATACATACAAATAAAACACGAACAGAATACTACAAAAGATACAAGGAACCGAAAAAAGAAATTAAGATAGCGGCGTGGGATTAATTAAATTAAAAAATGACGAATAAAAGAGTTTACACAGAACAATCATCTCAAAACGACTAAAATTTTAGTATGGATCGGCATCATTTAAAGCAGCAAATGTGCTTCTAGGATTTTAAAAACTTTTTACAGTTTTTACATGATTTTGAAAATTATGGAGACTAGGGTCATTTTTTATTTTGATTGCATTTTTAATAATTATAAAATATTAATAATGGTCCACTCGAAATTATAAAAATAAAATAAGTCTCAAAATATATAAATTCTTGAAATTGTCAAAAATATTAACCAATTTTTAATATTGTTTAGGATAATTTAAAATAAATTTGATGTTTTTGGAATTTCAGATAAATTTGACATGTTTTACATGTAGTTAAAAGTTATGTAAATTTAATATCATATCTACATGTTAGACATGTAAAAAACATTGCTTCACATTCACGTCGAAAAATAACCCCACCACATGAATAATCAGTCGATGACGTTCGATCCAAAACGATTCATATTAGGACACGTACGGATGACGTCCCATATAAAATTAATTACACTCACCCCGATCCCCCGTTTTAGATTAACGTCCTAGTCCTCATCCTTCCTTAGACGCCGATGATCGTCCAACACACGTATTTCCAATAAAACACTTGGTATTATAGTTCGACGTGATTCTCTTACGCGATGTTATGGCAATACGGCCGGCGTCGCGACGACGAGTCGATTAACCGTCACAAAATATGTGAATTAACTCGATTGGAGAAATGATCGCGATTAACCGACCGAAAAACGCGGAAATGCACCGCACGGACTCGAAAAACACGACGCGGGACGCGGCGATACTGGGCTATCAATCGTCGAAGTCAATCGTTGCATTTTTTATGGAAAAATGCGATTGTTGCCGTTGGTAACGTTAGAGATAAGGAACTAAAACATCGAAGGTGCACTGTTTTTTTGTTAATCGGCAAGTTAGACGGTAATCGGCTTGACACTTAATCGGCACGGCCGGCGAAACCGGCGCCGGCCGGCATTGCAAGCCTCCGATGCAGACCTTCGAAAAACCGAACGCACCTTGCCGAGCCGGCCAAATGGGGGCACCCCCGGCCGGCGCCGGCCGCTGCCGACCACCGCCGATTAGCGTAAACGTGTCCGATCATGTGAAAATACGTGCCTGTTTTGCATTATATCGGCAATTGTAGTTCTGAACGCATCACCACGTGGTTACCACAAAAATGGACGACGAAAAATTAATTTGCGTGGTAAAAAATATAGTGCATTAAGTGATACCAACTATCATAATCAGCATAGAAAGGACAACATATGGAAGGAAATTCCAGGGGAAATAAAGAATTCAGGTAAATATTATAGTTATTTTTATTTTCATGTCGTATTTTCCACTAATTTTTATTACAATATTTTCATGTATAATTTACAACGAAATTAATTAGAATGTATCTCCGTTTAATGTTTATGATATCGTTCTTTTGCCCTTCCTAACCATTGCTGTTTGCCACGAAATCGAACCTATTTCAGAGTTGAAATATTGTGAAAATTCATTTCTAATCTGCAATGCATGAGTAGTTGAAGATCCGCCTATTCCAGATGTATCCCTTAATCCTTGTGAGGGTTGATTATCTTGATCTGCTTCGGTCCGATGACATGTATCATTCCGAAGGAAGTTATGTAAACAGCATGTAGCTAGAACAACTTGATCCATGTTTTCAGGCATAATTTGTAGGCGTCTCTGATAAAGACGAAATCGTTTTGTCAATATTCCGAAACAATTTTCGGAAACTCGTCTAGCTCTACTAAGTCTGTAATTGTAGATTTTAATGTTGTCGTTATTCCTTATTTCGTTCCCTGGATAAGGACGCATTAAATGTTTATGTAAAGAAAAAGCTTCATTTCCGACTAAAACATGAGGCAAAATTTCATTAGTCCCAGGTAGAGATTTGTCGTGTGGTAAATCCAAAGTATTTGCAAACAATTTTCTTCTGATTGTCGAATTTGGAAAGATCCCTCCGTCGATATTTCTTCCATAGGCAGCTACATCAATGGCAGGGAATTTACAATGAGCATATACAAATGCAAGTAATACAATACTAAAAGTTTTCTTGTAATTAAAATATAGGGATCCACTATTGGGTGGTTTGTCAGTAACTACGTGCTTCTCATCGATGGCTGCAATGCAGTTTGGAAAATTCCAGATTTTTCGAAAGTCCTGTCCGTTTTTTGTCCAGGTTCCTTTTGAAGGAGAAGGCATTACCAATGGTCTCAATTTCTTCCATATAGCTTTGCAAGTTCCACAGGCGATTTTACGAACAGTTGTTTCTCCAAGTCAATAACTAAATGCTATTGTTGTTGTTGTTGTGTCTCTCGTAGCGAAAAATCTGAAATAACTAATCTATTTAGATAGTGAAAATTTAAACAAATATTTTATTGTAGTTTCCGCAGGCAAAAAAAGGTGGACCTCGTTGCGTGATAGTTATCGCAAGTCCATTAAGGCTCAGAAATGCAGAAATGGCGACGCAGCGAAGAAAAAGAAATACTGGCGATACGACCAACAAATGACATTTATGCGACCATTCTTAGCAACAAATCACCAACGTTGATCAATCCGATTTATCGGAAAGTGAAACTGAAGCTGACACGCAGGAGCAGGATATTAACATTGAAGAGGATTCCGCAGATTATGTTACCAGTCCTGCCAGTAATACGAGTTATTTCTCTACGCCAAAACCCCAAAGTGCGGGTTCCAATAAATTACATATGGCAAAGCGAAAATGTAGTACGCAGCAGAACACAAAAAAATGTCAGCAGCAGCCGTACTTCAAAATTATTTACAAGAAAAGAACAATCGAGCACAGACGACTATTGAACCACCCCATAACGACGTTTTTTGATTGTATGGCCGAAATCGTAAAAACATTTTCTCCGCAGCAGCAAATTGAAGTAATGATGCAGAAAGTAGAAATATGCTTTTTAGCTCGACGACTCCAACTGCAAGTCAGACAGATTTTTTGCCCAACAGTCATATCAACTGCCACACTTTCATGCACCAAGGTTTGCCACCTTGCCACAACCGCAGTTTCATAAGCAGCGGTATCATCAGTCGCCATACCCACAGGTTCATCATTCGGCTGCAACTCTCATTCCATCAACATTTAATGGATTTACAGACAATATAACCGATGATAATAGCATCAAATAATAGAGAAAAAACTATTAGCAATTAGTTAACTATTACCAGAGTTTTTTTATGTATACGTGTAGTTTTCAATTTTTGTATCTTACTACAATTAATAAATACTACAAAAGCAAACAATAGTAATTCTGCATTTACCTTAGTGTTACTGCAAGCCTTTCTTCTTTTGATATTGCTCTGCGAAATGAAGAGTTCTGAAATGTTAATTCAGGTTCTAGTATATCGAGGAGCTCTGAAAATTTATTCGGTGACATTCGAAAGTATTGGATAAACTTTTGTTCATCTTCTTTGAGATCTTCAAATAAATGATGAAACTCTTCGAAATTTGCCCTCTTCTTATTAATAGGATGGACCCACCTTTTTCTTTTTCTCTTCATACTTTCTTCTTCTGCTATTAAAGCGGCTATTACAATAACATCTTCATCAGAGCTATTGTCGACATCCATCTTGAACCTGTGACTGCTCGATGTTCACTGAATTTTAGCTACACAGACTCCAGCTTTTAGTACGCAATGCACCGGTTGTCGCCGGGAAAGTGAGCTATGCCACTATACATTGCCTGCAGGTGACGGACGTTACCGGGCCGTCCCATGCTGGACAAGTGGGCGACAATCTTAACAGGAAGGCATATTGAATATACAATGGACCCGTTCCGCAATTTTTTTTTATAATTTTTAGAATACTTGCCTTGAAACAATTGTTTTTTTAATTTACTCTTTCGAAACGATGATTTTTACGCCAAGCTATTACGTACTAATGGTAATGATTCTGATTGGTCTAGAAATTGTACACATAGATTGTACACGCCTCTTTTGTATTTATATTGTAGGGGTTGTGTTATATGTGTATATGTAATATAATCAATTAGTTTAATTTCATTTATTATTATTTTATAAACAATGCCTGTGTGTTTCGTTCCTCGTTGTAAAAATAACTTAATAAACTTAAAACCAACCTTTAGATCAGTTGGTGTACAATCCAGTATACCAGTAACATACTTAAAATTTCTCCCATAAAAAAAACTAAAATGGTTGCGAAGAAGTTGAAAAAGTGTGTTAGTGATTCAGCCTCTTCATCAAGGACTTCTACTGGCCAGTCTGATTATGATGATATTAGTGAAGACAAGTAACAACAACAACACAGCGATTGCTTACAACTACAAATGTCATCTGTAAAACTCCAATATTTTATTTGGTATTCCCAGACGATCTCGACGATTTAGTAAAACTTGTTGTAAACAATGCCCAAGTATCGGATAGAAATGTTTTTGTTGTCCTTAAGAAGATAGAACTTGATGACCCTTACAAAAGATTGGCAATATATTTTGGCATGAATGTTTCAAATATTCAAAGAATATTTAGTCAGCCAGTACCAAAAATTGCTAACTTATTTAAATTTAAAGCCTAATGATAATGCAGTAAAAAATAATTTACCAATTCCAGCCGATACAGCAAAGTATATTCAATATTGCTTGGAAATGGAAATAGAAAAACCAACCGATCCTGTGAACCTGAGTGCCACTTGGTCAGAATACACGAAGTGTAACACCATCAAGTATTTGATATCGTGTACTCCTCACAGTTTCCGCCTGACCGCATCTCGATGTTTGGCGGCGAAATTCCATGACGAACCGAGGCGAGATAATTGGGAGTCCCACTTGATTCTAAACTCACCTGGAAGCCGCATATCGAATCTGCCATCGTTAACACCAAAGGGAGGCTAGCGTCTCTCAACGGAATGTTGAACCGCGAAATAAACTTAATTCTGCTTGCAAAATCAAGATTTACAAGTCAATCATCAGACCGCGGATGTTGTACGCTGCGCCCGTTTGGGGTTACGCTACGGCGACGCATATCAGGAAGCTTCAGGTGATTCAGAACAAGTTTCTACGAATGGAAGGAAGAAATGAAGATCCAGGGCATCAGACTGCACGGCAAGACGGACGACCACCTCAACCCACTCATACGAGCGCTGGGAATTTACGACAAAGACGATCAGCTCCGTTACAACTGGCCGATAATGTTGCTCAAATGGAATAGCAGACTGGTAACATCAAACCCATCGCCAAATTCCCAGTGTTGAAGGAGGTGACGGGACCAACCCAAGGAACTCCGACTGTCAGTCAGAAAAAAAACCTCACAGTTTTATTAATTTTGTGTCTCGGGTTATGCTGGTAGGGCAACTGATAAAGATGTAAAGTGGAGTGTCAGTACCTAAAATGAAGTACCACCAAATTCATGGTTAATGGACAGAGGCTTTAAGCATGTTGACGCACTGTTGGTACAAAAACATTGTCATTTAGTTAGACCACCAAGTGTTATTAGTGATGCTCGGCATTCTGCATCAGAAGTTGGAGAAAGCAAAAGGATAGCTAGTCTGCGGATTCATGTTGAACGAGTGATTGGACGAATAACAGAATTTAGAATGTTAGGTCCTCATTTGTGCGTGGATCACCAATTGGTTTATTTAATGGACTGTTTAATGATAATTTCGTGTGGCATTGTCAATATACAGGGATCTTTGTAAAATTTATTATTTATAAAAGTTCAAATGAATAAAAGCAAATAAACTCATTTACATCGACATACTTCTTCAATTGGTGGATAGCAATAATACACTTGACTATGATTTTTACAATTACTATGTAAAATACTATGTCATAAATGTAAGCATTATATAGCTGACAGTAAGAAATTTTTATATATTATTAAACAAACTGTGCTGCATATGCTTTCAACTAATAACAATACACTAATAATAATACAAAATAAATTTAAATGGTTTATTAAATTACATATCTAAGAACATTGAAAGTACACTTTTTTGCCAGTACCCCACAGCCAAATCAAAATACTTTTCACATAAATTTTTCATAAATGCACACTTCTTTAGTTTCTTCAAAATTTTGTGCTGCAATGCAGAACAGTCCTTTTATTTTATTAGCAAAATACATCTGCGTTTGAATTTGTAATAAATATTTAATATTAACTTGTCCATTTTGGACATACAAATGTATTCTTTTTAACTTTGATGGACACTTTCAATACAAAAATGATATACCATCAGGTGATGCTTCAAGTACACGATACTTTTTATTCAACAATAACCCTGACCGATTGATTTGGATGTTCCTTAATTTTGATACTTCATCCAAAACAATTGGTTCTAACTTTCGCCCTCCGGACGTAGCACAGGTATCAAATCGCTTGGATGCTCCCATTATAATTTTGGTGATATATACATCTCAAATGAAGAAATAATTGATTAAAATTTCATCATGATCAGCGAACTTTTTCTTTGTTTTTTGTCTCGTGTTAATGTTTTTAAGGTACATTTTTTGTTCTCGTGTGTAAGGCAAACTTAATGATTAGTTACAGTTTAGACGTTGTGACAGTTTAGACGTTGTGACTTGTGTCGTTGCCATGCCCCGCGTTCGTCATAATCAACATTACAATCAATTAACTCCTTTTGAAAGGGGTCTAATTGTGGGAATGCATTAGGCCGGATTACCCTTTCGGGAAATGGCCAGAAATGGTCGAAGTGACTCCACAATCATTCGAGCATGGAGAGCTTGGTCCAACGAAGGCTCAGAAATACGTAGGAGAAGTAGTAGTAGTGGTCGGCCAGGAATTATGAATGGACGTCAAGAAAGGGGTCTTCGGCGACGGGCCTCAATTAACCCGTTTAAGACAACACGGTCAGTGGGGCCTACTTGGAGGGCTGTTTTGGAAAGACAGGTATCTATGCGAACAATTTACCGCAGAATTGGTTCGTATGGTTTAGCGTCATATCGACCAATTGTCCGTCTTTCTTTAATCCCAGAGCATCAAGTTGCCAGGCTCCAGTGGCGTAGGCTGAGAGAGTATTCGGTCGATGAATGGCATCGAATTATGTTCAGTGATGAAATCCGGTTTCGTCTGTGGCAATCTGATGGACGGTTGAATCTCAGAATACCTACAGGACAAAGGGTAAATATGCAATTTGCACTTAGACGCCATTCTGGTTTAACATCGGGTGTTATGGTTTGGGGTGCAATACAATTTGGAAGCCGGTCAACTCTAGTCTTCATTCAAGGAAGTCTCAATGCGGCCCGCTACATCAACGAAGTTTTGGAGCCAGTTTTGTTGCCGTACATTCAAAGACATCGCCACATGTTTTCCAGTAAGAGAACGCTAGGCCACACATTGCAAGAGTAACGCAGATAGTTTTTAACGACAATAATGTCAATTTACTGCCATGCCCTGAAAGATCTCCAGATTTATCGCCGATTGAACATGTATGGGACATGATCCGCAAAAGAGTCGAAGATTTTCCAGCGCCCATAAACACTTCGATTGAACTTCGAGTTCAAATTCAAAGACCTTGGTATGAAATACCGCAAGCAGAAATTAATCATTTAATTTTAAGTATGCCCTGGCGCTTAAATGAATGCATTCGTTTTGGAGGAGATACCACGCATTATTATTTTTTTAACACTGTTATTAAATACAGATTTTCTTGAAATTGTTATCATTCATACTAAATGTCAAATTGTGACCAAAATTTTAAGTTCGTAGGATCGTTCCTTCTATGTGCTCTGCTTTTTTGGCGATCAGTGTATAAGTGATATATTGATATTAATTTAAATTTATTTTCCTTAACTCTTGTGTTGCCGCCCAAAAAAACTCACAGGATCTGCCACCCGGGCCCACGAAATTCTTGATAAAAGCCCATTGTAACTAGAATGATTATATGCATTCGATTAATATTTAATTATTCATAATCTGGGAAGTCATTCCTACCTGAATATAACAATTAAATTATGTACTATCATACACAGAGATAATGTCCCTGTACCAAAACAAGCAAACAGTTCAAACTATCTCCTTTAAAAAGTAGGTACCGGTCATAAAATGCAAATATGTATTACGGTTGCCATTGCGTTTAACAATACGATTTAGATTTTCGTTTAATGAAAAACCGTATATATGTGTTGGTTTGTATTAAAAATGTTTGCTTTGATTTATTTATTATTATTGAAATCATTTCATCTATTACGCAAATACAAATATAATTACATACGATAATTCCGTAAAACCTTTCAGATGTTAGGTAAATTTACACACCATGGAAATATACAAAATATATGTCTCGCACACTTTTCTAACCATTAGTTTCATTTGTCTTTTTGTGAAGAATGATAAAAGCATTTCGAGCACCGTACTAATTAGCTATAGCTTAAAATGTTGCTGTTCTTAAGCATACAGTGATTCACGGCAAAGTAAAACATATGAACGTAAATTGCATATTAGTTTGCATTTAATAGTATATTACGTAACAAGACTTGTAAATAGCATTTTACGTACGAGTGGAAATAGTTACATACGAGCGACGAAGGAGCGAGTATGTAATTCCACGAGTACTTAATTGCGTTACAACTCGAGTCACGTACTATACTTTACCTACGACCACCTTCAACCACTAAAACAACCTCTATACAAAACCTCTTTTTTATTGTTTAATTACATACTATTTTATTTTATAACAAATTTTCTTATATTTATGATATAAGTAATTATTGCTTTTTAATAATAATTGTTAATGGTAACATTGCAGTTATTAAATATTGGACAACTATCTTTTTCTAACATTATTCTTATTTCTCCAGTCGATGAATTTTCTATATGAGATCTCGTATCTTTCACGTGTCTTCGCCGGTAACAAATTGTTCATTTCTAACCTGGCATTTTCAATAATCTTCGGAGGAGTGTATCTGCCACTGTGGTTGTCACACATTTTAATAACAATAAATTATGATTAATTCATAATAAAATTGTTGTGGGCAATAGAATAATATTGACAGCTTACTGACAATTGGATAAATTCCATCAATGCATTTCGGTAACTAAGCAACTTCAACCTGTGCGATTACTTTACGACCGTGCGTTTAGTTTACGGCCGTGCGTAATGACTTATTTACACGGTCTGTGTACAGTGCAAAAAGGGCACTTTCAACAGTGGTCGTAGGTAATAGTATATTACGTAACAAGAGTTGTAAATAGCATTTTACGTACGAGTGGAAATAGTTACATACGAGCGACGAAGGAGCGAGTATGTAATTCCACGAGTACGTAAAATGCGTTACAACTCGAGTCACGTACTATACTTTACCTACGACCACCTTCAACCACTAAAACAACCTCTATACAAAACCTCTTTTTTATTGTTTAATTACATACTATTTTATTTTATAACAAATTTTCTTATATTTATGATATAAGTAATTATTGCTTTTTAATAATAATTGTTAATGGTAACATTGCAGTTATTAAATATTGGACAACTATCTTTTTCTAACATTATTCTTATTTCTCCAGTCCATGAATTTTCTATATAAGATCTCGTATCTTTCACGTGTCTTCGCCGGTAACAAATTGTTCATTTCTAACCTGGCATTTTCAATAATCTTCGGAGGAGTGTATCTGCCACTGTGGTTGTCACACATTTTAATAACAATAAATTATGATTGATTCATAATAAAATTGTTGTGGGCAATAGAATAATATTGACAGCTTACTGACAATTGGATAAATTCCATCAATGCATTTCGGTAACTAAGCAACTTCAACCTGTGCGATTACTTTACGACCGTGCGTTTAGTTTACGGCCGTGCGTAATGACTTATTTACACGGTCTGTGTATAGTGCAAAAAAGGGCACTTTCAACAGTGGTCGTAGGTAAAATATATTTTGTACTCCTAATATCTGTTTTTCTGATTGAATACTGTCATCACTTGCTTCAATTGCTACAAGCATTTTGGATTCGTATACAACATAGATACTGAATATAGTTTTTTCTTGTCGTAAAACCACAATGTTTCTTTGATAAAGTATATTCTTCACAATAACGACGGTAGGAAATCCGGGTTGATCAGTATACAAAATTACCTAGATCAAAATATAAAAGCCAGTTACTTGTTATGGAATAAGAATTTGAGAGATTGAAAAAACGTTCGGTTGAGAGTCACGTACGATATTAATGAATACGAATTAGATGTTCCTTTAATGAAGTTTTCTAATAAACGCAAAAAGGATCAGTTTTTGTTTGAAAGTACTTCTTTCAATTATTAAAAAAAATCGTAATTGGATATTCAAAATATAGAAATATGTATATTTTTCGTCTATTTTAAATATTTCTTTGAATTATTTATTTATTCTAATTTCATATATCGCAAGTTTAATTATTTTATTAAGTTATTCTTTATTGTAATACAATATACATTTATAACAAACCGCACGGAAGTACACAAATTGAATAAAATCTTATATAGTTTATATATTGTTCACTTCGCGCCTAATTATGAATAATAAAATTATTGCAACGTATGCAATAACGATGCATTTCCTATATACACGGGAACTTTACATTATTCGCCAATATTTAATTCATAACAATGAAACTTTGTCCAATGGATATTTTTAATTAAAAATGTTTGACTAGATTTCTAAAAATGTATCAGTAATCTGAAATATATCTCAAACGTACACACGTAGAAAAGCTACTCTTGTCTTGTTCGGCTAGAGCGACAAAAAGCAACTCAATGCAATATTAAGCGCTTGAGGTATAAAACATTAGGTTCCGAATTGATTTAGAACGCCATTGCTTGGTCTGGAATCGAGCGCTGCTGCAAGAAGTACCACATCAAATTGCAATTTTTATATTAAACCGTGACTTATATTTGTTTCAAAGAATAATATTATCGGCAACATATAAAAAACAGAAAACTTAAATGTAGATTCTAGGTCTAAAAACTAAACATTGATTAATATTTTGTATTATATCCATTGCTTCCAGTGCATTCGGTTAGGCGATTCCTCATTGATTGAACGGTGTTGGTGCAAAACGTTGTGCATCGGAGTCTCTCCCATACCGTGTTAACCTGATTTGTCAGCTGCTCTATTGTCCTTTCCTCGACACCGAATCCAGGCACATCCTCCCAAGACCTCACCATTGCCGCCCACATTTCCTCTGTGGCATTCAAATCCGAAGATTTTGCCGGCCAATCCAACAAGTCAATATCGTTTTGATCATCAAACCAATTCATAATTGCTGCCGATGTATGTATAGGACAGTTGTCCTATACAAAAGTGATCACCTCCATGTCATCTTCTGGTAAACAATTCTGAAGGGATTACAATACCTTCGAGTATTCCAATGTACCGCTGCGAATTGAAACGTGGGGGCGAAACAGGTATCAATTCACCGGGGCCGGCAGCTGACATCCGCCTCTAAAATCCGGCCGTTATGTGACCGCTTGTTGCCAAGGTCAAATGCCCGAATGTATCGGGTGTTGTTCTTTCGCCATAACACTATAGGATCATCTTGCGAAGATGAAAAAGTTTTTTCATCCGTAAAAATCGCACACTTCCAATCCATGTCGATATTGCTTCACAAATGCGAACCCTAGCTGCAGCAAGTGCCTCTGACAGTTCAATTTTCCGGGCAGGCTGTCTGGTGTGTACCCACTTTCTCGCAGGCGTCTCCTTACTGTGATGGTGAAGCAATTCAAATTGAGTTCCTCCCTTATTCTGACACTTGTAATGAATGGGCTATTCTCAACCGCCCTCACTGCCATGGCACCATCATCAAGTGGTGTCGTTATATGGCGGACATCCGTTCAGTTGGTCTCCAAAGGCCAATCAGCTACGTGTTGCCCCATTGCACCCAACGACGAACTTGTTTTACCTGTACGTTATTAATCTTTGTAATATTTGCGTATTAGTTCAGCATAAAACAATCATTCTCAAGTAAATAACTACATATTCGTTCACTGCAGGGTAACACAACACTGTTTTGCAGTGTAGAATTTTTCTTAATAATAAACATTTATTATTTGTGCACTATCCAGAAGCAAGCTAAGAATCATTAACGAAATAGGCTATGGTCAATATTTCAAGATGTTTATTTAAGGAATTCCATGTGGGAGTATCATCTACGACGATTTTCTCCTGTCCAGCGAAACACCTATAAATGAAAAAGTTTCCAGCAGTAAACACAAATCTTTTAAATCAAAATCTTGCGTTGGTTTTTATAATGTGGAATATTTTCCATTTTAAAAATGAGCGGAATGAATTGTTATTCAACAAACCATCTACTATTGGTCCGAAAAGGTATGCGCGCCAATACCAATACCAATAAGGTAATTGTAATTGAAAGAAAACTAGTAATTGAAATAAAATGGGGTGAAAGCAATTAAAACAAGTTGTGAGTACACTATATACTTTGTAGACTAATATTTTGACATGAATAGTTTATTGACAAAGTACTCACACTTTTATGTCAGAATCTTTAAGAACAGTTCCAAGAATGTTATGTTCATTGTCCTAATCTTTAAAAAACATTTGTGGGTTTTTGGTAATGAGTACATTTAATATACTTCTTTTCCCTTACAGTATTCTAAATATCACTATTACTGTCTCACTGTCAATGTTATATAATACTTAAAAGTGTATGTCTCATTTGAACAAACTAATTAAATTATTCTATCAGAAAAAGTTAATAATTGAAGGAAATAATTTTAAATGCAAACTTATATAACAGTTTGATTCGAGTCGATGTATGCCGAAGAACCGCAAAATGGAAATTAGTATGGGCACCTACTTAGTTCGGCGATTGGTCAATATCACGCTATCACTAAGCCTTCCATCGTTCTTAATTGCATTTATTTAATTCTGTGTACTACTCTTATTATTCTTCAAAAAAACGATGAAATGAATGTCTACAAAAATGCATAAGATTTCATATATTTCATTCCGTAAGAATTTGTTGTAAATCAACATAGCATTGAAATATTTGTATTTGAATAATTGATTAAATGCTTTCGGGAATAAAAAATATTTTTTAATACTAACTAATATACGAATATTTAAGTTTATACGAATAACTAAATTATTAGTTTTAATACAATCGCAGTTGGGCTAGTAGAGTATTTGCATTTTATGACAGGTCGCCCGCTGTCTGTTCTTGCGTTGACTGCACGCAGCACACAACAAAAGTTTAATATGTAGAATGCAAATTTTGAAAGGTAATCGGCCAAAGCATGGGGATTCGAGAAGGTTTTGGCCAATCTTTTTTGGAAAAAAAATTATTCAACAAAACATAACCATCAGTTACATATACAACTTGTTACTGGAGAAACCCGTTCTTCCCCGAGTTGGACGTGCGAATATATGTGTATCTCATTGGCTGTTTTGACGAACAAAACTCCCTCATGGGTACCCGGGTACCCATCGGCGTATATTTTGTTGAATGATTTTTTTTCTAAAAACATAGGTTTTGGACCTTCTCGAACCCCATGCTTTGGCCGATTACCTATCAAAATTTGCATTCTATATATTAAAAAAAAATTTACTTAAAGTTTTTTGTAAAAATATAAGTAAATATAGATTGCATGAAAAATATTTTTATTGCTTGACAAGGGTTTCCGAGACACCTTATTGCAAAAGAAGGTGTAAGGTGCAATAAACTTTAATACTGCTAAACATGTTTTATTCAACGACTGACTGCTCATGATACAAGATAAGTACCATTTTAAGTGATTTACAATCGAGAATTTGTACAATATTTGTATATATTGTACTAATATTTCTGTTGTCCGTTCGTTGGATGTCAGAAAGTATTAATACTTATTTATATAATTTTTTTTTTTTTTTTTGTTATTTTTTTTTTTTTTTTTAATGTGTGTAAATTAAATTTTGGGTCTATGTATTAATATGTTTCTCCGTGTGGTTTATTTATTGTTGGTAAGTATGATGTATTAATTATGTCTATTGTTGACTCGAAGGTATGAGTGGTTGCTGTATGTAGTGATCTATATGGTTAGTAACTAGTGTGTGTGTGATGTGCGTTAAATTTACTTTTGCTAGTATTGTTTTAAATGTTTCTCTTTAGTGTAGAACAAAACAAACTTTACAAAATTTGCTCTTTTCTCAGGGAATATTCGTGGGTGTAAATAAATTACTTTGTGTCGGTTGGTCGTCTCAGAACGTATGAATAAATACAAAGGACAGGATCTTTTTTTTTTTAACAACTACCAAACGAAATGTTTATTGTAGGTAAAGACAACATTTATCGAGGAAAACATAATAAATACAATTGTTGAAATTCGCCTTTGCGAGTAGCTATCTTAACTATATAGAATGAGAAAAGTACTCTGTTATTGATCTGATTAATTGATCACTTATAGATCGCTAATTTAACAGAGTTCTTCCCGTTCGGGCTGGTCGACCAGTAAAATAAGCTATTTACCGTAACGAATTTGAAAACAAGTGTGTAATATAAGGGTAATATTTACAAAATACTATAATCGGTATCGGTAACCGTCCGTAGTGGGTCCCTAGTTTACAGCTAAAAATACCTGCATTCAACTGTGGATGGCGTTAGCGTCAAACGTCTGTGATTGAATTGGTGTCCAACAGAGTACAACGTAACGATGTACTTATCCTCGAAGTCGGCCTTTTGGTTTCTGTGTATTCGGATCTTTCTTCAGATTTCGGATTTTCACAAAAGTGATCTCAATGTGTTCCGGAGCTTCTACGACGACTCTTGCGCAGCTTGCGAGTTCGACACGTTCGGAAAACCCCGGCTTCGTCGGATCTTGTTTCCCGATGACTGTTTCACGTTTTACATGAAGTCCTGTGAGTATGCACGACGATTAAAACTTCTGGGTAATGTCGTTTCTATTTTTTCAGGTCAAAATCCCTTTTTCTGGCGGAGCTACGTACAGTTTGTGTTTTTTTCTGACGTTTCAACAACCGTGTGTCCTTTTTTTTTATTTATATTATGGCTATCTGGTTTTTGTTCAAAAATGTACCTCGTTTTTACAAAGTTGCTCGTCCTTGGACGAGTTGGTTAGTGAGATTGTTACAACGACATTCGGCCACCTTAGTTGTTTTTAATAGCGGTGATTAAATCGCTTCCAACCGTTGTCGAGGTACATTAACCTAATTTATTATACAAAATAACTTATTTCAAGATGATGTGAAAATTATTTTTACAAATTTAATAACGATATCTTTACTAAAAAAAGGTACCATCCTCTCATGAGTCCGAGACGACTATGTAGAAGTGTGGGAGAATGAAATTTATGCGCGTTAACTGCGGAAAATGGTCCGTTTTAGATAGGTATGTTGATTTTTATTTTTAAATCATAATATATCATTATAATATATATATATATATTACATTGAAATTGAAAATTCGTCTTGTCAAATTTGACAGAAAAATGTGAAATTTACATGAAAGATGGTCTAATCTTACACCTCAATGGTGTAGTGAACATTAATTAAAACAGGTCCATGAAGACTAACTGGTGGATCGCTAGACAATATTGTTTCTGGGTTATTACCCTTCGTCAGTAGCGATTACCAAGAACCATAGTTGTTGAAATACCTTTACATGTAGTGGCCATCAAAACTTCTTGGCGCGAGCCAATCACTCCTAACGAATCACTGACAACAGAACACTGACAAGACGATACCTTGTCTAACACCTTGCGGAGACTAAACAAAAGACGACTGTCAAATGTCCAGTGTCAACATATAAAAAGATTGCCGCAATTAAGATTAAAAATAATTCAAATTGAAAATGTGTCTTGTCAAATATGACGGAAAAATGTAAAATTTACATGACAGATGGACGAATCTTACACCTCAATGGTGTGAACATTAATTAAAACAGGCCCATGAAGACTAACTGGTCGATCGCTAGACAATATTATTTCTGTGCCCCAAATTATGGATCAATTGAGAGATTCCATCCTATATTAATCCAATATTCAAGAATACTAAAAAAATAAATTCCAGGAAGAACCCATTATTATGCGAATAAGATTACGCGATCATTGGACATAATAAGAGTTACGAAAAGAAAACCTATCGAAATAATTACCGGACATATCGAAAATGGTAAAGATTATGTTCAAATACACAGAGATTTTACGGGTACCAATACCTAAATGAGAAATTAGAAAGAAATAAAATAAAAATTACAGAAAATGGTAACCTGACTCGAGAAACACCATTAACTTATATAGAACAAGAAAAGGTTTACGCTAAAGCGAAAAAACTAAATAAAATCAAAATAAATTTCTACCACATAGAATTCTATAAAATATAGGCGAAGTGTACAAATACAAAACACCAACTAAGAAGACCAAAACAGATCTAATATCTGACTGATTTCAGATACGTGATCTGCGCAATTGGGCAGCAATACAAGTTTAGCCCTTCAAAATTGGTCCAGCAATCTGCGCAATTGGGCAGCAATAAAAGTGTAGCCTTCAAAATTGGGCCAACAAAAACGAATCAGTATTTTATTTTATTCATTACTTTCCCCAACCCATTAAAACAAGAGCTAGAAATCATAAACAATCAATGTCAAGAAATAAGACATCGTTTTGGAAAAGTCCAATAACCTGCAAGATCTGCAAGCTTACTAAAACTAAATAATTCATACGGCTAATCCACAGATTTCTTCATCTAAAAAGATAATCAAAAAATGTAATACATCTGTAACACTTATTAGTCGCAACGAAGAACCAATAAAAAAAAATATCTGAAAATATCTGAGCTGCTTTGAATAAATTTATGTTCAGCTTGTCAACATTTTCTAGTTATACAACATATTTCTAAAAATCTATTATATTTCCCGTTTTATTGTATAAAATGTTAAGTGACTAAGTCAATACGACTATTAATATTATAAACATTATGACGCGTGTAAAACGTAACTTGTTACTTAATTTTAAAGTGTATGTGACAAAAATTGTAGGAATTACAACAACTCACCACAGGTATGTACGTGTTCCAAAGTATACTAATATTAATAAAAACGTTATACAAAATATACCAGACCAGCTGAATTTAACGCTTAATATAATTATTCAATTGCTGTCAGATTTAGAGAACCATTACAAGGATAAACATAGCGCATACAGCAATAATAAGAAGCAAACATTAGGAATGATTTTACAGAATTTACAACACCTAAGCAATCAGAACGAATGCTACATAAGATCAATGTAGAAAATGTTTATGAATATGAGTTAATGGAGATAAAGTTCACACTTAAAACTCGAATCGTGTTCGTGATTACCATTCCAACTGTTTTATTCAAAATTATTCAAGTTGCATGCACGATACCAAACGAAATTATTGAAGAAATTGAAATATTTTCTAAACGCTGAAATTTCGGCCGCGAAGATTATCAGGAAATCGTGGAAAACTAGTTCTGTATTGTATCTTTTCTACATTGACAACTACCTTCATTAACACAGAAGGATCTTCAAAAATGATATCTTCAATTTTACTGCCTTACATTAAATTAAGTTATCGACTGAACAAAAAGCTATTAAGTTGAAAAAAAATGCATCTAGACTCTCACTACTCCAAGGAAGTATAAGGGCGTTTCTTATAAGGGTAGAGTTATACAGGGTGTTAAAAAATAATTATCACAAACTTTAAGGGCTGATAGTATTGACCCAAATATGCCGAAAAGTCTTAATGAACATGAGTCCGCAAGTGGACGGTTTCGGAGTTACGATTTTTTTATTTCCACAATACGCACGTGTGGGGCGATGAAAATCCCCATGCTATTATGGAATCCAGACATCGGGTATGTTTTACATTGAACAGTTGGATGGGTATTTTGGGCGACAGGTTACTAGGCCCGGTTGTTTTACCAAACCGATTGACAGGCGCTGCTTATCTGAATTATTTGCAGAACACACGGCGTAATTTTTTAGACGAGATTCCTTTGAACCAAAGGTAACAAGTGTGGTTCCAGCACGATTGTATTTTTTTCGAATAGGAAGGGGCAGACCTGTATTATGGCCTGCAAGATCGCCCGATTTAAACCCCCTTGATTTCTTTCTTTAGGTTTGTTCGAGGATCCATGCCACGGTGATGTCGAGCCTGCCTCCAAATGAAGGCAGGCTCGACTATGTTGTTTGTTTGTATATAAAAGTGGCGTAAACGCAAAATGTGTCGTATCTCCAAAACCGTCCATTTGCGGACCCATGTTCATTAAGACTTTTCGGCATATTTTGGCCATACTATCAGCCTTTAAAGTTTGTGACACTTATTTTTTAACACCCTGTATACAGCCGCTGTTCAGCTGTGTTCCTTACGACCAAGAACGGATTATCTAATCGGTGACATTCTGCTCGAGACGCTGCACCGATTGCACTTTCCACGATAATCAGTACCCTAATCAGTATTCAAATATATTTCGCAATTTAGAACATAAAATAGTAGTTTTTACTTTTAAGTTGTATTATGAAATTATATTATCCCGAGTTCGTTGTCTAGGATTATCATAATTCCTACATCAGGTGTAAATTTCGATTAAAGTTTTCTATACTTAGACGATTTAATAGTTTTCAGAAATAATTTAGAAACTCACACCCAAAATTTAATAAGTCTTTCAATGATTAAGGACCGCAAAAAATATATCAGTGCAACAATATCCAATGCCAATAAATTTAGACGAAACCAATGGTTAGGTCGAAGATTTCACATTTCCCATATGACAGCCAATATGGAAATTAGGCTGCTAAATTAGAGAGGATGCAGACAATTAAGATTAGAACATTTCAGAAATAATGCCACGATAATTTTAGACGACGAAAAATATTTTACATTATGTAACTCCGAAATATAAGGAAACCAAGGCTTTTATACAGACAACATTGAGGATGTTCCTAATGACGTAAGGTATAAAGAAAGCAAAATTTGACAAGGTATCGTGACGTGTGGTGCGTCATTTCGGAAGCTGTTTTTTCAAGACCTTATGTTGGCCGAGTTAGGGGCGAAGCTGTAAATGCAGACATTTATTTTCGAAGATGCCTCCCCAAATTAGTGAATTTTATTCAAACACAAGAAGCACCCAAGATTGGTTAAGACAACAAAATATCCCACGTGAACCTAAAGAAGATAACCCACCGAATGCTTCACAGGCACTTCCTATAGAAGAGTTTCTGGGCTCTACTCGGTAGAAAAGTTTACGACGGCAGGTAGGAAGCCCAAAATGAAGAAGAACTACGACGAAGAATCAACCAAAACATTCGAGAGTTTAACCCACTTATCATCCAAGGGCTGATGAGAGGCATTCGTACAAAACTCGAATACAACATTCGAACCATTGAAACCCATGGCACTTTAGCTGCTACGTAATATATTATAATATATATAATATATTGTTGTATTGTTTCTTTTTTATTTTATTTTTGTGTTGCATTCAAATGAAAGTCTTGTATTGTTGGTTGCTTTTCGGTGGGTTCTTTTTTTATGTGAGCACCTTACGAGATCTTTTTTTTTCTCAGGGAATACCGTGGGTGGTAAAAAGGTGGAGGTACTTTAGAGTGTAGTTAAAAACTTATTTATAAACGATAACACAATATTTATTGGATTCTAAGTGATTCAAAATTTTTAACACTGGGTGCGCAACAACTTATACTACGTGTATAATGCGTCCTGAAGGTCAGATTTCGGTAGTTATTATTTTCGCGGACTCTTCTATGGTCGTTGTGAGTAATCTCTAAAGAATTTATTTAAACTAGGGGAATGTGCTGTGGTATTGGAGTATGAGTGTGTAATCTTATAATCTAATCTAACCTTTATTTCTCTAATCGTCTACTTGGAGACGCTTACAAAATGGCGGTCGATGGCGTGGGTTTCACCGGGATTTTAAAAACTGGATTCCGGACCTTTTGGGGCTTGGGAGCCGTCAGGGCTTCGAACAGGATCGTTAATATTGGAGCAGGAGCGGTAATAGGGCATCGGCTTCTTCAATTCGACAATTTTGTTGGGACTTAATTTTTTACGCAACATGTACTTCTTCTGAGTGTTATGGTAAGTTTGTTTACTTTTTATACTCTCACTAATTATGAATTTATTTTCTTAGGTACTTCATCGCGAAAACTGGACTTATCTGGACACAATTTACGAAAATCGTCACGACGCTATGTGTACGCTACTAAGTGAAAAATTTATCTCTTTGTTGATTTGTACTTTTGTTTCGGTTACCATTAGATATTAATTTTGATTGGTGCATATGCAAAACACTTGTCGTCATGCACAGTGGCGCCGTTTTTGAAAGTTCCTCAAACATACATTGTAATTTAGTTCGTTACCGAGGTAATTTTAACCTAATTTATAATTTTTGTCCGATGATGGTTTATTTACTATTATTATTGTTATTATTTTTAATAATAATATAAATATCACTACCTTTCTGCCCACACTCGGTTTTAAAAAAAATTTGAATCGTTTATGAGAATTTTTTTCTTATAAATTTCTTATAATTTTACTCCTGTTCATAATATTTGTGTAACATGTGTATGTGGAACTTTCCTTTTATCCGTTGATTGTCTGGATCGATAAGTTCATAGGTAGCATTACCAAACTTTCTTTTTATAATATAAGGGCCAGAATTAGTTTTCAACAATTTAGCTATTTTCCTATTCTTCTTATCGGTAATTCTCAAATTCCTTAGTATTACTTGATCGCCTAGTTCAAATTCTGTAGTTTTTAAAGTTGATATTTTTTTTGATGTTTATTATGATTTTCTAGGTTTTGGTGTTGGATTTTCCGGAGCGCCTCTGCTACTTGGGATGTATTGGTGTTTTTCCATGGCCGATCAGGATATTGGCCAGTCATAAGATATATCGGAGCTACATTATGGACTGTACTAGGTGTATGGTTCAACACGTGTTCGATAGTTGCAATCTTCGATGCCCATAGATGGTGGTTTTCTTTAAGTAATATGCGAAGATACTTGATAACTTCTTTTATCATCCTCTCGCTGGGATTAGAACATGGATGTCGGATGCTAGTGTAGTAGGTTTTAATGTTATATTCCTTAAAGTGTGATTTGTATCGGTCGTTTGTAAAATATGTTGCGTTATCAGACAGGATTACTTTAGGATAGCCATGTGCATTTATAAAGTTTTCTATACAATTGATCGTCGTATCTGTATCGCAGGTTTTTGTAGGCGTTAATTGTACAAATTTTGTGAAAATATCGTAGATGACCAAATATGTTTTGATATCCCTTTGAGCTCTTTGCTAAATTAGTGAGGTAATCGATTGCTATTATGTGTAGTTTCTCCCTTGCAAATATATGTCCCAATTCTTGTTGGTTGGTATAATTTTTATCTTTACTTAACTGACATATTCGGCATTTTTGTAGAATATTTTTGATAAGGGTGTAATCGTTCTTGCAATAGAATGCTTCTCGGAAGATCAGCCATAATTTTCTTGTACCTATATGAGCGTAGTTTTCATGTATCCAAATAGTTGTCACATACACATTTAATTGTCCTATCTTTTTCTTTATTAATCCGTTTTCCAAATAGTAAGTTTTATACTTTTGTTTATTTTCCAAATTTTTCTTAATGTTTTCTAAATCTGAATTTTGTTGGGCCATTTTTAATTTATTTATTAAAATTACTCCTCGTTTATTTAATTCTATGTTTGCTATTAAAATGTCGGTTTGTGATTTAAATTCATTTCGTCTACTCAATATGTCTGCAATTATCATATTTTAGTGAAATTATATTCCTTTAGAAGTATACTCCATCGGTGAATTCGGTTGTTATTAATTGTATTTGTATTCAAGGCTGTAAGTGCAATATGGTCTGTTTCGATCACAAAATGTCTACCTAATAGATAGTATCTGAGCTTATTTACACTATAAATAACATTTCTTTTTCAGATATGGTATATTTTAATTCGCTTTAATTCTAGACACAAAATGTATGGGAGTTTCAACATCGTTCTGGTATTGGACCAGTTCAGCTGCTATTGCAAAATTCGAGGCATCTGTACGAAGAATGAATTCAACATTGAAATCGGGGTGGTACAACATTAGATTTTCGACGAAATCATTTTTCATCTCTTGGAAAGCATTTTCTTATTCATGTGTCCATATCCATTTTATATTTTTCTTTAGCAAATGTAGTAGAGGTATAGATTTTGTAGTATAGTCTCGTACGAATCTGTGATAATATTGTAGCATGCCTAAGAATGCTCTAACGTCCTTAATTCTTCGCGGGGTTGGAAAGTTTTGTATTTCCCGTAACCGTTCGGTACTCAATGTAATACCTTCTTTATTTATAATAAAACCCAAGTAACTGACCTGTCGTCTAACAAATTGACAAAGGACGTTAAACTGGTAGATATTACCGTTAATACTGAAAGCACAGTACTTCTTTGACTCTTCCTGTAATGGGATCAACCAAAATGCGTGTCTTAAATCTATTTTCGTGAAATATTCGCAATCTTTATATTTTGTCAAAAGTACATTTTTGTTTAAAGGCATTTCGGTGCCGGGTTTAACTCTCTGATTTAAAACTCTTGCATCTAGACACAATCCTAGGCTGTCATCTCTCTTCTTGACGATAACCACTGGGTTAATAAAATGTGAGTTTGAGCGTTCGATTATTCCTTGTTCTTGCAACTTGATAATTTCCTTATTGACTCTTTCCTGGTACTGTTGTGGGATTGGGTAGTTTTTACAACCTAAAGCTTCGTCGTTGTTCACTTCTATTCGGTGTTCGTATCCTCTCGCGAATCTTATTGTATCGTTATAAATATCCTCGTTTTCGATCAGAATTCTCTTCACTTCTTCTTTATTTCCATTTCTATACAATCATCACCTATAATCTCATTCATAAGTAGTTTATTTATTTCTTCTTTATGTTACAACTCATCATTATCTCTTTCCATATTTCCATTTCTTAATTCTACGTTCCCTTCTTCACATTCTGATACTTGGAAATTGTTAAATAGTTTATTTATCCCAATCTCGATTTCATTTGAGGCGTTCTCTAATTTTATTTCATTTCCCTTGATATTTAGTATATTCTTATCTAGATCTATAATTATCTCATATTTCTTTAGGTTGTCGATACCCACTATACATGGATAAGTCATCTGCTCAAATATGTAAAATTCAAAGATATACGTTATATTATTAATCGTAATGTCGATATTTAATTTTTGATTTATTGTGCCCAGCTTTTTTCGGTT
Source organism: Geotrupes spiniger (assembly GCA_959613385.1). Taxonomy (NCBI): domain Eukaryota; kingdom Metazoa; phylum Arthropoda; class Insecta; order Coleoptera; family Geotrupidae; genus Geotrupes; species Geotrupes spiniger. Next base: position 22,473,337 of record OY390740.1, on the reverse strand, counting down.
CGTTGCAATTAGGTTTAATTTATTTATATTTATAATATATCTCTGATAGTTGTTTATGTTTTCCACTACAGATTGCTTTATTACGAGATACTATTGACAAGACACAATGTAAAGTCTCTCGCTGTTAATAGAGAGAATGATGGCACGAGATTTCTCTGGAAACTTGTTAATGGTAAAACTGATTGTCCGCAGCTATTATCAAGGTTAAATTTTAATGTGCCTCGTTCTGCCTGGTTCTCGTCTCTCACCAACTTTCAGCTTATCAACACCGAGGACCAATGTCCAGTGGAAGGCTCCATTTATGCGAATATGTAGTTGTGCGGATTCACATTACAAGGCTCTATTTTTCAATCCATCGTAAATACATTTAGCTTGATTATATCTTATATTTTGTTGATTGTATTTTCTTTTGTTTATTTGTATGCATGTTTTACATTATATACATTATTTATATATTATTCTGTCATATTATTGGTTTTAATGATGGGCTATAAATACATTTTATTATTATTATGCTCTACGTTGAAATATCAACTACAGAATCGTGTGAATTCTGGAATAATTTCACGGTCTCAGATATTGTTCCGATTTCTAGAATCCACGTATTTAATTTCCGTTTATACATTTAGTTCTTTCTTAACAAACTTTATTACCACTTATTAATTTCGTGTGTACAGGCCCTGCACAGCAATTCTCAATTGTCGTTATTATTGTTTATACAATATATATACATATATATTGTAATGATTAAATATTGGTTATGGTGAATAAAACATCCAATTTGGCAATTTAGAAGAGTTAACGAGGCAGTTTCCGAGGACTCCGGAAAGTTTGACTTCAAACATAATTTTAGAACCTAAATACAGGCCCATACAGTACAAATCGAAAGCACAATAAATTTAAATTACTTTAACATACATTAAATTACACGAAAACCGGGTTTAAAACTAGGAAATGTAAAATAAAATAAGAAAAATAAGTTAGGTTATGTTCATTTATATGCATCGAAATGTCACATCGGCCGCATAACAACGCAATTCATTTAAATTCAGATATCAATCAGAATAGCTATGCACAGCAGTATAAAAGGGAAATTAAAAAAAAAGAGAGTCAGAGCGTCCTTAACCACCAAGTAAGCAGCTTCTGTGTCGCGAAGATCTAAAATTGTAAACAACCCAGAAAAACCTAAAAATTAAAGTCAAATTAAAATAACCGTATTCGAAAAAATATATTAAACTCACCGGAGAACAAAACTCATCGAAGAATTCACATCGGAGGACCAACATTTTGCCGAAAACCAGAACTTCAAGACCAACGCCGTGGAGAGAGAGGGGTTACATAATCACCGATAACGCCGCGGAAAGGATTAAACTTTATCGACCACCTATCGATTACGTAGAAAGGTAGATTTAAATCCCAATACACGTATTTATACTTACCCCAAAGATCACGAAAAATTGTCCACCACATAACACATACTCACATTACACCTAAGTATAAGTTAAAAGTTTGTAAACCACCAACAGCCTTCTTGGAAGGCCATCGCGATTCGTCGTATGAACAAAAAGCCATACTGTACCCTTCCAAGATAGCTACACCCAGGCGTCTAATAGCGGAAGTAAGCCCGCGATATTTGTTAATTTTTAAATTAATCGGCATTTTTCAAATTGTATTCCTTGGAGTTTTTTTTATAGTAGGTCGTTTTTTTTTGTTGTGTTGTGTTAAAAATAAATTAAGTCGTTATTACAACTAAAAACAAAACGTGTTTGTCCTGTAATGTACTAAAATATATGGTTTTACGTTAAACCCATTGACTAGCCCTGAGAGAGAGAGTCATATAAATACATAAGAGCAATTAAAATAAAAGAAAATAAAAAAGAAAACAAATATATATATATATATATATATATATATATATATATATATATATATATATATATATATATATATATCAGATATTGTTCCGATTTCTAGAATCCACGTATTTAATTTCTGTTTATACATTTAGTTCTTTCTTAACAAACTTTATTACCACTTATTAATTTCGTGTGTATAGGCCCTGCACTGCAATTCTGCAATTGTCGTTATTATTGTTTATACACCTCATCTCCATTTTATTGTGTCGCAAAATCAATGAAACGGAATAAAATTTGGAAGAAAGAGTGAACGAAGGAATATGTACGAGGTTAAGGTGAGAAATAGGACAGAGGTGCGCTTACTTAAGATGATGTTAGAGGAACTGTTAAAGAAGGGAACATGAAACAGGGATTTTCATTATGTAAATGAAATAGAGTGGAAATGTACAGAGGAGGAGAATGGTCTACAATGGAGGATGACATATGCATTAATAAATGGAGGATATGGTGAGGAAATTGTAGCATATTGACAATTAGAAAACATATGGATAAATTCAGGAACTAACGTACTATTATATATGGAGATTTAGGTAAATGGGAGAACACTTGTCGTGTGGAACACGGTGAAGCAGAGAGGGCAGTGGATTCGATGCAATGGCGAATATTGTACTGGGTGTCAGAAGAACAATTTTTGTGCAGATTTGTGAGATGGGCGGGGGCACTCAATGAATGCATGTGTTATTAAGTAGAGACCAATCGTAAGTGAAACGAATCAGCCTGTATAGTGCTTCAGGCGAGTGCGCATTTGTAGCGTTATATTTGTATGTTAAATGTACTTAAATGCCTTAATGCAATTTGGTATCATTTCCCGTTTTGTTTAATAGTTGTTGAAAGTATTAATCGAAAATAGGTCTTAGAATTTCATGCTACTCGTAATGGTTAAACAATCAACCACCACAAAAAGTTAATGTAAACGAATTTTGCTGTAGAAACCTTAATATTGAATGCATGACGCCCGAGATATGTGTAAACTTAACGACATGTCACTGTCAATATTTATTTATTTCAGATTAATATAGCGAACAGTGAATAATGCAATTCTTTGAGAATAATTGAATGGGTGACATAACTAAATTTGGCAAATAATTCAATTCGATGAATCATGAATAATTGAGAAATTATCAAGTGAAATTCCAGTGATTTTTTTAACAATAAGATAATATATTATCGCCACGTTTTTAATTAACTTGATTTATGTAAAATCCAAGGTAATAAAATATAACAAAAGTTTGTGCTTTTATGTTCTTTTACATAATGTATAAAATTGTGATTGATTTTTGCATTCCATTTCGCGTTCCATTTTCGCTGGCGATGCTATAGTCAAAATGGGTCTTACAAGTGTGTTCTTTTTTATAGGTGTTTTAATGCAAAGCGTTATTTCACGTACGTATGTTATTTATTTTCATTGTTGCTACATCTGAATGTTCATATCATAATAAATCATCTATTAGGAAACAATGTTAAGCGTAAACTATATTACTATATTATTTTCAAATGCAATTTTGAACTTATGCTGTTACAAACTATAGTTATAGCTAGCGATTGTCGTATGGAAGATTCACGTTTTAAATAAATATTAAACAAGGCTAAAAATATTGTTTAACTCTGGGGACAAAAGAACAAGGAATTAATTAAAACCAACTAGAGGATGCAAAAGTATAGAAAAATATAAAAACAGAATAACGCAAAAATACACAGCAATGAGGAATAATTTAAATTGTAACAATGGAAAATGCAAATTTTTAGAAACACATGTAGAAGCACATTTAAACATGTACTAAACGCTCTCTCTAATTAGTAGTAGTAGTAAAACCAACTGTTATTGAATATAGAAACGTCAAAAAAATTATTTGGTAAGAAAAATGAATCGTTTAACGCTCTACGTACTTCTTCGATTTAAGGAAAAAAACTCAAGTTCTGATGTATACAAAACTGAAGATCTTTCACTTAGACTCCCTTGTTCTCTTTGTCCCGGAAAATCATTTAAAGATAATAACAGATTGAAAATCCATATAGATAAGTATCATGCCAATTATTACCCCTTTGCTTCAAGTATTTCTTCCTCATCTCAATCAACAACTGACTTGCTCATTAATTTGAAACGTTTGTCAACTATCAGAAGAATTCCAAAAGCTTCTAGATAAATTAAATGCATTAATGAGTGTCTTTTGCTTTGCTCCTATAAAATTTTTAATTTTTCAATGACATCCGATAAATCCATATATAATCTTATAAAAGAAAATCTGTCCATTTTTGATTTCCCTGATCTTCGATCATTTTCAAATAAAAATAAACGCAAACCTTTATCTTTAGCCAAAAAAGTTTGTGATTTCGATTTCGACATTAGAGGAGCTGTTAAACTTTTGTCTTCGGTTGATTCTTTGGCTCCTTTCAATGAAGATGTTGCTGAGGAAGTTAAGAGTAAACACCCTTCTCCTTCTCGTGAACTATTCTTCCCCGTTGCCTTCAGCCCTGAATACTTTTCTTGCATGATCAATGAGCAGAACGTTCGTCATGCTATCTTTTCCTTTCCCTATGGTTCTGCTCCAGGTTTGGTTGAAACGAGGCCACAATATTTGAAAGACATTATTTCTGTATCCGCTGATGAAGCTGGACTTCGTGCTCTTCGAGCTATAACAAAACTTTTAAATTTCCTTTTATCCGGCTAATTTCCTTCTGAAATCGCCCATTTATTTTATGGTGCTCCTTTATGTGCTCTTCATAAAAAAGATGGAGGTTTAAGACCTATCGCTATTGGTAACTGTTTTCGTAGATTGACGTCAAAATTAGCTCTTAACTAGCAATATTGTAAACTTCTATTTATCTCCTCGCCAACTTGGGATTGCTACTAAACTCGGTTGCGAAGTTGCTATTCATTCCACACGTACTTTTGTGAATGATGCCCATAACCATGGTAAAGTTCTTCTTAAATTGGATTTCAATAACGCTTTTAACTCCGTCGAACGGGATTGAATTCTTAAAGAAATTCAATGTCACTGACTTCTTTATAGCTTATCTCTTCCAATGTTATAGAAATCTTTCATATTTATTTTTTGGTAATAATTTATTGTATTCTTCTGTTGGAGCTCAACAAGGTGATCCTTGCGGTCTCATGATTTTTAGTCTTGCAATTCATCCTATTATTTTATCTTTGCATTTTCATCTTAACATTTGGTATTTAGATGATGGAACTTTGACTGATTATCCTGAAGTCGTCTTGTCTGATTTTGAAAAAAATATCAATCTTTCGAGAGAAATTGGTCTGCATTAAAATTTTAAATAATGTGAGATATTCCTCAGCTCTGAAATTCCTGATTTGGAAGTCTTTCAGAAAGATTTGTGATCGTGAAAGTTTATCTCTTCTAGGATCTCCAATTTTTACTCAAGGTTTTAAACGCAGTTTTGAAAAAACTGCCATATTGATTGAAAACCTCTTACAATAAGCTGAACTCCTTAGTAGTCACATAGCCTATACTTCGATCAAGAACTGCCTTTTCGTTCGTAAATTTAATTTTTTTTAAGAATAACCCCTTTTTGGAAATTTTCTGATTTTCTTGTATCCATTGATTACACTTTAAAAAATCTTCTTTAGAAACAATTCTTATTCTTTGTCTCATTGATGGTTTGGGTACTCGTCGTATTCAGGACATTAGTCTTCCTGCTTTTCTCTCTTCTATCCATGGTGTCAATAAGATCGTTTCTGTATTACTAAAATCAAAGGATAATGGACCTAATATTCACCTTTATAATGAAGCTTTGGCAGAGTGGCATACCAAGAATGCTAACGAAAAACCATCATCTCCGGAATTTCAGAAGAATTGGGACGAAATTAATTTAAATCGAATTATTACAAAAGACTTATTCTTCAACTCTCCAAGAGATTTGGCTCGTTTTAAAGCTCTTCAATGCAAAGAATCTGGTTCTTGGCTTCAGTTAATTCACTCGCCTAACATCGGTACCTTTTTGGACAACACTTCTTTTCAAGTTTGCATCGGCCTTAGAATAGGCTGCAACCTTTGTAAACCTCACGCTTGCTAGTGCAACACTGAAGTTCAAGAAATTATCATTCATGGCTTAAGCTGAAGAGCTGCGAAAGATTTTCAAGATACTCTGAAATTAATTCTCATCATCATCATCATCTAACCGTCCTTTAACTTCAATACGCACTAATTCAACTTTGGAACCGAACGGATTGTCAAGAGATGATGGAAAACGTCCAGATGGTATGACCTTGGTTCCTTGGTTTAAATGTCGAACTCTAGTTTGGGATGTTACTGTAGTAGATACCCTTGCGGATAGCTATCTTTCGAAAACTTCAGAAATCTCTGGTTCAGCTATTGAAATTGCTTGCAAACGGAAACAGAAAATATCAGTCGATTATTTCTTCAAACTCATTTTTAAAGGCATTGTCTTTGAAACCTTGTGCTCTTGGTGCGAAGAAGCTATCGAATGTATTAATATAATTGGCAATCGACTTATTAGACCGACCGACTGTAGTAGATACCCTTGCGGATAGCTTTCTTTTGAAAATTTCAGAAATCTCTGGTTCAGCTACTGAAATTGCTTGCAAACGGAAACAGAAATTATCAGTCGATTATTTCTTCAAACTACATTTTTAAAGGCCTTGCCTTTGAAACCTTGTGCCCTTGGTGCAAATAAGCTATCAAATTTATTAACATAATTGGCAACCGACTTATTTCTCTTTCTGGTAATCGGAATTCCAAACAATTCCTTTTTGAAAGGATTTCTATCGCCATTCAAAGAGGAAATGCAACAAGCATTCGAGGAATTTTCCGGACTCCGCCTTATTATTAACAATATTTGTTCTGTAATTTATATGTACTATTTGTTATACTAATTACACATCGGTTTTTTTGCACTATAAACAATCAAATAATCGCATAATATGTATAATAAACATATTTATATTTTATAATTTCATATTACTCCATTTCGCAACTTGTTGTGTTTCCGCCTTCGTATGTATTTTCTTTTTTTGCTCACTTGCGTTTCCGTTTTTTGTCCTTTCTTTCCTATTGAAACTGTTCAGCTTCCAGAATAACTCCCTCTCGCCTCATATTTCATTTATTTGTGTTCAGTTCTTACCCTTCGTTGTTTCTTCCTCACTCAAACATATCTGGTCATATTCCTCCATCCAGTGTTTCTAACCGTCCGCCAATTTTGCACAGAACACTCATCTCTTGTACTGCCCCTCAGGTATTCCGATTTTCTGCACATATATATACCTTTACCTTGCATTATATATTGCGTCTCTCAATTTACCTATCTCGTTGCTACGCATCTACCTGTTTTCACCTGCCCAGCACTTGCTCCTCCACATCCTTGCCTTCTCCCACGCTGCGTCCCAATTTCGCTCTCATCTCGATAATTCGCTTCGCCTAGCTGGTCTGGGCCTTGGTCTTAACTTTCTCAGCATCATATTTACCAACCTCTGCTCGCGCCACCGATTTGCTGCCACTTCGTATATAACCATCCTCGTTCTAGCCTCCGCCATCATTCTCACTCTGCCCATCACTATGTCCCATTAACAAATATATATAACCACATTCTGAAAAATAAAATTAAAAATCTTCCTCACGAATGCGTAACAACAAAAAATAGTATAACAACCAAAAACTATCCATATTTTGAGTCTTAACATCAATGGACGAGTCGAGTTGAAATCGAAAGCAATGACACGAATCAAAATAAAGATAATCTGCAACCTGAAATACAAATAGAAAATTGTAAAAATCGTCCTAAAACTCCTCGAACTAATAGAACTGAGCAGCAAACGCCACAGCTGAAATCGACACAATGCAGAAAAAAAAACAATAAAACCAAGCCGCACTTATGTTTATCGACTTATCAAAGCCATTTGCTACCATTGAACAAAAAACTGCAATCAAATTATTTAAATCATACCCTTCTAACAGAAAATATCGTATTTTAAATACGATGGAACGACTGGCACGATGGCGACATTGATTTGGGAAATCGTGACAAGAGGGGTTATGCAACGTTCTGCATTGATCCCGTCTTATTTTTACAATGTTCTATATTGATCCCGTCTTATTTTTACTATATGTAAATGATCATCCGGAAGTGGTGAAATATAAGACAATTATGGTTGCAGACGACACAAACGAGAATTGCCTTGCAAAGAAAATTAGTTCGCTATCAGAATGATCTCTTGATCTTGCGTCATAGCAAGCTTATTTTTTTATTACTCGTATGTGCAGCCACATTTTATACAGGGTGTCCCAACCATCTGACAAAGTTCCCTTACGACGTTATGTTTGCGAATTCGAAAAAAGTAAGTATCTACATGTTTAGACGATCCCTAGGTTCATATTCTAAAAATATTTTGAGCCGACATGGGCGGTTCGTCAGCGGGGGGCGACATAAATTTTACTTTGTTTAAATGGAACACCCTGTATATTTTAACATTTTTGAATTCTATGAAGAATTGTGAATACATCGATGTACAAGTTGTTTGTCAAAACTCAACAGAACTGGTGATTTTCAATTTTTTTAGTGAAATTTTAGATATGCAGACTAGCATAGTCTGCATATATCAAAGAATCATGTAACTCAGAGGGTAGTTGGTGGAAGGGTAATTTTTTATCCGTGGACTAAGGGATCATCAATGTGAGTATTAACGCACCCAAGGATCCCCTTTTGTATACAGGGTGTTGGCAGTGAATTTTCAATCTCGCGCAACTTTAAGAGGCAAAATATCATTTTTTCAAATGACACCTACTATCAAATTTACCAACATTCAAAATCAAATTCTGCGTCGACTGATGCTACATGTTCCTATACCTATCGCTTCAGGTTTTCGAGTAATTTCAGTAAAATACTTTATTTGGTCTCAAAACCAATCGCATTACAATTTTCGTAATATTAAACATAGTAGTCTAGTGTCACTTCATTAAATTGGATAACACAAAACTACAAATTGCATCGAACAATTAAAGTCATTTTAAAAAGTCACATCCGATTAATTAATTTAAAGCAACAAGGGCTTCTTAGCTAAGTCGGCCCACTTCATCAGAGCCCACTTACCATCGAGTGAGCTGATTGTTGCTAAAAATAATGAAATGTACTCTATACAAGCAAAACCAACTTTAATTCTTACAAATGACAAGTAATAATTAAATGTAAAAAACGATAAAATAACATTAATATACAAAAAACAAAGTTTATTTTACAAAAGGTGTTCAAATATGTTTCAATTTTGTTGACACAAATATCCAGTCGATGTCTAAAACTAGTTCTGACACGTTGTAAGACTTCAGGAGTAATATTATTAAAACATTCCAATAAAGTATGCAGTACATTTCGCAAAAACCGGTAATAATCGGTACCAGTAAGATGGTTTTCAAAAAAATAGGGACCGATTACATAGTTACCCAATAATCCGCCCCAAACATTAAGAGACCACTGGTGTTGGTGATCAACTTGTCTCACCCAATGAGGGTTTTCGGTGGCATAATAATAGACATTATGCCTGTTTACCACACCATTGCTGCGAAACGTTGCCTCATCCGTAAAAAGAATATTATAGATAAATGCCGGATCTTCCTCGATACGTTCCATCATTAAATTGGCAAAATTAATTCGATTATAGAAGTCGTTAACGTTTAATGCTTGATGCAATTTTAGATGGTATGGGTGGAATTTGTGGTTTTGAATTATGCGATGTACTGAAGATCTGCTTAGATTCAAACTTGAACTGATTTTCCGCACACTTCCATGTGGGTTCTCTTGGAGTTCCAATAAAACGTTTAAGTCATTGTTCTCGTTAATAATAGCACGATTAATCACCCTCCTACTCTCGTATGCCACGTTCCCGGTGCGTTCGAGGCGATCAACTAGCTTCTGCAGACATCTAACATTTGATTGTCTTAAATCAGGGTACTTCTGCCTATAGAGCCTCATTGCTAAAAGGCAATTCTTGTCTGCTTCACCCACTCTGTAAATCATATTTACCATTTCTTCCTTTGAAAAATGCATCATTCAAAAACAAGCTTGGGACAATAACTTAACTAATAATTAACTAAGGCGTCTATTAAATTTATTGATAAAGACTGTCACTGTCATAAGAACGTTAAAGTGACACTAGGCTACTATGTTTAATATTACGAAAATTGTAATGCGATTGATTTTGTGACCAAATAAAGTATTTTACTGATATTACTCGAAAACCTGAAGCGATAGGTATAGGAACATGTAGCATCAGTCGACGCAGAATTTGATTTTGAATCGAGTGTTGGTAAATTTGATAGCAGGTGTCATTTGAAAAAAAATATATTTTGCCTCTTAAAGTTGTGCGAGATTGAAAATTCACCGGCAACACCCTGTATACAAAAGGGGATCCTTGGGTGCATTAATATTCACATTGATGATCCCTTAGTCCACGGATAAAAAATTACCCTCCCACCAACTATCATCTCAGTTAGATGATTTTTTGAAGCATAGTCTGCATATCTAAAATTTCACTAAAAAAATTGAAAATCACCAGTTCTGTTGAGTTTTGACAAACAACTTGTACATGAATGTATTCACAATTCTTCATAGAATTCAAAAATGTTAAAATATACAGGGTGTTCCATTTAAACAAAGTAAAATTTATGTCGCCCCCTGCTGACGAACCGCCCATGTCGGCTCAAAATATTTTTAGAATATGAACCTAGGGACCGACTAAACATGTAGATATTTACTTTTTTCGAATTCGCAAACATAACGCCGTTAGGGAACTTTGTCAGATCGTTGGGACCCTGTATATGGAATTACCTTTTGTGAGAACTCACAACGTATATTCGCATTCCATAAATCCTGTTTGAGTATATTATATTTAATTAACAAAGTCTATATTATCATTACCTTGAGGCGCATAATAACGTTGTGCATCAAATGATTTATAACAAACTGGAAGGACGATGAAAGGGTGGTTAACGTGTGGAACGAACGACGAGGAAGAAATAACAGAACACGTTAAAGGAGGTAGAATGGGGGAATATAATATAGATAGAGAAGGTAACATCACAGATGGACAAACCTCTAAAGAAGAAGAAGAACTTAATGAGGATAGGAAAGGTAAAAGAAGATTGGAAGACTTTCTGGATGAAAAGAAATAGTATACAGAGCTATGTGAAAGGAATGAGGAAGAACAATAGTTAAAGACCTGAATAAATAAAAGTGCTGATTAGTTAGAAGGATATCTGAGAAGGAGAAAAGGAAGAAGAGAGAGGGTATTGGAGTAGATATAGGGGAACGGAGAGGAGAAAATATTTAGTGAATTTGCTAGGAGGGGGGAGGGGAAAAAGATGATGTAGAGGAAAGACGAAGTAGTCCGTAAATAAAAATCATATTCGCTTAAAGTATTAATTTAGCAATAAATTATAAACTAAAATATTATTTTTCTCAATTTATTTTTTTTTATTATTATTGTACCATCGGAAACACAGCATATCCCCGAAGATATTTTCTTGTTTGTTTCCTAACAAACCTGAAAATTTCTTCGCTGGTTTCCGCATATCGTTGTATTCTGTTTTTCTTTATTCACCATGGTATGGATGAAGCATATTAATATGATAACGGCCCTTTTTGGTGAAGCCATATATGGTTTCCAACTCATATGGCAAATCTAGCTTTGTCATTGCGAGTCGGTATCTTCTTACACTGACGTGATCCTCTTCCTAGATAATTGTCCTTTTCATATTTTTCTATTTTATTTTTCCCTTATTTTTCGGTCCTTTTATTTCAATCTTTTCCTACATCTGTTTATCTTTTCCATTTTGTTTTCTATTTCATCCCCCCTGGATCCCAGGGTCTGATCAATATTGTTTCCGTCATACTATATATTGATATTTCTAGTATCGCCTGCATCACCAGGACTAAATCGGCTGACGAACTAGTTAGAAGAAACGGTACAACCCTAAATTGGTATACATGACCATTTAACATGCAACCCGTGTTCCGATATTTTTCTTGTAGTGGAATCAACCAAAATGAGCTTTTCAGTTCCAACTTCGTAAAGAGCCTGGCAGAGCCATATTGCGGCTTCTTTTTCGCGTTTAATTTTCGGGCATCCGAACATAATTTAATAGTTTGATTTTTTTTCTTTACAACAACAATTGGGTTTATGAAGTATATCCTCGTTTTCTCGATTATTGCTTGCTTTAGCATTTTTGAATTTTTTATTTCCTCGTGGTATTTTTGTGGAATAGGGTAATTTCTGGTGGATATAGGTTCCGATTCGTCCGCCTCATCTCCGACGGCGGTGCATGGGGTGTCATCTATTACTCGTGGAAAATTCTTCATCTTCTCTAATATAAATTCCTTAAACTCTGGCTCGCAGCCTAACTTTTCTTCTTTATTTTCTACATTTTCAATATTTATCAATTTTTCTTCCTCCTCTTCTTCTATATTTTCTATATAAACAATATTTATTAATTTCTCTTCCTCCTCTTCTACCTCTTCTTCTATTTCTTCTGAATTTTCCCACGGAATTTCCTCTTCCCCTATCTCTACTGTTTCTTTTTCCACGTTAATCACCATGCCCAGCTCGTCCAACATATCTATTCCTAAGATACAAACCCTTTCCATTCCTGAAATAACCATAAATCTCCCTTCATAAATCTTTGTTCCAATTTTTACCTCTGATATGTACATTTGATTTATCATAGCCATCTGTTTCCCTGTTGCTGTTGTAACGTTGATTTTCTTTATTGGGATTAATTTCCCTAATTTGTTTCTAATCGCCTTTTCTACCAAGTTTTTATTTAATAATGATATTTCCGCTCCTGTATCTATTAGTGCCAATATTTCTTTATCGTGAATCTGCATTTTTATACGTGGTAGTCCTTTTATTGTTGTTTTTATTCCTGTTTCGTTTTCGGTGCAGATTTCATTGGTGCCCCTAGTGGTTGATTTCTCTAAAAATCCATCGTCGGCTGGTGCACATCGACTTTTATCTCGTCGTGATTTACCGAGTTTCTATTTTGTTGTCCCTTTCTTTGCTCGATGTAGTTAATATTTTTTTTCTGGTTACCATTCTCGAATTTATTTCCTTCCCCATTTGTATTATCGTCTCGCCTGTAGTTTACATTATTTCTCCCGTTCCATTGTTCCTTCCGGTTATATTGGTTTGGGTTATGAGCTTGCATGTTTTGTTGTCCGAAATTAATGGAGTCGAGTCTTCGCAATAATTCGAGACTTGCAATGGTACTTATGCCTTGTAGTGCGACGGCCTCTTCCACGTTCGTTTCAAAGTGTCTAGCTAATTGTATAACCACATCTGCTTCTACCATTCGTGGTGTTAGATGCTTTAAAATCGAATACTTTTTTATTACATATTTTTGTCTGTTCAACCTGTATCCGGGTCTGTATTTTCCCATAATCAGATCGCGTCTAACATTTTGTTGTTGTGTTTGTCCCCAGTATTGTCTCGTAAACAAATTTTCGAATTCATCAAAATCCCCAATCTCGTCTTCGCACATGTCATACCATGTTTGTGCATTTTCCCTTAGACATCCTCTGACTATTTGTAGTTTCCGTCTCTCATCGGATATAAGGTCTATTGCACCCGTTTTTAAAAATGTCATTGGGTTTATCCCCCCATTTTCGTAGAATTTCGGTAAATTTTCTGTGGTCACCGTGACCTGTGGCACGCTAGGTATATTGCCCTGTAGGTTCGTATTTATTTTCCGTTCTATTTCTATGCATCTAGCATTTATTTCTCTCTCAGTATTGGTTCATCTTGTATGTATTTCTTCAGAGATACCGTTAATCACGTTTCGCGACTGTTTTTCCTTTTCTTCAATTTTTTCATAAAGTTTTGCGATGTGCCTATAATTTCTATCTATCACCTTGGTGGTTTTCTCCTCCTCACATTTCATCTGATCAATCCTTTCTTTCGTCTCTTTCTGAGACCTTTCAATTCGGTTATATTTTAACGCGACATCTTCTAACTGCTCTTCTATGAGGTCTAATCTTGTATTTGTTTGTGACTGTATTTCTTCCTTTATGCAGTCTAATTGGTTTCTTAATGCGCTAATTTCTCCCCTTTGTTGCTCGAATTGTTCAGATATATTTTGTTGCATAAATGTATACAGTTTCTCTAAAGTCACCGGCTCTTCTGTTGCCCCTTCAGATATCGCCTTTTTCCGTCCCTGCGCTTGTTGTTCAGCCATAATTAATTAATTTCTAATATGTCCGTATTATTATGATTTACCAATAATAAGTATATTTCTAATCTCGTTTAAATTCACAAATAACCGTTATTTCGCCGTGTCCGAAATCTGTTCTCTTTGTTAAAAATTTATTAATAACAAGACTTTTTTCGGGTACAGGTCCTTTTTCTTATCTAAATCCCTAACATGAATCTAATATGTAACGCGTAAACAAACTCAAATTTAAATATCGATTCAATTGCGTATTGTTTTTGCTTGTTTACAAAATTTACTATGCACAAAAACGTTTACACACACTTTACACGACTCGGGCGACGTACATTCAGAAAACAACTTATCTTATTTTTCTATTTGACAAATTACAAAATTTAAATTTAACGTTATCGAACCACAACTTGTTGGCATATAAATAAATGTTATGAACCTATTTTCTGCACTAACGTTATCGAGCTACACGTTGTTGGGCGATATATAAACAATTATATGTATATAGTTATTTTCTGAATTACCGTTAACGAGCCACACGTTGTTGGGCTCCATATAAACAATTATATGTATTTAGTTATTTTCTGAATTACCGTTAACGAGCCATACGTTGTTGGGCGCCATATAAACAATTATGTATTGGTCTATGTTTTTAAAATTAATCAAACGACCGTGAACCTTTGTAAAACTTAAATTTTTAATATTTTACCGTGCTACATAGACATATTTATTTATTTTTGAGAACAGATATCGGGTGGACACGTTGAAATAAAAAGTTTTCTAAATTCTTTCCCTAACATTTATTTTCTGAAATTAACAAAAAATTGCGTATTTTAATTAATACAATTCGGTACTTCGGTCTTGACTCGTCCCCTATCGTGGCCTTCGTCGCTGCCAAACGGTTTCGCCCGTCGTGTCGTCGATGCCGAGCGTCCGATCGTTGAGCCTATTAAGAAAATAAAAGCGCGGTCTTTTTCTTGATGCGCTCGTGGTTATTAAATGTTAACTAATACTTTTCTGTCCATTTGATGCGTACACAAGCATTAAATGGAATTTTTCTTAAAATGTTACTTGCTTAATTTCCTATTTATTGATGCGTACATAAGCACCAATCTTAATTTTCTATTCATTTAAAGCGTACATAAGCATTACATGAAATGTTTCTTAATTGTTATTTTTCTTAATTTCCTATCGACGCTTACATAAGCATCGGTCTTAAATTTCTATCCATTTAAAGCGTACATAAGCATTAAATGAAATGTTTCTTAAACGTTATTTTTCTTAATTTCCTATTGACGCTTACACGAGCATCAATCTTAATCTACATAAATCAAACCTTTGTAATAATAATACTATTAATACGTACACAAGTATTAAAACATTTAATAAAGTTAGATTTTTATACGCTACATATACACCTTTAATAAATATAAGTGTTAATTATTTTCCCCTGAACATAAACCTGGTTACAAATTAAGTTTCTGCATACCTGTCCTGTTGTTGGACTCTGGCTCCGTGGTTCTCCGACTGCTTCCTTCTTCTTCTGTGTTGTCCGGGAACTCTTCAGGAACTGTCCTGGAACTGTCCTAATTTCTCGTCCGCAGTCGTTTATATATTTTTATCGTTTCCCACTTCTCTAACCCCACTTAATTTTCCCTACTCAACTCATTGCCATTTCCCCCATGACATGTAAACGAAATGTACACGAAATTAAAACTAATGTTCTCCGTAAATAAAAATCATATTCGCTTAAAGTATTAATTTAGCAATAAATTATAAACTAAAATATTATTTTTCTCAATTTAATTTTTTTTTATTATTATTGTACCATCGGAAACACAGCAATACGTTGAGCTATTTATGCATCCTACTTTACTATACGCAATATTACGTCCTCTGAAATATGTTATTGCTGCTGTCGATACTTTAGTAGTGTTTGTATGTCCTCTAGTAATATTTGTGATTGAACAGCATTAAAATTTAGCTTCATAACTTTTCCAACAAAAGTATTAGGAAAATTTGTCGTATTATTTTTTTGTTATTAAATATATATATATATATATAGAATCTGTCAAGTTTCTCCTACAGTTTGAAAATACATTTCTGTTACAATATGGTTGGCCAAATACCTAAATGTGACATTGTCACAATTTATAGACAACAACTTATCGCATCATTAAGGAATGTGAGGAAGGTTTGCCGTGGTTGAATCTTCCCAATACTGGTCGCCCTCGAGTTTTGAATCATGCAAGGCTTCAGAACTTCATTGAATCTGCAAGAAATAGGAAATGAGTTTTAACGAGAAGATTAGGTCCAATATTTCACATTTCTCATATGACAGCCAAGAGGGAAATTAGCAGAAATAATTTAAAATATAGAAAGCCACTAAAATTTCCAAAATACACGCCTGTGAGGCAATTAGAGAGGATTAGAAGATGCTGCAGACAATTAAGATTAAAAATTTCAGAAAATATGCCGCGATAATTTTAAAGGACGGAAAATATTTTACATTATCTAAGTACGAAATAAAAGGAAACGAAGCCGTAAAGTATAAGAAAAAAGCGAAATTTGAGGACTACTATCGGTGCCAAGGTAATAGTCCCATGTGTTTGAAGAAACCGCTTGGCATTGTTAAAACCAGCAATCATTTCTATGTAACATACTATAAGTAATTTTTCTGCCCCTACGTTTAGAAGATATCATTAGGGAAATTCAGAAAAGCATCCGATTTTTATGATATCTAACGGATAGCCGAATTTACATTTTTTTCTACTTAACCGTTCTACAAAAAAAATTGAAACTTCGACGGACGTAATTTGATATGTTGTGCACAAAGGGGAAATTAAATTTTTTCAACATTATACATACTTTAGCCGTAAATCGTAGTTTTCGTGATTTCTGTTATCCCCGGTACAAGACGTCGCACGAAAGCTCAACTTGTGCCCATGTCGAAACACGAATTGAAATTTAATTGTACCCGTTTTTTAATATTTTTAAAGTGACATGATCGCGCCGACTTTTATCGCATATTTACTACCGGAACCAGACTCTACGCTTGGCGACCAACACTACGATGCAACATTTGTATCGGAATTAAATTCAAATTTTCAAACAGTTCACTTATGAAATATCTAAATATTAAAATGAAATTATTATTATTTGTGAATAAGCGTGAAGGTATTATTGACATATAAGAAAATCTACGGCTCTATTAGTGCAATTATTAATGTTTATTTCATTTTTTCTGCCAAACCGTTTCTTTGAATATAGGCCTTCAAAAACAGTCGATTATTATTTTTGTACCGATAGGTCAATTCATCCTCATCCGGCTGTTGATTGTAAACACTTTTAATAACATGGTAATGAATACACATGTGATAAATTATGATAACAGATAAAAGCATTGTACAAAAGAAGTCAAACAAGTAATAATAATAGTAAGACAGTTTTTTCAAGACAAAGAAGATAAGAATGGACCAACTATTGATGTGAAGAAAGTCGTGGAAATAACGGCTAAAGCTGTTGGAAACAAGAACCGTTAAAAGAGTAAGTAATGAATTCGAAAGTAGATTAAATCATTTTTTACCAAAAAGTGGTAGAAAAAGAATCGAATATGACGAATTTTGGCAAAGGGTAATAAGGAGAAAGGTATTTAAGTTTTATATGGAAATTTCCGACAGTAAAAGAATTGTACTCTGAAATTACAAATGAAGTTCCAGATTTACCCGAATTTTCTCAAAGAACATTGTACTGATGGTTAAAAAACATGAAATTTTCATTTAGAAAATTAGATAATAAATCAGTGTTGGAACACTCTCACATAACTGCTCAGAGGTCTAGGCTAACACTCTCACATAACTGCTCAGAGGGCTAATTTCTTGACATCTCTTGAAAGGTACAGAAATCAGGGATAGGAAATCTGCTACACGGACGAAACCTGGTGTGGTGCAAATCATGCTCGACAGTTCGGATGGTTTGAAAAAGTAAACCCGGATAATAAGGATACTTTTAACCATTATTGAGGTGGAGTTCAACAAGTAAACGCTTATAGAGGTGGTGTAAAGAGACCGTTTGGTGCAGATCAAGGGTAATTTGCATATTGGTAGAGAGAATGAATATTTTTGGAAGGATTCTGTAAATGCTTTATAGGCGAAAAAGGAAAGCAAAAGCCGATTATAATCACGAAATGAATAAGCAACATTATGACGAATTGTACCGGCACGTGCTGGAGGAAAGATTGCATGATTGCTTGGTTACTGAAAAACAATGTGGCACTTCCGGAGGGAATTAATAATTTTTCAAAATTGACTAAACCACAGCTGTTGGTATTGTCTAGGCCGCATCGTTATCAAAAGGTACTAATATTAGAAGCTGTTGCAAAGCAAGTAAGAGAAGAGGATGTAAAATTATTGTGGTTACATGTAGTATTAAAGAATTGTGTTGAGCATTGTAAGCAAAATGAAATATCGTACATAGAAAAAGAACACCTTATAGACGAAATTATGAAACCATTTAGGAGAAGGTGACGATGATGATGAATTGTCGAACGGGTCAAGTGATAGTTATGATGACGAACAATGCAATGATGAAATTGATGCTCTCTTCCCTCATTGCATCATAGAGGATGCTACACAAGGTAGTCATGCTGGTAACAATTCCGATACAGCCATAAGCAACTCTGCTCAATTCGTGGGGAACCTAATCAGGGCCATTCAAAGGTTTACGCAAAATACTAATCTGGCTATAGGACCAGAACCAATCCAAACAACCACTTGATTCAGAGATTTCATACTGAAATAATACGACTATTAATAACATTATGAATATGCCGACTTGTCAAGAATTCCTTCGTTCTTATACTGGACCGCAATCGTGACAAATTTTAATTGCACATCCTCCTACACGATAATGAATACACATTGAGGTAAATAATGATAATAAATGCAATACAAGAAACATAAACAAGTCAGAATGTTTTGTGAAAAGCATTCGCTTGATTGTACATGAGTATAGACAAAAAACTTGCGAGAAAACTATAGAACTTGTATTTATTATTTATAACATAAATATTTGTAAAATTATTTTATTGTACTTAATATATGAACATATTATCAGTATTATTAATATATTTATTTTCATTCGTCAAGTACAGGGCATATTGAGCTGTGCTAGTATTTTTATTTTATATGTAACCATCCATTATAACTATTTTCTACAATAAATATTACATTACCGTTATGACTAATTAATATTTACGCTACTAAAAAAAATAAATTAGCTCTGAAAATAATAGAATAGAATAATAGAATAGTACAGCCCTGGCAGTATTACCCAACGCGAGATCGAAACCACTTCCTTCGGGGAGAAATCTGCGCGAACTTTTGTGACGCTCTAAATTGTGACGCTCTCTTCCTTGCCCAACTAAACTCGAATCGCTATAAGAAGGAAAAAAAAATACGCCAACAAAATGTTGGTGTCGGGTTGCCACTAAGTCAGCGGAGGAGGGGTGGTCCAATGTTCCTAATGATATAACGGGCGCCACGAAGTTGACCCGAACACCAACTGGTCCAGTAGGATAAAAAGAACTTCGACTTTAAATAAAAGTAAACTCAATATATAAAGATTCACTATAATGTACTAATTAAAAAGAAATAAAAAAAACAATGATACATATATATATATATATATATATATATATATATATATATATACATACTTGCGACAAATGAGTCACGCTTGACAAAATAAATAAACAAAAGTAGATGTCAATAGCTCAGGGAATTATTTCCCGAATTAAATAGACGTAACGTCACAAAATAAATACACGCTGTAAATTGGCCTCCGTATCGTTGCAACGTACTTTGCTTCACATCAATAAATATAATTTATACTTTGAGAAATTGACGACTATTAATGATTGTTAATAAAAGAAAATAATAGATATATATCTCAGTAGGAAGTTTTAACTTCTGTTAAGCGATGCTGTGACTCAATGATATAAAATAAACTAATGCCTTAATGCGCCAAATAGTAGTAAAGAAAAAGAGAAGAATATATATGTATGTATATATATATATATATATATATATATATGAAGGGAAGATTCTCTCTATATATATATATATATATATATATATATAAAAGAGGAAAGTTTTTTATGGGCATAACCCGCATGGAAGCACGCAGCCGCTGTTGATGTTCCCACACAATGTGTGGGTATTTTGACAGTTATCACACATGTTGGAGGTCGGCTGCTTGTTGTTGACCCCGATTGTTTTATCTCCAAATTTTGTCCACCTTTGGCTATACCGTCCTGATGACGACTAATAAGTCAGAAACACGTGTCGGCGGCTGCGTGCTTCCATGCGGGTTATGCCCATAAAAAACTTTCCTCTTTTATATATATATATAGAGAGAATCTTCCCTTCATATATCTTTGTTCCCGCAGAAAAAACCTTTTTTCATATATATATATATATATATATATATATATATATATATGTTTTATTAGTTCTTAACCTCTTTATTGTAGATGAATTCTTCCAGGCTTCTTAGGTATTGAGGTTTTGCGGTTATCATATAAAAAACGTTCTAATTTTTTTTATATATATATATTTTATTTTTTATTATTATATATATATATATATATATATATATATATATATATATATATATTATATGATAACCGCAAAACCTCAATACCTAAGAAGCCTGGAAGAATTCATCTATATATATATATATATATATATATATATATATATATATATATATATATATATATATATATGCAAATAAGCAAATCAGTTCTTATCTGTTCCCTGTCGCAGCTGTCGGAACTGGAATGGATCTCCCATCCGGCGATAAATTCCGATATTGTCACTAACGGCTGCGTGTCAAAACTAAATAATCCTTCGACCTTTTAGTACGTGCTCGAAACTAGCACTTACTTGGACCCTAAAATTCAAACAGCGAACTAAGTATGCAACAACTTGAGTTGAACGAAGCAGACTTACCTCCGCGGGGGAAATAAATCCAAAATTAACAAATATGCCAATAACCAAAATTTATTCGACCTCGTGGTGCACGAAGAACATGGCCATTCTGTGCATCAACTTCCGAACGACGTATATCCTTTTACTAGATAAATTCCCAGTCATCAACGAACACAGCTTCAATTACAAGAATCTCAACTTCAGGAAAATTCGCCGTAATCAGTGGTAATGAATCACAATTAAATGGAGCGTTTCTTTATTAAAACAACGCACTTTACCGACCTGACTTGTCGTCGAAAATATTTTACACGATCTGCCTAATTTTTAATGTCGAACTTCCTCTCAAAAAAAAGGAAGAAGGAAAAAAAGGATCCAAGCAACGCATGTCGATGAAAATTTGCAAAACAATCTATCTCACTCCTCCGTATATGGAGCCGGCGACCGTCTCAATCAACGTCGAGTTTGCGCGCAACTATTTAGATCGGGGATTCGTGCGATAAACGTCTAGCGTTAATCGGCTGAAGCTGAAGCTCTAAATGCAGACATTTATATTGGAAGGTGCCTTCCCATTACTGAATTTTATCCAAACGCATAATTTAATGATAATATTATGTTCTGGCCGGATCTGACATCGTGCCATTATGCGAGAAGAACCCATGATTGGTTAAGGTAACTAAATATCCCACCTAAAGAGGATAACCCCCGAATGTTCCACAGGGTGGGAACCCCAAACTGAATAAGAACTACAAAGAAGAATCTACCAAAATTCGAGAGTTCAACCCACTTACCGCCCAAAGGCTGATGAGAGGCATTCGCAACAAACTGCGAACCATTGAAACCCATGACCGTTTTATTTACTACTACCAAAGTAATAAAACAATTATAGTTTGGATAATTATATTTCAAAAATTTTCCCAAAACTCTTGTTACATACGGTATCAAAGAGAATGTGTAGATAAAATTTCTCTTGAAAGTGTAGCAAATTTCCCATTACAAGCATCTTACTCTTAAATTGAAACTAAGGTCGGTAATTCAGGTATGATAAACATATAATACCATTATAAAGCGAAAACGTAAATTTCATACATAATTTGTTAAACTTTACTATATCTTATAAATAATGCGCTAACGCATTTTTTTCAATTACAGCTCCTATCACTACCCCGGGAGCTAAGGAAGGTAAGAGCGCAAGCATTTAAACATGAATATATTATATTATAAAATAAATATTATCGTTACCACACAGCACTTTGTTCAACAGAAACTCAATATTTCGATTTCTGTCTCACTTAACAAGTGCTTTTACTGGCATTTAATAAAATATATAAGTAATAAATAGATTTCAAAAAAATTAAAACATTGCTATGCTAATGTGATTTTGTAATTGCAGGTCCAACTATTGCAAGTCCTGCTATAGCAAGTTCTCCTCCAAACAAGCAATCAGGTAAGCGCGTCGCAATTGGAAGATTAATACAATACAATACACATTTCTTTATTAAATTTTACTCGGAAAAATAGAAACTTCCGAGTGCAAAGCAAGAAAATAATATTTACTCTAGAACTCAATACAAAGAACTGCTCACAAAGAGAAGTACTAAAGCATAGTTTTGTGTGTGTGACTTTTAACAAAAAAATAAATTAGTTTATTATGAATTGAGATCACAATGTTACTTTTAGGACAAACGTCTAATTTATTTAAATATATACTTTAAACTTAGTGTCAACATACCGAGTCAACGATTTTACGTTGCGACTTATAACTGCTTCGGAGCGGGACGAAACACGACTTTGTTGAAAACAAATTTCAGCGCAGATTCTAGTTTCAATGACAATATCTACTTATTGAATTTATTGAAAACATTATGGAAATACCACGTGGCCAACTAAGTTCTGGCCATCTATGTACGATTTACATGTACTAGAATCGTTGAATTATTATAAATATTATTCGAATTTTTTTTTAGATATAACTGTCTAACTCTAAGTACGTCTGATTGATGATATGTCGTATCGTTGATTTGTGTAGCATGTCGTTTAGAATTTTTTTAAGAGAGAATAATTAACCGCGTATTTGCAATATGCACGGTTCATTACCAGAAAACCTGGAAAATAGATTTTATCCGCGAGAATTTTATCTATTTTCCTGGTTCTCGAATAAGTACGCGGTTCATTACTAAAAACCGAGGATCAACAGATACGTTCGAGAAATTACAAACAAAGAAGTAACGATCACTGTACAACTTAACATTAACATTACTACGAAGATGTCGGGCGAAAACATTGTTCTAAAATGCATGGTACACCCACATCACAACAATCAACCGGTTCCGTCCTCTTCTGTGGCAGAACATTGACAATCTCGTAGCACTTCGTGCAGAAATGAATACAATCTAAGAACAGAAACACAGAAGATGAAGTTTAACAAACAGGACTAAGAACTAAGAATGGATACAGTACAAAACACCATTTCGAAACTCATGGCAGTACATAATCTTTCAGATTTGTCACTAGTTGGAGCTTCCACAAATACCCTAGCCCAGGGATGGCGAACCTTTTTTGATATCCGTCCCACAAAGTCATAAAAATTCTTTTTTAAATAGGTAACGTGCAACAATAAAATGTCATTCGAAATGTTAATATTTTTATACGTAAGTATAATTAAATAAACAAATAAAAGCAATTCTTCTTAAACAATTTTTACTCAATGTTTTACAAAGCAATATGCTAGAAACAAAATTTGAATTTTGTTGCTGTATACAAGATGATAAAGATTTATACAGCCAGATTCATCATTGGGGTCTAAGCCGTTAGTCGGACTAACTCGGTTTGCGCCTGTGCAAAGCTATTCATGAAACATACGCCTTTTTTACGCTCCTATTTACGCCAATATTTGCGCGAAAAGTTAGACCTGCTTGTTGGGGTGTAAGTCGTGGCGTAACTGTTGCGGTGTGCTCATTTTGTTAATTTACGCGAATTTCTCTTAACGAAAAGTACTTTTCAGTGCTATACAACATTTTCAGAGCAATCAAAGTAAGTATTAAATCACATTTTACAAATATGTTTGAGTGTAAAATTTTTTTCGGCTACTAATAAGTTGCAATTAGAACTATTTTATTTCATCAAGTTTCAGCACCTGAGTATTATTCTACATTTATAACGTTATAGTAAACATGGTACCGGGTCCAGGAAAGAATATGCTTGCTCTGGAGGAGGAATATGGCCAAGGTTAGGAGCCAGGGCAAGATGTGACTGGGCAATTGCCATTGACAAATATATGAAGTGTCAGATTGTTTCACGATCGATTAGACCCACTACAAGTGCCCGAGGTGAGGTGAGGTGACCTTTCAATATGACTAATTAAATTTAAATATTACTGCAATATTATTGTAGGTACTATAGTTTGCCACGGCATATGATTATACGAGCTAATACCACAGCTGGAACACCCTACAATAAGAGAAGTTCTTTATCCGTGATGCTACAAGTACTCATTGGCTTAAGATGTGTAGCATCGGATGGCTTCAAAAGCTTAATTGCAGACATTGTTCATGTGAGCCAGTCAACATGTAGTCGAGTACTGACACATTACTGTGCACCTATTGTATAAATGATCCTGGTTATATAATCGGCGATAAGAAAGTATTTCATGGAATAGATAATATACCAAATGTGATAGGAGCCATAGATTGCAGTCATGTATTGTTGTTGATGCCTCCAAAAGAAGATACACCCAACCATATAAACAGTAAATGCAAAACATCTTTAAATGTACAGGTGTATGTAATGCACAGCTCCAGATTTTTAATTTGGTTAGATGGCTTGGTTACATGGTTTTGCATAATGTGCATTAATGCAAACATTAGTCTAGAGCAGGGTCAATTGATTCCTCTGGATGATCAACCGAAGAGGTCGATTACAAATTATAGACATGAATATTCACCGTTTTAAATTTGTGTCTAGAGCGTGTGTTGTAATACGTTCTAACATGCATTCCTTTTTTTGTATATTTATTTGTACGCATCAGCATTATAAATTATTAGCAGCATTATGTGCTGCGAAAGCGCAACGTGTAATCTACCGAATATGTTTTTATTCTGATTTAATAAATTTGTATTCCTAGCAAGTTTTATTATTTTGTATACAAGCTAAGTTTTCAAAAAATTTATTTAATAGTTTTGTATTAATCCTAATTTTAAATAGACCTTCCAAAATCATGTTTTTTTGTAAAGAAAATATTAAAAAAAAACATTGAGTATAATTTAAATAAAATTTTCAATTATTTCAATAGAACTAAAAAAGACCACTATAAGTGAATTAAATGTTTAGAAAAAAAGCTTCCAAATAAACTTGATAATGTTGACATTTGTCCAGAGCAGGATTAATCGATCCTTTGGATGATCAACCGCCATCCCATGAAGTGGTTTATATAAACCTCTCACTGGCGTAAGACTCAACCTGTGCCCAGTTGATTGCAGTGCAATGCTATTGGTTTACTTATTATTATAGTATTGTCTTTTGTGCAATTAATAACGGCAGTAATTATAGCTTGTGAAACTTATTTTTATAGTTTGAAATAATCCTTACGTCTGTTACGAGATAAAAAGATACAATCAAATATTTTTTATTTATATTCATTTATTTTATTTATGAAGCCAAACTAATTGCTACTTAAAAAGTCCTATCGCCTGCCTCTGCGCCCCAACTCGAGAATGGCGCTCTCACACAATTGTCAAGGTTAGACGAATTTTGTCTGGTTCATAATGCGAAACGATGACGTCGTGTATGTCGTCAGAGATTAATTTGCGCCCGGTCTACGCGATTTTCATGAATAGGCCTACACCGTTTATTTAGACCTGTGCAAGACGGGCGTAAATTTTTGGCGCAAATAGCGTTAGTCCGACTAACGTTACGCCTCGTTGATGAATCCCTGGGTTAATATCTGGTTCATATTTAGTTAATTTCAACAGTGCGCATGCAGAGCTCGACTACGTCATTCTATTCCTATATTTATTTTTTATAAGATTTAATTCTGAAAATAGAGATTCACATGCCCACGTCGATGAAAATATTGATAAAATTGCCTTTGCTAATATTTTTAAACAATTAAACGTGTCAGGAATTGAATTCCATGTGGTTAGAATTTCATCTTCAGCAATTTTATTTATTTTATCCAATAATCGATTACTTTCAATAATTTCTAAATCATTTCTTAAATCAACAAATTTTTGGTTCCATATGGTACTTGACTGAAATTCAACTAATTCCATTTCTAATTCATTAAAATTTAACCACTCAATGACTGTTAAATTTAATTTTTCAAATGGTATTGTATCAGGATATAAAATAAATTTTAAAGTTTCTTCAAATTCTTTAAACTGCGTAAATATTGCAGAAAATTCCTGACTCAGGGATTGAATTGCCATTGAAAACTCTTTCGTTAACGACTCTTTATTTATTTGGCTTTTCGTGACATTCACTTTCAGAAAAAAAATTGTATTCGGAAAATATTTATATGAGTTTGAAAGAATATCACGATTAAAAATCTGTAATTTAGCTTTAATTAAGTCAAACATTATATTTAATTCATTTAAGTGAGAGCATAAATCAGTGAAAAAATGTAGCTTTGCTAGCCATTCTACATCCAATAATTGATTGTGTTGGTCAATAATGTTCTCATTATTTAGAAATAATCTTATTTCTTCCAAACAATCTACAAATGTTTGCAAAATATTTCCGCGGCTTAACCAACGTACATTATTGTATAAAAGTAAGCTATTGTACGACGAGTTTACTTCGTTTAACAATTCTTGAAATTTTCTTTTATTTAGTGCTCGTGCTGATATAAAATTGACTAATTTTATTACAATTACAATTACAATTTATTACTCAAAATATTATCAAATATTTTAAAACCTGTTTTGGCACATAACGCTTGTTGGTGAATAATGCAATGAAAATCAAGAATTGTATGTCCAATACGTTTTGTAAATAACTTCATAAATCTATTTTCCGGTTCAGTTAAGCTGCTGGCACCGTCAGTTGTAACTGACATATTTCTCTTTTTTCCAATGCATCTATAACTGCATTACAAATGTCTAATCCTTTTGTTGTTGTTGTTAATGTTGATAAACTTATTAACTCTTCTTTAATATTGTTTTGAACAAAATAACGTACAAAAATTGCTAAGCGAGCAGAGCCTGTCACGTTGGTAGACTCAAGGCAAATGGATATAAAATCACAAGAATATATAATTTTTTGTTGAAAATTTACATTTTCCACCACACCAAAAATTGCCTCTTTCACTGCATTCCTAGCTATCGGCATGTCTTTAATTCTTTGGATAATTTTATCTTTGTTTTCGAAATCATCGAATATAAGTATGGTGCACATTGCAGTCAAGCATCCTTTAAAAATTCGCCTCCATTAAAAGGTTTCGCATATTGAGCAATATTTTTTGAAACTTGATAACTGCAGTAGTGATGTTTGATTGTGTTCCAATATATTACATTAAATAAGTAGTTTGAGCATTTTTATTTTTTAAGGACGTGATATATATACTCCTTTTGCTTTTCTACACTTCGATCGAGAAGAAATATATGGTTGGTTTCATAATGCCGCTTTACTGAAGATGTTCTGCAGCCTACAGTTTTAGAACATAAAATATAAATCTATCGGTCCACCAAGCTTGAAATTCTCTGCTAATACATGTTTAGGATAATTTCGATTTTTTCATTGAACTAGCCATAATAAGAAATTCTAAAAAATATATATTTTAATAATATTGTTATAAAATAAATAATTTACTCTGCATTCGTTTGCAAGAACATATTTCGTCACATAGTAAAGTACTAAGAATATTACCAACACAAGCAAATAATAAATAATATATTAATCCAAGGTAATTTTAATAATTATTTCTATATTTTACACTGATTTATGATAAAATAATTTCTCATAATATTAAAATATGTTATTGTTCAAAAATAAGCAAAATAAATTATAAGTTTATTAACTTTTAATACCTTAAGGTTGTCAGAGGTTAAAACTTCAGTCGTGATGCAATATGTTCTTGCAAACGAATGCAGAATATAAAATATGAAATAATATGTAAAAATATTTATCTAAAAATAACACTATATCTATTTACAATAAACGGTTATATTTTTTAACAAGTCACTGAAGTGTCAAAGACGACGGTTTACAAAAATTTTATCTAATGCGCATCTTTATATACTTCGAGAGAATTCATGTGATATTTCACGGTTCTAGTTAACATACTAAGACAGGTATTCAGTACTACAAATTTATATCATAAATTATAAATTATGTGTAGATTAATAATTTTTAATCCATTTCTATCAAAAAAGATAACTTATAAAAAAAATTATTTTGTGTTTGTGCGTGCCATCAAAATTTTCAAACGTGCCACATGTGGCACACGCGCCATTGGTTTGCCATCCCTGCCCTAGCCAAAGGATTCAGCTTTGCGGCCCTATCGTATATAAGTTGAAGAAATCATCTACACTGTAGATGTAATTTCAGAGAAACTACACAAGTTTTCAGCTGAAATAGTTCGCCAAGACGTGTCTAGTATCCTACGATTTACCAAACCTCTAAAGGGAAATGTAACAAAAGAAGAACATCTTGCTCTAAAAAGTTCTCCTGAAAACAACGATGTTATAGTGCTACGAGCTGACAAACGCACTACTGCTCTTCTTATGAACATTGTCGATTACGACAAGGGAATTGTCATTATTAGAAAACAAGACTTACAAGCCGACACCATAAGATCCTACTACGTACTTGGAGAAAACAACAAAGAACAAAACAGAAGCTTCACCATCGATGCAGGAAAAAGCGTCAAGATGCCTGAAAATTCATAAATCGAATGTACCACAATGATCACTTGTGAGCTCCATGGAATCCCCAGTCCAACCAGTAGGAAGATATTTAGCGAAGCAACTGCAGCCATATCACCATCGTTCATCAGAAATGCTGCTCATATAATCGAATTACACTCACTTTCATATGAAATACACCACCCATTAAGAATTAGACTACAATTTTGAAACTTCGGTAAAATAATGCTTTATTATCAACTAAAAAACGATGAAAGTTTCCGCCGAAAAACTAAACTATTATGTTTCCTGTACCATTGTTATCTCCAACTTTCAATATTTTCTTCCTAGCATTTAATGAATTTCTGCCCACAAAATATCAGTTTACTTTATTGCCAAACTGTCAAGTAGGCGCATTGTAATACCCCCAGTGCGACGTCGTCGAAATTTTGCCCATATCAATGACTTTGATAGGGCCGAATTATCGGTATGAAAGAGGCGGGTCTCTCATTCCGAGCGATTGGGAGAAGGTTGAATCGGGACCACACTACAGTTGCTCGAATATGGTCTTCATGGTCCGAAGAAGGTATTCAGAAGCGCCGTCCTGCTGGAAGACCCGCCTGAAGAGCAACGCACGTGAAGACCGACTTATTAGGCGGATGGCTATCGATTTCAAACAACAAGGTCTATTGCTCTGCTTTGAACCGACACTTGTCGATGGCAAGTGTTCACAGAAGCTTCATTCCTACCGTCCTTAACTTCGGCTTCCATTAACACCTCCTCATAAAGCAACCAGACTTCCATGGTGTCAAGAACGGCAAGGGTGGGTTCATCAATTGAATGACATCGTCTTCAGTGATGAATCAAGGTTTTATTTATGGGAGAATCATGGTCGTAGAAGGGTGCGGTGACATCGAGGCGAAAGACGGAATTTGGATTTTGTTCAAAGACGACACACAGCCTTAACACCTGGGGTCATGGTTTGGGGGGCAATATGTGCTAACGAACTGTTACGCACCCTCTCAGCTGGTGCGAACAAGAAGGCGGGCTGGTAACCAAACAAAAAATGATTACGGTTAGTGACGCGTCTTACCCCGGTACTTGGTTGTAATGCCTCAGCGTAGTCTCAGTGGAGAAGGGGCAGGTTTTAAATTTTAGGCGCCATCCGATATTAATTTCCTCAGCCCTTAACCAAATACCTTGGGGGTGTAGTGTACCGGAACACGATGTTGGGTGAATAAAGCACGTTCTGACGTCACACTAACCAAAACATTTATTCAGCAAAAAAAATGAAATTTACAAAAGGCGTTGGACGGTAAATCTATTGACATTATTAATACACAACCAAAAAAAATGAACTGATTGCATGAGATTACAATCAAATGGTCTTCAAGTTTTTAAATCAAATAAACGACGTATTCAATCAGTAACAACGACGGATACTGTAAACAAAAAATGCAAGCGCGCGCAATATTGCCTAAGCATGAGCCGAGCCCGTTCGGCAAACGATAAGAAAAATTAAATTAACAAATGGAAATTAAAACAATAACTCACCTAAAGTACTTCGTCGCGCTAGCTAGCTCGACGACCTACACGCGGTGACATAAAAGAAATACACAATACAAAAATACAGACATAAATTAAACTGGGCTGGTTGCGGCGGCAAAATTGATCTTCTCTTCGCGATGTTTCCACGGCACGAGCGGCTACGGTGTTAATTCTAATTCGTATCTTGTGGCACGCGAATTCGTTTCAGGTTCAATCGCGAACGTCTACGCTTCAAATGAGTCAGTGTTGCCAACTTCAAGTTTGGGCAGTTCCCTTGCTGCGGGGTAGAGAGGGTAGGCACAGCGGTCCACAAAAAAACTTGGTCGACAATTTCCAGCACTTGTGCACGTGTTGAAAGATTGCGTACGACGACAACTCTTTTGATTGCGACGTAGTTTGCACAAGACGAAAGGTCGGTCAATATCCCACTAAATGGATCGAATTTTCTTACGAAGAAATTCTTGGATTACCGAAGACAATCAAATCCCAATAACTGGCTACGGAAAGGCCCTAACACCAATCACAAAAGCTTGTCTCACTACACGGCGATCAACGACCTCTTTCGTTACTCGTGGCTCACTACCAAGTGGACGATACCACGATCCCCCCGATCGATGCGCCGATCGAACTCATCTTCACCCCTCTCTCGGGCGCGATAGGAATCGCTACGATGGACTCACGGCCGATACTAAACAAGGTGCTAAATACCTCACACTGGGCGGCGCCACGGATATCGAAAAATTCTAGCTTACTCGTTCGAACATACCGAGCGTAACAAATACCTCCCTTTCCCGGGGAGTGAAGAAAACGATGATACCTGAAGACAGGGAGAGTCGTAATCCCCAAAGCGAGGGTGCAAAACCAAGAAAAAAATTTACGACACTCTTCCCAAAACAACACCAGAGAGAAATGAATAAGACTAAATCAACAACTTCAACCTATCAAAAGTGATTACCCAACCACGATGATTAACCAAACAAAAGGAAAAACAAACTAAAAGGTGACGATAGAAAAAAAACAAAAAGGTAGTGGGGTTGACCGGATAAGGAAGTAGGAGTGGTAGGTGGGATTGGACCAGAATGCACGGTTTGGGCTCTTGACTTACCCGCAAGGTTCGCAGGTCGCCACGACACCAAGCTGCCCGGCGGTCCGTTCCGGAAACAGAAAGGCCGGCAGATCCCTTCCCCTTATCTGCCAGACAGCAAGTCAAGAGTATCCGGGAGTTAGCCAAAAGTTGGGGTTGACAGAGGAAGAAGAGTCAAGAGAGACTTTAGGGGTGTGACCAGACGTACTCGAGCGAATGGGCGACCACATCGCGGCATGGCATCGGTATTTGGATTTAAGGGGGCTTTTGGACCGTCACGAGATCGGGTCCGCCAGGAGTTCCCACAGGATCCAAATATCCCAAGTCCACACACCGGACATCGTCACCTAGTCACGCGCATACACATGCGGTCACTAGTGAACAGAAACTGTAGGGTAGTAAAGACGAGAAAGTTGAAAGGAATAGAAATATAAGAAGTTATGGAACGAATCTTTTAGGAGACTTGTACTCCACGCAGATTAACGGTGGCGAAATTCCTCGCCCTCAGCCACAGGACAAAACTGAAAAGACAGATCTAGGAACGACTCATTCGAGGGACTCGAACCCTCCGTTGAGTAACGGTGCCGGAATTCATTTAACCCCACGACACAGGGTGAAACGGAAAGAAGTGAGGCGGGAGAATAGGGAAAGACACCTATTAGGGGACTCTTACCCCACGACGGGCAGCGGCTCAGTGATTCTAACGCCTACCAAGCAAGGCGAGAAAGGACATGGACAGGCACAGGTCGGTAACAATACTGTCGGGACAGTTACTGTTATCTATCGGAGTGAGATTTCAAATCCTTGGCATGCCAAGTTCCGAGGATTTTACTTGTCTTTGGCTCACGGAGCTCATAGGTCCAGGGGGAAACTCGACGATGAATCAAATAGGGTCCAATAAATTTCGGAGCAAGTTTAGCGGAAAAGTAGTTCGCGGCGTCTGAGGAGACGAAATTACGTCGCCATACTGGCTGGTGAGGGACGTATTCCTCATGACGGCGTCGGAGGTCGTAATAATGCTTGCCCTTTTCACAGGCCTTCCTGAGCCTGACACGAACATCCTCGTGCACCTGTATCAAACTTTTTGCACGCTCAATGGGGTTCGGAGGGTCTTTCACCTCTTCATTAGTCACGGGGCGGTGTGGCGCGGAGCCAGATAATACAATTTCACGCCCGAAATTGATAAAGTACGGGGTTAACTTAGTGGCTTCATGGGTAGAATTTTGAAGGCAACAGGCTACTTTGGGAAGTAGTTTGTCCCACTGTCTGTGGTTGTCGGAGACATACGACGCTAACATGGTCTTCACAACACGATTTACACGCTCCGTTGGGTTGGCTTGAGGGTGGTAGTTGGCTGTATATGAAATTGTCACCGAATACTGCTGAGTCAGCTGTCGGAAGATATGGCTTCGAAATTGTACGCCGTTGTCGCAAATGATGGTCCGAGGAACTCCAAAGAGTAAGAACACATTCTCTTCGATTATTTTGCTAACCGCACTGGCAGTAGCCGTACGTAAAGGGTACATGACCGAAAATTTACTGAACAAATCACAGATCACTAGGATGTAGCCATGTCCTCCTTTAGTGCGAGGTAAAGGTCCCATCAGGTCGGTGCTTATGGTTTCCCAAGGTCGCGAGATATTTGGGCGGCCTACCATGAATCCAACCGGGCGTTTCTGCACCGGCTTATGACTGATGCAGGTTGGACACTTTCGGATGTAATCGGCGATGTCAGAGCGCATTCCTGGCCAATAATATTGTTCACGGATCCTATGGAAGGTTTTATAGGTACCAGTATGACCGGAAAGCGGTTCGTCGTGAAGACGATGTAGGAGTTCCAAACGTTCATCTTTTGGGATGACACGCTTCCAATAATCATCGGGGGACGACAAAAGAGGGTACTGAGGTTGCACGGACTTGTACAAGCGGCCTTCGCTCACTCTAAACTGGGGATATTTCTCAGGTTCCTTCGAAGCGGCGGAAAGCATTTTAATATACCATTTATCTCGGATCTCATTCTGTGGGTCAACACAGTCCACGACAGGGACGGCACGTGACAGTGTGTCGGGCACGACATGATCTTTACCTTTGCGGTGTTCGATAGTGAAGTCGAATTGTTGCAGACGAGTTGCCCAACGGGCTAGACGGCCAGTTGGTTCTTTCATTTCTTGAAGCCAAATCAAGGAATAATGATCAGTAATAACTTTGAATTTCGCTCCCTCTAGGTATGGACGTAGCTTCTCTACGGCCCATATGACGGCTAGGCACTCTCGCTCGGTCGTAGAGTAATTTCGCTCAGCCCGGGAAAGCGAGCGACTGAGGTAGCAAACAACCTTTTCTCCCTCCGGATGTTCTTGGGATAGTACCGCACCAATTCCGTACTGTGATGCATCCGTTTGCACCGAAAAAGGTAGGTCAAAATGCGGACAACTTAAAATCGGAGCGGTAATCAGGGCTTGCTTCACTTTAGTAAAGGATTCCTCACAAGCTTCCGTCCATGTAAACGGTTTACGTTTACACAACAAAGATGTTAGAGGGGAAACGATACTTGAAAAATCCGGAACAAATCTTCGATACCACGAAATGGTTCCGACGACGCGACGGACTTCAGAAACTGTAGTTGGGGTTGGCAATCTCATTATGGCCGCTACCTTCTCCGGATCTACATGTAGACCGGCTTTATCAACGACATAGCCTAAATATTTGAGCTCGGGTCGGCAAAATTGACATTTTTCCCGATTCAGAGTTAACCCAGCTTCCATAAGTCGCTTAAAAACTTCCTTGATCACACGTAGGTGTTCACCAAAATTTTGAGTTACGATAATAATGTCATCTAAATACACAAAAACATAGGGTTCGAGGTCCGCTCCAATAACCTTGTCAATAAATCGCTGCCAGGTCGCAGGGGCATTGTGCAAGCCAAAGGGCATGCGTTTAAACTGGAAGAGTCCACGATTAGGGACCGTGAATGCAGTGAAGGGTCGAGATGATTCTGCTACAGGGATTTGCCAGTAAGCGGATTTAATGTCCAGAGAGGTTAAGAAGCGAGCATCACGGAGCTTGTCCAGAGTATTGGAGACATACGGGAGGGGATAAGCATCACGTCTAGTGACCTTATTAAGTTTTCGATAATCAACACAAAAACGAAAACTTCCATCCTTTTTCTTCAAAAGGAGTATGGGGGATGACCAGTCACTGTTGGATCTTTCGATAATCCCCTGCTCCAACATGGAATGCAACTCACTATCAATGTGCTTCTGCACAATGGGGGATACAGGGTAGTAACGCTGCTTTATGGCAGGGGCATCAGTGGTGATGACGTGTCCCACTAGATGTGTGCAGCCTAGTTTATCTCCCATCTTGGAGAATAGTTCATCCACCATATTATTAAGGTTAGTCTGATCCTCTAGGGACAGATCGCTACCAGAACAGACCTTCACGGGTGAGCAGTCTACAAACGGGGTCTTGGAAAATGTCCACAGGCCTTGACGAAGATCAGGGACGATCCCGACCTTAATCCAGAAGTCCGCACCCAAAATAAGAGCATGAGGTAAAGAAGGTACGATTAAGACATTATGAAGGGTGGTTTGATTTTGCACAACGATGGGTAAGGATATTTCCCCAAGGCTAGAAACTTTATGGCCGTCAGCGACGGTACACGAGACCGGGTTACCAGATGGTGTTAAACCGTGGTGTTTGAATAAATTCCAACCGGGTCCTCCGAGAATTGTTCTGGACGCGCCAGAGTCTAACAGTCCGAGTATTTCGCGGCCATAAATATTAACCGACAAGTAAGGACGTTCATCACCACGAGCATGCGCCAAAATAAAATCTAAAACCGGACTAATTCCTTTGATCGCTTTCGATTCCCCCCAAGGTGGCATACGATCACCTACCGCCTTGTATTCAAGTTTTTTGGACCATTACACTTGGGACATAAACGAGACGTCACACCAGGTTTACCACACTTAAAACAATAGACTCTAGATCTTGGTTGAGAACAATGAGCGGCTCGATGGCCAGGCTGTTGGCAATTCCAACAGGGTCCTTGTTCCGTTCGAGAGCCAGGTACCGGTAAAGAACGATTCTGCGCATGGTTAGGTTTGATGGTGGCAGCATGGGTTACTTGAGGGCGTTTAGTGCCCATATAGGCCAGATCAGGCTCCAAGACGTTACTTCGGTGACGAGGAGGCTCAAATGCTTCGATATCCGCACGTTTGGCCTCCAGCTGCCTGCCTAATTTGACCAAGTGATCTATATTCTTTACTTCTTGTAAAGCGAGATGTTGCTGGTAAAAAGGGGTCACGTTACGAAGAACGATTTTCAGTTGCTCTGATTCTGGAGGACCAACTGAAAGTCGGCCGAACATGCTAGTCATGATGGCGGTATAAATTCCCATGGACTCGTCGGGTCCCTGAGTGCGGTGCTTAATTTCTTCACGTAACTTATCGTCATAATCGTACGGGAGAAATTCTTCCCTCAACGCCGTTACTAACTCAGACCACGTAGACAAACGTTTGCGATTCGCACGGTACCAAATTAACGCATTCCCGGAAAACAAGTCTAACGCGGTTTGGAAGAGTTGAGTATGCGAAATATTCCGAGCAACTACCAATTCTTCCACTCGTTCGAGAAAAGCGTTTACAGAAGAGTCCTTCCGGTCTCCAGAAAATTTTAAATTCCAAGCCGACGTTGGAATCGACTTAATGCAGCTAGCACTAGTCGATGCTTGAGTTTGAACAGCGCCACGAGCAGTGGAATGTAAAGGTGGTGAAGAACAACCTGATTCGTCAGAGTCCGACGTACTAGATTCATCCGCTGTGGCCGATTCGGGTTCTGCGACTCTGGGGGAAAGTGTAGAGGATTGTCTCGCAGCTCTCTTAGCCTTAGATTCTAGTTGAGTGGCACAGGTGGTAAGGGCCAACAATAACTCTGTTCGCTGAGCACTTTGTTCAGGTTCCTTAGCAACCATGCGATTGGCTCGCCGAAATGCACAACCTAATTTAGTCGCGAGGCGCATGTAAGAAGAGCTTCCACTTAACTGGGTAAAACTTTTAACAGTAGTCGATAATTCTTCCAATTTAGATGTGAGAGCGGCTAGGTCAATATCGAACGAGAAAGGGTATGGAGGTGTCGAAATATGGGCTTTGGTCTTTTCTAAACGAAGGTGATTACTCAATAGTTTTCTTAAATCTGCAACGGTTCCGGTTGCTTTAGCTCCCCGAATACTGAGCTCATATGCTAACTCTTCAGCACTTAAATGACTTACTTTTAATGGAAATTCCATTGTGACAAAACCTATTCACCCCGACAAAATAAATTTCGAATGAATAACAAAATATTTTCAAGAATATTCAACGGAAAGTTTAGACACGACAAAAAAATTTCTATTATTGTTCCTCGGTTCACCACCATACGAGCAATTACCCAGGTTTCCCGAAATTCTTCCTTCCCGGAAGCCCAAATGTAACAATACGTCCCTGGTAATTTTCTACCAAAGTAATCAAACGTTCCTTAAGAACAAAACAACCACCGCGAACAAAAATCCCTATTACCGAGACAAGGTTTTCCAAAAGTACGTAAGATTTCCTTAATGGCGACTGACGCAGTCGAATCAACATCAAATTTATTTTGTTGCCTCAAGATACAGAATTATAGCGGTTATTATTTGACCATTTCTCATGTAATATAATGCAATGTGAAATGTAACGTAAAATAAAAAATGTGAAGACAAGAGAATAGAAATGTTGGGCCCCACGTTGGGCGCCAAATCTGTTACGCACCCTCTCAGCTGGTGCGAACAAGAAGGCGGGCTGGTAACCAAACAAAAAATGATTACGGTTAGTGACGCGTCTTACCCCGGTACTTGGTTGTAATGCCTCAGCGTAGTCTCAGTGGAGAAGGGGCAGGTTTTAAATTTTAGGCGCCATCCGATATTAATTTCCTCAGCCCTTAACCAAATACCTTGGGGGTGTAGTGTACCGGAACACGATGTTGGGTGAATAAAGCACGTTCTGACGTCACACTAACCAAAACATTTATTCAGCAAAAAAATGAAATTTACAAAAGGCGTTGGACGGTAAATCTATTGACATTATTAATACACAACCAAAAAAATTGAACTGATTGCATGAGATTACAATCAAATGGTCTTCAAGTTTTTAAATCAAATAAACGACGTATTCAATCAGTAACAACGACGGATACTGTAAACAAAAAATGCAAGCGCGCGCAATATTGCCTAAGCATGAGCCGAGCCCGTTCGGCAAACGATAAGAAAAATTAAATTAACAAATGGAAATTAAAACAATAACTCACCTAAAGTACTTCGTCGCGCTAGCTAGCTCGACGACCTACACGCGGTGACATAAAAGAAATACACAATACAAAAATACAGACATAAATTAAACTGGGCTGCTTGCGGCGGCAAAATTGATCTTCTCTTCGCGATGTTTCCACGGCACGAGCGGCTACGGTGTTAATTCTAATTCGTATCTTGTGGCACGCGAATTCGTTTCAGGTTCAATCGCGAACGTCTACGCTTCAAATGAGTCAGTGTTGCCAACTTCAAGTTTGGGCAGTTCCCTTGCTGCGGGGTAGAGAGGGTAGGCACAGCGGTCCACAAAAAAACTTGGTCGACAATTTCCAGCACTTGTGCACGTGTTGAAAGATTGCGTACGACGACAACTCTTTTGATTGCGACGTAGTTTGCACAAGACGAAAGGTCGGTCAATATCCCACTAAATGGATCGAATTTTCTTACGAAGAAATTCTTGGATTACCGAAGACAATCAAATCCCAATAACTGGCTACGGAAAGGCCCTAACACCAATCACAAAAGCTTGTCTCACTACACGGCGATCAACGACCTCTTTCGTTACTCGTGGCTCACTACCAAGTGGACGATACCACGATCCCCCCGATCGATGCGCCGATCGAACTCATCTTCACCCCTCTCTCGGGCGCGATAGGAATCGCTACGATGGACTCACGGCCGATACTAAACAAGGTGCTAAATACCTCACACTGGGCGGCGCCACGGATATCGAAAAATTCTAGCTTACTCGTTCGAACATACCGAGCGTAACAGAACGTCACCCCTTACTCCCTTACGTTCATTGCAGGCAAATTAAACGCACGTCGTTACATCGACAACGTTCTGGAACCGGTGTTAGTACCTTTTCATGCATACGTGGCAGAATGCCACTTTCCAACAGGATAATGCAAGACCCCATACTGCTGTGGTTAAAAGAAGGTTCCTGGAGCAGGTCGGATTGCAGATTTTGGCCTGGCCTGCATGGTCACCGAATTTGTCGCCGATTGAACATGTCTGGGATATGATCGGTCGGCGACTAAAACAAATACCCAGGCCTCCTGAGAATCTGGAAGAACTTCGACACCATCTACAGGTTGTATGGAACGAGGCACACCAGGAGGACCTCGACCACTTAATATAGAGTATGGTTAGAAGAGTTAATGCATGCTCAGCTGCGCGTGGGGACGCAACCCACTACAAGCTTTTTCTTGAAAAATGTCGTTTCTTAGTTGGTAATTATTTTGCCGAAGTTTAAAAATTGTAGTCTAATTCTTAATGGGTGGTGTATTTCATATGAAAGTGCCCCTATTAGAAAATCACTCGGTACAATCAGATCAATTGTTAATAAGTTTCGATGTTCTATCAGACTTCACTCAAGTGCCGATCGAGTTATTCCGACGTTTCGGCAAAGTCACATTTGTTATCCTCAGGTATGTATTCCATGTCGAAGCGATCTAGAAAAGGTGACCACCGCATCGACCTAGAAGATCGGATGGCAAATGTGATTTTGCCGAAACGTAGGAATAACCTGGTTAGGGATAATTCAAATACACGGATCATTAGCCGAGTACCAAGAGATAGAGACTTTTCCCGCCAGAATCTACGATCCAACATAACATCAATTGGAATAGTCCTGTCTGAAATATATACAACGGACTACGTCCTGGCCAAGTGGTCATACTGTTAAGACCTGCGATGCAATATCGTTAAATTGGTTTCATTTGCATGCCTGCGCAGACAAGCCATCAGCAGATAGCTCGCATACCAATAATTCCTTGAATTGTGTCAATACATATAATAATTGTTAAAGTAATGCAGGTAAATATTCAAAGATTTTACGAGAAATATATGGAATTGGAAATTATCGTCGAGGAAACTAGCGTCGGCATACTGTTTATTACCGAACACTGGATGAAGGAAAACGACATTAGTAACACGGTAATTAGAGGGTTTTCTTTGCGTACTATGCGAGAAATAATTACATAAGAGGTGGCTGGCATCTGCATATATACTAAACGAGCACTAGATATACAAAAAGTAGACAATTGTTGCACGGAAAAAGAATTCAAAATTGCAACAGCAAAACTAAATAATAAACACTTGTTTATAAATTGCATATGCAGATCACCGAACAGCACTCTCACTTTTCTCGACAAAATAGAATTAGTTCTCAACAATCAAACTAATGAACATGGTTGTAAAATACTCATTGACGGGGATCTCAACATAGATCTGTCAAAAGACGGTCCGGTACAAAGTTAACTTGTTACCAATTGAAAACAATTTAACTTGCCAAACAGAATATTATCTCCACGCAACGTACAGAAACGAGCATCGATGTATTTTTCACATCACAGGCACCAGATAGGGGAAATATCGTGAAAATATAACTATTAAAAGAGGTATTATACGGAAAGCAACATGAAGAAATTTCAAGATAAGATGAAACGACATTGTGACGGAGTCTCTCGGAATGATGTTAATTCACTGTACTCAAAGTTTGAAAATTTTCTTCAAAGTGATGTTAATACGTTTCAGCAATTTTCCATTAGGAAAGATACGTTTCTTTACGCACTTTCTACAGGAAGGTCGTAAAGAATGCGAAAAGCAGTTACAACTATGATCGAATCCGGCGGTCGACTAACGTTAATAAAAAATGTTGGCACATCATAAATGAAGAAAGGGACAATAGAAGTTTAAAGGAAATAATAATTGTTAGTGAATACATCGCAGTTCTGACCCTTGACATTCCTGAATTATTTTGCCGATATTGCAGAAAGGTGTCCTCTACCACAAAAACTTCATGTTGACTCAGTAGGACCATAAAGCAGCATAGTTCTAAGACTAGTAATACTAACCGAGGTGGAAAAAGTAATCAGCAAATGCTGTAATAAGAATTCTTCTGGCATTGACAGCATTCCTGGCAAGGTGCTGTTGTCAGTACATCAGAAACAATTCCAATATACAAAAACACAGGCAGTCCGAAAGATGTCACAAATTATAGACCCGTAGCACTACAAAACCACACCTAAATAAAAAATGAAAATTTTTCAATTATGTTTTCAAACTAGGCTATATTCTTCTGGAAAAATACGAACAACTTAGTCCAGGAAATCTAGGTCGACAATCACGGCCATAGATCAAATGATCAGATCAATTTGTGATGCTATAGAGAACAAGGATCATGTCGTTACTTTACTTGTTGATATGACCAGAGCGTTTGATTCAGTTCATCATTCATTGTTGTCAGTAAAACTTGCCAAGAAAGGCATTAGAGGAAACGCGAATAAATGGATCAGTTCTTATTTGTCAGGCATGGGTCAACGATGTACTATAGGAAATTCGGCTGCTGAGCAGGGGCGTGCCACAGGGAACCACCCTTGGGCCGCTCCTACTCGTTATAATGATAGACGATCTCCGAGTGACTTGTCCGGATGCTCTTAAAGTCTTATATGCCGACGATACCAGTATGACCATTGCGAAACCCACCATACAGAGTATGATCTCTTCTGCAGAAGACGCAATAGTCGAATTACAAAGATTACAAGTCAACATTAATATGAGTGAACCGTATGTCGGTGAAGCAACAAAATTGTGAAAGTTTCTGGGACTTACATTAGACAACAAAATAACATGGAAAGAACATTTGACTACACTAATAGGTACAAATTACGTCCAGACTGGCTCAGTCTTTATGGCTTATGGGCTTATGGAACAAGCT
Organism: Geotrupes spiniger; assembly: GCA_959613385.1. NCBI lineage: Eukaryota > Metazoa > Arthropoda > Insecta > Coleoptera > Geotrupidae > Geotrupes > Geotrupes spiniger. The sequence goes on along the minus strand of OY390740.1, from coordinate 22,431,737 downwards.
GCGTTAATGTCTTCAAGAAAAACAAAATAATACTGTTTCGCACAAAAAGTAAAGACAAATGCAGACTTCACCAGTATGGCACCAGGTTCGGCAACTTAATTCGAAAGGATTTTTGAAGACTCACGGTGTCTCAAGAGTTAGTAAAATATATGGGCGCAAAATGCTTTAACAAATTGCAAACACTAATTAGAAACGAAACTAACATGCGTGTGTTCAAAAAGATGTGTTCAGATTTTTTTCATCGACAAAGAATTTTACACAATTAATGCTTATTTGAATTAGTAATTTAGTGAAATGTATTATTTCAGTATCTTACAATGTATTTCAATATGTATTTACATTGAAAATAAATCTATCTATCTATTTATGTCACCATGCGACCCCGCCGCGCAATGGTAACAGGAATGCACCACCTCCGCATTCCATGACACATGTATATAGTTAGCTATGCCGATAACCCTTAAACCACAAGAGTCTCATTGCGTCTGACAACAACAACAATAACAACAGCCACAATAACACAGCAGCTACATCAACAACAGCAATGCCACTTCATTCAGTCAGACCACCTCTGCTGGCAATCACTCGCTCTCCTGTAATGTACTCAAAGCAGTTGTCATTAATATATCTCAGTAATCACATAATAATACTAGTCACCATACTGTTTACAACAATGACTATAATACTTATTTAGAGAGAACGCTGGAGGAATGGAGATGGATAGGGGAGAGGGAAGGGAGGAAGTCAAGGGATGCAATGGTGAATGAAGAAGGGAGAAGGGAGAATCTTGTTAGATTGGTTAGAGGAAAGAAATTGGGAGATACTGATGATAATGATTTGGAGAAGGGGGATGAGGAGGGGGAATACACTTACGTAGGTCCCAATGGTAGGTCAACCATAGATCTTGCAGTAACAAGCGAAGAGGTGAGGCGGGAGGTGAAGAGTATCAGAGTGGGAAATAGACCAGAATCGACAATCTGTACGCGTTGAACTAATAGTTGAAATGGAATTTGCAAAGAAGGGGGGCAAGGTGTTTGCAATGTTTATAGACCTCAAGGCGGCGTTCGACAGAGTGGTCAGAAGGACTTTGGAGATGATATTACAAAAGGCGAGGATATCTAAGGGGATCGTGACAAGCATAAACCAGATATATGAGGAAACGTAGTGCAGGGTAAGAGCGAGATAGGTAAATAGAGAAAACATTGGAACAGCATGATGGTCTGATCTTGTCGCTGGCCTTTGCAGATGACATAGCCATCGTGGCGAAGACGATGAAGGGTCTTAAAGAGATGGCAAAGACACTGGAGGGATACGTAGACAAGAGAGGGCTGGAATTGAATGCGAAGAAGACCACGGTGATGGTATTCAGAAAAGGAGTAGGGAAAAGAAGTGAAGTGAAGTAGTAATACAAAAAGGAGAGGAAATTGAGCAGGTTAGGGAATGGCTATACTTAGGATATGTTCAGCGAAGGCAACGGCAGCGAGGCGCATATAAGGCACGTGTGCAAGAAGGCGAAAAGGGCAGAGGAAGGTTTGAGGGGATACTTTTGGGGAAAGAGGAAAGGGAAATTCGCGGAATCAATGCGGTTATGGAAAGTATGCGTAAGAAGTATAATGGTGCACGGAGTAGAAGTTTGGGGGATGAAGGAATTGAAAAGGGTGGAGAGGGTGCAGAAGAGACGCAATTGAAAAAGGCGTTGCACCTGGAGAGGTCAATGCTTGATTACATCGCGAGGCAGGAAACGGGGAGTGAGAGGATAGCGGTGGAGGCAGGGAGAAGGGCGGTAATATACGAGGTGGCCGTGGAAGGGGAGATAGAATAACTTGAGGAAGAAAGTGGTGGAGGAGCTAGAGAAGAGGGAGAGAAGGGCAGGAGTATTATCAAATTTGCAGGTGGCCAGAAGATTGATGTACGAGAAGGCAGGAGTGTCGTTGAGGCCGATGAAGGTGAAGGGAAAGTGAAGGAAAGGAGGACAGGTGGAGAGGGAGGTAGTGGAGCGATGGTCACAGGTGGAAGCGCAGGAGAGCGAGGGGAAAATAGGGGGAGCAAGGTACAATGAGAAATATAAGGAGCTGCAGGTGTACAGGGGGAGGCCAAGGTTCCTAGAAGGGGGCAGAACGGCAGAAGAGGAGAAGCTAGTAGCGAGGTTCAGGTGCGGAAATGAGGAGAGGAAGGACAAGTACTAGAGGGGCGATGAGTACAAGAGATGCGTAGTTTGTGAAAGAGGATTGATTAGATGCTTGGAGGCACTGGTGGGAGGAGTGCGATGAAATGGGATGGAGCAAGGAGGAGGAGGAGAGGGGTAGAAATTTGAGGTGGACGTTAGGAGAGAAGGGTGAGGGACCGAAGTTGCTAGGGGAGTTAAAGGGAATGAGAGAAAAGGGAAGGAGAGGGAGGGAAGCAGAAAAAGTAACTTATGTTGCATATGAGGTGACTAGGAGGTAGTTCGAGAGAAATATGGGAGACGCTAGGAAGGAGAAGAAGTGGGAGGGAGAGAAAGAGCTAAAAGTGGACAGGAAGAAAATATGTTTGAGTGGTTTAGAAGTTATACACGGACAATAATAAAAAACAATTGTCTCGAAATGCTGACAGTTTCGCCTATATTTAATTGGCTTCTTCAGAGCTACATATAACAACAATATAACAAAATTCTCTTAGTTAATGATACATTATATATAAAACAATAATTCCCTTACCTTTCAAAACGATATCTTTGCCTCTCCGTTAAAATGTTTTTAAACATTTTACATCTATTACAAACATTTTAATAAACATCCTTTTTCTAATGCACGTTCAACAACCGGTCAATTTTAAAATCTACTAAAGCCGAATAATCTTAATCATATACGCAAATATCCAAAAAAACGTCAAAGCTATTTTTTCCTCAAAAAACCCTCTCTCTGTATTAATAAAAAATGCTTTAAATTACTTTGACCATATGCAACCCACTTTACATTATGACAATATGTTACTATACATGGTATAAAGTTTAGATTCTAATTTTTTTTTGCATATGGTCAAATAATAATGTAATAAATGTAAATGTATAAATGTAATAGATGTAAAATGTTTAAAAAAAATTTAACGGAGAGGCAAAGATATCGTTTTGAAAGGTAAGGGAATTATTGTTTTATATATAATGTATCATTAACTAAGAGAATTTTTTTTATATTGTTGTTATATGTAGCTCTGAAGAAACCAATTAAATATAGGCCAAACTGTCAGCATTTCGAGACAATTGTTTTTTATTATTGTCCGTGTCCTATAAATCCGAAGATCCAATTAACTCACATAATCCAAGGACAATAAAAAAAGGAAAAAAAATCAATCTCACAACTATCGGAAGATCGACCATGGGTTTCTTTGTATCAATCAAACAACAACTTGGACCTGAGGCAAGTACTTTGCTAAATAAGTGGAATATACTAACGAAGAAACTGTCATCATTTAACAACAGAAAATTGTTTCTATTAAGGTAGATACATGAATATTTTACCGATGCACATTCAACATAACATTAATTGTATCTATTCTTTACAGTCATTTGATCACCCATATTTTAGAGAATTGAACAAATTGTTAAACAATTTCCACAAGTCTGTTTTAAATTTAGAGATAAAAATAACGTTTTGGCATATTACATTGCTAGAAAAACAATTACAAAGTGTAAAACACACTCTTTCGGCTCTGTTACTTGTTGATACTATTAACCATTTAGACTATTATTTTAATAATTTATACGAAAAGAATTTTATAAAAACCAAAGATAAACAAATAAATAAATTTGACCGTCTGAATGCAAAAAAGAATAATATTATACTAAACAAAAAGACACGTTGGATCAACAACTTAACAGATGTTATTCTCATTTGTTTGTCACTAGGGCCTAAATTTAATGTAGACTATAACAGAAAAGAACTACTACTAAAGAAATTGGTAACGGATTTGGAATTCTGTATTCAAAATATTCCAGTTCAAGATAGAGATCGAGACAAACTTAGGTCTAAATGTATTAACAAAGTTACTAATTTCCTTATCAAAAAAAGCCAAAAACATTTGATCCAATATTGAAAGATTTCAATGACGCAAAAGTATTTTTGAAGACACACCCTGAGCTAGTTGTCACTAGATCGGACCCCACTCTCAAGTACCAGAATGAAAATAATGCAATTGTTAAAGATCTGTATAAAAATAATTTTATAGATAATCATCTGCAACTCTCTAATAATTAACAAATTAACAACAGCGTACAACCTAGATTATATGGCCTCACCAAAATCCATAAAGACAATAGGCCTTTAAGACCTATTGTATCATGTATCAACTCACCCAGTTATGGACTTTCTAAATATATTTCAATGATTCTAAACAACATTACGAAAGACTACAAATTCAACATTAAAAACTCTTACACGTTTGTTTCCAAGATAAAAAATGTTAAATTACCAGAAAACTATATCCTCGTTTCGGTTGATGTACAATCTTTATTTACCAATATTCCCCGTGAGTTAGTCATAAAATTGTTAAGAGAAAACTGGCCCGAAATTTCAAAATATATTAATATCAATAAAAAATCATTTTTCGAAATAATTCAATTTTTATTCAACTCAAGTTATTTTACGTATAATGGTGAATTTTATCATCAATGTTTCGGGACATCTATGGGCCATCCAATATCGCCAGTGATAGCCTCCATCGTGTTAGACAAATTACTTAATACTACTTTAGATAAACTACCCTTCAGCCTACCATTTTTATACATTTATGTTGATTACATTATTACTGCCATCCCCAGATCAGAGATTGAAAATGTGTTATTATATTTTAATTCCTTTCATGAACATTTACAATATACTATAGAGAAAGAAGTAGATATGAAAATCAATTTTTTGGACAGTACTATTTGGAGAGTTGAGGATGGGAGTTTATTGAACGATTGGTATATGAAAGATATATCTTCGGGTAGATTGATTAATTTCTATTCACAACATGATATTAGGCAAAAGAGAAATATAGTACATAGTTTAAAAGAAAGAGTACTAAAGTTAAGTGACGAAACGTTTTGGGTTAAGAATTTGAAGATAATAACAGAGTTACTCATATCGAATAATTATCCAAAGTGTTTTGTTAATAGCATTCTATACAACACACCCAATACCCCTAACAAACCAGATGACAGAATAGAATCAGGAAATATTAGATACTTTTCTTTGCCATATATAAATGGACTGTCGATGGACTTACGCAGAATTTTGAAAATTGATAAATGTAAAATTGCTTTCTACCATAAAAAAACAATTGGTACTTTATTCACAAAACTAAAAACTAAATTGCCGTTAGACCTAGTTTCAAATGTAATATATAAAATTGATTGTAAAGATTGCTCTCTGTGCTACATAGGTCAAACCAAACAATATCTAAAAAGACGGATACAGAACCATAAGCAAGAAAAATAAAAGAACAATACAAAAATAAAAAAGAACATACGGCACTTGCATCGCATACCTTCAATAATCAGCATCAATTTGTTTTAGAACAGGCGAAAGTTTTGGACACAGAGAGAAATCTATATAAAAGATTAATTTTAGAGGAAATTTATATAAACAGTACACATAACACTGTAAACATAAAAAATTTAGAATCTAAACTTTATACAATGTATAGTAACATATTGTCATAATGTAAAGTTTGTTGCATATGGTCAAAGTAATTTAAAAGCATATTTTATTAATACAGAGAGAGGGTTTTTTGGGGAAAAAATAGCTTTGACGTTTTTTTGGATATTTGCGTATATGATTAAGATTATTCGGCTTTAGTAGATTTTAAAATTGACCGGTTGTTGAACGTGCATTAGAAAAAGGATGTTTATTAAAATGTTTGTAATAGATGTAAAATGTTTAAAAAAATTTTAACGGAGAGGCAAAGATATCGTTTTGAAAGGTAAGGGAGTTATTGTTTTATATATAATGTATCATTAACTAAGAGATTTTTTTTATATTCCTGTTATATGTAGCTCTGAAGAAGCCAATTAAATATAGGCGAAACTGTCAGCATTTCGAGACAATTGTTTTTTATTATTGTCCGTGTCCTATAAATCCGAACAGCCAATTAACTCACATAATCCAAGGACAAGAAAAAAAGGAATATATATATATATATATATATATATATATAGAAGGCCAGGAGCATCAACCGTGCAACGTTAGAATCAAGAATTATATATCAGGGAAACGGTCAGTGATTTGGTACAACATTGGATCTTCGGCAACGAAGGAGGACCGTTTCCCTGATATATAATTCTTGATTATATATATATATATATGTGCTTCTTGGTTCTCGGGTTGTGAACCGCGTTGTGGAAATGTTCCCCGAAGGGACTCTGCCGAAACGTCGAAGCGACTTAGAAGAACTCAGTTCTTCTAAGTCAGCGAGACCTAGAAGAGCTTCCTGAAGATGGCAGATGGGACTCTGCCGAAACGTCGAAGCGACCCTTCGGGGAACATTTCCACAACGCGGTTCACAACCCGAGAACCAAGAAGCACAGATTTCAGCCGCGAGAACTTACGCACCAACATATATATATATATATATATATATATATATATATTATTTGCATTAATTTCCCTATTATAATACTTTTATTTGACAACTTTCACTCAATTTGTCTTCTTTATCCACCATCTCTTACCGTCTTCCATTTTCCTCGTCTCCTCCTTCCTGGCCATTCTTCCCATTCTCCTTCTCCCCCTTATCTGAAACATTTTTTTTTGTTTTATGTCTTTACCTTTTCCCTCCTTTTCCTACCGTCTTCTTTCTTCCTCTGTAGCATCCCAAGTAACTCCAGTCCCTTCCCCTTCCCCTTCCCCTTCTCCCCCAACGCCCTTCCCCAATCCCTGCCCATTTTCTCTTCCTCCCTACTCCATCTCATTTCTTCACACTCCTCCCACCAATGTCTCCATTCGTCCCTTTGTTTTACGCATACCTCGCATCTCATGTAATCTCCCCTCATCCAATATTTATTCACCTTTTCTTCATTGCCGCACCTAAACCTCGCTATCATCTTTTCATCGTCCGCAGAGTTTCCTCCTCTCAGGTACTTCGGACTCCTTCCATGTACTTGCATCCGTTTGAACTTAGTATTGTAAATTGAATGCTCTATCTTCTCACTCCTTTCCTGTGCTTCTACTTGTTTCCACCTCTCCTCTAATTCGTTTTCCACCTTTTTCCCCTCCACTCTTCTCCTTTCCACTTCTCTCGTCGACATCCCTGCTTATTCGTACATCTTTATTCTTCCTTCTTCCTATTTCGATAGCCCCCTTCCCTTGCTTTCCCTCCTCTCCAACTCCTCCACTACCTTCTTTGCCAGGCTACCCTCTCCTTTCCCTTTCACCATCGCCTCGTATTTCGCCACACTCTTATTCGTCTCTACTCTCAACCTCTCTCCCTTTCTCTTGCCTCACTATGTAGTCTGGCGTCGATTTTTCCAAATATAACGCCCTTTTTATCTGCCTTGTGTATGTCTTTTCTATTAATTTATGTTGTTTCGTCCCCTATATTTCGGCCCCATACAGCATAAAACTTTTTACGCACACGTCCCAGATCCTCATTTTGTCCTCAAATTTCCCTTTTCCCCCCAAAGGCACCCCCGCAAACCTTCGTCTGCCTTCGTCGCCTTTTTACACATATGCCTCATGTGTCCTTCCTTACTGTTGTTGTCTCTAATCACGTACAGTCGGGGAATTTAGAAACGAAACGATAACGCCAAGGTGCAGGCAAACCGGCGTTGCAAAGAGCCCACTATGATGTAGCCGAATCGTACCGAGATATGTAGGCGTGGGGGGCTGATCGTAAATTCGAAATGTTCGATATAACAGACGCTTCGCTCGCATCCGCGACGTAATTATGAATGTGTAGTTTTTGTAGGAGGTTTTTCTTTCAAATTTGCATATATATTTTTCTTAACGTGTATGAATGTCCGATCGTTACGTTATAAGGTTTAAGCATTTTATTTAAATTTTCCGATAGATTTGTGATATATGATTCTATAAATAGTATTCAACACGGGGCGAACGACGAAGACAGGAACGAGAGGGAAAAGGACAACCTACATTCTGTCGTTCGTTTGAGCGGTGCAGATCTTGTTATCGTCATATTTATCGAGGATGAAACACATTAGTTTTGTAATTTCGCTTATATAACTTTAAACGATTAATCGAGTTGGGTCTGAAAATTAATTTTAACCTGTAGCGTGTAACGTCTACATGAATAATCGAATTTGTGTTTGTTTATAAATTTTGAGCAGTCGGCGCTCGCGCGCGGTCTGCCATCACAGCTAGGGTTCAAATCCTACCTACGGACGATTTTTACATTCGACAAACGCCCGGAATTTTGAATTTCCCGCCACATCGGACCACTTCCGAAATACGATATTCTAAGATTTTATTTATTAATATGGAATTTTACGAAATTAAAAATAAAACATTGCTACTTGTAGATATGTTTATAATTGCACTTGTCTTGTATCGTGAGGAGTAAGTCGGCAAATGAAACACTTTTAGTGATATTAACGTTTATTGCAATACCGTTTCTTGCAAGAAAGTGTTTCGTAAACCCTTTTCAAGCAATGAATATTAATATGACAAATGCCATGAAATAAAACCTATTGCGGTGACAAGGCCGTTTTTTTTACATACCCCAGTATTTACTGTGAAAACTAGGGAAAACCTTGGTATTAGGGTATTCGACCAATATTTAGTTCGCTACAATACAATTCAAAAAAGCATAAAACAGTTACCTCAAATGGAAAGTCGTTTGTCAAAAATTGCTTCATATCAATACACATACGACGCTTTACTTCAACAATGCCGTGGTGGCTCGATCGTTAGAGCAGTCGGCGCTCGCACGCAAAGTGTGCCTTGACTTTTGCAAGTAATACACGCATAACAAGCAGCTCCGTGAAATAATTTTTGATTGCCAGTTTTTACCTTTCTCGTGTTTTCAAAGTTACTCAATTCGTTTGTTTAGTGTTCATTGTGTTCAGTTCTTGTGTTTTTGTTCATTTTCTGCGCCCGTTGGCCGAAAGTAGTGCAATTTTAAGTTTCGACATTTTTGACTACTGACAAGTTCCAAGTTGAAGAACTTTATTACCACATATCTCGAAGCCACGACCACCAAAGTGGAAGCAGACGCCGGAAAACTGAAGGCCATAAAGCGGCCTATCAGCCCGCAGCAAGCATCGCCGTCCAAAGTGGTTATTCCGAAAAAGAGATCTGTCGGGTTACGATCGAAGATCGCCGTAACGGACAGAGCCCCGACACCTAGCTCGAGCTGCTCGGTCACTGAATCAGTAGAAATGGACACATCTGAAACTCACGTAAGTGAAATTAACTTAATCACACCCACATTAAAAGAAAACCTTACCCAATTTGCAATCCCCATAAAAATGGCTACGAAACGCTCCGAAATTCGCCAGCTGAACAAGAAACAACCACAACAAATCTGGATACATTAAAAAAGACAAGAAAACCACCTCCCATTGTGTTACACACGCTACCGATTCAACATTCCAAATTTATCAAAGGAATTGAAGACACCATAAAATCGAAAATTTTTTATATCAAATATGCCGGGCAACGTGTGACAATTCACACGTTCCATAAACAGGATTACGACAAATTAATAAGAAACTTGAAGGACGCAGAATTTCACACCTACACGCCAGCGAACGAGAAACTGCGGGCCCATGTGGTGCGAGGTCTTCCGGAAGGCGTGGAAGAGGAAGAAATTAAGAAAGAATTAAAAGAAAGGTACGAGATTGATGCAAAGAAGGTAATGAAAATGCGCAATACATTCAGGCCACTCTACTTGATAACTGTCACTTCCAACGAGAGCACGGAAGCACTCAACATTAAATGCAAATATTTATTCTATACTAAGATACAGTGGGAAAAATACCAAAATAAGAAGAACGTAGTACAGTGTCACCGGTGCCAGGAGTGGGGGCATGCGACCAGCAACTGTCACGCTAGGTACAGATGCCTGAAGTGCGGCGAAGGTCACCCCACTCCGGAGTGTACGAAACCGCGCACCGAGGCGGCACTGTGCTGCAACTGCGGCGGCCCGCACCCAGCCAACTCAACGAACTGCTCGTCATATATTAAGGAGTTGGAGAGAAGGGCTCTGCAGGGAAACCCAAAGCCGTTGAAACCAACATACGTGCCTGCGCCAATGCCCAGGCAAAACGCCTGGACCGTGAGGGCACAAGCATCCACATCTGCCGCAGCGGAGAAAGAATGGCCACTGCCCGCGCCGAGAAGGGGGGAGCTGAGACCATCGCAGCACCAGCCGGGACCGTCGTGGAGCAGCCAGCCGCAGACGACGCAGCAGCAGCCGCCGAGGATGCCATCGCAGCAGCCCAAGATGTCGCAGAGAACGCAACAAAGGCTTCCAGAGGTGACGCAGCAAGTCCAACAGGACGACCTCAACGATCTCTTCTCAGAAATGAGAACACTCAATTTGTTAATTAACGTGACCCTTATGCTCAGCAGGGTCAAAATTCTAAATCAAAGACTTAAAAATGTTAATTCCGAATCCGCTCGATTCCAGGTTCTGGCCCAATTCTGCGCTGAACTTGATGGCTAGACTGTCGTTCTGCACGTGGAACGCCAACGGACTCAAGAACAAGCGCGGGGAACTAATCCAGTTCCTCGACAGACAAAACATAGACGTTATGTGCATTAACGAGACGAAACTGACAGACGAAGACAACGTGACCTTCCGGGGTTACGTGACTGAAAGAAAAGACCGTGACAGACACGGAGGTGGGGTTGCCGTTCTGATAAAGAACGACATACCTTACCTTCGTGTCTGGGACGATGCCACGCGACATCTGGAATTGATCTCGATCAAATTCCAGAACGACTTAACAGTGACGGCCTGGTACAACAAACCGACGTCACGTATCACGCAACGAGACCTCCAGGCGCTCCTGGGTATCTCTGCAAGGACAATAGTGTTGGGTGACCTCAACGCTAAACATTCAACTTGGAATTGCCATCGGAACAATGTCAATGGGAACGTGGTCTTCCGCCACACCCAGATGCACAATTGTTTCGTGGCTTTTCCAGACACGCCGACGCATCATCCGACAAACGGAGCGACGGCAACGACGACGTCAATCGCCGTGGTGAGGAACGTGGGAAATCTCTCGGACCTCTTCACGGTGGATGACTTAAACTCGGACCACTACCCGGTCACTTTTGAAGTGGGCGGGGCCAGACACGAACGCAGACGAATCCGGATAGTCGATTACAGGACCGCGGACTGGCCGTCGTTCCGAAGAAATCTAAACAGCCGGCTACTGATTAACAGAGACCTTGACACGCCGGACAAGATCGAGGACGCCGTCACCGAGCTGACGGAGGCGATCAAACACGCGAAGGATCGTGCGATTAAAACTCGCATGATCGACCCGTACAAACCTGACATTCTTCCCGGGCACATTCTGCAGGACATACGTGACCGTAACAGACATCGGAAAATTTGGCAAAGGACCAGACTTGACCAAGACAGACGTTACATGAACGCACTGACGCAACAGATACGTGAAAAGATCTGGACGCACAGAAACGAGACTTGGAGCCGCAAAATGACGGAACTGACCGCCAATGACGGATCCTTGTGGCGCATGGCGGCGAAACTGAGGAAGAAATTCCAAAATGTTCCGCCGCTTGTGCACGAGGGGAGGACGGAGATGACTGACGAGGGGAAAGCGGAGGCCCTTGCCAGCACGTTTGAAAAAGTACATGACATCGGGCTCGACGCACTGACGCAAGCGCAGGCGGACATTGTGGAGTCCGTGAGGACTTCCTTGTCCCGCCGCGACGACAATGTTGACGACGACGGGGAGCCGCTACGGCTGGCGACTCCTCGGGAGATTTTCCGCATAATAAAAAGGCAAGGCCCGCTAAAAGCCCCTGGAGAAGACGATATACAGAACAAACTTCTTCGGAACTTATCCCGTAAAGCCATAGTGCAACTGACTTACGTCATTAACGCGATACTGAAACTACAGCACTTCCCGAGCCACTGGAAAAGTGCTGTAGTAGTACCTATCCTGAAACCCGGGAAGCAACGCGACCAGACCGAAAGTTACAGACCGATCAGCCTCCTCAGCAGCATCTCTAAGGTGGCGGAGTCGGTAATAAACAACCGACTGAGGGACCAAGTTGAAGAACTTGGTCTCCTCAAGAACGAGCAATTCGGGTTCCGATCCGGACATAACACCGTACAACAAGTGGCGCGACTCGTGACTGACATACGAACGGCATTCAATCGGAACCAGGTTGTGGCAATGACACTGCTGGACTTGCAGAAAGCATTCGACACTGTATGGATAGATGGACTACTATACAAAATGATCAATTACGGACTATCGTTATCAATCATCCGACTCATCTATTCATACTTGACCGACAGAACAATGAAAACAAGACTAAATCAAACCATATCTGCGCCTCATTTCATAAGAGCAGGAGTGCCCCAGGGATCCGTCCTTGGGCCGCAACTGTTCTCATTGTTCATCAATGACATACCGACGCACGTTAACACCTCACTGATGATCTTCGCCGACGATACGGGCATTTACGCATCCTCATTCTCAGAAATCATAGCACATCGAAAGATCGGAATGCACATGAACGTACTGGAACGCTACCTTGCGGACTGGAAACTGGAAGTAAACGCGACGAAATGTGAGAGTATCACATTTACGCGACGCACCCGACGGTTCGTGGTGCCGAATCCAACCCGGATCAACGGCATCGCGATACCAATGAAAACGACAGTGAGATATCTGGGAGTAATACTCGACACCAAGACATCGTTTAATGCACATATACGTGAAGTAAACAGACGCACGTACGCTGTTCTTAAGATCATCTATTCGATGGTCGCTAAGAACAGCAGACTTTCGACCGACAACAAACTTCTCTTATATAGGACAATAATTAGACCTACGATGACATATGCGTCGCCTGTGTGGTTTGGGGCTTCCAAGAAGAGCCTCAAACTATTGCAGACGACGCAGAACAAGTGTCTTAGATTTGCCCTGGGCGCCGACAGATATACACGCATACGCGACCTGCATGCCGATGCACAAATACCGCTACTGACCGATTACATGACCGAGATGGCGGACCGCTTTTACAGGCGGACCGTCACTCACGACAACGTACTGATACGTACAATTACCAACCAACGCCACCAACGAGGACAGAGACACGTGCACAGACTGCCGTACGAAACTCTGGACTTGTACAACGAAGACCCGGACAACTGAAAAGTGACATTAGGGCAGGACGTAGAGGGCGGGTTTTCGAAGTTTCCCGCCAACACAGACAAAAACGTCACATAGACGGACACTGGACACGGACATTGCCATTAAGGGAGGCGTACCAAAATTGTAATTTTCAAAATTTTTTCAAAGTTATTTGTGAAATAAGTGCTGAGCATAGGGGTTCACAACAAAATCTAAAATGTTTTATTTACTTTATTTTATAATGTAATATCTTAAGGAAATTTATAATAAAAGGATTTGGCATTTGGCATTTGGCGCTCGCACGCGGTCTGCCATCACAACTGGGGTTCAAATCCTACCTACCGACGATTTTTACATTCGACAAACGCCCGGAATTTTGAATTTCCCGCCACATCGGACTACTTCCGAAATTTTTAATTTCCCGACACATAGGACCACGTCCGGAATTTTGAATTCCCCGTCAAGCCGGCTCGACCAATCAGGAGCGAGGATTTGGTTCCCAGGCCAAACCGTCCCATTACCTACTACAATTACAAATTATTACCCTACATCTTTATTAAATAAAACCTTCAACACAATAAATACGGCAATAACCTTAATAACAATACAATAAATAAGAATGTAAAAATTCCAAATTAATAAATAAGATCTTAGAATATGGTATTTCGGAAGTGGTCCGATGTGGCGGGAAATTCAAAATTCCGGGCGTTTGTCGAATGTAAAAATCGTCCGTAGGTAGGATTTGAACACTAGCTGTGATGGCAGACCGCGCGCGAGCGCCGACTGCTCAAAATTTATAAACAAACACAAATTCGATTATCCATGTAGACGTTACACGCTACAGGTTAAAATTAATTTTCAGACCCAACTCGATTAATCCTTTAAAGTTATATAAGCGAAATTACAAAACTAATTTGTTTCATCCTATATGATATATGATATGCACCGCTCAAACGAACGACAGAATGTAGGTTGTCCTTTTCCCTCTCGTTCCTGTCTTCGTCGTTCGCCCCGTGTTGAATACTATTTAGAGAATCATATACCACAAATATATCGGAAAATTTAAATAAAATGCTTAAACCTTATAACGTAACGATCGGACATTCATACACGTTAAGAAAAATATATATGCAAATTTGAAAGAAAAACCTCCTACAAAAACTACACATTCATAATTACGTCTCGGATGCGAGCGAAGCGTCTGTTATATCGAACATATCGAATTTACTATCACCCCCCACGCCTACATATCCCGGTACGATTCGGCTGCTCTTTGAAACGCCGGTTGCCAGCACCTTGGCGTTATCGTTTCGTTTCGAAATTCCCCGACTGTACCCTAGGTATAACCATTCCCTCACCTGTTCAATATCTTCTCCTTCCCATTTCATTTTCACCTCCCTTCTTTTTCCGCCACCTTTCCTGAACATCATCAACTTTGTCTTTTTCGTGTTGAATTCTAAGCCTCTCCTCTCCAGGAAACCTTCTAGCCTTCTTATCATCTCCTTTAGTCCTTTCTCCGTATCCGCCAATATGGCCACGTCATCCGCAAATGCGAGAGACCATATTCTTTCCCTACCTAATTTCACCTCCCCGTCTTGCCTGTTTTTGAATACTTCCTCGAGCCTTGTTATGAATACATTAAAGAGCTCAGTGAGCACCCCTGCCTTAGTCCTATCATTGTCCTAAATCCCTCAGTCGTCTCCTTACTCCCTCTTACTCTACACCATGTCTCCTCATAAATCTGACTTGTTCCTTCAACGATTTTTTCCGCTAACCCCGCCTCTTCCAACGCCTTCATCAGTACTTGTCTGTCTACCCTATCGAACGCAGCCTTCATATCGACACCTCTCCCACATCTCTTTCTATTTTCTCCTTTCTTCTCTGAATTCCTCCCATGAACCCGTTCGCTCTCTCGCCTTCTTCTTATATATATATATATATATATATATATATATATATATATATATATTTATGTTTAATTATGGAATTTGAGGAATGTCAAACAAATGTTTTTTTACTTATTTCACAATATGTGCACAAGTGCTACGACAAATACAAATACTCGAGCCTTGTCAGGCGGGGGTTCGCCTGGAAACGCTCGAGTATTTGTGTGAGAGTGCACATCAATGCACAGATCCGTCGCTCTCTGGGTGGTTCGCTCGAAACAGGTTTAGTAAATAAACTCTATTGCGTGACTGTACAAATATGAGTTAGGAAGCAATAAAGCAGTATAACGTTTTCGTGTTTGGGTAAACCCTGAGCTAAGTAAATACGCACTAAGTATGTAATGTTTAATATAGAATAATATATGCAAATGTCATAAATAAAACACAAAACACAATTGTAACACGTATTTCAAAATATATGATTTAAATCTGTTCAACACAGTAATACGTTTTTATAATTGTAGATCCTACCAATAGCACAGAAGTTGTGAAATCAGGTAAGAATTGACAATTAATAATTATAGCTACAGTAAACTGGTAATTAGTTTAATATATGTTTCTTCTAAATTCAATTGCCAAAGATGTACAAGATGAATAAAATATTTTTTCCACTGAGTAACAAAATTTCACCTTTTTGATATGTTATATTAGTCGCCAAAGGTTCTATTTATAGCAAGTGATAACACGTTATAGTATTTTATCCCAAGTGATAAAAACTTGTCACTTACTATTGATATATGAAAAATAGAAAATAATAGTAACATCATATTTTCCAATTCAATTACGAAATATCAACATATAATTGTAATCAAACCGCGTAATCTTTGTTTATATAACACAGTAAACAGTAAACAAACACGATTAATACTTTAATAAAAAAAATTCTGTCAATATCACTATTAAGTTAAACTACTTTTATAGGCTTTTGAAATTAATTTAAAACTGTAGATGCTCAATTGCTAATATAGTACATTATTCAATCAGCAGTAATGATGGCCGTTACTCAAAAGGATGCAGTTTGCGGCGTGGGGGTATGCGAGTGGCGTAAATCATCCTAATGGAATTGCCATACTGCGTGTTAATACCTCACTTTTGGACCCGAATTTTCTATCCTCCCTTCCTGCATTTCCTTTTCGCTCATTTAAATTTACCAATATTTCGCCTCTACTAATATTTTCGTACTTCATGATTAAACTAAATTTATAGAGTCAATTTCCATTATCTGTCCGGTATTCTACTTCCATTTTAATGTTTTTAGTTCTTGAATGACTTGAAAATATGATTCAAAATTATTTACAGCTGTATTTGCATGAAAGGTTGTCTTTACTTCTAGTGTATTGTTTTTTTCCTTTATTTATTTATAATTGACTATGACAAATATCGGTTTACTGTTGAACATAATTCTATTTGTGTATTATACTCGACAATGATGGCGAAAGATTATATCTGCCGACAATTGTATTATACTAAGTGACAATAGAAATCCGAACACCAAGACAGAGTTGGAATTTTTTAATAATTTTAATACCACATAGTCGGCTACCATAGAGGAACAATCGATGTTTTTATGTGAGTTTTTATTAATAGTGTGTTTGACCACCTCGAAGCCGCGTACACTCATTGGTCATAGATCAGGTGAACGGGAGGGCCATGGCAAAAGATTAACTTCGGTAGCTTGAAAGAAGTCTAGACTGACGCGAACTACCTGAGGACGGGCTTTATCTTGCTGGAATATGAGATTTGACATTGTCCCAAGATAGGGTAGCAGACGCTCTACAATGTCATGAATGTAGCGTTGAGCATTCATATTGCCTTTAACAAAGGCTAGAGGTGATCTGCTCCCATATGCAATGGCACCCCATACCATTACCCCAGCAGTGC
Organism: Geotrupes spiniger; assembly: GCA_959613385.1. Lineage (NCBI taxonomy): Eukaryota > Metazoa > Arthropoda > Insecta > Coleoptera > Geotrupidae > Geotrupes > Geotrupes spiniger. The sequence continues at coordinate 22,414,592 of OY390740.1, read as the reverse complement.
GACGCACATGCCGTTCTATCAAACACACTATTAATAAAAACTCGTTTGTCTTTTGTTTTTTAAATTGATTTTTTCGATTGTTCCTTTATGGTAGCCGTCTATGTGGTGTTAAAATTATTAAAAAATTCTAACTCTTTCTTGTTGTTCGGATTTCTATGTCACTTAGTATACTAATTACCGTTGCTATATCTGATATAAAAGTTAAAATCTTCCATAGTAGTAGAGAAATGGGTATCTTTCTATGTCTGTCTCTTTCTAACTCATTGAAAGTTCCGTAAGGTTATCTGACATCCGGTCTTTAAAGGTGGAGGTTGTCTCTCTCTCTCTCACGTGTGACGTGTGGTTGACGTGTGAAAGATAAAAAAGCAATGTGGGATGGATGTTTGTGGTTAATAAACGTCGGTAGATAGATAGAGAGAAGCGTATGATGACATTCGTAAGTCTCGAATGTAGATAGAAGACTTGACGTTCGCGTTGATAGAGAGAGAGAGAGATAGATGTCGCTGCCTTATGCCATCTGTCTCTGCGATGAGATGTGTGGCGGGCGCGCGCGGGGGGGTTGTCCGTATGTTTTTGCGGTTAAATCGCGTCGAGCGCCGGCGACGAGATAAGCCGCGGACGTAAAATTGGAGACGGGTTTGAAAAATAAATTGCATCAAATTATAAATACATATATTTAATAAAAAACAATAAAAAATACATATATTTTAATATAAAACCTTAAATTAAAAATACATAAAAAAAACTCCCACACAGACACAAATTATGCATTGAAACCAAGTGGCAACGTGGATATTTTGTCGCATTGAATAATACGTTTGTTATCGTTCGGATCGAGTGCCTTCTTTGTAATACGTATCGAGAAAACATTGTGATTTTTAGATCGTATATGATTACTATTGAGAAATTTTGTTATCTGTTGAAAGAGAACATCTTTACCTCTATTTTTTCAAGGGAAACAATTATTTCGAATATAATGAATTTTCAATGAAATTAAATAGAGCAAACAAGATAGATGTGTCAATGTTTGGGGTAAATTGCCCCAAAATTAATATCTTCGAACAACTCTATGAACTCATAGCAAAATTAATTCGCCCCGGAAAAAAAGTAGAGGAAAGAGGAGGGGATATGAAGAATAAATAAAAGGTGTTGATCTGTTTCGATTGTCTCTCAGTGTCAGAAAATGTCGCCCGAGTTTAATATGCTCGCCAATCTGTACGATGCATACGAAAGATATTTACAAAACGAGCGTCTTCTCGTTAATGATAAAGGTTACAATCTAAGCAAGAATTATAGAATATCGACGGGGCTAAGTGCAGTACGCGGGTATCTACCGGTAATAAAATTAGCAAGAAGTAGACAAAAGTGCATAGTGTTTACGTCGTACGAATGGAGTCAGTTGTGGGAGCACGAGAAGTTGATTAACGATCATTTACATACCAAGACGTGCTTCTTCAGTTGAAAGAAGTTGGTCGCGCCGAAGAAATCATCTCATCTGTGATGGTAGCAGATATTTTTCAACTAAGACTCTCATGCATATTTAAGGCAAGAACACAGTACGTGTGCAAAATTGAAGGGAATGGAGGTGTGCAAATATGTTTAAATAAAAACATATTTAAACAAATACAGGAATTACGTCCTCTGTTAGAATACAGTATTGCTCGCCTGCATACATTGTCCTTTATGGAATACTACAATCTTATAATAAAATCGGTCGCTGAGAATAAGATCGAGAACGAAACGGTGCCGGCGTACATTCGTAATTTATTGATCTCTAGCGACAACAGTGCGTGGTTTTCCGAGAACGGAGAGTGTATGTTAGAAACGACGATAGTTAATGGTGAAATGGTAAAAAGAGACGTCGGTTCGACAAAAATGTCGTTATTATAATGCTTCGAGCCAGACTAGAAGCACACATCTTAGAACTTGCACGTGTGAAGAGACAAATAGAAACTTATTCTCAAATGAAAAAAGTGATTAACATTTTGGACAAGTTATCGTTGAAATAATGATAACAAATGAACAATTAGATGGGATCGATCGGGCAATTCGTGAATATTACGAACAAACACTTAATGAGGATGATATGAAATATTTGCCTAAATATTACGTGGACAAATTGAGCGGCATTTACTTGCAAAGTGTGTGGCAGATTTTACCGGAAAAATATAAAAAGCAGGCTGAACGGAAATTACCTTGCTACAAACACTGGAATTTACCCGAACATTCTACGCATGTCGACGGCCCACCCGATCCTATATACATGTGTAGGGAATGCGATTTCGATGCTCACAATGGGTGAAAACGTTGAAGAGAACAAGACGACGGTCGCGTACGGTCCGAAGAGTCAAAAAGTGACGTGCACATTTTGCGATACACCTATTAGCACAAGGATCAAATCCAGAGCGAATACAAAAACTCACATCTTTGCGATTCTGCTGTGTGCGGTAGGTTTTTGGCCGTGTGCAAGCGGTCCTTATTGTTTGAAGTCGTGTAAAAATATCGAACATTATTGCACCAACTGCGAAGCATATCTTGGAGAATATCGCTGTTAATAGTATGGCTCCAACAATGCTAACGACAATTTTAATATTTTCGATCATCGTGGAGAATACACTGTACATCAGTCGCGGTAGACATTTTCAAGACGCCTTCATCTGCATCGACTATGACCGCTCAAGAAACGACAGCTGCCCCTCCAAATGGAGAAAATTGGAAGTAGCGATAGTGAACGGTACAAATGTGTACAAAACGCCGATCGATACAATGAAAATTGTCAAAAAACATTTAGAATATAAAATTAAATTTGTCAATTTTAAGCGTAATCAGTCTAAAGAATCAAATTGGAAAACGGTAGTGTATTATTCGTACGATTCCAGAAAATTTAAATTAACGTCTGTCAACATTTCCATCATCACAGCTATCGCGACAATCGTTAATCTATTTATACTATTAATCTGTATCTTTATTAAAATAATCAAATGTCAATGTATAACTGTAAGTAATAAATAAAAAACAAACGTTATGTTTTAAGATGTGTTTTATTAAAAAAAAAATACATATATTCGTAATAAGAAGAAATTTTAAACTATGTTTGAATTTATCCAACTATTGTGGTTGTTTGGAAATCCCAACCACTTGACATACACCTTGTTCTTATTGCGTCGTAGAACTTTTTCCACCAAGTGAATGTCATCGTAGCGAGCCTTCTGAAGTTCTTCGTTGTAAAAACAACCTTGGATGGGTCTGCCTTCCATGTCCTCCAGCAGATACGACGCGGGGTTTGTAATTTGAAGTTTTGACACTTTAAATAGTTCTGTAGACCAATTGGGTGTATAGCCTTTATCGAACACGCCCTTAAATTTACTAATACGCACAACGTCACCGACTTTAAAAAATCGTTTTCCGACCATCTTGATGACATTGTAAACGGTAGAAAGCAATGCATCCTCTTTGTCGAGAGTAACATCGCATGGTTTCATTTTTATCGTTCTATGTTTGGTGTTATTGTAGACGGCCGTAACCTGACTTAACACATCGATCCATTTGTATTTCCCGCGTAAACTAAATTCTTTGTAGAGTTTTTCTTTAACGGTTCGTACGACGCGTTCGGCAATAGATGCTTTTCATTACGCTGTATGTTTTATAGTGGTTTATATTATATTTCTTCATGAAACTGTCAAAGTTTTTATTAAAAAATTCTTTACCGGCATCTGTTTGCAAATTTTTCGGCGATCGTCCTTTCCGTAATATTCTATGCATGGCATTTTGCACTTCAACTGCACTCTTGTTCTTTATGGCTTCGGTCCACAGATATTTCGAAAAGCAGTCTATTACTATTAAAATGTATTTGTGACCGCGATTCTCGCGAGCATATAAGCCAAACTCCGCCAAATCTGCCTGCCACAAATCATCCAATCCTTTAATTATAACTCGTCGACGTTTAAATTTTCTCCGTGCAGGCCTGTGTAGTTCGTTCACAATTTGTTGCTTTAGTTTGTTACTACTACTACTCATTTCGGCACTTTAATTAGCTCCGGCGGGGACTTTAGCGATCAAAAGTTTAAGCTGTTCCAAACTATCGATAATAACGCTTACGTCTCGCTTAATAGCGACGTCTGTGTCAACAATGTCTTTAATTTTCGACTGTAGTTCACGTTGAACGTTCGTCAATTTCAAATTTATTTTGTGTTCCAAGTCAGCAAGCATGCCCCTAAACTCACGTTCGATAAAAGCAAGTTTTTGCTTAAAGTCACGTTGGACATCTCCAATTGCAAATTCGACAACTCCTATTCGTAAAGATAACTTCGAATCAATGGATGCCGTTGTATTTGTAACAATTAGTTTAATTTTATTGTGCAAGTTTTGTTCGGTCGTGTCGACGTATTGTTTCAAAGATATCAAATCGTCTTCGGACTCGCGTAATTTTTTCGAAAGTCCCTCCGTCACCAATAAATATTTATCGTCATGATCTTGTATTTTCCGATGCAGCGTGTCGATACAACTATCGACATAGTTTTTATTTGCAGAATCCAAATTTTCGACTGGGGTTGAAATATTTCGAAATATTTTATTTCCAACGTCAACGACGCGACCGTCCGAACTAACGATAAATTCGGAACATCCTTTGGATCTTAATTGTGATGCAACGATGGTCGCCGACGACGACGACGAAGGGTCGCTTGCAAACCGTCCAAATTTGTCGGTGCTCATAATGATACTGATCGCGTAATTTACTCGATCACGCCGGCTTCACGCAATTCCTCAATAATGGAAACAATTTCATTATGATGTGCATCTTTCTTTCCGGCCGTTTGCGATGCTTTCAACAAACGCAGTCTTTCGACCAATTCATTAATGTCATCCCAGTAAACGTAACGGAATGGTTTGTTGTCGTGAATTACTACGCCTTCACCGATTCTAGTGGATTCACCCCACGAGTAACGAGTCGGAGCGGTTCTTGTACGTGGCGCAGCCGGCGGCGGCGGTTTCTCATTCAATATCGGCTTAACCACATTAATATACTTGCGATTCGTGGACCCCTTAATTTGCTGATTTGGATCGTTTCGTCTTCTATGCGCACTTGTACGTTCCAGAATATCTTTGTATTGCGCTCTATCGACGCGCGTGACTCCCGTAGGATTGTTTTTAAATAGAAGTTCATACAAGCCGGGAGTTCCAACATATCGTAGGCCGCCAATTATCAAATCCTTCCCCACAACGTATTCACGTGATCGTCATACACATGTCTTAAATTCAAATCGTCTTGTTTGAAGAGGACGACAAGATTTGCATTATCTCTAATTAAATGTTTCGGCATTCGCGTATAACTTTGACACAGATAAAAACTGTCGACGGACTTGTGTCGTCCCATGCTAAAATACTCTCTAATTTTATCCTGTTTGTCGCAAGCGACGTCGTCAAATATAAATATGGAATTCTCCATTGCTTCGCTCGGATCTAATATATCGTCGCTTTCCCTATACGGAAAATATTTAACACTCCGTGTGTCGTTTAGGACATTTTCCAATAGTTGATATTTCGGCTGGTGGAGAGACTTCGAATAGAGATAGACATTGGCGAATTTCAGGCCGTTGACGTCGAAAAGCAAACTTAGCATTGCGTTCGTCTTTCCACAATTGGACGGACCGCAGATGATACATCGACACGTGTTTGGCAATAAAATGCCGTGTTTTCGTCGAACGCCGGCGGCGTTCGACGCGTCAACCCCATCCAAGTTGCACACGGGCAATTCACACTTTTGTTTTATAAAACGCATGATCTCTCTCTCTCTCTCTCGCATGCCCTTACATGTGCTGTGCCGTTGGACGACTGCACCCTCATTCCGATGTGGAACTCGGTGAAAGACGGAGGTGGGGTATTTAATTCTCTCTTGAACAAATTACCCTTTGAACTACATTTACCAGGTGGTTATCAGTATTGTGGACCTGGTACGAAACTCCAAGAAAGATTAAAACGCGGCGATCGCGGTATAAATCGCCTAGATAGATTCTGTAAAGAACACGATATTGCTTATTCTCAGTCGAAAGATTTAGATAGTCGACATCAGTCAGACAAGGAGCTTGAAAATCGCGCCTGGGAAAGGGTGGTGAAATCGAATAACGCGACCGCCGGTGAAAAGGCAAGTGCTTGGCTCGTGACCACAGGTATGAAGGTTAAACGAAAACTCGGAATGGGTGTGGATGCAGAACGTCGCCGCCGCCGTCGTCATCGTCGTCGTCGTCATCATCAGAACCCGCAATGCGAGAGAAGAATTGGAAGAATCGCGGCGTCACAATAAGTCGATGGAATCCATTACTTTAGACACGAAAAAGAAGAGCGGAGATGGGCTCTATTTGGGCCCGTATCGAAAAGGATTGGGGCTTTATCTGTCAAAAAACTTTTAAAGATGCTACCGCACAGGGCGTTAACCGATCGTGATCTAATCAAATATTCTAAAAATATTCCTCATTTTCGCGGTGTGTACATGCGAAATACTTTACCGAAACGGCCGTTTAAAGTGGAATGTGCCATCGTCAATCTGGATGGTGTCGAGGGTGCCGGCACCCACTGGGTTGCATATTGCAAGAACGGCAACATCGTACATTACTTCGACAGTTTTGGTAATCTACAACCGAGCCGCGAATTGACGCGTTATTTGGGAAGCGGTAGCACAATAATTTATATCCACGAAAGAGTGCAAAAGTTTAACAGCGTAAACTGTGGACATTTATGCCTCAAGTTTCTCTACGATTATCATCAGTTATGTCGCGAACGTTCACACTGAAAGGCATGACAAATGTCCTGTCTGCAAACTATTATCCACCGATTGCTTTAGAAGTTGATTCTCAATATGCATTGGGTGTTGTCGGATTTCACACGTATAATACCATACCGAACGTTGAACCGGGTAATAATAAGTTTTATTATGTGGACGATGGCGATGAGAAAGTACTGACAATTCCGTCCGGTTCCTACGAAATCACGGGCATTGAATATTATTTACAGAAAATATTGAACGATCCATTGGCAAACGATGCCCAAAAATCGCACACTTTATCGCTGAAACCAAACAATAACACGTTAAAATGCGAAATTAAATCTGTTTTTCGTATAAATTTCGATCACGATGATTCTATTGGTCGAATGTTGGGATTCAGTCGAAGAATATTGGAGCCTGACGTACTGCACGACTCAGATTTACCCGTGCAAATTATAAAGGTCGTCACAATACGAATAGAGTGTAATATTACGACGGACGCCTTCTACGACACGTCGCTTTCGCACACGCTGTTTGAATTCGCGCCACAAGTTGGCCCAGGATTCGCTATAAATATCGAACCGAGAAATATAATTTATCTACCCGTAAACGTAAAATCCATCGATAATATTACGCTGTCGCTAATCGATCAAGACGGGCATCCGGTGAACTTTCGTGGCGAAGAAATTGTGATTAGACTAGAACTGAAAAAATGGGGTTAGTGTTTAACAACAAGCGTAGTAGTATATCTTCAACACAAGAACAGAATTCGTTTATTCGTTCGCTTTCCTCGAAAGTGTTAACACGAGCGAACCGCGCATATCTGCAGTCCTTAGGCTTGAAAGTGAAAAACAAAAATGTCGACGTCTACGGAAAAGATAAATATTTTCGAAGGAGTTAATTTTGACGAAGTCGTTATCAAAGAAGAATATCACACCTACTACCCCAGAATAAGTACTTTTAATTTAAACGATGAAATTCGAATACCCATACAACATCAGGATATTTATACGACTCCATGTCATAGTTACATTTACATAGAGGGTAAATTTACGGAATCTACCGATGGAACGGGTACTTGCAGTCTTGCAAATAACGCTTACGCGTTTCTTTTCGACGAGATAAAATACGAATTAAACGGGGTAGAGATCGATCGCTGCTCCAAGACTGGCATTACATCGGCTCTAAAAGCCTATCTTTCATACAACGACAACGAAAGCAAAGCGTTGCAAATAGCAGGATGGATTCACCCCGCGAAGACTCAACCGACATTACTCGGCAACAGTTTTAGCGCATGCATCCCGCTAAAATTTCTGCTAGGATTTGCCGAGGATTATTCAAAGATCATTATAAACGCACGACAAGAACTTGTATTGCTGCGGAGTCGAACGGACGCAAACTGCTATGTCAATTCAATCGGAACAAAAACGGCAAAAATTCAGATCGAAAAAGTTGAGTGGCACGTTCCGCATATTACGGTCAACGATGAAATGCGATTGGTGTTGCTAAAAACGTTAAATGAGAGCAAATCAATTTTCATACCTTTCCGAAAGTGGGAACTGTTTGAATTGCCGGCGATGAGAAAAACAAAGACAGACATATGGTCCATCAAAAGCAGTACGAGTTTAGACAAACCTCGTTACGTAATCGTGGCGTTTCAAAAGAAAAGGAAGGATAACATTACAGCCGACAGTTCTGTATTTGATCATTCGAACATTACAAATATTAACCTCCATCTTAATACGGAAAAATTCCCCTATGACTCATTACATTTGGAATTTGGTACGAATAGATATGCAGTCGCGTATCGCATGTACGCAATGTTTCAAAATAGTTACTACGGCAGAGCAAATATCACGCCTCTATTAAATTACGATCAGTTTAAAGAATGCGCCATTTATGTGTTTGATTGTTCGAAACAAAACGAATCGGTCAAGTCTTCCACCGTCGATATTAAATTGGAGATGGAAAGTAGCAAAACATTTGATGAGGAGACGTGCGTCCAGTGTCTCATTATACATGATAACGTTGTCGAGTATAATCCTCTCACGGGAATCGTGAGAAAAATCATATGAGTCGTCGTCGTCGTAAATTGTTTGTGACTTTTGCCGAAAAAAAACACGTATTAATAATGAATAGATGGTTAACTGATTACAATTTAGCAAGACGGGGTGACTGGATGTACGTGGCGAGAAATCGAGATCGTTTTCGAAGAAGAATATTATCCATGGAAAACATTATTAGCCCCATTTTAGATAGTGCACACAGAGATAAAATTTATCGAGAGCGGCGATTTCGTTGTCAACAGAGAGACAACAACGTGATTGTTATCGACGTGCAAGGCTTCGGCAACTCGCCAGACGGTTTTATACCGAAAGAACTGTCAATTTCCGATGGAAAAAGTCCGTTCATTTTGTGTTTAAGCCCAGCATCCCGTTTAAGAAATTATCGCCGGCAATGAAGAAAGAAATTCGATGGCTGGAAGATAATCATTTTCATATTAAATACTGCGAGGGTCACGTATCTCTTAACGAGGTTGCGTCGATTCTTCGTAGATTTTGCGATTCATCCAGTGTGATATATGTAAAAGGTCATCAAAAAGCTCGTTTCCTAAAGACGTATTTAAATAACGAAATTGTTAATATGGAGCATGTATCTAATAATACGCCGCCGCCGCCTAATTTAATCAAAACAAATGCTGCATGTTTTTACCATAGGAATACTTTAAGTTCTTGTACAGTGCATAATGTAAATGTATTATATGATTTTTTAATGAATTAAAATAATAAATCAAATTTAGATTTTCGTTTTATTTATCGCAGGAAATTATTTTCCTCGTTCCCTATCACATACCACAAACTATTTCTTATCGATGTTAACCAATTTTTTCCCGATTATTACGTAATTGTTTTCCTCAAGCGCGCGCCAAATTATTTCTTATCAACTATTTCTTATCGATGTTAACCAATTTTTTCCCCGGTTATTACGTAATTGTTTTCCTCAAGCGCGCGCCAAATTATTTCTTATCGTACTCTTTTTCATATATAAGGAAAACTAATCGAATTTTCATTTATTATGTCTTCTATTGCAACAAGCGAAAGTGTCGGTGAAAACCAAGTGGTATACAGTGACGAAAGTTCAATTACATTCGAGGAAGATCGACTGGCAGATTTTGACGACGACGACGACGAGGTAAATAGTGGCGATTGTGGTTACGAGACATGTTCAGATCATTCAGAAACACTTGAGATTCAAGATATTCATCATAATCGCCGATTTTTTTCACTTAACAACCAACAGTGTCATTTTGTATGTGTGTTTCACTCGGGATTTACGAACGGCTTTGATTTATCGTATTGTACCAGTTGTTATTTATTACGTGGTTATAATTATCACAATTTCGACGACCAGCACCACCACGGCTTTTATCCATACGTTCAACACCAAATTTTGAACGTTTTTACATTATATAACACGAGATTTGAAACTTGTTGTGAGTGTAGTTGCGTGTTGGCAATCTCTTGCCCCTTTAGCCTTTGCCCGGTTTGCTACAATCACACACGTCATGGATTGTTGTGAAGAGTTAAATAAATTGGGTGCAGGTGTTGACCTCAAGGAGACGGTGAAAATTGCAACCTTACAAAAAGACTTCAAATACCGTATAATAAAGATACGATCGGCTGCGACACGCTTCGGTACGGCCATCATCGTCGAATTAGAAGAGGTAAATGTATTCCTACCAAAGCGTTTCTCCAAACATTTTACTCCGGAAAAGATTGATGCCTTCAATTCAGAATCGTCGTCATGGTTTCTCATATTTAAAGATGTGAGACTTGTCTTGGGCAAGGAAACGCCTATTATTTCATTCGAAAAGCAATAGAAAGACATTATCCCCCCGCACACACACACACACACGACAACGATGGCGACAACGAAATCATCAGACCTGGTGGTACTTGTTGACGAATTATATAAATCAAGTGTAACGAAAAGTGAATTTGAACAATTATTACAATTGAACAATGATAGTATTGAAATTGTTGAACATTCGCTACAAAACGCCGTAAACAACAGCGTGGGAAAAAAACGATGCTTAGAAACTGAACTTGCCCTACTAAAATCGTACAATGTCAAAATTTTAAATAAATTGCACAGTTTCCGTAATCATCATCAAGGTGGAGATTTAGCAACACCCTCCTCATCTACATCTTCTTCTTCGAGCAGTTTATGGATAAAACGTGAAAAGGTAATAAGTAGTAGTAGTAGTATTAACTAGTATTAAAGTTTTTCTCTTGTTACAGATCCAATCGGCCTTCAAGAACAGAATTCAAACAATAGCAATCGTGAATCTGCGACATCACGAACCTGAGGATTTCTTCGAAGATGCTTTCCACCTCTTTTCCGAAGAGATCGGCAAGAGTGTTCAATGGATGACAACGATAAAAGTAAATTTAACGTTTTGTGGTAAATATTCAAAAGTGGATGAATTCGCTGTTGATACCGTTGCCAATGAACAATTTAGCTTTAAATATTTTAATACGACAAATTTTATTGTAAACGTATCGAGCAACATTGTGGATGTTTACGGAGAATTTATCGCACAAATTCGCCTGCACATGGAAGAGTTTCAGTTACGCGATAGTGGGTGGGCATTAAGAGAAATTATTCATTTAATGATAAACATTAATAAATATACACCTTTACGCGGTGCTAGTTACATTGACCTACCCCCATTTATTGCAAGGAGGAAAGCAATTGTTAATATTCGAAACACTGACAAATTGTGTTTTATTTGGTCTGTTCTGGCCGGTCTATTTAGAATTTTTTCCGTAAGTGTTAACGATTTCCCGCAAAACTATCACGAAATTTTAAATTTAAGAAATATTCAATTTCCGATAAAATTTAACGATATTGCCAAATTCGAAAAACAAAATCCAAATATTTCGATTAATGTGTTCGGCATTCAAAATCTTCAAATCATAGGTCCTCTCTATCACACGAAATGTGTAAAGGAAAATCACATTAACCTACTGCTACTTTCAAACAAACGATCACAGCATTATTGCTGGATTTCCGATTTGGCCAAACTCTGTCGTACTCAAATCTCTAAACACAATGATAAAATACACATATGCGATCGTTGTTTATGTCATTTTAATAGCAAGGAACAATTAGAATCGCACACGCTGGACTGTTTAAATTTTAAACCTGTGAAAGTTGAAATGCCCAAAGAGAACGTTTTAAAATTTAAATCGACAATGCATCAGTTCAAGGCTCCGTTCGTTATTTATGCCGATTTAGAATGTTTGACGAGCAAGGTGGACGACGACGACGACGAATCGACGACGATGGCGACATATCAATCGCATATTCCATTTAGCATTGCTTATCAGGTCGTGTGCGCAACAAATGATGCTCTCTCACATTTTGAGCTTTATCGCGGCGAGAATGCCATTCGATGGTTTATGTTACAATTACAAAAGGAGGCTGACATTTTTTTGAAATATCTAAGCCTCAATTTGCCGCTCATCGCATTAACGCCTGCGCAGCAACGAGAATACGACACTGCAAAGATTTGCTATTTATGTCGTAACGTTTTTGTTAACGATTCGTCCAGTGAGAACTCGAAAGTTTGCGATCATGACCATGCGACGGGGTACTATCGCGGCGCGCTCTGTAAATTATGTAATTTAAATTTCAAGCCTAATAATGTTCTTCCAATTTTCTTTCATAATCTATCCGGCTACGATGCACATTTTCTCGTTAAAGAGTTGAACTTTGACGATGGAAAAATTGATATTTTACCAATAACGCGCGAAAGGTACATTTCTTTTACGAAAACCTATCGTAAAAATAACAAGACCATCAAACTTAGATTTCTAGACAGCTATACATTTCTTCCGTTTTCTCTCGATGAATTGGCCAGTTCGTTGACATCATCATCATCATCATCATCAACGCACAACTGTATCTTTTTACATAAAGAATTTCCAAATGATTTCCATCTCTTATCGAGAAAATGTCCGTTCCCATACGATTATCTCAATTCCTGGCTTAAATTAAACGACCGCGTTCTACCGTCTAAAGCAGATTTTTACAGTTTATTACACGAACGCGTTATAAGCGACGAAAGCTATGCGTACGCATGGAAAATTTGGAAGCACTTTAATATTCAGACTCTTGGTGAATATTCAGACCTTTATCTAAAGACCGACGTCCTTCTGTTAACCGATGTATTTGAAAAATATCGTCGTGTCTGTTTAACCACATACGGTCTTGATCCAGCAAATTTCTACACCTCGCCCGGATTTGCGTGGGAATGCATGTTAAAAATTACGGATGTCAAACTTGATCTGCTAACCGATATCGATATGATTTTATTTGTTGAAAGAGCCGTTCGCGGAGGCATTGTGCAGGTTACTCATCGACATGCCCTTGCAAATAACCATTTGTTGCCGAATTACAATTCTAATGAACCGGAATCATACATCATGTATTTCGATGCTGTTAATCTTTACGGGTGGGCAATGTCTCAACCTTTACCCCATAAGGAATTCACGTGGGTGACTGCCACCGATGAAAATTTACTTCGGGACATATTTCAACATCTATCGCTGGAAACGTCTTCATGCGACGAATACGGATATATCTTCGAGGTTAGTCTAAGATATCCCAATTCTTTGCATCGGTCGCACAGTGATTTGCCACTTCTACCTCACCATTTAAACGTTTCTAAATCGAAAAAATTAATGTGCACTCTCTTCGACAAGGAGAAATATATCTTGCATTACACGAATTTACTTCAGGCGGTACAGCTCGGCATTGAAATTACGCACTTTCATCGAGCCTTAAAATTTAAACAGTCAAAATGGCTTCAAGTATATATCGATTTAAATACACGCTTGCGAGCCGCAACGAAAGAACCCTTCGAACAAGCGCTCTACAAACTCAAAAATAACGCCGTCTTTGGTAAGACAATGGAAAATTTACGAAATCACCGCGATATTAAATTGGTGACGACATGTAAGGGTCCTTTCGGCGCCGGAGCTCTAATTGCCAAACCCAACTTTCGATCCGTCACCGTTTTCGACGAAAATCTAATCGCGATAGAAATGAATAAAACATGTATTCGCTATAATCGGCCAATTTACGTTGGCATGTGCATTTTGGACATTTCAAAACGACTAATGTACGATTACCATTATAATTACTTCTCCAAAATTATACAAAATACTAAACTGCTATATATTGATACCGACAGCCTAATCTATAGATTTACAATTAATTCCAATGAATTGAATATCTATGAAATTATGGCCCGAGACTGCCAGACAAATTTCGATACGAGCGGTTACCATCCAAATAATTCATTCGGGATTCCATGCGTAAATAAGAAAAAAATTGGCATGATGAAGGACGAACTCAATTCCAAACCACTGGAATTTAACGTAATTTCCGAATTTGTCGGTATCAGACCGAAAATGTACGCGGTTCGAGTCTACGGTTTGTGCAATGATATTATGCGTGCAAAGGGCGTGTCTGCATCTTCCATGCGACAAATTGATTTTCAAACGTATAAAGATGTTCTCTTTCAACAGATAACAAAATTTCTCAATAGTAATCATATACGATCTAAAAATCACAATGTTTTCTCGATACGTATTACAAAGAAGGCACTCGATCCGAACGATAAGAAACGTATTATTCAATGCGACAAAATATCCACGTTGCCACTTGGTTTCAATGCATAATTTGTGTCTGTGTGGGAGTTTTTTTATGTATTTTTAATTTAAGGTTTTATATTAAAATATATGTATTTTTTATTGTTTTTTATTAAATATATGTATTTATAATTTGATGCAATTTATTTTTCAAACCCGTCTCCAATTTTACGTCCGCGGCTTATCTCGTCGCCGGCGCTCGACGCGATTTAACCGCAAAAACATACGGACAACCCCCCCGCGCGCGCCCGCCACACATCTCATCGCAGAGACAGATGGCATAAGGCAGCGACATCTATCTCTCTCTCTCTCTATCAACGCGAACGTCAAGTCTTCTATCTACATTCGAGACTTACGAATGTCATCATACGCTTCTCTCTATCTATCTACCGACGTTTATTAACCACAAACATCCATCCCACATTGCTTTTTTATCTTTCACACGTCAACCACACGTCACACGTGAGAGAGAGAGAGACAACCTCCACCTTTAAAGACCGGATGTCAGATAACCTTACGGAACTTTCAATGAGTTAGAAAGAGACAGACATAGAAAGATACCCATTTCTCTACTACTTTCCATAACTATGAGATAGTTACCTGAAATTGCTGCTTTATTTACAATTTCAAGAAAAGTCTTTTCAAATAATACTGTATTTTTCAACCTGGAGACTATCATGTTGTTTTGTTTCAAACACATGGTTAATTTTGCTAACTGAACATTACTTTTAACGTAACAAATTATACCTGGCGAATAGTTCGAAATATTTGACAAATATGTACGCTGTTCTGCATCTTTCGTTAAGTTTCGTTGGTTTCCGCTAATATTATGATTTCTCCCCGGTAATACTAGTCGTATTTTAAGATATATTTTAATTTCGTTGATAACGAATACAGATTTTGATAAAAAACTTAGATTCCATTGTTTACCGTTAACGTATCATATGATGATACAATTCGTTGTTCTGTTCTTAATCTGTCGATTTGTACAATATAGGATTATTTTTTATGTAAATTTAAGTGGCCGGAATTCTCCTAAAATCTGTAGCCCTGATAGGGTTGTTACTCTACTTAAAGCTGCGTAGATCATTGCTCAAGTTATTCGACATGAAGGATTAAAATCAAAGCAGAAGATATGTTCATAACTTTGACCTTGACTTTTATGAATTATTATAGCTTCGGCCGGGAACTGTTTCCAGTATTGTTTAGTACTGCAATTTGTTGGATATATTTATTACTTTTGATGATCGGTGTCAATTGATGATCGATATTTTCCGATTTCATAAATTCCATGTAAGATAACCTGGCTTTATTACCAACAAGTTTAGAGTTAAAATCTAACCATAATTTATTTGGTTGTGTGCAATGTGGTTCAAAAGTAATTAATTTCAAAGTACCACAAGCACCTTTCACTAAGCCATCTTCAACATCTATATTAGTAATTATCATATATTTTATTCTTACGTTTAGGTTAATTAAATATGGTAAGCCATTTATATCGCAGGATTTTTATTTTTAATCATTAAATTTTCTAATCATATCATAATCTTGTACTGTTATAACCATCGAACTTTCATCAATAATTAGTAACTTTATATTGATCGCGAATACTGTTTGCTAAACCTGTTCAATCAACGAGTATAAAGTATATTACTCAGGAACAAACAACGGAAAATATCAACATGGAGGAGGAATGATAGTAGAGAGTAACATCGCAAGAAGTGTGCCAAGGTTTGTGCCTATTTCGGAGAGAATAATGTTACTCCAAATAGCAAGTAACCAAGTACCAGTAAATATCATCCACGTACATGCCCCAACCACCGACCATTCGGAGGAACAATTTTACACACAAATATCAGAAATATGGAAAAAATCCCCAAACAAACGAAAGGGGCAAGAGACTAAGTGTTTTGAAGAAGAACAACAGCTAATAGTACTGAATACCTTCTTCGAACTCCCAGCAAGAAGGCTATACACCTGGAGATCACCGATGGACACCCCGGACACGATTGTGAGAAATGAGATTGATTACATTCTGTTTAAATCAGAGAGTTATAAACAGCTTCACCTCTGTGAAAAAGTGTCCAGGGGCGGACGTACAATCAGATCATAACCCGGTAGTGGGTTAAATAAATGTAAGAACAAAAAAAGCAAAAAAGGAGAATAACAACACAGAAATTTTAAAATTGAAAGAAGATAGAAGAAGTTCAAAAACGTAGATGTGGAACAAAAAGAGGGACACAATTATAAGACCAAAAATAAGAGAACTGAAGCAAATACACTTCAGAGAGAAATTTGAGGAAACAGAACTTCTCCAAGAGAGACAAGGCAGCTTCAACGCACACCAAAAAATAAAAGAAGCGACTGGAATATACAAAACAAGACAGACCAATAAACTTATAAATAACAAAGGAAATATAATAATTGACAAGGAAGAAATCAAGAACGCTTGGAAGTTACATATTGAACAACTGTTCCAAGATGAAAGGCCAGACCCCCGGTAATAGAAGCAGTAACCGAACCAAACATTTTAAGTGCAGAAGTAAGATCTATACCAAAGCAAATGAAAGATGGCAGGCAAGGCACCCGGCCCAGATAATTTTCACGCTGAATTTGTGAAACTTATCGACGATGAGGGAAATTATTCAACCTTATATACAACAAGGGCAGCACCCCGCTGCAATGGCTTAACTCGGAGTTCATAACTATACCAAAAAAGTCGGGAGCTGAAAAGTGCGAGGAATATAGAACAATAAGTCTTTTGAGTTACCTATTGAAAATATTTTTAAAAGTCATACATAGTTTTCTATATATATAAAACATGCGAAGAAAACATAGCGAAAACACACAATTCAGATTTGTTTATTGGAACAAGGAAAGATGTAGAGATATGAATTGTGAGGTGTATGCCTGTTTCGTGGACTATAGAAAAGCTTTTGATAGGGTGCAACATCACAAGAAGATAGAAATCTTGAAAAAACAGGTATAGACGACAAAGACATAGGAATAATAATAAACCTTTATTGGAATCAGATAGCGAGTATAAGAGTGGAAGAATACCAAGCCGAGACAGTTAAAATTTTGCGTGGAGTAAGACAAGGATGTGTATTGTCGCCACTATTATTTAATATCTATCCATCTACACATATGTAGAGAAGCTCTGGACAATGCACAAGAAGGAATTTCGGTAAATGGACAATGTTTAAACAACAACAGATACGCCGATGATACAGTAATACTTACCGATAATTTGGAAGACCTGAAACAACTAATCGATAGATTAACTACTATACCTTGCTTTTAAACTAGGAGGAGTAAATGGAAAAGCCATATTTACACTGAAACTGAAACTGGCGCGAAACTTGTATGGGATACAATATATACACGATGTCATAACGATATGAAGCAGCTAATTCTGAAAAGAACCGATTTATTTTCTTTTGGAATTACGGAAAAAGAAATTACGAGCACAAAACTATTAACTGAAATGCAACCACATAGCATTATATAAAACAGGCTCGGTGTTGGCCAATTACAGGTGTAGGTTTTAGTACGGCAAATTTAAATCACTCCTCCTAGTTTAAAAATAGAGTATAGTAGCCATAAATATGGATTATATATTAACATGGGGAAGAGTAAATATATGATTATTAGCAAAAACAACGTTCCCACCAGACAACTAACATTAGAAAGTGGAAGAATCGAAAGAGTCGGCAAGTACACATATCTCGGCACCATCCTTAACAATCAATGGGGCAACTTGCAAGAAATTAAATGCCGAATTGAAAAAATCAGAAGTGTATTCATCAAAATATCAGCAGTTTTTAAAAGTTGAGACATATCCATGAACACAAAACTAAGAATGGTACGCTGTTACGTGTTTCCCGTGTTACTATATGGAATAGAGACATGGACACTGACAAACAATGACGAAGAAGATCGAAGCATTCGAGATGTGGCTCTGCAGAAGGATGTTAAGAGTGCGACAGAGCATACAATAAACAGTGAAATCCTAAGAAGAATGTCAAAGGAAAAGGAAATCATGAATACAATTAAAACAAGAAAACTACAATATCTAGGCCAGATTATGCGAAATGAAAATTGATATAATCTTCTGCAGTGCATACTACAAGGGGATGTAGAAGGAAAGTATTTATTTTATATGTATTACAGTAAATATTTTCCAAGGTTACCGGTCTTTCTGTTGAGTTTTCATATAATTTACGAATTTTTTTATGGATTTTAACAACAGTGCACATTCTTTTACAGACCTTTATAATTTTTCTAAATGTATCTTTAATCCCACTATTCCTGTTATCTATGGCAGATGCTGCATCTCTCAATAATTTGGACAAACATGCATCTACTTTACGAACATAATTTTTAATATATGATGCCAAAACATATTCTTCAAAGATGAATTGAATATTTATATTAGATTCGAATAACTGCAAGATAGATGTCTTTGTTGCATACTATTTCTAAACTGTTACGTTTTAAAAACATGCTCGTTCTTTATAATGATGTTCGTAAGGTAGAAATGTATTGTTCTTCCGTTATAAAAAAAAAAACCTTTATTGACATGTTCACTTTCTTACATTTTGTTCCTCTATATCCCCCCCCCCCCCCCCCCCCCTACGCCTCCATCCCTTTCTCCTTCCGCCAGCTCCTACCGCCGCTTTCTGTTTTCTTGGTTCCTTCATCCTCCTGATGTACCAATACCATATTTTTCCTTCTCTCTTACTTCTTCCCCACTATTTTATCTAACATCTCTAGTTCCCTTCCGTCTTCTCCCATATTCCTTCTCCAGTCTTTTCCTTTCTTGTTTTCTTCCTCGTTGAGTTCTATCTCTTTGCACTCTCCTACCCAATAATCCCATTCGCCCCATCCTTCTCCACAAAAATTACACCGCCTGTAGCTTTCCTCCATCCAGTACCTGTTCGCTTTCTCCTCACTTCCGCACCTGAACCTTGCTATTGTCCTTTCTTCCTCTAACGATCTCCCGCCCCCTAGGTATGCTGGTAACCTCCACTGTACTTTTAGAATATTGTATTTTGTGTTGTATTTTGCACTCTTGATTTTACTTTCCCGTTCCTGCGCTTCTACCATCTTCCATCTCTCCACTATCTCCCTCTCTATTTGCTTCCCTTCTCGTCTCCTCCTTTCTGCCTCTTCTGTAGCTAATCCTGCCTTTTCGTACATTTTACGTCTGCACTCCTCCCAGTTTGATAGTCCCATTCCCTTACTTCCCCTTTTACTTATCTCCTCTATTACCAACCTCACTAGTCTCTGTTCTGGCCCGCCCCTCGCTATCATCTCATACCGCACTGCCCCTTTCCCTGCCTCTACACCCAACCTTTCACTCCCCGACTCCTGCCTAACTATGTAATCTGGAGTCGATCTCTCCAGATTCAAAGCCCTTTTCATTTGCCCTATGTGTATCCTCTCCAATCTCCTGCTTTCTTTCCACCCCCATACTTCCGCCCCGTACATCAAAATGCTTTTTATGCATGTATTCCATATCTTCAATGTCTCTTGAAAATTCCCTCTCCTATTTCCCCACAGATGTCTCCTCAATCCTTCCTCTGCTAACCTCGCCTTTCTGCATGCATGCATCATTTGTCCTTCTCCGCTGTTATTTTCTCTCACTACGAACCCCAGGTACATCCACTCCTTCACCTGCTCTAATATGTCTCCTTTCCATGTTATCTTTACTTCCCTCCTCCTTTCTTGAACACCATTTTGATTTCGTTGTATTTAGCTCTTCTGTCCGTGAACCCTTCTAACCTTTTCGCCATTCCTTTTAACCCCTTCTCCGTCTCCGCTAATAAAACTATATCGTCCGCAAAAGCCAACGACCATATCTTTGCCGCTCCTAGTTTCACTCCCCCGTCTTGTCCTTTCCTTAGTATCCCTTCCAGTTCGGCAATGTATATGTTAAACAGTTGCGGACTTAGGGGGCATCCCTGTCTCACCCCTCTCTTGGTTTGGAATCTTTCGGACTTCTCCTTACCTACCCTCACCCTACACCATGTTTCCTCATATATTTGCTCGATCCTTGACCTAAAGGCGGCCTTTGACAAAGTAAACAGAAATACAATGTTTAAGATAATGGCAAGGATGGGAATATCGGAGGGGATACCGATATTCCCATCCTTGCCATTATCATAAACATTTTATATCTGGTTACTTTGTCAAAGGCCGCCTTTAGGTCCACGAACATCGCGTACGTTTTCCCACCCTTCTTTGCCAGCTCCCTCGCTACTATGTAGTTCAGCACGTATATGTTATCTCTCGTTCCCCGGCCTTTCCTGAACCCCGCCTGCCCATCCGGCAAGACTCCTCCGCCTTCCACCTCCTCCTCTAGTCGCCCCCCAATCACCCCTGCATACAATTTGTATGCCACATTAAGTAGCGAAATCCCCCTGTAATTTTCCGGTTGCTCCTTGTGCACCGGTAGATGGTCCGATTCTATTCTTACCCCCACCGTGAAACTATCCACCTCCGTTTTCGCCTCCTCGTTCACAATTACATAGTCGATCACCGACCTTCCGTTTGGCCCAACGTATGTAAACTCCCCTTCTACATCCCCCCTCTCCCGCCCATTGTGTGTAAACCAGTTCTTCTCTTCAAGCCAGTCCATTAGTACCCTCCCTTCTCCATTAATCAACTCGTCCCTTGACCTCCTTTCTTCCCTTTCCGCTAACCCCCTCCAACCTCCCAGCTCCGTTACTTTGCCCATCCTGGCGTTCATATCTCCCCCTATCATTATCACGTCTTCTACCCCCTCTGATACCTCGTTTATTTCTCCTAATATCTCTTTTATCCTCTGATTGCTATACACCGTATAAATGCTCCAACACTTGCCGTCTTTCTTGATCTTTCTTTCTTGGACATCCTCTGTATCTAACCTACTTTTTTCTATTTCCTCCCAACTCTCTCTGACTCCTGTTATAATTCCTCCTCTTGCTCTCTGCCTTCTTCTTTCTCGCACTGCCCCTCGGCATACCCATCTGAATCCTTCCGGCATGTTATCCTTACACCCTTCGCATGTTTTGTTATCTATCCATGTTTCCGTCAAGCCTACGAAATCAAATTTTTTTATGTAATCTTCCAAATCCTTGTTCATTCCTTCCTCCCCTTTTATCCATTTATTTAATCCAGCTATATTCCAAAAGCTTGCTGAGAAGCCCCTTTTAACTTCAGTCACCCCCCCCCCCCTCTTCCCCCTCTTCCCCCTCTTCCTCCTCCTTTCTTTCCTATCTTTTCCTCCCAACCTACATTACTGTTATCCCCTGCTTTATCCTCCTCTTGCTCCCCCCCTTCCGTCCTCTTGACAGTTTCCCCTCCTCCCGTACCTCCCCTTCGCCCCTGTGCCCCCTCTTCCTTAGTTTTTTGCTACCAGCCCCCGGGTTCGCCCTCCCACACTAACCATGTGTTATCTACCTTCAACTTCCTATACCCCATCCTTACTCTCTTTCCCTTTCTACCACTGCGTGCTTCCAAATCTGCTTCTGTATCTCCCTTTCCTTCTCTGTTAGATCATGGTCTATATATACCCTTTTTCCGCTTAGCTTGGACTTGTTCTTCATCACCTTTTCCTTTTCCCTTTCAGCAACCATTCTTACTAGCACCATGCCCTTCCCTTCCCCACCCACCTTATACGCCTCCTCTATCTATACCTCCACCTATAATTCTTCTTTTATCCATTTCGTCACTTGATCTCTTTCCTTACCCTTTTCCACCTCTAGACCTCTGATCACTAAATTGTTCCTTCTACTCTTTTTCTCCATTACTTCCACTCTGTCTTCTAATTTTCTGATTCTTTTTTCTCCCTCCATTTTTTCCTTCTCCCATTCCTGTTCCATCTTCTTTCTCCATTCCTTATCCTCTTGCCTTTCCTTTCGTAACTCCATCACCTCTTTCTTTGTCCCCTTTATCTCCTTCATCATATCTTTCATCATTTCCATTATATTTTCCATCGTCTTTTCTTTTTCGACCTCTTCACTTTTCTTGTCGCCGATTCTCGCCGGAGACGTCTGCATCCTCCTGCTCCTTGTGAAGATGTCAGTTCCTTTCCATTCATCTCCCTTTTCCTTTCCGCCCCCACTTGCCATTTTGCTTTGCTGTTTTTTGATACTCGGTGGGCCGATATTAATTAGATTCTTTAGCTGAATCACGCTCCGCAGTCAAACTCCGTAACACGTAAATATTCCGCTAATTAGATTGATCGGTAATAATTCGGTCCCCGCCAAATTTCTACGTAAACAAGAACGGATTCGTGCGCCGCAACAAAAAGTTTATTTATCGTTGTAATCCCGCGCGCAAAATGTCCACTAATACTAACGTCCGCCGATTGCCAGCCTTGGCACCGGGGTTTCCGGCCCACACTCGAAAACTTTGTCACCTTGTTTACCGCCGCGAATTGACCGATTTTACTAAAACTCTCTCAGTCTATTACACCTAGTTTAAACTCTCTCCCGTACGAATATTAAACTATTTCACTCCCTATTTCTACCACTAAACTACTCAAGACACGGAGCCGGAGAATAACACGTTACACTCGCTACGATACCAGACTCGGAGTCCGTTATATTTAATTTAGTTAGGATATCTTCAAAATATATTGATTTGTGTTTTTTTTTATAAAATCATTCATCAATTTTGGCTATTTTAGAGCAAGTTCTTCTTAGGAATTTCATATTTTTCACTCAATGGTTCGAATATCATAGTTCTAGCCATTACAGGAATGAAATAGTTAAATCTACATTTAGTTTTATTCATTTTGCGGTAACAAGTGTGCCGGTGCCTTTGCACCATCATTTACGGAACATTTTCGTTGAACCTATCTATAAATTGAACGCATTGGTTTACACTTTCCAGTTTAGAAATATCGTAAATAGGGGGGGGGGGGGCATCTTTTTAGGGAAACACAACAACACAATGGGAGCTTCGTCCAGGTGCCATTATTTCAATATTTTAACCTCATCTAAATGAAATGGTTCACTAACATATTGATTAAGTGAATTTGGGGAAACGGTATTATCATAGTTTTCTGCTTCCACCTCATGAATAACAAACTTAATATTTTCGTCCATCGGCTTTCATATTTTTCAAAATATTTCTGATCAGTGTGTACACAACCTCTTGCTGGCCTAATTGTTTCACACATATAATCTCCTATGAATTAACCTTGAATTTATTTTTATTTAGGAAATAACTCACAACTATATAAAATTCTTGTCAAAGCTATCCTTTTGTTCAGGTTTGATCGGGTTAAATAATACGACGATATTTTAAATTAAAATAATATATTTACCAAAATCAAATTCTCTAAATGTCCCAATTAATATACAATATTATATAAATTCATATATATATATATACGTTTAAATGTTTACCGTTAACAAGTTCTCGGTGCCTGTAAAAAAAAACAAAATTCGTGTACGCACATTATTTCCACATGCCGGGTATGAGCAAGAAATGCTGCGCGACTACGATGCGTTGACCGGTCCGTCCTTACCATAATCTAATCCCGCGTCGATATTTGTCTTATTTCTCATGCATATTCTAATTTTAAAATTATTTGTTGTGAAAAAATCTCTCTGTGCTCAATAAGTTGCAATTTAATTGACACAATTTGTTCTTATATTTTTGTCACTCGCCAATAATTGCAAATAAAATTTATTGACACAATTTGTTATATATATTTTTGTTATTTGCCAACAATTGCAAATAAAATTTATTGATACAATTTGTTATATGTATATATTGTTACCTGCTAACAAGTGCAAGTGCTGTTTGTTGATACAATTTGTTATATATATATTTTTGTTATTTGCTAATAATTGCAAATAAAATTTATTGATACAATTTGATATATGTATATATATATATATATATATATATATATAATATAATATATATAATATATATATAATATATATATATATATATAGGTACTTATCTTGTATCATGAGCAGTCAGTCGTTGAATAAAACACTTTTAGCAATATTAAAGTTTATTGCGACACCTTTTTTTGCAATAAGGTGTTTCGGAAACCCTTGTCAAGCAATAAACATTAATATGACAAATGACATTAAATAAAACCTATCGCGGTAATTTTAGTTTTATTTTGACCAATGTTGAAACTAACTTTTTCACATAGCTTTAGTTTGAACATTGATCAAATTAGTAATTAATATTTAAGAGATGTGACCTTTAATGAACTCATTGTAGAGCTGATCTTTAAGGTTGATGTGTGGTTCTATTTTGGTGCATGCTGGTGTTTACTTTTGCATAGTCATTTTTTATAGCATTGGCATGTATTAACTTGGAATTTATACGTTATCCTTTTAGAGCAGCCCTGCGTTTGAGTTGATTATTGGCACATTAATTTAAGTTTTGATTTGTATATTTTTTTAAGAGGTCTGACCAATGTTGAATTCATTTTAATCATTTTTAGAAAATAGAATTAAACATTGGTCATTCTAGTAGATTTTTATTATTAGTTCTCTTAGCTAGCCTTTTCACAATGGGAGTTTTGTGGCTTTAATATTAATTTCTAATATTAATTTTGATTTATTAATATTGAATTAATATTGTCACAAAATTCCAAGTGTCCAATATTTCATTCATTACAATACAATTTTTTGATCATTATTATTACAATTGCGGGTTAATTTATTTTTATCTTATCATATATATATTTTTTTTTTTATCGTTGTGATTTTAAATTGTATTGTAGTGAATTAAATGTTGGTCGAATACCCTAACTAGGTTTTTACAAGGTTTTCCCTAGTTCTTGCAGTAAATACTGGGGTAATAGAAAGTCGGCCTTGTTACCGCGATAGGTTTTATTTAATGTCATTTGTCATATTAATGTTTATTGCTTGACAAGGGTTTCCGAAACACCTTATTGCAAAAAAAGGTGTCGCAATAAACTTTAATATTGCTAAAAGTGTTTTATTCAACGACTGACTGCTCATGATACAAGATAAGTACCATTTTAAGTGATTTACAGTCGAGAATTTGTACAATAATTATATATATATATATATATATATATATATATATATAATATATAATATAATAAAAATCAAATTAGTTAACACATTCAAGCACAATATTAATGTTAGATTTAGTTTTCAAGGTCACACACACCACCATTAAAAATTATACATCATTACTTATTGTATAAAAACAAAAAAAAAAATTTCATATTCATTTCTGTTTATAGTATTAAGAACTAACTAATTTATAAAATAACATTAAAATTAACATAATTATAATTCAGAACCGTATGTAGACTATAAACTATGTATTATATTACAGAAAATTTCGAAAAAGGCCCCATGAGGCCGAAACGTTAATAAAACATGTTTTTAACAACCAAAAACACATGTATTTATTAAAAATATCTTTCAACTGTCGCAAAACCCAGATAAACAGAATTCTCAACTATATATATATATATAATATATATATATATATATATATTCTGTTATTTGCTTATAAGTGCAAATATAATTTATTACTACAATTTGATATTCCTTTTCTATTTGCTTATCAAATGCAAATACATTAACACCTTATGAACTAACATAATTCATTTTAAATTTATATTTTGCCAAACAAGTTGCAAATTATTCCATTTACCACTTATCTAGCCATTTGGTTGCCCTGTATTCAGGCACTATCAATAAAATATTAGCAAGTTTAAATATTCTTACCAATTTTTCTGCTTCCGGCCGGTCACTGGACCGAACTCTCTCTGCTTCGGGCTGGTCGCTCGCTCGGACTCCCGACTCCTTCTTTGGCTGGCCGCTGCGTTGAACTCCTTTCCCTTCCTCTTCGGGCTGGTCACTTCGTTGAACTTCTTCTTCCTTCTTGGGCTGGTCGCTTCGTGGAACTCCTGCTTTTATAGCTCATTCCCTACCTTATTTCTTCCCACACTTGTCTGCATCCCTGCTCTTACTTTACCAGGTGATCACCCAGGTGATCTCCCTACCATCTCTATTCCTTCTCGTTATTATTTTTTTAAATAAAATTAATCTAATTACAAATAAATTATTCTTATAATTATTATTTTATATTTTAATAAAAAAACACAACAATATGTCTTTTTAATTTAATCTGTATTGTTGTTATATACCTCTGGTGAGGTCGCGGCTTGAATACGCATCGTTAATCTGGTACCCTTATTATCATGCGCACGCTCATGAGATCGAATTAGTCCAGAGAAGATTTGTGAAATTCTTGTGCTTTCGAATGGATCATGTTTATCCCCAAATAAACTCCCAGCATAGGTGTTTGTTATCTCGTTGCAATGTTTCATCTCTCCACTATCGGCGAATCGTGCAGAGCATCGTGTTCTTGCATAAGCTTGTGAACAACCAAATTGACTCATCAGCATTGCTTGGCGAGCTGCTGTTTTTCGTGCCGCAAGTTGCAACTCGTCAATGCTCAACATTTTACCTACCCTTAGCGAGGACTAATTCCTGTCTTAAATCTCCGTTATATATCATGTGTAGAAACTTCAACAGCATTTCTGCAAATTGCGACATTAATAATTGTAGTATTAGTCAGTTGAGGAAAATCCTGGCTGAAAATTTAGATCCTTATAAGTAAGTAGCTAATTTTGGAATGTTCCCTATCGATATGTAATTATTAGAGCTTTTGCAAATGTCCTATATCTGCACAAATGTGAATCGCGTTTATTTTGTTTCTTTACTTTATTGCACTTTGTTCATTTTCTTGATATTCTTCATCCATTCTTCGTTTTTTCATATTCTCCATATTCCGATCTCTTTCTTCTTTATATTGCTCATCCGTTCTTATATTTTTCATGATCTCTTTACTAGTTTCTCTTTCTTTCTCCTTATATTGATCATCCATTGTTATCTTTTTCATAATCTCTTTATTAGTTTCTCTTGCTTTCTCTTTATATTGCTCATCCATTCTTATCTTTTTCATGATCTCCTTATTACATTGTCTGTCTTTATATTGGTCATTCATTCTTGTCCTTTCTTTCGCGTTATATTCGTCATCCATTCTTCCATTTTCCTTATTTATTTTATTAATTTTCCTTTCTCGTTCTTTATATTATTCATTCATCCTAATTTGTTTCATACGTGTTTTTGCTAATTTTCACTTGGTACTATATGATCTTCTATTAGCAATTATTGAACTATGATTGAATTATCGAACTGAAAAATAAATTTATACTAATAATATCAGAAATATTCGACTTAATGAATATGACAAGTAAGATGACTTTTAAATTAGAAACTCGAAAAGTAGGTATCCTATTCTATTGTGTTGTAAGGGTTTGTTTCAATTTAGTTGCCAACCACAGCCTTCAATTTGCTATTACTCTATTCCTAGATGTTCACTCAAGTTCATTCAACGAATATTTGTAGCTTCTCTAAATACATAGCAAACTAAAAATATTTAATAATAAAACGTATATATGTACCAAGTATACCAGTTTCCGGTGAGTTTCCACGAATGTGGGAATTGCCACCAAGCCGCTAATGTAAATATTGTCTGCTCTTAATTGTCGTTGCACTTGCACTCGGATAGTGGTTGGTTTGATTTATTAAATAAAACACTACTTATCAGATAATATTTCAATAGTGTTAATAGTGCTGCATATTAATATTGAAAAATTGTTGGAGTAATTCGCATAAAATATATGAATGTCATTAATACATACGAATGTCTGAATCTGTCTGAAAGCGACGTTAGTGTATACCCAAGTATTGCGTTCCTATTCATCGGTTTGTGTGAAAGCGTAATAAATTCCACGATTCGTTAAAAATTTATAATAAATACGCCTGTGTTTGTACATCTGGTAACATTTCTATGCCTGTAGCGAAAACGCCAGAATTAATTGTATGCGCCTCCCGTCCAAACGTTAAACTATCAGACATTATGTTTTAAGACGTTTTGTGAAAATTCAATTTATTGCTTTTAGTGGGTACGTTAGATTATATTTTATGGGGTCGCTTTGTCCACATGTCTATGGGTATTATTGCAATAGATTAAAACCGTACTTACTTGTAAGTCACTCGAACTGCATCGAATTATTTAAACAACGAACACAAAGTCAGAATTATTACAAATGAGAAGGAATTAAATATCACAGTGGCATATTGCCATAGAAATTAGTTTTTGGCCTCCCGGCATGTAAACATTGTAACTATGCACCGTACATGTCACATGTAACTTCGTGTTTACGACGACTGTGCGTTTTCCCCGTTTTCCCGCATAGTGTGCGGTAAAGTAAATAATCCTTCTTTTTAAACTCCAGAGACGTAGGAAAAATACGCAATTTTGAAAGCATGAAGCCCATGTTCAGGAGAACGAGATATATTAATTTCTAATTCAATAAGTATAACAAAATACACAAAATTTAAATATTAATTTAATATTAAATTAGTCCAAACACTCCGCTGGGCATCGTGTTTAAGATATAAACTGCATGCAGCAAAATGCAATTCCCTACATTCGATTATAAATAGCTAATAATAAACGTACCTACCTACCTAATAACCATTAACTTTGATACAATTATTTAAATGTAACAAATCTGTCAAATCTGTCATAAACAATGCAATGTTGCCAAGTTGAATAAATAAAATATATAGGTATAAAAAGATGACTTATTAATTTAAAATAAAACTATCGGCCAAAAAATTTTATACAAATCTCATGCGTTAAGTTATTTTACAGCGCTCCGGCAAATGAGGCACTCGCCCTTCGGGCTCGTGCCTCAAACGAAGCCGTCACGCTGTAAAATTGAACTTCTCGCATTCGACTGTAAATAACTATTATCACACACCTCTGTAGCAAGCATCGTAATTGATAAAAATGGCACACCAACTCATTTAATGTTTTATTTAAATGTTGCTTGTATAATAAAGTGCCTTAGAAATCCATATAAATAGCTTACCTTAGTGCGGAAAATGCGTTTTATTCACGAAATGTATCTATTTCAACAAACGATCATTTTAGCGCACACACATTATTAATCTGGTATTCGATAGAAATTAATTGACTTCCAAGAAACTGCGAATGTAAGTGACACTTTCAGTAATTTTAAAATAAATATTTTCACACTTTCGTAGAAAAACTAAACATTTAAAAAAACCCTTACTAGGTTTATGAATGTAATAAGTATATTGATTTCGCGTCTATAGTATAATAATCACATTATAGAAAAAATCTGACATACTAGTCCAACTGCAATTTTATTCAAGCCGGTGTTAAAAAAATCTTTTCTTATACTTACTTATGCCCCATTATGGAAACATGCGATAAAAATAAACCATTATTTTCGGTTAAGATATTGCTTCCAAAATAGGACTCCTTGCTGCATACAAATCTTAAGTTTAAAGTTTCATAGCTCTAGACACACACATACACACATACATTTCGAAAATAGTCAGAATCGATTCAGGGGACCTCAAAACGTTAATACCCGTTAATATCTCTAGTTGGAAATGATTCCTCTACTAGGATATTCTCCGATAGTAAGGGATATTCTAATTTTCTTCCTTTTCTATTTGCGCATTCGCATTGTTATCGGTATCTTATTTGTGTAGATAATTCGGACGAAGGAGCGGTTGCCGAAGAAAAGCACACCACAGCGGGCAAGTATTACCTATGTTCATTTTAAACTATAATCCTCTTCATTGTGAGTGCAATCCAACTGAATATTGTGAATGCCCTTTGTCCCATTTATAATGATAGCTGACTTTTTAGATGCCTTGTCAACCATTAAACCTTTTAAATTATATTCCTTTACATCTAACATTATTTTTTATTGCACACTATTATTGCAGAAAGTTCTGAGGAGGAAGAAGAAGACGATTACGAAGAAGATAATGATGAAGAAACCGAAAAAGAAGTAGAAGGTGAGATATCATGAAACGCGTTGTTTTAATCGGTGGATTAATCAAATATACAAATATATCTCTTACAATTTCCACAAAATTCACCAAATATTTCATTTCAAACCTACAACAATACATTCTGATAATTACTGATTATTTTACTACCACTGCTGAGTTGAAGAATTAGCAGTGTGCTCAGTACACATCCATGTCACATGTCGTGATTTTTCCTGTTTTACGCTAACGAAGTTTTCTTTTCACTTACACAGACTTTTTCTACCACCACTAATTTTGCGGCCCACTCACCTTCCTTCTAAGACTTTCTATATGTCACCTGGGTTAAATCTGCCAAGAGGTTTCCTTATAGCATCCGTCACTACTCGGCTTGGTCTGAATCCGTATTGCGAATCCTTCAACGATGGTACTAATATGCCTCTTACCCTTTTTTTCAAAATCCTCGCTACTTAAATTCCTGTAGTTGCGCCTTTCCTTTTTTATAAATTGCGATAGTTATCGCCATTTGCTAGTCTCCTGGTGGTTCGTATCTCTGCAGTACTCGTCGTACCGTTTAAGTACTCGCTCGTTTTTATTTTATAAAAGCCTGGTGCGTTACTATTCTTCACTTTGCGAACAACCTTCTATTCTTTGTTGCTATCCCTCTGAGTTCGTGCTTCCTCTTCTACCCTTTCTGTTGCTGTCATCTCAGGCCCTTCCAATAGGTCGTGGAAGTACTCTTATACTCCATATCTTCATAATCTCTTCCATTTCTTTTTTTGCTTTCCACTATTTTTGCGGTCCTTCTCTTGCTTTAATCCACTTTATTAGTATGAGACAATGATCGCTCATGATTTTGGACCTCTTCTTATATCTTTTATCTTTCCCCTCCACGGAATGTAGTCAACCACTCATTTCTCATTTATGCTGTGCACTACTCAAGTATACTAGCGTATCCTCACATGTCGAAAATGGGAATTGGCTACTATCAGTTCATTCTCACAACACAGAAATGTAGTATTCTTTCCATATTACAGTTTTGTGTTCTTCCGTCCTGTTTACCGAAATACCATTTCATTCCGTTGTTATTAATTCCCACTCTCCCATTTAAATCCTTCATCACAATTATTCTCTACTTGCTATAGTCTACTCTTCTTTGGCCATCTTTCATTCGTCATCCGTTGAACACGTCCGAACCATCGTAGCCTCTTTATTTCTTTGGTTTCAAGTGTGTTAATCTGTATTCCCATTTCCTTTACGATATCGGTATTTCTCACTCGGTCCATCCTTGTTTTCTGGCAGCATCTCGTCCAGTAGTCCTTTTCAGCAGCGTTTATTCTCGATTTGCTTCTTTTATACATAGTCCACAGTTCGAATCCATACGTACCAATACTTTCGACCACCGTCTTATACATTAGGATTTTAGTTCGCTTAGCTATTTGTTGGTTAGTAGAACGCCATTTAATTGTCTGGTAGCAGCTGTCATTTGCCCAATCATGCTTGCTATTTCATCATTATCGTCTCTATCGTCTATAAGCTTTGGTATATTTTATATTCATCCCCTCGATTGACAGGTCGTTTCCATTGCCCCCTATAACCAAATAATATTCAGTTTTATTGCGATTTATTGAAAGCCCCCATTATTATATGCTGCGTCCATGTCGTCTTCTGCCAATATAACTTGGTCGTCCGCAAAGTGCAGGGTGAACAGTTCGTCGTCGTCTAATTGGATCCCTATATTTTGGCATTTTCCCGCCATTTTGTTAGGGCTTCTTTTATATAAATCTTGAATAAGATATAAGGGGGCGATACTGCTCTTGTTTGAGACCTTTTTGATATGTATGTCTTCAGATATTCTGCTACCGGTTTTTATAACCGCTGTCATATTTTGATATACGCTTTTGACTGCAAGTATACAGTGCGTTTTATTTAAGTATGGCCATAGGGATTTACATGGTAAACATTTTACCCCATGTTAACTTTTGTTGTCGTACTAAAGGAGGAATAGGAAGTTTTGGATGTGCCGCAGCGAAGTTATCCACAATTTCACATGCCTTTTATGTATACAGTTACAATTTCCACTCGTTCTTTAATATTATAAACAGACATTTTCTTCCAAAATTCACATTAACAAACTTTCGTGCGATTTTATAACCTTTAGTTGTCAATAAGCATTATGACATTTACGCCAAGTTGATGTTTTGTCTTAATTATTTGTGTCATTAATTTCAACTTTGAAAGCGAAAATGAAGAATTCTAACACGCTTGTCTTTCAAATAATGTACATTTTGTAGAAAAATGTTTGATTTATTGATAAAAACAACAGATTGTTTCAAATTTGAACAACAAAAGTTGGGGTACAATTTTTACCATGTAAATCCCTATGGCCATACTTAAATAAAACGCACGGTATAGAAAGCCCTTATACCTTGTTCCTTCATAGTACTCCACAGACTCCTGAGCGGCGCACTGTCATATGCTTTTGTTAAACCGATACACATCACGTGCATATCCATATTGTATGCTAGCCTCTTCTGTACGGTTTGTTTGATGGTAAAGACATTATCTATACATGACCTGCCGGCTCTGAACCCGGTTTGCTCTTCAATATCTTCACATTCTTTTTCAATTCTCGCCTTAATAATCCTTCCATATATTCTAGATATTGAAATTGTGACGCTCATACCTCGATAATTAGAGCAGTCTCTTGTCACCTTTTTGTTAATTTTGCAAATGTAGGTGGTGGTCTGTTGGTATATCGTGTTCCCTGAGAAAGGTTAAATATTCGTGCTAACATTTCGACCAGCACCTCCGTTCCTTCCGTTATCAATTCTATTGATATGTCTCCCGGGACAGATGCTTTACCATTCTTCGCGGCCCTTTTTACTTCTTCTGGGGTAATCTCCTGTTCTTCGTCAAGCATACTGTACTCTTCGTCATATTATCTGTCTTTGTTAAGGATATCTTGCCTATCCTCCGTCAGCAGGGCGGTGTAGAGCATTTTAATTTTTCCATTCTTCCCTTAGTCATTGTGTCTATACGGAGTCCTTTGATTACTTTCCATGCTTCCGACGATCTGGTTCCGATATAGTATATTATAAAACAAGTTACAGAAGGCACTGTTTCAGGCATGCGTCCGAAATTCAGCCACGAGCCGCGAAGGCGAGTGGCTGAACGAACGAATGCCCTGAATACTATTTTTACTACTTTGCGCCCTTTTCACATGAAAAATTAAACTTAACTTAAGTAATTCAACATTTAGGGATATTTGCGCGGGTTGGTAACGTTTGTGTGAAATTAAATAACGAGGCGGTCGAACGTTTAATTTGAAATGTCAGTTTTCTTTGACGCAATATGAGTTGCAAAGACTTGCAATGTACTCCACCCGAAATACGGGAAATTGGACAAACTACGATTGGGAATTTATTTCCGAACAAGTCGCGTTCTTAATACAAACACAAATATAAAAAAAATCGAAGAATGGTGCAACGAAAACAATGCAAAGATTATTACTTACAACTGACATTTCGTTGACGTTAGAGGCTGCCAACCGTTGCCAATATAAAGAAAAAAATTATACCAGAGTCATGTTAGCACTCAAATTTTCATTTTAACACTGTTTTGGGTGCTAAAATGAAGTTATTGCCAACGCAAAGTAGAAAAACATATTTTTCGATACCCTCACACACTGTGTCCCATATTCTATTTTTTGCTCAACTACGCATTTCTTTACTTAATTGCTTCTATGCTCTTGTATACCGTTTTTTTTTGTTCCGTATATTTAGTTGATAGCCACTTTTGGTACAGTAGTTTCTTCTTCTAATGTATTTTTCCTTCAGCTTCTTTGTTCCAGTTGGGAAGCTTGTCTTTATTTTGTTCAACCGGTCCCAGGGCTTCCTCGGCTGCTTCTTTAAGTCTCAGCATCAAATCCTTATAAATGGGTATGCCACATGAATAGTACATTTCGCTAAGCTTTTTGCTTAGTCTTAATTTGTAAAGGTATTTGGTCGAATCGTCTTGAAGGCCTCGTAAGTCGACTCTGTGTGACCTTAATATCTTAGGTTCACCATCTGTAAGTGAATTACGGATTTGACATTCTTTGTGATAGTACGGAAAATAAACCATAGAAAGAAGTAAGAAGTTATCCGTACCTCATTCTGCGCTTCTACTTCCACTTCTACTTGTATTTCGACTTGTTTGCACACGATATAGTTGACTTTAGTTGGCGGGTTGGTTGGGACCACGTGGATTTGTGAATATTTTTATGACAGTAAAATCCATTTAGTATCTTTAGTTCATATTGCTGGCATATTTCAATCAGCCTTAGTCCATTATCGTTCACCACCTCCTTCCCATACATGCCTGCTATATCATTGTTATTTTCTTAAGTGCCTATTATAGCAATTTCACATCCTCCATACTGTAGGTGAACTATCAGGATTGTTTCGTTTATTGGCTCCTAGGTCTTAATGCACTTGCCAATGATTTGCTTAAGCAGGACATAAACGCCTGCAGCTGCCCTTTTTGCTTCTTCGATGCCGCTATAGATATGCATATATTCACCGATATCTTCACTTCCATTTCTCTTCTTTTTGGTCTCTGTTGGAATTGCAATATCAGATTGGAACTTGTTTATCTCATTATGACTTCATCTCTTTTAGTTCTTAGACTAAAGTATCTATATTCAGTGTCCTTTTTCGTTTGCCTTGTCGTTTCCATTTTACTCCGTCCATATTCTGAGGTTGAGTGCTAGCATTTTTCGCAATAAGTTTTTTTTCATGGCCCACCGCCAAAACCCTCCTCCTTTACCCGGGCTAGAGATCGGCAGTGACAACTGTTAGTGCCTCTTCACACGTGCCGGATTGGAACCGAGGCCGGGTTGTCGGTACCGACTAGCCGGTTTTATTTGAGCCTTTTCACACTAAGCCGGTTTACATCCGGTCGGTATATGTGACGAACGAAAACAATACTTCGTACGTACGTAGAATTTGGCAAATAGTCAGAATAGAATATAAAAACACAGCTTAAGTGAACGAAACCAGATTGGAACCGGGTGACAGTGCAATGCACCAGCCGAGTTCGGCGGCCGACTAGCCGGTCTCCGGCGACCTTGGTTGCAGTGGAGCCATCCGGATGCTATCCGGGACCGAAATGTCGTAAACCTAGTAGTCGGCAAAATTACTACGTATGGAAGCTCTCATAAGACTCAATACACTTGCCACCGGACAGTCGGTACCGACTACCCGGCACCGGCTGTGTGTGAAAAGGCACTTAGGCCACTCAATCCACCCATTAGTTGCCCCAGGCGGAGTTTAGTATTCTTTCATTTACAAATTTTTCATTTTTTACTTCACCTTTTATTATTATCGCCACGCTCTTGCAAGATCTTTTCTAGTTAGCTCTGACCTCATCATTCAGTACGCATTCGTCAGTTCTATGGCTCCTTTCCCATTCTTTTTGTTTCAGTTATACTCCAAACTTGCATCTCGCGTCTCTTGAATTAATTATTCTTCATTCAACTTAGCCCTTTCTTCTGACATTCAACGCCCCCCTTTTTGCTGATTCTCTTGTTTTTTTCTTTTCCACTTCCCGTCCCCTTCTGATTTCTTCTTGGGTCTTTTCCATTTCCCCTTTTTTACTACCTGCAATTGTTCTCGGTTGTTTTGTTTCAGTAATCAATTGATATCTTTAATCTACTTCAATATCAGGTCATTATCTCCTATAATTTTCGATATCATTCCCATCATGGTGTGTAACCTGTGTAAATTTTTCTCATTTATTGATGTTCCTGTTGTCTTCAATTTTCATTATTAATTTAATTTGATTGATCACACTTTCTATTACATGTCGCGTAACATAATTGAATTTAATAACAATAATAAGTATAATACAACAATCGAATTATTTTGGATATTTTTAATATTTTAACTTCACGCAAATACTCTCCCTTGTTCTTCGAGCTTCGAACTTTTTATTTGATAATATAAAAGATTAGGTAAAATCATTTACAGCACAACACACGGTATAATATTTTATTTCTTATAGTATTCGTATGTTTTTCTTTATTATACATCAACATTAAATGGGGAACTCAAAGCGAGCCATGTACCAAATTAATTAATAAATCAAATTTGTATTTAACGTGATAACCGTTATCTCCAATACTTAAGCACATACGGTATATTTGAATTTTCTTCCTTGATGCATTTGCGTTTCCAAATTGTAATCGGCATCTTATGTGCCGTTTGTCTGCTAAATTTCATTTTAATCGACGAAATTTCAATTAAAGTTTCAGCAGAATGTTCAATTTCCATTTACGAAAATGCTAATGCCTTTTGTAATTGCAGGCCATAAGACTACCATTAAAGCTGAGCTGGGAGAAAGGGCAGATAATTTAGGTGATGGTATAGCGAATAACAACCACGAAAATATTAATATCTTGTAATGATTATAGATGATAAAACTACGACTGAAACTGAAGAATTAGGTAAGTGCACCGCCATTAAATGCCAATAATACTTCTTGCGTTCATTGATGTCATTTTAATATAAGTGGCACCTAAACACAAATAAGTGGCATAATAATATAATAATTGTTGTCGTTAATGAATGTTAGTATACGACTTTCAATTTTGCCCACTCTACATCAGTACGATCCTTAACCTGTGGAATGCGCCACCCTAGAGGAGCTTGGTAGCTGCTCTAAGCCAGCATTTTGGAAAATATAAGAAAACATATTATTAAATAATATATTTAATTTACTGAAAGAAAAGCAGTAGAATGACATAATAAAAATGAAAAACACGTTTACACTGATATAATACACTTATTAGAATATTAGAAAGATTAGAAAGTGAGTAGTTTTTCTATATTTACCAGAAATCAATATTTTTTCTTCAAAGCAGCCACCGCAGAAAATCCGGTTTCACAAATGTCTATACAAAGTACAGAAAAGATTTGTATTTGAGCACTGGTACTGGTACTGTGTGAGTACTGTGTTACTGTGCACACTATTACCCGCAACCACCGATTGCAA
The DNA here is from genome assembly GCA_959613385.1 of Geotrupes spiniger. NCBI lineage: Eukaryota > Metazoa > Arthropoda > Insecta > Coleoptera > Geotrupidae > Geotrupes > Geotrupes spiniger. Next base: position 22,377,183 of record OY390740.1, on the reverse strand, counting down.
GCGGTGCATACAAATAAACAAAAAAGCGTTACAGGCAAGAAGGGACTCAAAAATTTATCTAAATTGTTTTGAATGGTTGGTGTACTTTTGTTATATTGAGATTTGACTGAAGTCCCTCGACTCATTATCGAAAAGCCCAAATAAATTTATACAGCCGTAGCTAAATATTTACAGTGTTTTAAGTATCAGAGTAAGTTGGAAAAGAATATCGTTCTAACTTTAAAGCTAACCACCAACGTTTATTTACCCAACAGAATAATAAACTGGTATAAAAGTATTTCAATAGTAGCTATATGGCAATGTGCTACCGCAACGTATAATGCGAAAGAAATTTTAATAAGGAGAAAAAATTACTAAAATAAATAAATAACCACTTACCGTATATTCCAGTCCGCAGTTAGCCAACGACGGAGCCCATATGATGAAAATAAAAATAAGTACAGAGCCAATGGAAAGAAGTGAATGGTACATTACAGCGGAATAAAACAATTATGCATGAACCTGCTATACATTTGTCACAGAATTGATTCCTGTGAAACTTATATCGCGTTTCAATTACAATTACATTATGGTCCTTTTGTTTAAACATATTCTAAATTAACTTATCTAACTTAATTATACGACAGACATCCTTATTTGTTCAATTATTTACATGGAATTATTATTCGAAAATTTACGATCCTGAATCTCTCCACCCGGTTCGATCTAAACCTCTAACAAATCTGTTATTCTATTTAACAATTTTCCTGTTAATTTATGACCTCTACAGTATATAACTCACTTATATCAATGAAATAGCTTTTATAAGGACCGTTGCGATTAGAATTTGGGACCAGTCCCATAACCATCCGGATATTTTTTGGTATTTTATGAGTAAATACTAAATGATTAGCATACGTTTTAAATGTTGACTTGATATACAAATTAGTGCAAGCCTTGCACAAACGTTGGAGTTGTGCAAATACATCGACCAACAAAGATTGCAATTTAGTCGGTCAAACAGACCTCACATAGCAGAATGCGCGTGAAGGTATTGACGTTCAGGTGGCACACTGGCTCCCCCATACACTGTCTTCAGTGCGAAATTTTTATCAGTGTATAATAATATCCAAAAATATTTTTTTGCTAATTATTGACATGTGAATCGTTACGGAACGTCACAGTTTTCGCAAAACGTTTATAAATATTTCGCAATTGGCCATAGAATAGTTATTTATGTATCATTTTGGTAAAATTTACTGCTTTGTATGCTGGACGTGAATAGTTTCGCGTTTGCCTTGGCAACTAAAATGTTATGATGACATTTCGTAAACGAGTTGGAAAATTTTAAGCCGTTACAATTATTTTTTACTTATATACTACTAATGAATGCGAAATGTCAGTTCTTGTCACGCCATAAAAGTACATTTACAACTGGTTATAAAAAGAACGAGTTTCTGCGACGAAATTGAAATATGACAGCGTTGACAGTTCGTAACGTAATAAGAAAATAGGTATTTATGTATCAAGTTGTAAAACGTAGTTTCTTTTATCGAATATGAAATGGTGCTTTCATTCGTAAATTTAAAATTTTTTATATTTTTCCGTTTTCGCAATGTTAATATATTTACATTTCGAATACTTTTACTATTTAAGACTTTCGTTCTGCTTTTGACAATATTGACATGTTTGTGCATTTGTAGGCAATATTGTAATTTAATTATGTACATAACACTGACATAAATTCATGTTGTTTTTTTATTTAATTGTAGTTCTTACAACTTCGAACTGTAGTCATTTGACATTTTTTTATTTTCGTCCGTTTTCAGTTGCTGTGTTTTGTTATTGTTAATATCATAACACGAAGTTATAAAATGTAAAGATACCAACTCTCAAAATTGCTAACCAACAATGAAAATGAATTTCAACTAATGTATCAGGTGATGGCAGTTGTATCATCATTCAGAACATCCGCACCGGATGTATAATTGCTGAAGTGGGGAGCCCTAAAGAAGGAGCTTTTGAGTTCATCATCATTATAATACCATTATAATACTAACTGGTGGATCGCTAGACAATATTGTTTTTGAACTTAATTGCAGCAATTAAGTCTCTTGTTTAGTCTCCGCAAGGTGTTAGACAAGGTATCGTCTCGTCAGTGTTCTGTTGTCAGTGGTTCGTTAGGAGTGATTGGCTCGCGCCAACAAGTTTTGATGGCCACTACATGTAAAGGTATTTCAACAACTAAGGTTCTTGGTAATCGCTACTGACGAAGGGTAATAACCCAGAAACAATATTGTCTAGCGATCCACCAGTTAGTCTTCATGGACCTGTTTTAATTAATGTTCACTGCACCATTGAGGTGTAAGATTCGACCATCTTTCGTGTATATATATATATATATTGAAAATGTGTCTTGTCAAATATGACAGAAAAATGTAAAATTTACACGAAAGATGGTCTAATCTTACACCTCAATGGTGTAGTGAACATTAATTAAAACAGGTTCATGGACCTGTTTTAATTAATGTTCACTACACCATTGAGGTGTAAGATTAGACCATCTTTCGTTTATATATATATATATATATATATATATATATATATATATATATATATATATATATATATATATATGAAAACGAAGGTTATCGGTGTTGACGGTCAGTTTGTGGCGTTAATGAAACTCAATTAGATACTTTTCAATTAAGTGTCATGTAATATTAGCAATTGCAAACACTAAAATAATATTTACAATACTGAGTTACACTTGAATAGAACAAACATTATCCAAATTTGCGATGAAACGTCAAGATTGAAAATATATCATAGGATAAAAATTATTTAAAAAACAGGTTATGTCTGAACACGTTAAAAATTAAAACAATAACGGATGACTCCAAATCTGCCAACACACATAATTTAAGGACAGTTGGTGAAATGTTTTGTTTACTTTATGGCACGAACTATTTGAATTTGAAATTTGCATGCTAAGTTATCCCATCCGTAACGTGTGGATTATCACGATTAAATTGTAGTAAATACGCATAAATATTACTTAATTTATTGATGTCAGTTCTAAAGTTAATTGAATTTGTTTTTTTTTTTTTTTTGAATAAGATACATTTCAAGAAAATTTCTATGTTTGAATTGGGAATGGCTATCAATAATTGTGGCATTGTCCAAATCAAAAGTATGGTTCTTTGTTCTAAAATGTACAGAGAGGGCACAGGAATTTTTTTCTATTTTACAATCACTCTTATGTTGGACAAGTCTTGAATGCAACCATTGTGATATCTGTCCAATGTAACAGCCATCCGTTGCAATTAATTTTATAGACAACAATTTAAAAACAATAATGATTTTATTGTTTTTAAATTGTATTTAGCTATTTTTAAATTATCAAGATTGCAAACTTGTATTATCCTATTTGTAATGTCTTATATATATGGTAGAGGTTTGTAAACAACCGCAACCTCACCTTGTTGGTTATTAATATTCTCCTCTAGTCGTACTCTTGTAGTAAATAGTAAACTATTTGCTAATGTCCAGGGATAGCCGTTGTTGACAAATATCTCACTTAATATTGTTAAGTCCTTTTTGTGAAATTGAGGGTCGCTAAGTTTGATGATTCTATTTTTTAAACCTGTAATATTATTATTTTTTTGTTTAACGGGGTGGTTGGAATGAAAATTAATAAATCTACCAGAAGCCGTAGGTTTCTGGTACCAATCAAAGACAATACAGTTGTTAACTTTTACTTTTGTATCTAGGAAGGGTACAGATCGGTCGTCCTCTAATTCATACGTGAATTGTATATGATCATTGAACTCGTTGAAAATATTTAATATATCCTCAACGTGTCCAACTGGTACCGCACAAATGATGTCATCGACATACTTTTTTAAAAAGGGTAAATGAAATGGTAATGCCAGAATGATGTAATCTAGCATGTAATCTAGCATAATAGCACAAATAGTTCTAGAATTATTATTGTGTGCAATGTAAATTTGCCCTGTTTGTATCAAAATTATTCCTTTCCTAGAATATTTTTTTCTAAATACACTATAAGTCGATCCTTTATTATCATTTCAAATATTTTTGAACATAGCCAAAGAATCTATATTGGTCTGAAGTTGTTCATACCCTTTTTGCGAACCGAAACAATTCTCGCTCTCTTCAGTGTATCGGAAAAGCTATTTTCTTGTATGGAGAACTTAATTAAAGGATTGGCAGCGAAGTGTACTTGTATCTTTTAATGCCTTAATGCAACATTCCAGTTCTTGTTCACATTTCTGTGCAAAAAGTAATGAATTGCAACTATTTACTTTTACTTTTCTTCAATAAGTGTTGTAGACTTCTTTGGACTTCAAATTTCAAATTCTTAGTGGTATATTTACTAGTCGTGGTAACAAAATGATTACATTAATTTGAAGGTAGATTTATTTCCGCTACGTGCTATTTTGTCATCTTGTCATTTGTTACGTCCATTTTACGCGAGACAATCTCGGCCGAATGGAATTTGATTTTAGGGAACCCGTCGTGTTTCCGTGTTTATTGGCGATTTACGGGACCGGTTGGAGATTGCACGTGAGTCATCAAATATTAAATTCTGTCCCTTTTGTTCCGTGGCCATCCGAGAATGTAGTTTTGACAAGTCGAAGTGAGTGGCATCGGTGACTTTGGAGCAATTGCGTGCCTCTATTTTTGTTTCACTCCCGTTTGTTGTGGATCTGCGTCAGAGTTGGACCTCGTTGGAGAGCCATTCCCATTGGGGGATATATTTCCACTGTACAGTACCTTGTGGATGATATACCATTTTCTGCATGGATTTATGTCGCCGTTCAATGAAGGTAACGAGTTAATCTTTCTTTATACTTCTTCTTGAAAATTCCACCCTAAGTTACGTATTTCGTTTTCTTAGGGTTTTCGGGAAAAACCGATAGGCCGCACGATACAGCGATACACCGCCTACCTATAGATATTATGGTATGTAGGATCGAAGGTGATTTGACATTTTTGGATGTCGACATCAACCGAACCGCGTGGCGAACGAATATTATTTGACGGCTGAATATCTTACGATGTTCAATTTGATGTTTGTTTACGAACATGGTGTTATTCTTCGAATCAGTAGTCGAGGTTTAATTTAACTAGTGTGTTTAAATCAACGTACAATCATGTTTACTTAATGTTTTTGAATCCAGGTTGGATTAGTGTATTTAACTTTAATTTGTGTGTTTCATTTTACATTTGCCTCTAAAGTAATTTTCAAGTAATACTTCAAACTATCGGTTGGTGTCGCAAACTGTAGATACGTACTTTTGTTTTCTTGAATCGAACGTAGATCTTTTATAACCAGTTCAAAAAAATTGTTTTAGTCACTCGCAAGGGGGTACCTTTTGGGACTAAGATTACACTTTTTTTTATTGTATTCCTAAGCCGTTTAATTCTCCGGAATTAGCTAACTCCGTGGATATCGGACACGATGTGAGTTTAATTTGTTCATTATTTTATGTTTGTGTAACGGTAATTTTCTTTGGCATGGATCTGGATGTTCTGGATCTCATAAACAATTATTTATTTTGTATATTAATATTTCGTTTTCGGACTAGTTGTATCAGACGCCGAATATATAATAATTGTAATTCCCTTAATAAATGTTGGTGATTAGTTTAAAGCTACGAGGGGGGATCATTATTTAGCGTCCCTGACATAGTAGACGTTGAGTGACGTTCAGTCAATTTGACAAATTCTAAAAATGGGAAAATCAGAGGTTCGTGCAGTTATAAAATACTTGCCAAAGAACGGGTTGTCGCCAAAAGAAATTCATGGTAGGTGTATTAGGTGAGGGTGCTGTGGTGAAAAATATACGACCAGTGACTGTCACTAGCCAAGCAAATTTTAATCGTATACACCATATGGTAATGACAGATAGACGACTGACCATTCGCCGGATAACTGAAATTACGAATTTTTCTTATGATACTATAGAAAATATTTTGACAAATATTTTGGGGCTAAAAAAATTGTCTGCACGTCGGGTCCCACGAATCGGAAACGTTCTAGAGTTTTGCATTAGGAAGCCGGTTTGGCAAAGTTTAAAGCAGATCTGGATGAATTTCTTTCTCGATTCGTCACTGTTGATGAAACATGGGTTCACTACTTCAAGTGGAAGCCACAAGGTATGGAGTGGCATCGCTGAGGTTCTGCATCACCCCGTAAATTTCGGGTTTTGCCGTCCGCTGGTAAAGTTGTGGCCACAATTTTTTGGGAACCGGACGAAATTTTCATGACGTTGGAACGTAGACAAATAATAACAGGCTCCTACTGTGCCAACCTAATTTTAAAATTGCGCGATTGTGTCAAGGACAAAAAGACGGGGATAATTGAGCAACGGAATTCTGTTTCACCAAGACAACGGTCCTTTCCACAAAAGCCATGTTCCCATGAGCGCTATTCGGAACGCAGGATTTTAATTGTTTTAACATCTCTCATATGACCTGGCCCCTAGTGATTTCTTTTTATTTCCAAAATTAAAAGAATATCTTGGTGGGGCCAGATATTACGACGATAATGAAGTGATGACGGCTGTAAACGACTGGTTGGAAGAGCAACCTCAAGAATTTTTTTTCCAGAGGAATCAAAGGTTTGGAGCATCGTTGGACCAAATGCATCGACGTTCAGGAAGGTTATGCAGAAAAATAAATGTTTGATATTTCTTCAATTTGTTTTCTTCTATGTTAGGAACCGTAAATACTGATCTCCCCTTGTGGAACGCGCTTTATTTATTTCAACTTGCTCGACTCATTCAATTATTTAGCTAGGGCTGCATAAGTTTAAGTCGGATGGCGCTATAATTATAACTCGCCTCACTTTCCAATAGAATTAGCCGAGGCACATTGAGCCAATATCAATACAACAGCTTTCTACATATTTAACCAAAATAATTGTGTAATAGAAACATATCTGAGACAGCCCAGACAGAATTATGTCAAAGTTCAACTTTTACCTTTCGTAATACCTGTTGCAAATTTTCAATAAATACTACAAGATCGATATAATTTAACTTATAATTTTTAACTTGAGATTACGTTTAACCTTTATTACAATACCTCCATGTGAAAATGTGTGCAACAGGAATTATTACCCATAACAAAATTTGCTGGATTATATAAATTGACTTCATCACTGTGTTCCGAGGAACATGCTATATTTATATTTATACTACATTCACTTCATTTATTTTGTTAGAGATACATTGTACATTCTCGTAAAATAAATTCAATATTTTAGTACTTTTAATTGTGTCTTAACCGATTGTACTTGTTGACCAGTTTTGTGCTTTTATCGGTCCTCTTGCAGCCCTATATTCGTGTTGCCACGAAAACTCAAGAAGACAATCTTTCAAAATTGGAGCCCCCCTCTACGATAAATTCGCTCTCTGGGAATTTGTTTTTTAAATGAAATTAAACTTCCAATTGCTCTTCAGTACCTTCAAATGCGTACCTCAGCACTTATTCGACGAGCCAGTTCCAAGTACTATTTTTTGCTGATTTTTTGATCAATGTTAATTTTTTATGTGTGGCTTGTTTAATATTTATTTGCAGAAGTTTCATTTGTTACCGCCTTTCGACAATCTTTTTCGTTGAGTTATTTTTATCACGTACCATCTCTCGCGGTTTGTTTTTAACGCTTAATCACTTATTGCACATCAACCATTCTTTCGAACGCCGCACTTGAACTGATTGAACTTGAATTTAAAATTACTCACAATTATGTTTTAAAGTTCTCAATTTATTTGCAAAAATGTTCATTAGCTCTAAATTACTGTTCTTTAGATCTATTGCTTGCTGTTTGAGATCTGAGATTTATTATATTTGAGCTAAAAGTGTACATTTCGTTGTTTAATTAAAATTTGTTGCACTGTTGTCTTTCCTGGTGTTCGCTGATTATCTTTCTTGAAATTTAGTTTAATTTCAGTTTTGATTTATTCCTGCTTATAGTTTTACCGATAAACGGAACCAACGCACGATAACCATAACAAAATCGAACATAGGCATACTGAATTGAAAACAATTTGTCACGTCACTTCCCGAAAAGATGATGATGAACGTTTTCGACAGGCAACACTAACAATTTAAAGAACTTGAACTGAAAGTTATATCCAAAATTCACATATATTTTTATTATTTAGGAATCCACCGACAAAAATTGATGACTATCTTTGCATTTAGTTAAGCCATTCAAATGAACCCTTTGATTTATACGTTTTATCTTCTGCCATAACATTTTGTGGTTTGCCAGTAATTTCAACATTACTTCAGTTCTTCTAGATCACACTCGGTCGAGATTACCGTCACGTCGGACTATCAGATATGGTCAATACAATTTTGCAAAAGCATCAGTTTTAATCCCCTATTTCACCATTTATTATGATTTTTTTGGTTCGTTATTTCTTTTTGGCTCTCTCCTAAGTTTTACCTAGATGGTGGTTTACTCGTTTCCTCATTCGTTACAGAGCTACGGAAGTTGCGATTGTGATTTCTATCTCAATGTTTCCTATTCTATTCCCATCTTTCAAGCAATCTCAGATACAATCGCGTTTTCATTTCGCTTTTATTCGTGGCGATAAAATCATGACGCTCTCGTTCAATTTCTCTAGTCACACAATTTTGATTTTCATAGCCAACATTTCCCTAGGCGTCTGCCCAGTTCTTCCTTTCCAGCTCATTTTAGAATCATTCTATAGAAAGCAGAACCAACCAATATATCGTCTAACCCATGTCGACCCAGGCAGATTTCTTCAAAATTCTTACAAGGTTCAAAATGCCGCTGAGCTTTCTTTTTAAGTCCTTTATGTCGTATGTATGTACTTGTAATCATCTAGCATCCAAAAGCAGCATGTATTGTGTCCGTCGGAAATAATGGTGGTACTGCTACAAAATTATTACTTCAAGACAAGAGGTTAATTAGCGGCAACTTTTTTTCAATGCAAATTAATTTCTGCTAAATTATTCGATCTTCATACCAATGGTCGCACAGGGACGATTGAACAAAAAAGTCTATTTTCTCTTCAGACCTTTCCGTAGACATTTTGATGCACGATTAAGCAGTAAAGTAAATATTAGATTGTTTGCCAATATTAGTGCAACATATTTTACATAATAGCAACGTAATTACTTTACAACGCAACTAAGAACTGGTCACGTAAACATGAACATGCACAAAATATAAGCAAGATTGAATTTTAAACGCCATCCTCAAAATGAAATCAAGAATGAACATATAACTTAAAAATCTGCGGTGGTCCGCACCGAACTTTCTTATACTTGCTTATGCTCCATTTTTAGAGAAATTTTCAAATAGAAGTTATTTAAAATTGCAATATCTTTAACATTTATAGGAACAATTTTTCGATCTCATACCGTTTTCAAAATATGGAAAATGTCACAAAAATAAACCATTATTTCTGATTTACTATTGCTTTCGAAATATGACGTTTTCTTCCGTTCTATATTCGCATCTAAAGTCTCATAAATTAAGCGTCAACAGTTTGAGCGCTAGACCGCGCAGAGACACACATACTTTTAGCCGCCCGATCGCAATATCATAAAATCCGCGGTGGTCCGCACGAAACTTACTTATACTTAGTTATACTACGTTTTTCGAAAAAACTTTTCAAATGAAAGTTGTTTAAAATATCAATATCTATAATTTATGTAAGAATATTTTTTTCCGTAACGTGTACCGTTTTCGAGATATGGAAAAAGGTGATAAGAGTAAACCATCACTTCCGGTTGAGAGATTGCGTTCAAAATAGGACGTTTTCCTGCTTGCTACATACAAATATTAAGTTTCAAGTTTCAGAGCTCTAGCTATAATCGTTTGGACGCTAGAGCGCGCGCACACACACACACAGACACACAGACACACACACATACGTCATTCTGAAAACAGTCAGAAACGATTCAGGGCACCTCAAAACGCGTATATCCCTTAAAATCTCGAGGTCGAAATTTTTCATGATTCCTATACTTATACATAAAGTATAAGTAAGTAAAAATCCGCGGTGGTCCGCACTAAACTTTCTTATACTCAGTTATACTACGTTTTTCGAAAAAACTCAAATGAAAGTTGTTTAAAATATCAATATCTATAATTTATGTAAGAATATTTTTTTCTGTAACGTGTACCGTTTTCGAGATAGGGAAAAAGGTGATAAGAGTAAACCATTACTTCCGGTTGAGAGATTGCGTTCAAAATAGGACGTTTTCCTGCTTGCTACATACAAATATTAAGTTTCAAGTTTCAGAGCTCTAGCTATAATCGTTTGGACGCTAGAGCGCGCGCACACACACACACAGACACACAGACACACACACATACGTCATTCTGAAAACAGTCAGAAACGATTCAGGGCACCTCAAAACGCGTATATCCCTTAAAATCTCGTGGTCGAAATTTTTCATGATTCCTATACTTATACATAAAGTATAAGTAAGTAAAAATCCGCGGTGGTCCGCACTAAACTTTCTTATACTCAGTTATACTACGTTTTTCGAAAAAACTCAAATGAAAGTTGTTTAAAATATCAATATCTATAATTTATGTAAGAATATTTTTTTCCGTAACGTGTACCGTTTTCGAGATAGGGAAAAAGGTGATAAGAGTAAACCATTACTTCCGGTTGAGAGATTGCGTTCAAAATAGGACGTTGATATTTACTTCGCTACACAATTGAAAGTGACATTTTTGGGGCTTAATTAATTAATATTTCATATTCACTATGGAAAGTATCCAATATTTGATTCATTGATTTTATTGTGCAACAAACTATTTTTATTGAACGTAGTAGAAGTTCTATTGCTTTGTACAATAGAATTAACTTTTGATGGTTTTCTCATTTGATTTACATGTTCCTTTTAGCCTTCTATGAAAATGTTCTAATTAACATTAGAATAAAAACTATTTATTTATCCAACTTATGAGAACATAAACAAGACGAACCCAATACAATGTTCCTAAAAATAATTAGTAAGTATGTTAAAAACTCTGTAGTGGTCCATACTGAACTTTCCTATCTTTAGATATATCTCCCACAATGAGCGAATAAAATAAGATAACAGTGAGAAGTCTGGAAGTGAACAAAATAGAACGTAAACTAAATATGATAGAGGATGATAATCGTTTAATACATACACACTGGAGAATGAAATATATATATAAAGAAACATGGACATTTGCAAGAACTATAGAGAATGTAAAAAGCTCAAAAGGAGTTGATGCAGCCAGCGATTACATGTTGGCTATGGCCGAAATGAAACAGGAACGAATCAAAGAAAATATCAAGAACGTAGGAAAACGAAAAAGCTATAACCTGGAAAAGCTAAAAAAAATGACGGCTGTGTAGTTTGAGAAAATGTCAAAAGGACTACACGTTAAACGCCCAAAAGAACAGATAAAAGATGAATAGACATAGATTGTAAAGGTGATAGAAGAAGTGCAAGGAAATCGTACAACAAAGAATTGCAGACTAAAGGCAATGGAGGAACAGAATGAAGGGAATACAAGAAAATAATCAAAGAGGAAAAATTGAAATATTCGCGTAGTATTTTAAATAATTGGTTACTGAGGAAGGGAAGCCTGAAAACGAACACTACTTGGAGACAGTACAATAAGATGTTGCAGAAGGGGAGTCATACCATTAAGAAAATAACTGGAAGAATGTACAAAATACTTCAAATATAACAAAAGTGCAGGAGAAATTAGAATAGCAGCTGAAGTTCCGAAGAAATGCTGACAACTAAAATATAGAAGATGATAAAGAAAATATGGCATAAGGAAACAACGCCAAAAAATGGAGTAAAGCACCCTTATATAAGAAAGAAGCTGCAGAGAAATAGCACTCTTAGATGCTGTAGATAAGATGTTCGCAAGGATAATCAGAGACCGACTAAGTAATTACAATAAAAAATGGAACAGTACCGGAGAGGATTTAAAGGTCATTGACCATGTGTTAATTATGAAACAACTATAACAGAATATATATGGGTCTATGCATTCTTTTCATTGATTATAAGTAAGCCTACCCACCCTCAATTAAAATAATGAAGTTGGTGGGGTCAATGTCAAAGTTAGAAGTTAACAAATAAACTTAAATAGAGTACAACTAAAGGGATGTTGGTGTGATAAATTCACAGTTAGAAAAGGCTGAGACAAGGAGGTCCATTATCGATCAACCTTTTCAACTTAATTAGGGAAATAGCACGAAGGGTGTCTGGCATATGCATACGTTGCAGTAATTATGGCCAGGTCACGAAAAGAGATAGAAAAACCATTCAAGTCAGTAGAAGGAATGGCAAGAGAATATGGGTTAATAATTAATGGACAGAAGACAAAGTATATGGTGATCAGACAAGGACAAAGGGGAAAAATGGAAATAGTCAGGAGCAGAGAAAGGAACAAAACGTACGCATTAGAGAAACCAGAACAAGTAGAATATCTAGGGGAGACTCTAACGAGTACATATACCTCGAATGAACGAAGTCAGATGGGTGAGAAGAATCTTACTGGCAAGAGTAGGAGGAAAGATACTAAAAAGCCGACCCAGAAGAGATGGCTAGAAGAAATGAAAAAGACCTAAGAGAAGGAGGAGTATCAGATTTTACACAGTTTATAAAAAAAAATGTAAAACTTATTTCTATGTGTAGAAATATGGCAAAACACGTTGCAATGGGGTGTATACTGTTAATGGCTGGGCACCCGGTATATAATCCGTTTCACTCAGCTTGCGATATTATAATTTCCTGATTCAATTCGCTGATCCTAGTCCTGGTGTGGTACTGGCAAGAATGATCGATTCTCATGCGATGGCGTCCTGTGGTTATGTGGCGTCTCATGTTTCTGTCGTTCTATGTGCGCCTTACGTAGAACCCCGTGTACGGTTAATAGGAATAAAACACAAATTGTAGTTTAAATACGCAATAGAGCGAACGTAGCACATGAGTGCGATAGAGTGAGGTTAGTAGCCCACGACGACTAAATGCATTGTTAACTCGTCTGTAACTCCTGTGAAAAAGTTATCATTCGTTTTAAATACCTGCCTTTGTTGCTAATATCTGTTTGACTTATATTTACCCCGTGTGCTTCTTGTTTAATATTAACATAATTTAGTAATTAAATATAACTACGTTACAATTATTCCTCTACTGCGAGTCACATATCCGACGTTTTAAATTGTATTCGATCATACTTCCATATTTTTTTATTGCATCTTATTGTTGCAGAGAGCTCTGATGAGGAAAAAGAAAGCGACAAAAAAGGAGATGATGATGATGATGAAGAAGAAACAAAAGAAGAAGGTAAGATGTAATGTATCGCATATGTTCTTGATTGTCCTTAAAATATGCACCACATTTTTGTAATTGATGCAATATTAGTAATGCGGAAACTGTGGTTGAGAAAGTAAAATAAAATTATTATCCTTACCACACAACACTTTATTCAATCTGAATGCAACGGTTTAATTCCTGTGGGTGGGAAACCACTCAGATTGAATAAAGTGCTGTGTAGTACCAATATAGTACCAAGGGGACTATGTGGGACCATTGTACCTGTACCTGTCGCAAGCATTGTACAGAGTTGCAACTTTTTCATATTTTGTGCCCCAGCGGCACCAATTTACCACCAATACTTTCAAAAGTACTTTCAAAAATTATTGAACTTCATTTGTGCAGGAGGAAACCGCGTGCGTTTGTACTTTGATTCATTCCCCAAATTACGACTTGAAGTTACGACTCGTCCCATCAGTTTTCTCCTGCACAATAGTGGAATACTGTCTTTCTGACCATTAGCCCGGGTGCAGCTATTAGAACATGCATAAACCTCTTTCCGAAAGAAAACCAGAGAACGCATTGCTAGTGAACGCCTCTGTCCAAGATTATTCACCTTGGATTCCCGTACTCTACAAACGTCTCTTTCAATTTCAACACCTATTCCGCCCCACTAAGAGTCTAAGTTAGTTCTGCAATTGTAATTTTTTTAAAAGCGTCCACCAATACCACAAGATAATAGTTGCAACCTCTACTTTGCGGAAAAGGACCAATATGCTCCTTTTCAATATCCACCGTATCAAAGGAATCGCTATCTTTTTGATTGAATGTACTAATCCTTAGACACCTTTTCCGGATGCACAGTTCAAACTTCTTGACGAACCTGATCATTTTCACAAACAAATCGGTGGAGTAACACCAGATAACGCCCAACACCATGATCCCCAATATGATCATGATTGTTGCATATAGCCTATCGCCTACAAAAACGCTCATTTACTATTTTGAAGTTCGCCTTAACGCACTTATCCGCCCCAGCAACGCCGCGACCTTTTGCGCCTTACCGTTGTCCACCATTGAAGATGATATAACGATCATCCATGTACGCTACCATGTACGCCCATCTTGTTGATATCACGCTGAAATTCCGGACGCCAATCTGTATGTATACGCAATACTTATAAACGCCGTTTTGTGGATCGGATCAGGGTGGCAAATGATCATAACCCTGCGCCAAGGGTAAATTGATGCCTCCCCGCCAACCTGCCCATTTGGTCTCCTATCAATGGTTCGATACCCGGATAACACTGGTTTGTCAGTTGCATTCGCACAAGTTTTCGTATTGATAGAGGTACGTCTTCCCTAGCAGTCAAGGTTACAATCGCCTTTTCGAAGTCAGGTTGTCCGTGCAACACAAACCATATCAGAAGCGCACCAAAGCCGCATCGGTTCTGCCAATCGTCGACGTCAATTTTAATTACCGCCATCTTGTTGTAACTTAGGATTACAACACTCACCTGCTTGTAGTAGCTTTCTGCTGCCTCCTCATCTCCAGACAATCCGCCGCCACGTATCACGCTCGCCTATAGGACTTGCAACCTCTCCAAATGCGCCTTTGCACAATCCCAATCTACTGACAGATGTAACGCTTTTTGAGGTTTTTCGCCTTGGCCGCCACTACCTCCGTGCTATACCTCGTTACCGTCTGGTAACTAACGGCGCCCGCCAAAAACTCAGTATACAAATCATCAGAGGGTCTTGCTCCTACAACATCGCCCCGAAATCACGTTGGCGAGGAAATTTCCTTCCACGCCGCCCATGTATAATCACATTCGTCGAGGCGATTAAACCATCTATTTGCCTCGCCACGCAACATCGCCTACATAAAGGACATGAATATTATCAGCGTCGAACCATTCAATTCATTTCGCCCTTCAACTTCGCCTTGCCCTGAAAATGACCCCCGCCAGTAACTGCCGCCTCCTCCAACCTAGTCAGCGTTGTGGCTTTTTGTGCGATCGCGGGTCGCCGCAACTGGCAACTCAGCCGCCACCGGTCCCACGATATCGGCCTGCTCATTTACTACTCCAATTTCTTTCGCCAAGCAGTCTTTTAATAATTTCTCCATCGCATTCTCGCCAAATTGCGATTCGATATCGTAATTGAGGTCCGCACTCGCTGACTAAACCAACGCGCCTCGTGCAGCAACTCCGCACTCTGCTCTCCCCGGCTCGTTCACCTTTAATGCCCTCTACACCATCGATCCCTGCGCCGATCGATCGCCCGATTTCTCCTTCTTTCCTCGATCGCCGTGAACTAGCCGCCTCAACATTGCAATATAGATTTTTTGGGTTTGTGGCTGTTAAGATAAAGTACAATAGTATGTCAATATCCGTAAAGTTTACTGTCTTCGATTCTATGAAGTTCCTTCCTTGACATCATTTACAATGACTGACACTGACTTCGGTCGTCTTGGTGATGTGCCCTGACATCGACGCACACCGTCCCGTGTTTTGTTAAGTTTACTAGATCTTCCCATTTCGATCTCGGTCTGCCTATTTCTTTCACTAATCAAGTCCCATCTTCCTAGTATTTGCTTTGCTAGCGATTCATCTTCCATACATTCCACATGTCCCATCTAACCTAACCTGATGATAGATGATACATGGGCATGCGTATACGGTATACAGCTATGCGTTCGCCCTTCTTATCAACCCGTCTTTTTACCTTGTACTTTGTTGCGAACTAATTATAGTTTCATAAATCCTTAATTTCATGGGCGCCAAAACGGTTTAACTCTGTGCATTAAAGATGTCACGCTCCGGTTTGCATTGTTTATCCTCGCTTTTATTTCTTGTGTATCTCGTCCATCCCTCTGTACCTCTGCTCCTAAGTAATTAAAACTGTCTACTTCTTCGAAGTTGTAAATTCCCCTTATTTCCAGATTATTTTTGCTTTGAAGGTTATTTGAAGGTGCCTCAATTCTGCATCAAGGGCTAAAACTGGTATTGAGTTTCTGTGCTTTATATAAATCGTCAAATGTATTGACGACATGTAATAACATAGACATTCGTTGACATTTCTTTTAATTCTTGAGACCCTACCTATATCCTGGACGCACTCCGCTTCTGCATTATTCTAAAATAATTGCAAAAGATTTTCAGTGCTACCAGCCTGGATCATCGTTAATTCGTTGACAACTTGTTCGATTTCTCACCCAAATTCATCGACAGACTTAAATTGCTTATTTATAAGAACAGTCGCCAATTTTCGCGTTACGAAATGTCCGTTACCAAGCCTTTAACTGCGCAATTTGTTGAATTGCGCCTAACTTTAATATTATTTACTAACAGCATGTTTTAAATGTATGTTAGGAGAATTGTTTGATCCTCCTGACTTAAATCCTCGTATACATTTCAATTGAATCTATTCGTCTTTCGTTGTGTCCTCTTTCCCATCCATTGGCGGTAGCCGCTGGCCCTGGCCACTTTAGATTGAATGTTTCGACCATTTTGAGTTTTAGCCTGTTTAGTATACCACGAACTTCGTGGAAAAGTTGTCCATGCTCTGCATCTATTACTTAAAATTGAAAATTTGTACCATCGTCAAACGCCCTTAATTTTAATTCCTTTAATCTATAAGGATATTGTTCTGAATCACTATTCCGAGATACTTTAAGTTCTTCTCGAAGCGTATAGAACTGTCCCGTTGTTTCCCAAGTTCTATCTTGATCTGATGGGTTTGAGCTCTTGACTATTCCGGATTTCCCGCTCTTGATCCGGTTGCCCATCGCCCGATTACATCTCTACCATATACAGCATCCAAAAACACTAGGAGTCCCAGCACTGTTAGCGCAAAAGTTGGTGTTGGTCCCTTTTGGCCCTTTGATTACATTTTGAGATATTTCATTGATCTCTGATTAGTTCGCTGTTCCTAGTCCTGGTGCGGTGCTGGCAAGGTTGATGTGACACATATGCTTTCTTTCGGTTCTCTAGTTAAGATCGGTAGGTGTTGATGTGCCTTGTCATCGTTCGGTTGTTCCATCGGAATAAACACACAACAGAGCAAGAGTGACACATGCGTGCGATAGAACTTATGTTTTCAACAGTAAGCATTCATTTTAAATACCTGCCTTTGTTGCCGATATAACAATGTCCATGTCTTATATTTAGCCAGTGTGCCGGCTTAGTTAATAGTAACGGATTGTAGTAATAAAATATGAGTATGTTATAATTATTACTCTACGGAGTGTTTAACATTCAGCGTTTTAAAATATATTCATGCATAATTTTTGATTGCATGTCATTTTTATAGAGAGCTCAGAGGAGGAAGAAGAAGACGATGAACACGATAATGATGGTGATGAAGACACAGAAGAAGAAGAAGAAGGTGAGAGCCATGAGGAGCGCATATTCTTGCTTCTCCTTACAAAGATGCACTAACTTGTGTAATCGATGGAATAATCGAATATACATATATATCTCTTATAATTTCCATAAAATTCATCAACCTTTTCCATTCAAAATTTGATAATTGCTGATCATTTTACTACCACTGCTGTGCTGAAGAATTAAGTTAGAGCTATGAGATTTAAAATCCTTCACTTTCACTTAATCCTTATCGCCTTTGTACACTTACTGATAAAGCTGGTTGGAGAGTTGTCACTCGCTTGGCCTCCTTGGCCAGGTCTCTTTCCATTCTCTTTTGTCCTATACCTTCTGCATTATTCCCTCCATTAATCTGTTTTCCTCATCTTCGCTCCATATATCTCTCGTCCCATTATTTCTTGTCTCGGTTCTCGGTTATTCCAAATTTAGATTTATCTTCTTTTGAATTAATTCGTTTCCCGCAACATTTCCCCCGTCTTCTGATTCTCTTGCTTTCTTTCTTTCCTCATTTTCTGCTTTTACGCACATATTGTATTTTTTAAACTTGCAAGATTTCCTCCATATCTTTTGCGCCTGCTTGATATCCTTAATCTCCTTCAGTTAGTTATCTCCTACAATTTTCGACATCATACCCTATCATGGTGTCACACGTACTATCATCGCTATTTTTCTCCTTTATTGACGTCTCTGTTGTCTGCCTAGTCCCTTTTTTCGCTTCTTCCCACTCCTCTTCTTTTTCTTTTTGTATACGTCAATATGCAACCATCGCTACTGTCCATTGTTCCTTTCAGTCACAAACCTGCTACTTTCTAGCATATTTATAGTTTTATGTTTTTGAAGTTTTTTCACGTTTCTTTATCTTGCTATTTTTTTGTTGACTTTAAAGTAACGAACGGTCGTGCTTAATTGCTCTATCTTAGCTTTCCAACATCCTCTATTATACATTATTTTTTTAATATAATTTTTTTATACAATCTGTATAACCTGAATCGAAAAGATCAGGTAAAATAATTCGTAACACAACACACGGTATATATTTTATTTCTCATAGTACTACTATTCTTTTTATTGAACATGTGACATCAAATTGGGAATTAAACCAAGCCAAATGTACCAAATGGTTATCTCCAATATTATAGCACCTTTATATTTTAATTTTCTTCCTTTATACATTTGCGTATGCAAATTATAATAGGCATCTTATGTGTGTATGAAATTCGGAAGAATTGGAAAGCATTTTCTGGGAAAGGTCTGCTAAATTTAATTTTAATCGACACAATAGTGTCAGTTTATTCATATTTAAGTTATAAAATTCTAATGCATTTTGTAATTGCAGATCAGGGAATTGGCATTGATGCCGAGCTGATAAAAACAGAGAATTTAGGTAAGTATACAGCCAATAATAACTATAAAATACTAATATCTTTTAATAATTGTAGATCATAAAAATACGACTGAATCCAAGGAATTAGGTAAGATCACTGGCATTGAACAGCTATCTGATACCTGTGCGTAATTTTTGCGTACGTGGTTGATATTTTAAGATAAGTGGCACCAAAGTATAAATAATTCGCATATTAATATAATAATTGTTGTAGTTAATAATGTTAGTGTACCACCGCCAATATTATCCACCATACATCAGCGATTCTCAATCTGTGGGTTATGATAACACTAAACACGGGCCGTGAACATATTAAAAGAATAAAATAAATATTTAACTTACTGAAAGAAAAGCAATAAAATACATTCTTATAATAAATAGTAATAATAAAAATTAAAATACACGTGTACAGTGATATAATACACTTATAAATACGATGGTGTCAGTACTGAGCAATGTATATTTAATAATTAACTTATCAACACTACATTAAAAACAAGTTTCGTCTTGCAGAGAAATGTTTTTACAATACAATTCTGTATTCAGTGGAGAAAACACATCATGCACCCCTGCTCAAAATTCAAAGCGTGATGTATTACCAAATTGTATTTTGTTTTCGCCTATGAAGATTTCTTCTTCGGCACTTGAGAGACCTTCGGGACTGTTATGAAATGGGTCCATAACTAATCATTAACAAGGATTCATTTCTTGCAAAGCCATAGCTTCTCTGTGGATCCTGTAATGGATCATCCAGGGACACTGTGGAGATATTTGTTTCACATATGTATACTTTGGAATCTTCCAGACATTGTACGAGCAGCATCGATGCATATTAGTGGGCAATTTTTCCACTCCTTGTTTGCTACGTTTACAAAATCATTTAGTCCTTAGTCCAGAAAAGTAGTTCTTCTAACATACCATCACAAAATCTAATAATTTAATGGGTATTATTATTGCTATCTGTTGCCTCATCAAGCTAAATTGAAAACAATTTGTCACGCAACTTCCCAAAAATCTCCAAACATACTTTATACAATCTCAATTATAGCTGGCAGAATAAGCGCTTATGATGCTTTTTACGTGTGAATATTTTATATGATATTTTGTAAGAAGTGTAAGTAAACCTTTTTCATTTGCAGACAAAGTTTTCTTGAAAAATGATTTTTGTTTTTCATGTGATTTTAATTTTAATTCCAAGAATTCCCGCTGTTTATAACGTACTCAATATGAATGGTTTCCAAATGTCGCTTCAGTTTATTCGATTTCATGGTGTCTGCTGCCAACATTTTTGAGCAATTGATACGCAGAGGCCTTTCTTCCTCATTTACGTCCGTGCTAGTGAACCCATAATTTAAATATTCCTGAGAATATTTTCTTAATTTAATGCACTTGATGCTTCACTATCGTCTGATGCTCGATCACGCCCATGTTAACTATATTGTACTGGTGTTAATATTTAATTAAACTGAATCTTTAAATAAAGCACAGAAATAAACACAAATCTCAAAGTCGATCGCAAATGTGTCTAAATACAAAAGTTTCACTGTCGTGAAAAGAAAACACAAATCAAATAAATCAAAGCTTTATTTATTAGATCTAAATGCAAGTATTACGAATAAAACAATTACAAAACTACACCATACAAATTGAGACTCGAAATAATTAAAACAATTATTTACTCAGGGCTTACAGAACGATACAACAAATAAATCGTTTAAAATTAACAGCGGATTCAAAGACAATACAATTTGAACAAATTTGAATTCGACAAATTCGTAGTATACTATTAACAACCAATAAATTGAAACACGCTTACTGATTTCTACTTCCGGGGTTTCGAATATTGTCGCAAGCGACAATATTCTCGGGGTCGAGGACTGACTGACTTGATTCGAATCCATCCGTACCGATATCAGTCTACTTACATACACCCGTCGCTATTCCACATTCTTTTTTACATTCAATCTAAATTTTACCGAGAGTCATCCTGACCAGCTATTGGTTGTTTGAAACGGACCACGGTTGCCAAGCAGGTTCTAAATTCTGATTCGACGCAATTGTTACCAAGGTGAAATTTTCGCGCGTTGTTGCATCGAGAAGCCGAGTCGACCCTCGCCCACTGCTGTCGCATACGCGAAGTTTTTGTGGATTTGAAATTACTTTAAGATTTAAATTACATTAATGTATTAACGCCTATTATATCGAGTTCTACTTTATAATTATATTATTCCTAATTCTATTCTAATATTCTACATACCTTATCTAACTGAATTCTGCGACAAACATCCTCATTTATTCAATTATTCGGAGCAATATTACGATGCCGAATCTCTCTACGCGGTTCGTTCTAAAATATCTACTCTCGTCTCAGCGTCGTATTTTGTTGCTATTAAATCTATTATTTTATTTAACGCTTTTAAATGATAACACAGTTAATTTATGACCTTTACAATATATTATATGGAGCCACAGTCACATCCATAGAAGGATGTGACAAGTCAAATAGTGCATATGAGTAGTTCATACGAAAACTACTCTAAGCAAATTAACGTACACACACACACTGTTGTCTGGAAGAAAAACAAAAAAAAACATGAATCAAATGCGTCTAAAGATCGAAATATTTTTAGATCAGTAGTAACTCGCTTTTAAGATAACAGATGATTGGAATGTATTTAATCATGTGACATATTAATGACCCTCGGAAATATAATGGTGATTTTTCATAAAGTGACCTTGAGTGCAGTTTCAACACGGGTTAATTTGGTTGCCGAGTATTATATTCATATTTGTACGTTTCAAAATCATTTATATTAACTTTGACATTAGAAAAGATTTGGGGATGCAAAAATCAGATTAATCATGTCCTAATATGAAAGGAAGTTTAAAACTATAAGGGATGTAATGAGCTATAGAGGAGCTCACACAGCGATCGCATGTTGATTATGGCCGAAATGTAACAGGATCAAGTATCAAGAGAAATGTCACGAAAAGAGGAAAGCGAAAACAAGTTGACGGCTGCGTAGTTTCAGTGACAGTTTGTCAAGTGACAAAAGGACTATAAACCAAACCCTTAAGGAACAGATAGAAGATTAATAGGTATATTCATATAAAGGCAATAAAAGCAGTGTAAGGATATCTTACAACAAACAATTGTATATTAAAGACAGTAGAGAAACAGAATGAATAGAATTATGAGGAATTGTGAGGAAAGAAGCAAAACAGTTTGTAGAGAAAAAAAGAGAAGCCACCTAGAGTGAGAGTTAAAGGGTGTAGAAGAGTCGTACAAAAGCAAACAACTGAGAATTTTCTACCAAATTATAAAAAGATTATCTGAAAAATAGAGAAAATTGCTAGTCGGCAATAGAGATGAAAAAAGGGAAAATTCGCACAGTATTTTAAAGAATTGCTTAATGTTACTGAGGAAATAAAACACGAATGAAAATGAACACTGCAGAAAAAGTTGTTCAGTAAGCATACCGTCAAGAAAAGAATTAGAAGACTGAGTCAAACAATTGAAAAATAAGAAAAGTACAGGGGAAAATAGAATAGCAACTATAATTTTGAGTATGGTGGAGAAATGCTAACAAGTAGAATATGGGAGATGACACAGAAAAAAATTTGGATATGGATACAATGTCAGAAGCACCGTACCCTTACATAAGTAAGGCTCTAGAGAAGACCGTAGTGACTACAGAGGAATAGATGTTCGCAAGGATAATCCGAAACCGGCTATGTAAATATTACAATGAACAAGTGGCCACAACAGAACACGTGTGATGAGAATATGGGCTTAAACATGCTTTTCATTCACTGTTGGCAATTTCAAAGTTAAGTCAAAGTTATAGTACCGAGCTACCGGAAAGACGGAAAAAGTGAAAATAAAGTATCACTGGATGAAGGTTGGTTGGATGAATTCATAGTTAGAAAACGCCTGAGACAATAAGACCCGTTAGCTACAACCCGTTTTAATCTAGTACAGGAAATAGTTCTAAGAGAGAGTGCAATAAAAATTAAGGAATAATTTATGGTAGTAGACACCAATCGCTGGCATATGCGGACGTTGCAGTAGTTATGGCCCGATCAAGAAAAGAGATGGAAAAATCATTCAAGTCATTAGAAGGAATGGCGAGAAAATATGGGTTAATAATTTACGGACAAAAGACAAAGTATATGGCGATCAAACCAAGGCAAAAATAGAAATAGTCATAATCGGAGAAAAGAGCAGAACGCACGCAATAGAGAAGGTATAACAATCTAGTTAGTCACTAGGAGTCACCCTAACAAATAAATGTGAAAGGAAAAGTAGAAGAAAGATTAACAAAAGGCAAATTGAACGACGAAATTCGTTAAGATACATTTGTTAGTATCTGTTTTAATTCCATGGACCTACCAAGTCTGAAAATAGTTTTTGAAATGCCAATGATGCTCTGGTGGTGACTGTAAATAATTCGATATGAGCCCTAGACAGCTTACACACTTTGGTATACATTTTTATATATCGACTATGTTGTTCTTTTTGATGATAGCACGTATGTGATTTTGCCTGCGTGGCCCCCTACATGTACCACATGAAAGTCGTTCAAGACCAATCATCTCGTCATCTTGAAATTTATTTTAACTAGGTGGTTTATGATGACAGATTTTTATTTTAAAGTCTTTGAGGTTCCTACTTTCACTTGCTATCTGGGCTATTAAAATTTCGTTAGTTCGATTTCCCGCCCAAATTCTTCGACAGACTTAAACTGCTTATTTATAAGAACAGTTTCAGATTTTTGCATTACAAGATGACTTCTGTCTTTAACAGAGTAATATTTTGAAATGCGCCTAACTTTATTAAACGATTGTTTGATCCTCCTGACCTAGCGTCCTCGCATACATTTCAATTGAATCTATTGCTCGTTTCGTTGTGTCCCCTTTCCCATCCATTGACGTTAGAAGATTGCCTGACTCAAAACCCATAGGCATCGGTGAATGGGCGCGTTCGGTATAACGTACTTGATTATATTCATTATATAATGTCCATCGTTGCGGTTGAAACGGATGTGAAGTTCATATTTTAATTGTTAAACGTATAAAAATCCTGAGATACGATATATATCTACATTGATTTATATTTATTAAATAAAAAAGATTTGATTCTTTCGCAACTTAATAGTCGCGAACATCGAGGCAAAGACGGTGTGCATATATGCGCCGGCATTAATTTGCATCTTACGTGGGCAAAACGAACAGTTAATTGATGATTTTTGCCATATATGTGATTTTAAGTGTTTTGTATTCTGTGACACAAGTTTCATTGTGGATTTTGTTCGAATATTGTACGAAAATTGTTAAAAATGAAAAGTGCATCGATAAATGTGTCCGAGTTAAAGGTGTGTGAACTAAAAAAGGAATTGAAAAACGTAATTCTGCTGTTACTGGTAAAAAGGATGAACTTGTTAGTCGATTAAAAGGAATTTTAAGGTCGGACCATTTAATAAATGATAATGAAATAAATACTAATGATAATGTTACCGTGAATTCTTCGTACTCAAGTGACTCGAGTGATGTAACTGTAGTTCAATCATCGAAGAAAAGACGCCGTAAAGGCTCCAGGTTGAATTATTTCTTCAAAAGAATTGAATTGTTAGAACAAAAATTAAACTTTTTGGTCAAAGAAAATGGTAAATTGCGTAAATTGGTCGGAATGCTGGGTGAGAAAGAGAATGTAAAGTCAACGTCAATATTAATGCCTCAGGTACGTGATAGTGAGCAGTGCGATATACGACCGACGTGCGGTCATAGTAATGCTGAAAATGTTCCTGTTAGACCTATATCCAGTGTTGAAAATACTACAAAAAATTGTACACCATCGTCAGCTGTATCAATTAAGCAATCTGTAAAAAACAAGGTGCTTGTTCTTTCTGATAGCCACGGTCGTAATTTCACTGAAATAATGATGGATTTGGATGGTGCAAATAGTTATCAAGTTACTACAATTTGTAAGCCTAATGCTTGCCTTGAAGAGGTTGTGATGAATATTGAGCCTCTAGTGGCCGATTTCTGTGATGAAGATTTTGTAGTTGTGCTTGGCGGAACTAATAATGCTCTCAATGGTGGTAAATTGAATTTGAAGAGACTTTCGCCTTTAAATAGTGTGTCCTTAAAGACTAATGTAGTTTTGGTTTCTGCGCCGTATTGTCCGGATAGGTTTACTTTGAATGGATTAATCTATAATTTTAATAAAATTGTTTATGATAAAATTGTAAGAACTAGTAATATTAAGTACGTTGATTGTAATAAGATTTTGACTAATGATGACTTTACTCAACATGGTGTGCATATGCGTGTGATTGGCAAATCTAAATTACTCAGATACATTTTGAATCTGTTGAATAATTCGCTTAAGAATTATAGAGATTACTGTTACACTAGTAATCTTATTTATGTGAAACCGACTCGGAACGATATCATTAATGATGTGTGTGATGTGCGAGTTGACGGAGCTGGTGGTACTATTGAAGATGGTGTTATGTCTATTTTTTTATCCTAAATAACGACGAACTGCGTGCGTGTAATCCTCATTTGCTGATGCTAAATGTGCAGAGTTTGAGTAATGATAAAATTTTACAGCTTGAGACATTAACACTTGATTTGCATGGTTTGGGATTTATTTGTTTGTGCGAGACGTGGCTTAGGGAGGATAATATTAATGCTTTTAAGATTCAGGGTTACAGTTTATGTACCTATTTTTGTAGGAAGATGTATAGAGGGGGTGGGGTTGCTATTTGGGTAAAGAATGGGCTGATGAATAGAGTGCTTGACTTTCAGGATTACAATGATGAGAAAAATTTCAAGTTTTGTGGTTTACGGAGTACTTTTGGAGGGACACAATTGTGTGTGGTTTTTTGTTATAGGTCTCCTTCTGGAGACTATGAAGTTTTTATGGATTGTATGAGTCGATTATTGCTTCAAATAGTTAAATTTAAGTGTAGAATTATATTGTGTGGCGATTTCAATGTTAATTTTAGAAATGAATCTCGCCAGATGCGTAGATTATTGGACGTTATGTCGTCGTTTGGTCTGGTTCGCTGTGTCCACCTACCAACTCGTATACAAGGGTGCAGTGAGACCACTATTGACAATATATTCACAAATAGTATTGAGAATATTGGTATGGTTGGTGTTATGGACACACTGATTTCTGATCATAGAATGATGGTGGTTACATTGCCCCTAGCTGATGCTAATAGGATTAAGGAGTATAGACACTATAGATGTTTCAGCGACGTGAATGTACTACGTATGAAGGAAGTATTGAATAGTATCTCATGGGATTTGTTATGGCAATTTAAAGATGTAAATTGTGCTTTTGACTTTTTTTATGAGCTTTTTATGAAGTATTTCAATGAATCTTTTCCTTTGTTGAGGAGACGCATTGACAAATATAATTCTAGTAAGAATTGGGTGACCAGTGAGGTGAAGCGTTCTAGTGACAAACTGAGGAGTTTACATGTTCTTCAGAAGGATTTTCCTATTTTAAGGGATCGGTATTTATTTGAAAAAAAAAGCATAGGATTTTGTTAAGAGATACTAAATCTAACTATTATGCAAAAAAAATCTCGTGTGCCCCTAATTCTGCAAAAGCGGCATGGGATGCTATGCATGAGTTGTCAGGTGCGACTCGCAGAAGGGAGAATATCATCTTGCAGCGTGACGGGGAGTTAATGACCGACCCTAATGATGTAAGTAAATGTTTTAATAGTCATTTTATCGATTCGGTTCGTGATGTTCTTTCTCAGGTTCCTGTTTGTAACAGTAATATTAATTGTAATGTCAGCGTCATGAGTAGTATGTTCATTTTGCCTTATAATGAATGCGAGGTTAGTGATTTATTTGGGAAACTAAAGAATAAAGCATCGGCTGGTCCAGATGGTATACCTTGTAACTTATTAAAAAAAAATCTCGGATAGTTTGATAGTTCCTTTAACATTCTTGATAAATTTGTCACTTTCAACGGGAGTTTTTCCTGATAAATTGAAAATATCGTTAGTTATTCCGGTTCATAAAAAGGGCAGTAAGTTGGATGTTAATAATTATCGGCCACTTACTATATCATCAACTTTTTCCAAGATTTTTGAGTATGCAATGTTTCATAGATTAACTTCACACTTAGATAAATATGATATTCTGACTGATCGTCAGCATGGTTTCAGAACAAATCATTCCACAATGACAGCAATTCATGATTTTTATAGGCGTGTTTTGGGCTGCTTGGATGCGGGTGAATTACCTTGGTGTGTTTTTTGTGATCTGAGTCGTGCATTTGATTGCGTTGATCACGATCTTTTGTTGGTTAAGCTGAATTTGTATGGTGTTCGTGGTGTTGTTGTTGATTGGTTCAGGAGTTATTTGAGGGGCAGAAGCCAATATGTCAGTGTTCCTCACGGTATTAATAGTGTAAGTTCTATGAATCTACCAGTTGAGCGGGGCGTACCCCAGAGTAGTATTTTGGGTCCTACATTGTTTTTGATCTTTGTAAACGATATCATTAATTTTATGTCAGGTAATGATTTAATTATGTTTGCTGACGATACTAGTGCAGTTGTGTCTTCTAATAGTGTGTCAGAGAGTGAGAATAAAGTTAATAAGTTATTACTCAATATTAACACATGGTTTTCACAAAATAAGCTATTTTTGAATGCCGCTAAAACTAAATATATATTTCATAGTGTTCAGAATAACACTCAGTTTGACACTCATGTTTTAGCTGATAATGCCGAAATACAACGAGTATCTAATATTGAATTCCTGGGATTACATGTTGATGACGAATTAACATGGAGAACACATTGTAGTAAAGTTGTCAGTAGACTTAATTCTGTGTGTTATCAATTGCGACATTTGAAGACTGTCATTGATCGCTGCAGTATACTATCATTTTATTATGCACATGTGCACAGTAGACTGTTGTATGGTATACCATTTTGGGGAGCGTCAAGTGCGAGTGGTGATGTCTTTTTGGCACAGAAAAGAATTATTCGTTGTATAACTGGAATTGACGTTAGGCAATCCTGCAGGCCCTATTTCAAGGAGTTGAAAGTTTAACCGCTAGCTGCAATTCATATATTGGAGCTATTACTTCATATATACAAAAATAAAGAAAAATTTCTTTGTAATGGGGATATTCATACGTATAATACTCGATACAAACTTGACTTTTGTATATCTAAATATTCACTGATGGTGACTGAAAATTCTCCTTGGATCTTGGGTTTGCGATTGTTTAATGCGTTATATGCATTATTTAAGCGCTGCGTTAGGACATTTCTTCTGAATGAGACTATCTATTCAATTGATGAATTTGGTGATAGGTGTGATGTGGCCAACAATACCTGCAATATGTGATTAGTTGTTTATTGTTTAGTTGTATAATATTCTATGCCTTGTATGTTTTATATGTAAGTTTGACATAACCCACAAATTTTTTATGTATTATGGGACAAATAAATTATTATTATTATTATTATTATTATTATTATTATTATACTTTTAAGGGTGAATGTTTCGACCATTTTGACGTGTGTCCTCTGCAACACCAGGAACTTCAGTTTTTTATCTATTCTTCTATAGGTCTCTCCTCCCTCAAATATCTCGGTTTCCCCGCCTCTACTTTTATTCCTTTGTATTTTGAATTATACCTTGCTTTCTCGATTTTGCCTTCCCTTTCTTGTGCTTCAACCTGTATATACGTAAGTTCTTCCCGAAGCGTATTGCACTGTTCCACGGCTTCTATGGATTCCCAAGTTCTATCTTGATGTGATGGTTCTGACCCCTTGACTCTTCCCGACAAGAGCAATCCTAGCACTGTTAGCGTAACAGTCTTACTGCTTGTGTTGGTTACTCTACCGCCGGTTGCAATATTATACTTTCCTTTTCGCGCATTGATTCGTTGATTGCATTTTGAGATATTCGCTTGATCGCTCGTCAATTCGCCGCTCCTAGTCCTGGTGTGGTGCGGGCAACGATGATGTGACCCATGTAATTTCTTTCGGTTCTCTGGTTAAAATTGCCAGATGATGATCGCTTCCATTGTAGCAGATGATTCGTCTGACTAGGACCTCCATGTCCATCGTTCGGTTGTTCTAGGGGCGCCTTAAAAACCCGTGGGTCATAGCACCGTCCCGTGTTCCATTAATCGAAATAAAAAACCCACTTGCAAGTTTATTGGTTAAACACACATCAGAGCTAGAGCAGCACATGTGTGCGATAGAATGACATATCCCGATTTACGCATTGCTAGCTCACCTATATCTTATGTTAATAAGTAATCATTCGTTTTAAATACCTGCCGATATCACAATATCCTTGCCTTATATTTAGCCCGTGTACCAGCTTAGTTAATAATAACAATAGCATTTAGTAATAAAATATAATTGTTATAATTAATTATTACTGTGTCGCGTTAAACATTAGGCGTTTTAAAATATATTCGTGTATAATGGTTGATTGCGTGCCATTGTTGTAGAGAGCTCTGAGGAGGAACAAGAAAACGATGAAAAAGAAGATGATGATGATGAAGATACAGAAGAAGAAGAAGGAGAAGGTGAGATGCGAATATTCTAGATTCCACCTAAACTTTTCTATTCAAATTTGCAACTCTGAAAAATACTAATACATTTGGATAATCACTACCACTGTTGAGCTTAAGAATTAGGTTAGGGCTACAGGATTTAGAACACTTACTTTCGCTTAATCTTTATCGCCTTCTTACCCTTACGGGTAATGCTGGGTGGGGGGTTGTGTCACTCGCTTGTATATATCTCTCTATCGCCTCCTTTTTTCCGTTATTGTTCTTATTACCATTTTGTCCGTCCCTATCCTCATTAAGTGCAATCTTAGTTGTCCCTTACTGTACATTTGTATTCAAGTTTTCTTTATATATCTTGTTTCTTATTTTATCCATGTTATTTTCGTATGGAATCTCATTTCAGCGTTTTATTTATTTGTCCCTCCGATTGTTCTCCAAAGGTGATTTGGCTCTAAAACCTCCTTAAAAAATTACCTATTTTGGAATGAAATTATTTTTTGGCCTCCCAAGATGTAAACATTGGAACTATGCACCGTTCACGTGACATGTAACTTCGTTTTTACGACGACTGTGCGTTTATCCGCATAGTATGCGGTAAAGTAAATAATCCTTCTTTTTAAACTCCAGAGACGTAGGAAAAATACACAATTTTGAAATCATGAAGCCGATGTTCAGGAGAACGAGATATATTAATGCTTAATTCAATAAGTATAACAAAATACACAAAATTTAAATATTAATTTAATATTAAATTAGTCCGAACACTCCGCTGGGCATCGTGTTTAAGATATAAACTGCAGCAAAATGCAATTTCCTACATTCGATTATAAATAGCTAATAATAAACGTACCTACCTACCGAATAACAATTAACTTTTATACAATTATTTAAATGTAACAAATTCTTCAAATCTGTCATAAACAATGCAATGTTGCCAACTTGAATAAATAAAATATATAGGTAAAAGATGACTTATTAATTTAAAATAAAATTATCGGCCAAAAAAATTAATATAAATCTCATGGATTATGTATTACGGCTTCGTTTGAGCGCTGTAATAGTTATTTACAGTCGAATTCGGGAAATTCAATTTTACAGCGCGAGCCCGAAGGGCGAGTGCCATATTTGCCGGAGCGCTGTAAAATAACTTAACGCATGAGATTTGTATTAAATTTTTAGGCCGATAATTTTATTTTAAATTAATAAGTCATCTTTTTATACCTATATATTTTATTTATTCAAGTTGGCAATATTGCATTGTGATAGACATGACATGACATGACAGACTTGAATTTGTTACATTTAAATAATTATATAAAAGTAAATTGTTATTAGGTAGGTAGGTACGTTTATTATCAGCTATTTATAATCCAATGTAGGAAATTGCATTTTGCTACATGAAGTTTATATCTTAAACACGATGCCCAGCGGAGTGTTTGGACTAATTTAATATTAAATTAATATTTAAATTTTGTGTATTTTGTTATACTTATTGAATTAAAAATTAATATATCTCGTTCTCCTGAACATCGGCTACATGATTTCAAAATTGTGTAGTTTTCCTACGTCTCTGGAGTTTAAAAAGAAGAATTATTTACTTTACCGCATACTATGCGGGAAAACGCACAGTCGTCGTAAAAACGAAGTTACATGTGACATGAACGGTGCATAGTTCCAATGTTTACATCTCGGGAGGCCAAAAAATAAATTGAACTTCCCGCATTCGACTGTAATAGTTATTTACAGTCGAATGCGGGAAGTTCAATTTTACAGCGCGACGGCTTCGTTTGAGGCACGAGCCCGAAGGGCGAGTGCCTCATTTGCCGGAGGGCTGTAAAATAACTTAACGCATGAGATTTGTATAAATTTTTTTGGCCGATAGTTTTATTTCAAATTAATAAGTCCTCTTTTTATACCTACATATTTTATTTATTCAACTTGGCAACATTGCATTGTTTATGACAGATTTGACAGATTTGTTACATTTAAATAATTATATCAAAGTTAATGGTTATTAGGTAGGTAGGTACGTTTATTATTAGCTATTTATAATCGAATGTAGGAAATTGCATTTTGCTGTATGAAGTTTATATCTTAAACACGATGTTTGGACTAATTTAATATTAAATTAATATTTAAATTTTGTGTATTTTGTTATACTTATCGAATTAGAAATTAATTATCTCGTTCTCCTGAACATCGGCTTCATGATTTCAAAATTGCGTATTTTTCCTACGTCTCTGGAGTTTAAAAAGAAGGATTATTTACTTTACCGCATACTATGCGGGAAAACGGGGAAAACGCACAGTCGTCGTAAACACGAAGTTACATGTGACATGAACGGTGCATAGTTACAATGTTTACATGTCGGGAGGCCAAAAATAACTATTTCATGGCTAGAAATGTGAAGCTCGCTTCCTTAGAATGTGCCACGCAAAATTAATCGCAAAAGAATCCCACTCACAATCTAGAGTTTTCACAAATAATATATATAGTACGCCCACCCATTTATCGATACTATTATCTCCGGTTTGTGTGACATACGTATGTACTACTTACCGTCTGGCACACAATTAAAATACGATATAATAATACACTCACTTTCATATGAAATACACCACCCATTCAGAATTAGACTACAATTTTGAACTTCTGTAAAATAATGCTTTATTATCAACTAAGAAACGATGAAAGTTTCCGCAGAAAAAACTCAACTGTTATATCTCCTGTACCATTGTTATCTCCAACTTTCAATATTTTCTTCCTAGCACACAAATGAATTTCTGCCCACAAAATGTCAGTTTATTTTATTGTCAAACTGTTAAGTAGACGCCTTGTAATGTTCCTAGTGCGAGTTCGTCGAAATTTTGCCCGTATCAATGATGATAGGGGCCGAATTATCGGTATGAAAGAGGCGGGTCTCTCATTCTGAGAGATTGGGAGAAGGCTGAATCGGGACCACACTACAGTTGCTCGAGTTGGTCTTTATGATCCGAAGAAGGTATTCACAGGTGCCGTCCTGCTGGAAGACCCGCCCGAAGAAGCAACGCACGTGAAGACCGACTCCTTAGGCCGATGGCTACCAGGGATCGATTTCAAACGACAACGTCGATTGCTGTGGATTCGACGAGAGCTTTAAACCGACAAATGTTGTTGGCAACTGTTTACAGAAGAATTTCTTCATTTGGGCTTCATTCATACCGCCCTTACCTTCGGCTTCCATTAACACCTCCCCATAAAGCAAGTCTGGCGACTTGCATGGTGTCAAGAACGGCAAGGGTGGGTTCATCAATGGAATGACATCGTCTTCAGTGATGAATCAAGGTTTTGTTTATGGGTGAATGATGGTCGTAGAAGGGTGCGGCCGCATTCAGGGGAAAGGCGGAATTTGGCGTTAGTTCAAAGACGACACACAGCCTTAACTCCTGGGGTTATGGTTTGGGGGACGATGTGCTGGACGAAAGTCACCCCTTGCATTCCAGGCACATTAAACGCACGTTCTTACATCGACAATGTTCTGGAACCGATGTTAGCCTTTCATGCAGACGTTGCAGAATGGCCTGCTCGGTCACCGGACTTGTCGCCGATTGAACATATCTGGGATGTGATGAGTCGGCGACTAAGACAAGTACCCAGACCTCCTGAGAATCTGGATGAACTTCGACACCATTTATAGGTTGCATGGCACGAGATATCCCAGGAGGACATCCGCCACTTAATAGGGAGCCTAACCATGCTGCACGTGGGGATGCAACCCACTACTAGCTTTTTCTTCAAAAATGTTAATTTTTGTTTTGTTTTTTCAACTAAACTTTCATCGTTTCTTAGTTGATAATAAAGCAGTATTTTACCGATGTATCAAAATTGTAGTCTAATTCTTAATGGGTGGTGTATTTCATATGAAAGTGTGCATAATTCAATTATTAATTTCATGCCATTGTACTGTCTATGATATGTTCGCGTAAATGACCTCTCTCTTTCCCTCATTCTTCCAGCAAACTTATACTATCCATCATTTAATATTTGCTTTCGCAGAATCTAAAAGATCAGGTACCACAATTTATAGCACAGCACATTATAGTACTATTACTATGCTTTTTTATTAAACATGTGACATTGAATGGGGAAGCCAAACCAAGGCATGTACCACATTATCATAACTTATAAGTCAAATTTGTTGTTAACTTGATTGTAGTTCTGTGGTTGTGTACAATATTAAAGCACTTAAGAAATATTTTTTTCCTTTATGCATTTGCGTATGCGTATGTATCATTGGCATCTTATGTGTGTGGAATTCGGAAGAATTTGAAAGGGAAAGGGAAAGGTCTGCTATATATCATTTTAATCGACACAATAATCAGATATTTCAATTAGAGTTTCAGCAGAATGCTCAATTTCAGTTTATTCATATTTAAATTAGAAAATTCTAATGCCTTTTGTAATTGCAGGTCATGGAATTGCCATTGACGCCGAGCTGATGATAAGAACAGATGATTTAGGTAAGGGTACAGCCAATAATAACTACGAAAATATTAATATCTTTTAATAATTATAGATCATAAAAATGCGACCGAAGCTGAAGAATTAGGTAAGATCACCGGCATTAAACACACTACGTTATTTTAAGATAAGTTGTTGTCGTTAATGTTAGTATGCCAGTGCCAATCTTATTGAAAAACTAAGAACAAACATTTAACTTATTGAAAGAAAGCAATAAAATACATTTGATGCAATAAAAAATAAAAGACACAGTGATATAATACACTTATGATCATAATATATATAAAATAATAATAGGATTCTGTCAGTTCTGTTTTTAGTAATTAACTTATCAACACTAAATTAAAAACAATTTTAATAATTATTACGCATTTCCTTAGGCCTGTCTTGCAGGGCAATGTTTTTCGACAGAAATTGCCACCCTGATTTCATTCTCTATATTTAGCTGAGATCTATTTGTCCACAAACTAGCAACCGCAGGAAATCGGGTTTTGCAAAGGTAGAATGTTGA
Source organism: Geotrupes spiniger (assembly GCA_959613385.1). Classification (NCBI taxonomy): domain Eukaryota; kingdom Metazoa; phylum Arthropoda; class Insecta; order Coleoptera; family Geotrupidae; genus Geotrupes; species Geotrupes spiniger. Next base: position 22,342,514 of record OY390740.1, on the reverse strand, counting down.
AAATGTTAATAGTATACGCAATACTCCTGCTTTCATTGAAGAAAACTCATCATGTACCCCTGCTCAATATTCAAAGCGTGATTTATTACCAAATTTGTCTTTTGATTTCGCCTATCAACATTTCTTCTTCAGCAGTCGAGAGACTTTCGGGAGTGTTATAAAATGGGTCCATAACCAATCTTAACTTGCTACCAAGCTGTCGTCAGCTAGAGAATACTTTTTAAACTTCTTTGGTGAAATGATTTTCAATGGTTAGAAAATAGTATATTACGTAACAAGAGTTGTAAATAGCATTTTACGTACGAGTGGAAATAGTTACATACGAGCGACGAAGGAGCGAGTATGTAATTCCACGAGTACGTAAAATGCGTTACAACTCGAGTCACGTACTATACTTTACCTACGACCACCTTCTACCACTAAAACAACCTCTATACAAAACCTCTTTTTTATTGTTTAATTACATACTATTTTATTTTATAACAAATTTTCTTATATTTATGATATAAGTAATTATTGCTTTTTAATAATAATTGTTAATGGTAACATTGCAGTTATTAAATATTGGACAACTATCTTTTTCTAACATTATTCTTATTTCTCCAGTCCATGCATTTTCTATATAAGATCTCGTATCTTTCACGTGTCTTCGCCGGTAACAAATTGTTCATTTCTAACCTGGCATTTTCAATAATCTTCGGAGGAGTGTATCTGCCACTGTGGTTGTCACACATTTTAATAACAATAAATTATGATTGATTCATAATAAATCTGTTGTGGGCAATGGAATAATATTGACAGCTTACTGACAATTGGATAAATTCCATCAATGCATTTCGGTAACTAAGCAACTTCAAACTGTGCGATTACTTTACGCCCGTGCGATTAGTTTACGGCCGTGCGTAATGACTTATTTACATGGTCTGTGTATAGTGCAAAAAAGGGCACTTTCAACAGTGGTCGTAGGTAAACAAATTTGTACTTCAGCCATGTAAAGTTTAAGTCATTTTTCTACATTTGCGAACCCGTTTCATTCAACTTTCTACAAAAAGCATTAACTTTATCCGTCGTATCCAACAGATTTTTTTGTTCGTTGGAATTGAAGGTTTTTTATTAGATTAATTTCTCGAATATATCGTCATATATCGTCAGAAATAAATCATCTCGAAACGTCTCAGCTGCCGGTCAGTTTTACTCTTATATTTCATAAACACGTTGCAAAAATATCCCATGTAATAACCATCTTGCCTCACAATAAAATCGTAAGGCTGGATGTAACGGATGCATGTTTAACTGTGAACGGACCACAATTTTGTACATACACTCAAACGTCACTTAAGTAACAACTTTTGATAATTAAAAGTAAGGTTAGACAGGTTAGACATAGGTTAAGATGTCAAATTAATAATGATGGTTCGTTCGCAGTTAAACATTCACGGCCAGGTTTGACGCCACATTTTAAAAAACATTCGTTACTACAGCTCGCCTTAGCAAACATGAGAGTCGGAAAATATGCGAACTACAAAAATTTTATTTAAAATATCTTAAGCGGGAAAATGAACAACCAATCACGCTCAAGTACACTGGTTTGGTACATTCTAAATCAGAAGTAAAAGTAATAAAATCTGCACTAGACAGTAGTTGACAGATTTTATGTTATGTATTTTTTTATATGCTTATTTTGTAATAGTATAGTTAATTTCTTCAGTTTGTCATTAAACTTTAAATTGTGACAAAAGTTTATTGCAACACTGCCTTTTAAATTTGCCGCCGAATTACTTTTTAACCTGAATGTACGTTGAAAAACAGTACCGCTCTCGCCACGCCCCCTCATGTATGCTAAGATGAGCTGTAGACCCATGTCTATAGTACAGCATACATGCTATGTTGTGTTCATCTCATGTGTCTCTGATTATAATTTATTTACTTCGTGGCTTCTTTCTGAAAGGACTTCTAACCCACTGTCATAGTTCTTTTCCTACCAAACTGAAATAATTATAATATTTGGAATGTTCTTTATTTACTGCTGACCCTTGCCCGACCATCACGCATGGCCACGACCCTAATCCATTCGGCATTCCACAGTCGTCGTTCAAGGCAAGGCAAGGGTCAGAAGATGAAGAGGAGAACGCCGCAACCTGGAGTTTGCGATAGAACGGCATGTGCATCGCACTGTTGGGGTAATGGTGTGGGGTGCCATTGACTATGGAAGCAGGCCACCTCTAGTATTTGTTAGAGGCAATATGAATGCTCAGCGCTACATCCATGACATTGTAGAGCACCATCTGCTACCCTATCTTGCAACCATGCCAAATCCTATATTCCAGCAATATAGCGCCCGTCCTCACGTAGCTCGCGTCAGTCTAGATTTCTTTCAAGCTGCCGAAGTTAATCTTTTGCCATGACCCTCCTTTTCACCTGACCTATCACCAATTGAGCATGTTTGGGATGTGATGGGTAGGCGACTCCAATTTAGCCAATTCTCCGCAGACGTTGTGCGCGGCTTCGAGGTGGTCAAACACACTATTAATAAAAACTCGTTTGTCTTTTGTTTTTTTAACTTGAATTTTTCATCGATTGTTCCTCTATGGTAGCCGAATATGTTATGTTAAAATTATTAAAAAATTCCAACACTTTCTTGGTCTTCGGAATTCTATGTCACTTAGTATATAATGTAAAAAATCTTGGGGATGACGATCAACAGGCTCCTACTTATTAAATAAGATTTTTTACATTATCTAATTGTACGATTGTTATGTTTTCACAAGTTATATATATTGTCATGATATAAATTATATATTTTCCGACGACCATAATGAAATGTATTGAATTGTGCACGGTTTTTTGTTACTGAAAGTTGAAGATTGCAAATGGAGGGAGTACCAGTGTGAAATATAAAATCGATCAATCTGATTGGCGATGTTGAAAATAAAATTTTCAAAACTGGTAGTGCAATCGTGGTTACCAATGAAATTTGACATTTAACATGTGTCATTTGTGAATTCTGAAACTGACGAACATATTCAAGTAAAACATTGTTATGGTGGTCGTCGGAAAAGTATCGTGTAAAACACGTGTTGAAACGTCGATTTCACACTCGTTTGCTTAAGCCACTCGCCTTCGGCTCGTGGCTCAATCCTGCAAACTCGTGTGAAATCTTGCTTTTTCAACACTTGTTGTACAATGTACTATTTTCTACTTTGCGTTGGTAATAACTTCATTTTAGCACCCAAAACAGTGTTAAAATGAAAATTCGAGTGCTAAATTCAGTCTGGTATATATTTTTTTCTTTATGTTGGTATGTTGGTATCCGGGCTTCTACTAGGCCAATCTATAACATTTATGTTTTGGGCCTGGAGCCACTCAACAGTTCTTCGAGCCGTATGTACGGTACAATTATCATGTTGGAAAATAAAATTGTTATTACATCTTACCGATGGAAGCGTGATGTGCTCCAGGATCCTAACATAAACATCACTGTTTAAACGATTTTCAACATTTACTGTTACATCAGGACTAACCGCAGAAATCCAGCCCCATAAATGCGATGTATCTTTGATGATATCGAGAATTTCTGGGTCTATACCCTCTGATGTGGCGATTGTGAGAAGATTGAAATACCTTCTCATCTGAATATACAACTCGTTTCCAGAAGTCATCGTCACGAGCCAAATGCTCCAAAGCAAATGCTACACGCGCTGTAGCATTTGCTGTTGAGGTGTTAATCCAACTTTTTTGCGGCGGCATAATTTTTTACATTACTAACCCATATACGATTCCGCGCAGTCGAAATTGAACTAGGAAACTTACTAATTATTCTTGCGTTAACGGCATTCTTGAAAGGGTGATTCAGTAAAACATCAACCAAGGCTTCATCTTGTTCAACAGTTGAAATTCGAGATCTTCCGGACCCTGGCCGACGTTCTATTATTTGAGTTTGTCTCCATTTCTGTATAATGCAGTGAATAATGCTTTTGGGTATACCTAACACTTCTTGAATCAGTCTGCATGATCGACCGGTCTGCATGAGAGCTATTACTCTAGATTTGTTAAATTCAGATACTGATGGCATGTTCAGATTTCAGTTAATCTGACGTTACTTTGAGAAAATAATTTCAATATGCCAGAAATTATGACATTAAAGCCTAAACCACATTTTATTTTTTAAAATGACAGGAAATTTATTTGATGCCATTGTACAAGTTGATCAATTAGATAAACAGAAAATAAAAAGGGATATGTTAGAAATAATTAATTTAAAAACGGTTACTGGATCAAATGTCAATACCAGTTTAGATTCATTGCAAAAATTCTACGGGCATAATAGAAATAATGCCAGGTCATACTTAAAGGAATTGAAAATCTTTATGTGTGATATAAGGGACGGAAGGAAACAAATGCACATTATTAGAACGTATTTAAAGTAAGATGCGAGTTTGTGAAGAATCGCAGATACCCAGTGGAATTATATTCGATGAAAGAAAACACACCTCTTACAGAGAGTGAAAAAGTGACATTATTTATTATAAACATTTACATTAGTTATCAGAAATCTCATACGCTTGTTGATTTATTTGGTGGCTCTAAATAGTTTCATTCAAATAAACAACAGCCTCACTAGGGCCCCAAATAAACCAACTCAAATTACAATTCATTTGTAAATAAGTAAGAGAAAAGTTCTGCTAAAAGTAACTACTCGCGCAGTCCAAATTCCGAAGCGAATTTCGTCAATTTCAGACCATTTGCCGCTTTTGTCATTATGTCCGCCGTCATCTCATTCGTTGGTTTGTATAACAATTTTATTTTGATGTCGTTAGACTCGTCGCTTTCGTACAAATGGTCCTGGATGAAATATTTCCTGCCGTCGATGTGTTTTGTACGTGCGTGGTAGTTGCGATTCTTCGCAAGATGAAGTGCTCCCTGGTTGTCGTGGTACAAAACGATTTCTTTTGGCGCCTCCAAAAAAAAATTCGCAATCAAGACGTTTGAGCCAGAGAGCCTCCTGTATCGCCGCGACCATCGACATGAATTCAGCTTCCGTAGATGACAATGTGATCGTTGCTGGAGACGTGTTGCCCATGATATTGCACCACCTTGGGCTTTGAACACGTAACCAGTCACCGAACGTCGCTTGTCCAAGCCGCCAGCCCAATCTGCATCGCAATAGCCAATCATTTCGTCATTTCCACCGGGACGAAATGTTATCGGCTCAACGTACTAACGGCAAAGCAGATGTCGGGCCGACTAATTTGCGCTGCGTACATAAGAAAACCAATCGCCGCTTGGTAAGGAATTTTTGCCGCCTCTCGTCGCTCTGCTTCCGTTTTGGGACACAATTCCTCTCAGAGCTTCTGGTTGACGTCCATGGCTGAACTCGACGTCTTGCAATTCGTCATGTTGAATCGCTCAATAATGGTTATTATATAATGGCGTTGATCAATCGATATCGCGCCGTCATCATGCCGAGTGATGTTCATGCCTAGCAATGATGTAGCCTTTCCCAAATCTTTCATTTTGAAATGCTATGACAAGTCGTTTTTCAGTTTGGTGCACATCATCGTATTGCTCGAAATCACGATGTCGTCAACCCACACCACCAAGATGATGGTGTTCTACTGCGAATGCCTGAAATAAATGTATTGGTCAATCGAAGAACGTGAATTTCAGCCTTTTCTCCAACACATCATTCAGTCTCATCATAATCGATGCCGTGTACTTGATGACGAGGCGGGCTTTGTGACGTTCGACAGCGCCTCGGGCATTACGTTTGATCTTATAGACCCATTTACTATCGATTGCCTTTCGTCCGGCCGGCAACTCACACAATTCCCATGTCCCATTAGCTACCAGCGATTCATACTCCTCACGCATCGCATCCTCCCATTGGCGTGTCTCGTTCGAGCGGCATGCCTCTTGGAACGATTTTGGCTCCAATGCATCTTCTGTTGCCCCGGCCAACATCGCGTAGAGACCAAGTGCATTTCGTGCATTAGCAGCACATGGACTCATTTCGTCGTTATGTGTGATCGAAAATGGAGTAGCCAAGATCGAATTTCACTCGCCTCACTGAGCGAAGAATACATCCAATTCCCCATATCCAGTGCCTCACTGAATTTGATGTTTCGTTCTTCCGCATTGTGTCTTCGCCCTCCTCAGACGTGTCGCTGACAGTGTCGTTCGTCGTTCCACCATCATCGATACCTTCTGGTACAGGTGAATTTGTTTTGGCGAATTCGATGGTTGTGACAATGAAATCGATTCGTTTGTCTGCATTAAATTACCAGTTTCGGCCTTATTCGCCTCACACTCTGAGTCAGTACCGTCGCTGTCACCCAAATTATCGCTGTGTATCAACTCCAATACACTCTATACTCGATGCTCGCTTTCAGCAAAAGTTGCAAGCGTTTGTTTTCCCTTAACGCATACCATACATTTGTTGTCATCACCCCCAGAAAATTCCACACCATTATCCGCTGATTTGACTTTCTTCAAACTTGTGTCGCACGAATGGCCCAAGCGACGATGCCACAAATGTACGTTCGCGGCTACCAATGCCTTCGGCGATGTTGATGTAGGTGTATTCGCCGTGCAATTCAATTTATAAAAATCATTAACTAATGGTGCAGTTGCAATTAATGATTTATTCGCGCCGAAAATTCTGCAGGATTCTTTGTCGAAGACCAATGTGTTTCCGCGTTTCGTCATTTGACTCACGGACAACAAATTAGCGCAAATATCCGGGATGTTTAAAACATCTTTCACTGTTACTTGTTGACCTGCCTTCGGACGAAATTCCCAATTTGATCTCGCCTTAACGCTTAACATTCAAGCGTGAATTGCCACCCACAATTATTTCACTGTTCGACGGCTGACGAATATTCATCAAATTGCAAGAGTTCATTGTCATGTGTACCGACGCGCCTGAATCGATGAAGCATTCCCGCGGAGAATTCTTTTGTGCCACAAACGAGCATAAAAATAATGGTTCCGCCTTGGTCTTCTTATTCGAGCATCTATTAGCGAAATGACCAATTTCGTCACACACATAGCACGTCATCGATTTTCCCTGTTTTGTTTTCTTCTGCTGCTTCTTTTTCCAATTGTTGTTGCGGCGCTTAGCAAACAATGTGTTCGAAGGATCCGTGTCGCTCGATTTATTAAATGTCAGTTCTTGGAGCAATCGATTCTTCACAAAATCTGACGAAATTTTTTCTGGTGAATATTCAATGGCCATCACCATTGGGCGATAGTCGTCCGGTAAACCGGACAACATAAGTGCCGCCACGACTTCGTCGCCGATTTCCAGTCCAGCTTTTTTCACTTTCGCAGCCATTAAAACCATTTTGTGCACATAGTCTTCCATTGACGAGCATTCATTTTGTTTCATGCCCACCAATTGCTTCAATAAATCTACTCGACGACCGATGGCTTTATCTACGAATGCAGAGGAGAAGCGTGGGTTCTCTCGCCGTTGTCCACTCTTCCGTGTGTATACTTTTGTACTGCACTTAACCTCCTCACCAAGTGGATTTTCAACCAATGAAAATAAAACATCACAAAATATCGCGAATCTTCGAAATATCGCCGGAACTATTCTGTCTACGTTTTAATCTATCGAATTATTGCGTCATCTGGGCCCATAACCTGTTGTATTTCTCCGTTGATCGCAGATATTCAGTGGAATTATATTCGATGAAAGAAAACACACCTCTTACAGAGAGGGAAAAAGTTACATTAGTATTATAACTATTTACATTAGTTACCATAAATCTCATACGCTTGTTGATCTATTTGGTGGCTCTAAATAGTTTCATTCAAATAAACAACAGGCATGCTCAACTTTTGAAAATCCTTACTTTATTTGTAATGATCGAAAATTTAATTCTGTAACCATTTAGCTTTAATGCAAAATACTTTAAGTATTAAAGGGAAAAATGACATGATACATATAAATTATAAATTTAAAATATGTGCGGTTATAATTGTAAATTATTAAAAAATTTGCAACAGTTACGTAAAATATGAATATTATGTAGCCATAAAAAATGCACATCAATGTCAAATTTCGACAGTTTTAAATAAAAATCAGATAAACATGAATATTTGAGATTGGTGTCCGTGGTGATGTGTAAAAAAAGGATAGTAATATATGGACGTTTAGAACGGACATGATTTTTTAATTACATTCAATTAAAGTAATTTAAAAATCAACGCTTCAAATAAAAGAAGTAACAATACAGAATTGACGAACAACGTGGGACAAAGCTTCAAATATAAGAAGTAACACTACATAATATATAATTTACTGCGATTGCAACCGTCGCTATAACAGTCAGACCAGGACTTTCTTCTTTAGAAGCCAGAGCTTCTCTGTGGATCATGCAGTGTGCCCAGACCTATTGTGGAGATATTTATTTCACAAGTGTTTGTATTACAAAGTATACATTGTCCACATATTGGAGGAGCAGTATCGTTATGTTTGCCTCGTTTACAAAATCATGCAAATGATGCAAGTGCAATTGTTTGCGTCCTATTGGTTTGCATAAAAGTAGTTCTTCTACTGTTAACATACCATCAGAAAATCGGACAATTTAATGAGCATGCTTATTGACATCTGTTGCCACATCAAGCTGAATTGAAAACACTTTGTCACCTAACTTCCCAAAAAGCCGATGCCGTATATGTAGCTATATCAAACATTCGACGGGCAAACTATATTTGATAGCGACGTGGACTGCAATTGGTTGGCAAAAGGGCAGCATGGAATTAGTGAGCTAGTGAAAAATGCATGCGCTGCAGAACAGGATTGGTGAATTGGAGCACCAAATATTTGAAAAGAATTTTGATGTGCACTTAGTCAAGGAAACTGATGCAGAGGACGTTAAACTATTGGCAGGCAAAATTATCCGGAAAATGGGGGTGGAAGTTCAAGACGAGGAAATAGTTGCAGCATGGCGTTTCGAAAAGAAAAAACAGGAGAAAGCGGGACGAATCAGACCTATTGTTGTTAACATGAGTACCAAGAAAAGAAAGGATGAGGTGATGGCTAGGAGGAGGGTGTCTGTTTTGAATAGTGAATTGTTATGTAATTTACGTTGTTGATCAATTATCGGCATTTAAGAAAAGTTTACTTTGGGAGTCCAAATCGATGGCGAAGGGGAAATGTTGGAAATTTGTTTGGGTGCAAAATGGAAACATCTTAGCACGAAAAGATCAGGGGTCGGGCATTTTTAACATTAAGATGTTCAAAAAATTAATTCAATTTTCTAAGTATGGTTGTTCTTAAAAAAGCTATAAACATGGATCTTTCGTACATAATATTGATTTTCTAAATTTTTAAAGTGTGAATTAAATCAGTCAATCTGCGATTGGATTAAATCCATTAACGAAGGCTCTATGATTGCAGTTCATCTGAGCATTCGTTCAATTAGAGCCCACTTTGATGAGCTAATCATTTACATAGGTAAATCACTTAGCGATATTATTCTTTTGATTTGATCTTAACTGAAATTAAAATTACTGTTGATGAATTGGCAATGACACAAGGTAATTAGGAGTTGAAGGATTATGTTGCACTTTTTGAGTGCAGAGAAGGTAAATCGGGTGGCGGGATTATTATTTATGTTAATAAACATGTTATACAAATTTTGATTTCTTTGAATCTATGATGATTAACATCGGGAAATAAAATAGGACGGTACTCTTGCCGATTTATAGACATCCAAATCAATTTTTTTTAAACTTTATTGATGAACTAATAGGTGACATCAACATTGATATATTGAGCGATTCCAATGCAACTATGGTGTACGGAAACATGACGACCTCGCGAGGATTTGAAAGTAAAATACACGACTATACTAGAGAAGAGCAATATTTTAACTCGATCGTACTTGGACTACATTTACACAAGACGTCAGGTGGGCATATAACAAAGCTCAATAATAAAATTAAAAATATCTACCCATTATATGATCGCCTGTGCGTGGGAGTAACTGTAAAAATGAAGATACAGATGTAAATGTTTTCCCCAGGATGGACGAATACTTGCTGGCTGACCTATTAAAGCGAGCACTGGAAAAGGAATAGTTGAGGAGTGTATTAAACCTGGGTGACTATCGTGTCTCAATACAATGATGCATATACAAAAGCCACATCAATGCAGGATCAAGTAGGGCGTCGCCCAAATAAGCCGTGGATCACTTCGACGATTTGTATCGAAATACGAAACAGGGACAGAATGTTCCAAGTATGGAAGAACTATCACGGCAGCGACATAAATAAGGCACGAATTCGAACAACGTATAACAACATATATTAGTTGATTTACACAATCGTGTAAATCAACTAATAAAACAAGCTAAAATAATTTATTACAAAAAGCTATTGGATAGTTCAAGAATGGACATGATTAAAACCTGGTCAACTATTAATGACATTTTACGCAGGAAAAAACGAAATCGGGGTGACGATCTTTTAATATCTAATATTAGGAAACCCGAAAAGGAGATTGCGGACGATTTCGCGGATGCCTTTATTAATCAGGTGGAATATATCGTTCATCATTTTACACAGACTCTATCACCTGTCGTCAACAGGAGTCAGAGGCAATCGATGTTGATAGGGGAGATTTCCCTGGACGATGTTGGCGATATAGTTAGGAGGATGAACCTCACGAAGTCTGCAAGGGTTGACGACATTCGAGTACAAGATATTAAAGACCTTTTCGAATGGTTCGGTCCACAGATGGTGACTGTCATCAACTCGGCGTTGGGTTTGGGTAGAGTGCCCAAAAATATGAAGAGACCCATTACACGACCTATATACAATCATGGCAAGCATAAAGAATATTCCAATTATATGCCCATTTCCTTATTACTGGTGTTAGAAAAATAATGGAAAGTTTCGTAGCGAAAAAAACTTGGGCTTACATTGAAGAATTTAAAATATTCGACCATAATCAACATGAGTCGCATGTTTGTTGACCTATCGAAGGCGTTAAACACAATACACAATAAATCTCGCCAAGCTTCTGATGGTTTTGGAGAGATACAGAGTGAGGGGCAATGTGTACAGCTGGTACGAAGATTACTTAAAAAATAGAACTTTTTCGGTTCAGGTTGGTTCGACTATTGGAAAGGAGGTGGGCGTGAAGAGGGGGGTCCCAGATGGTAGCATCCTGGCTCCGTTGCTTTTCCTACAGTACGTTAACGTCGCTGGTTTCTGTTTCGATCTGTGAAATTGATTGTATTCTAGCGACTTTACGATCGTTTCCATACATAACGATTTGGAATTAGCAGAGGAAATACTCTTAAAGGAATTCATCAGGTTCCAGATGTGGGCCCATGACAAGGAACTGGTGATAAACAGTGACAAAACCAAACATTTGCCAAATCTAACGAACAATAGCCCAATACAAATAGTATACCACTCAACGAAATGTTTACACGACAAAAAAATAGAATAATAGAAGAAGTGACACACACAGGTACCTTGGCGTCATCATCGATAATAACTTGCAATGGAAACAACACATTGACAATGTGGTAAAAGGCTAAGCCTCCTTGCAGGTAGATTTTACTACCTGAGAGACATAATACCTGCTGATCATTTAAAGATCATTTATCACGCTCTCGTCGAATTTATCATGGGCTATGCCAGTTTGAAGTTGTACATAAAATTACCTGATGGAACGTGTACAAGCTCAGCAGATCAGGATTGTGAAATTGATGGTACCTGTGGACGTTAGTTCCGCGGACACGTTCACTGCTCTAAAATGATTAAAACTATTAAAAAATTATGTCTACAGGGTTGTGCTAAATAACTTTTAATCAAAGGAGTTCAAAGTCGCCTTAGACCACGCATATAGTACTAGGGCGAAGTTTAGGGGTCAATACAAGGATCTCATAACAAATACGGTGGTAGAATGTTATAGTCGGTGATACCAAAGATTTCCAAACAAATTTCTCATGAGATTAGAGACTTGGAGAAGTTACATAAGGTTAAAGAACACCTCAAGAACTGGCTGATCAACAAGTTCCAATTAACAAGTTCCAATGGAGGAAGATTTATTAGTTTAATTTGTCAACGAAACAAAATCTTTTTGCCACTGACAACCTACGGCTTAGTGGCGCAGGTAAATTGATTTTTATTTTTCCCTTTTGCCTTGGTTAATAATTAGTGAATTACTTCTTTATTTCCTTTTGATTTATTTTAGTTATTTTGTTTAATTTTTGGGTATTATGATAAATCTGTATTAATTTCTATATTTTAGTAGTTTTTTTTTAACATAAAATAATAATAATAAAAACCTTTATTGGCATATTTACACGCAAATTCTGACTAAACTAGCTATTTACAAATAAATATACATTATGAGATCCTGCACGTCTCTCGTCCCTCCTATACCCTCGTCTCCTTCCTGGTCTTCGCGTTCATTCCCTTTTGTTGGCTCACTTCTCCTCCGTCTGTCTTCCTGTCCTTGCATCTACAACAAATTATGTATTATTTATTTCTCTCCCTCCTACATCTTCCATCTCCTTTTCACTTCTTTAACTTTCTCAACATCTCCACTCCCTCTCTTTTCTCTCCTAACATCCTTCTCCAGTCCGGACCCAGCTTCTCTTCCTCTCTACTCCATACCATTTCTTCGCATTGTTCCCACCAGTTTCCAAACATCTGCCCCTCTTCCACATTCTTCGCACCTCTTGTACTCCTCGTTCATCCAATACTTATTATTTCTCTCCTAGTTTCCACACCGGAATCTAGCCAATAGTCTTTCCTCTTCGGCTTTCTTCCTTCCCCCCAGATACTCCGGCCTCCTACTGTATACTTGCAACTGATTGTATCTTCCATTGTACCTCGCTCATTCTATCTTTCCTTCCCTCTTCCTGGGCTTCTTTTCTTCTTCTTTCCACCTCCTCCACCGACCACCCGCCTTCTCGTATAGTCTTTTCCTTGCCACCTTCAAGCTTGATAACTCTTTCCGGCTTCTCACCCTCTTTTCGAGCTCCTCCATCACCTTCTTCCCCAAACTCTTCTCTCCCCTCCCGTTCACCCCCAACTCATACTTTGCCGTTCTCCTGCCCGCCTCCACCGCCATCTTCTCGTTTCCCGTTTCCTGCCACACGATGTAGTCCGGTGTCAAACTTTCTAATTGCACTGTTATTTTTAATTGTCCTATGTGCTCCCTTTCTACTCTTCTTATTTCATTGACGCCCCATACGTCAGCCCCATACATCGATATGCCCCGTACACATACATTCCAAATCCTCATTGTTTCTCGGAACTGCCCTTTCCTCTTCCCCAATAAACTTGCCTTCACCCCTTCCGCTGCCCTCTTCGACTTCCTGCAAATGTGCCTTATGTGCGCGTCACCACTGTAGCTCTCACTCAGTACATATCCTAGGTGTGCCCACTCCCTCACCTGCTCTATTATCTCTCCTTTCCATCTCACCTGCGCTTCTTTGCTTCTACCTCCTCCTTTCCTGAATACTATTATCTTTGTCTTTTGCACGTTTACTCCCAGTCCTCTCCTATCCATCAATCCTATCGCCGATTCCGCCAGTATAACTATGTCGTCCGCAAAGGCCAACGACCAAATTCTCCCGTTGCCGAATTTTACTCCCCCATCTTGCCCTTTTTTAACACATCCTCCAGCTGTGCAATATGTAGGTTAAATAATTGCGGGCTCAGCGGGCACCCCTGTCTCAATCCTCTTGTGGTCCTAAATGGCTCCGTCAGCTTCTCTCCCATCCGCACCTTGCACCACGTCTCCTAATAAATCTGTCTAATTCTTGTTACCACCCCTTTTGATACCCCTGCTTTCTCCCTAGCCCTCATTAGGAAGCCTCTTACTACTCTGTCAAAAGCCGCCTTGAGATCAACAAAGCATCGCGTATACCTTCCCTCCTTTGTTCGACAGTTCCCTCTCCACTACGTAATTCAGCACATATAAGTTGTCCCTAGCACCCCTTCCCTCTCTAAATTCCGCTTGACCCTCTGGTAGGATCTCCATTCCTCCCACCTCCTCATCTAATCTTGCTCTAATCATTCCTGCATATATTTTATATCCCACATCCAACAATCCCTCCTACCCATCCATTTGTCATTTAACCACCTGAGGGTCTCTCTCCGCACCTCCTCTGGAGCGTTTATCCAGCCTTCCGTATCTACTCCATCCTCGCCCGCAGCCTTGTCCTTCTTCAACCTACTCCTTGTCTTCATCAGCTCCTCCCAAGTAAATTCCACTCTCTCATCCTCCCCTCCCTGTCTCATTCGCCCTTCAACACCTTCTTCCTTCTCCTCTTCCCCTTCTAATAAATCCATAAAATGTCTCCTCCACTCCTCACTCCCAATACTCCCCGTGTCTCCCCTTCCCTTTCTTCTCTTCCGTAGGTACTCCCATATCTCTTTCTCCCGTCTCAAATATTGCAACTCCTTCTCGTCTCGTTGTCTCATCTCCTTATTCTTCATCTCCCACAGTCCCTTCTGCCTTGCCCACTCCTCTGTAAACTCTTCCCAGGACCTCCTCTCCACCCCCCTAATCGTTCTCCCTTGTATCATCTCTGTGTCCATGTATCCTTCCTGGACCTCCTCCCAAAACTTTTTCACACCTGTTATTATCCCCCTTTCGACTTTCCTCTCTCACTCTCCCTCTTCGCCGCTCTACACTTACACCTGAATCATTCAGGCATTTTATCTTTGAAACTTGTCAACGCCTCTTCTTCCACCCACGTATCAGTCAACCCTATATAGTCAAACTCTGCAATACACTTCATCAGATTTTTGTTAATCCCTCCTTCCTTCGTCCACTTTTTCCAACCTGCTATATTCCAAAACATGCCCTAAAAACCTTCTTGTCAATACTCTTCAACCCTCTCTCCACCCCCTCCCTACCATCTCTCTGTTGATCCCTTCTCCCTTCTCTGCCCCCTTGTTCCCCCCTTTCCTTATTTTTTTGCCTTAGTGACTTCGTCTCTTCCTCCCACACCAGTCATGCATTGTCCACTTGCAGTTTCCTATAACCCATCCTTACCCTCTTGCCTTGTTCTCTCTCCCTCACTGCGTATTTCCAGATATCTCTTTGTATTTCCCTTTCCTTTTCTGTCAAGTCATTGTCTATGAATATCTTCTTGCTTGCCAGTTTCTCCTTTTTCGCCATCACCTCTTGTTTAGCGCTTTCCGTTATCATTTTCGCTAGTATTATCTCCCCCCCCCCCCATTTTGTACGCCTCTTCTATCCTCACCTCCGTCTGCAATTCTTTATATATCCAATGTGTTACCTATTCTTACCCCCCCCCCCTTCTTTCTTCCATTCCAGTTCAACAATCTTTCTCCATTCCACGTCTTCCTGTCTTTCCTTTCTCAACTCCAAAATCTGCTTATTTGTTTCTTTTATCTCCTTCATCATCTCTAACAAATTTTCTATTGCCTCGTCTTTATCCCCTTCGTCATTTTTTTCTTTCGCCCCCCGCCCGGTGATCTCTGCGTCCTTTTACTCCTTGTAAAAATGTCCTCACCTCTTTCTTTGCCTCCTCCACTTGCCATTTCGATGCCTCTTGTTAGCTTCGATTTTTTTTAATCAGAGAAGCAAATATGATTTCCTACAGAAACAATTGGTCGCAAGTCGTTTTTACAACTATCGCCGGTCGAACGTAATAACCCCGATCGTAAATGACTATGGTCACACAAGTTCATTCAATAACGATCCACAAATATCAACATTATTTAGACGCGATTAATTTCGGCCGCACACAAAAAAGTCTGCCCGGCAAAAAACTCTCCGATAAGAGGATTATACCTCGTTGATAATATTAAAAATCGCCAAAAATGCCACTGAATATTACAAAGTTTTGCTTTAATTGCAACAATTGTAGATATTAACAACTGAAATAACTTTTAAAATGTACCTTGCATCAATGCTGCTTATACTGCCACCACACACGAACTTTTCCCATTTCATGTATTCTAAATTTATTAGAATTTTTACATGCAAAATTTAGAAACATTTTACTGGATTGTAATTTTTATTAATTTGTTGATAATTTTCTAAATTTGTTATTCTGTTTTCATACGACCGTGACCTTTTTTTGTATTTATGAGAGATTTTACATTTAACATCGTTTTGGCAATTTTTAACGTTTCATGAACGTTAAATTTTTTTATTTTTTAGTTATGATTTTTTAAGTAACTTTTTACAATTTAGACTTCTTTATAAATTTATTACATACCCAGTTGATATCCACTTATTACAATTGTGAGTGCATTTCTTTTCTTTCGAATTTTTGATATTTTTTTTTAAGTTTCAATCATGATTTCAAGAAATTTATAATGATCATTGATCATGGTGCGATGATAATCTCCATTGACCGTAAAGCGAGCACCGGCTTCATTTTTGAAGAAATAAGGTCCAATGATGCCACCAGCGTGTAAACCGCACCAAACGTACCCGTTAAGCCAAAAAATAGCCTCATCGCTGGACACAATTTTGCGATAAAACATCGGATCAATTTCCAACTGCTCTAGAGCCCAATCGGCGAAATAACGGCGCATGTGGTGGTCTCATGGCTTTAATTCCTGCACCAGCTGGATTTTAAACGGATGTAGGCCAAGATCTTTGCGACCGACGGCGAATCGATAAATTTGGATCTTCTTCCACATTTTCGTTTGCAGCGGCGATATTCTCCACAGTACGCACATTCCTTCGACGTGTTAGTGATATTGCATCATTAAAAGAGTATGTGGTATAAAATCTATCCACAATTCGACGGATCGCTTGCTAAGATGGACGATTATGTTATAAATATCCTTACTACCACTATTGAGGTGTCGCATTAGATTAGAGCTAACGAATTTAAAGAACAATAATCAGTTCGTTTAATTTAGCAAATAAAAGAAAATGCACATTGGTTTGAACATGATGATGTAGATTTAACAACTACTAGCGAACGCAACAATCGAATTATCTTTGTTACTTTTTAATATTATTTTAATATTTCTTCAAGCAAACTTAAATATGGAACCAAAACCGAATCATTTATAACGTTAAATAATAAATTAAATTGCACATGCAAATTTTTATCGGCATCTTATCTGTGTAGAGAATTCGAAACAAGAAGAGAGTTCCGAAGAAGAAAGTACCGAAGAAGAGCAGCCTATTGGCAAGTATTACCAACTGTCACCCAAGCCAAATTTCTTTTGAATTCATTCGACAATTGTATCAGAAATCTAGCAGAGTGGTCTATTTCAATTTATATTAATTTTAAATAGTACGATATACTAATATCTTGTGATAATTGCAGGTCATAAAACTAGCGAGAAAGCCGAGGAATCAGGTAAGAGCACTGCCGCCTGATAGTCTTTTTGTTTTCAAACTTCTGATTCGTATGTACATTGCGGTTCTGCTCCATGATCGTAAAATATACAAAATTCTAGTACCCTTCTTCTCAGTTGAGGTTGTAATGTCTTCTCACTTATTACAAATCTTTATTATTTTTTCGCATTTTTGATATTTTAGTTTCGTTCATGGTTCAGACAATTCATAAACATGATTGATTTTGTTTGGAATTTTGAACATATTTGTCTATTTTGACGTTTTGTCATTTTTACTTTCTGATACTTATTAATGTATTTCGAACTACGTGATTTTAATATACGTTTTGACTTTCCGTAAGCCTATTCTTACTATTTTATGATGTGTATATGCTTTAAACATTCTCAATCGAAAATGATCCTTATTACCTTTTTCGATATCTCGAAAGTACGAGTTAAATGTTGGTATCAAAATTAAAGATGAAATTTTAAGCAACTTTTATTTGAAAAGTTGTGTTTGGAAAAATGGAGCATAAGTAAGTCTAAGAAATTTCAGTGTGATCCAATTCAGATTTTTTCACATACACTGTGAATAGTATCCAATATTTGATTAATTATTTTATCATGTTTTAAGGGTTAATTTTAAAGGTAGATTAATCGCCAAAACTTAAGATTATTGTATTCAAAATTCTAAATGCAGAACGAAAACCGAATCATGAACAAAGCATAAAAAAAATAATTAGCGTAGTAGTTCTATTATTTTGTCAAATATATCCAACATATTGTCGTCACAATCTTTCACATTTTCAATTATTTTCTCCCTTCATTTGCATCTTCCATCCTTTTTTAAATGGTTTTTTTATCACTATCTGATTTCTTAGGCTTATTATAGTCAAATGAATGCTTTGCAATAATGAAAGTTATCAATCAAAAATGAGAAGTGTTCCTTATTGCAGGTACTGCATTGGAAAACTAAGTAAGCGCAAAATAAATCACAATCATACACTAATTGTTTTACTCGTATATGTGCTTCTTGTCGCATGATTTCTGTAATAAAAACATAAGAAATTTTCAACAACCGTTAGAAAACATTCGACATTTTCTAATATATTCTTGCATGCTTTTGCATCGTCCATCATTTTCTATTACGTGTTATTGATGTAGAGATTTCTGAAAAGGAAGAAGAAAAAGAAAAAGAAATCGAAAAAAAGTAAATCGTCATACCTTGCTGATCCCTTTACTCTTGAGGTGTGAAAATAAGTACGGGATTTAAAGAAATATATTCTGCTCATATAACTTCCCAAATAACAAAAAAATGTTAATTGTTTTGAACGTGTTAGTAGTTTTAACAACTACTAGCAAATACACAAGCAAATTATCTCAGTTACTTTTTAATAATATTTTAATATTTCTTCGAGCAAACTGAGTAAATACAGTTCGTTAATAGTTTTATTTAATATTTACAAGAAACATTCAGGTAAGATCATTTATAGCACTCGATATCTATTTTATTTCCCGCTAGTATACTTATATTTTGTTATAAACATCTGACATTAAACATGGAACCAAAACCAAATCATTTACAACGCTAAATAATAAATTGGCAAATTTTTATCGGCATTTTATTTCTGTAGATAATTTGAAAGAAGAAGAGAGTTCCGAAGAAGAAAGTTCCGAAGAAAAGCACCCAATTGGCAAGTATTTCTTTTGAATCAATACGACAATCAGATATTTCTATAAGAAATCAAGTAGAATTCCCTATTTATTCATATTTACATTTAGATTTTAAGTAATACCAAATACTGATGACTTGTGATAATTGCAGCTCGTAGAACAAGCGATGAAACTGAGGAATCAGGTAAGAGCACCGGTGCCTAATAACATCTATCTCACTTTTGTGTTTGTGGTAAATATGTTATGTGTGCAATGTTGAATTTAAAGTTGTGTTGATTACCAAAACCAAATCATTTACAACGTTATATAATAAATTAAACTTTATGAAATTGCACGCACATGCAAATTTTTATCGGCATTTTATTTGTTTAGAGAATTCGACAGAAGAAGAGAGTTCCGAAGAAGAGCACCCTATTGGCAAGTATTACCAATTGTCACTCATGCTAAATTTATTTTGAATCAATACGACAATCAGATATTTCTATTAGAAAGGCAGCTGAATGCTCTATTTAGATTTTAAATAATACCAAATGCTAATACCTTGTGATGATTGCAGCTCGTAAAACAAGCGATGAAACTGAAGAATCAGGTAAGAGCACCGCCGTCTAATAGCGCTTGCGTCACTTTGCTGTTTGTGGTAAATATACTCGGTGACATATAAACTGCACCAGCTAGAAGGGGTGGGAATTTTTGAACCAAATTTGGCAGGAATAGTGGACTAGTCCAGGGAAATAGTTGATTAAAATTTGAAACCCAATCATCAAGTAGTCATGGGATTTTTGACGTTTGTGTAATTTTTTAGAGGTGGTGATAGACAAGCAATTATCGAGTCCTTTTTTGAATTTGTTCCTCTTTTTCGGATCCCGTTCTTTAGTTTAAAGTGTTTCAAGTGTTTAACGATGCATAGAGGAAGGAGACCTCAAGTTTACCAGCAGGTGAGTGACTTTGATCAAGGATTGTTGGTTTACGAGAAGCAGGTTTTTGGTTTAGAGAAATCGGCAACCGTTTGGGACGGCACCACTCAACAATAATGCGTGTTTATCAAGCGTGGTCTGAACATTGGGTTGAACGTCGGAGAAGAGGCACTGGGGCTCAAAGACGAACCAATGAACGTCAAGATCGCCGCTTAAGACTAATGGCCTTGAGAGACCGATTCTCTACAACTAGATCAATAGCTGATCAATGGTTAGGTGAACAAGGTCGTCCGATAGGTTTGCGAACAGTTTATCGTCGAATAAGAACATTTGGCTTGCTGTCTTACCGCCCACATCTTGTGCTACCCCTCACTGCTCAACATCGCCAGGAACGTTTTTCCTGGTGCACGGAAAGACTTCAATGGAACTTGGAATGGCATCGAGTTGTCTTTAGTGACGAATCGCGATTTTGTTTATGAATGCATGATGGTCGGATGACTGTTAGACGAAGACGTGGAGAAAGGCGCAATCCTGATTTTTCGATTTCGAGGCATGTTCACCGAACTGTGGGGTTGAAGGTGTGGGGTGCTATTGCTTACGGCAGTAGGTCACCCTTGCTCTTCATTCGGGGCAGTATGACCGCCCGACGCTACATTGACGAAGTGGTAGAACCACATGTTCTTCCATATCTTCGAGGGCTGGAACGCCCACTTTTACAGCAAGATAATGCACGACCTCACATAGCAAGGGTTTCTTTTGACTTCTTTGAAGAGGCCAATGTTAATCTTTTGCCTTGGCCGCCAAGATCTCCCGATTTGTCGCCCATTGAGCACGTGTGGGACATGATGGGTAGAAGATTGAGGAATCTACCGACCATTGACAATAGAAGCTCTACGGCATGAAGTACAGGCTGCTTGGGATGCCATACCCCAAGAAGACATTGATCGCCTGCTGGAATCAATGCCAAGGCAGGTCAAGAGTGTATCCGAAATAGGGACGGACCAACACATTATTAAAGAAAAATCAAAAAGATGAAGTGACCTTAGACTAGTCCAATGTTTCTGCCAAATTTGGTCCAAAAATTCCCACCCCTTCTAGGTGGTGCAGTTTATATGTCACGGAGTATATGTTATGTGTGCAATGTTGAATTTGACGTTGTATTGATGACCTAAACCAAATCATTTGCAATGTTAAATAATAAATTAAATTTTATCAAATTGCCCATGCAAATTTCTATGTGCATCTTATTTGTATAGAGAATTCGAAAGAAGAAGAGAGTTCCGAAGAAGAAGGTTCCGAAGAAGAGCACCCTATTGGCAAGTATCAGCAATTGTCACTCATGCTAAATTTATTTTGAATCAATACGACAATCACATATTTCTATTAGAAATAAAGCACAATGCTCTATGCAGATTTTAAATAATTCCTAATACTAATGCCTCATGATAATTGCAGCTCGTAAAACAAGCGATGAAAGTGAGGAAACAGGTAAGAGCACCGCCGTCTAATAGCACGTGTGCCACTTTTGTGTTTTTGGTAAATATGTTACGTGTGCAATGTTGAATTAATAGAAAACCAATAGATTTACAATGTTAAATAATAAATTGAATTTTATGAAATTACACATGCAAATTTTTATCGGCAACTTATTTGTGTAGAGAATTCGACCGAAGAAGAGAGTTCAAAAGAAAAAAGTACCGAAGAAGATCACCCTACTGGCAAGTATTACCAATTAAAAAAATCCTGGCATTTTCACGTTCTACATTTCATTCCTCTATACCCCCTTCGTCTCCGTCTCTTTTTCCTTCCGCCTCCTCCTGCCGCCTCTTTCTGTCTTCTTTGGTTCTTCCTCCTGTTGTTCCAATGCCCTATTTTTCCTGCACTTCTCCTTATTACCCATTATTCTGTGTAATATCTCTAATCGCCGTCCGTCTTCTCCCATAATCCTTGTTCAGTCTTTTCCTATCTTCTGTTCTTCTTCATTCAGTTTTATTTCCTCACATTCTCCTGCCCAATGATCCCATTCCTTCTCCACCAAAATTACACCTCCTGTAACTCTCTTCCATCCAATACTTGTTGGCCTTCTCTTCACTTCCCCACCTGAATCTTGCTAATGGCCTTTCTCCCTCTCCTCCCCCTAAGTATGTTGGCATCCTCCACTATGCTTTTATTCTTTTGTATTTCGTGTTATACCTCGCAGTCCTGATTTTGCCTTTCCTTTCCTGTGCTTCTACCATCTTCCATCTCTCCACTATACCACTCTCTACTTGCTTCCCATCTATTATTCTCCTTTCTGCCTCTTCTGTTGATAGTCCTGCCTTTTCGTATATTTTCCTCCTGCCTAACTATGTAATCTGGAGTTGATCTCTCCAGATTCAACATCCTTTTTATTTGTCCTATGTGTACCCTTTCCAATCTTTTCCCTTCTTTCAAACCCCACACTTCCGCTCCGTACAACCATGCACTTTAAGCATATACTTCACAACTTCACTGTCTCTTGGAAATTCCCTCTCCTTTTTCCCCACAGATTCCTCCTCAATCCTTGCTCCGCTAACCTCGCCTTTCTGCAAGCATGTATCATTTGTCCTCCGCTATTATTTTCTCTCACTACGAATCCTAGATACATCCACTCATTCACCTGCTCTATTATGTCACCTTTCCATGTCACCTTTACTTCTCTCCTTCGCCCTATTCCTTTCTTGAACAACATTATTTTTATTTTCCTTGTATCCAGCTCCAACCGTCTTCTATCCGTGAATCCTTCTAACCTTCTCGCCATCCCTTTTATCCCCGTCCTTCGTATTCCGCCAATAAAACTATATCGTCCGCAAGCGCCAACGACCATATCTTTGCCGATCCTTATTTCACTCCCCCGTCTTGTCCTTTCCTTAGTATTTCTTCCAGTTCTCGCCCCAATCTTGGTCTTAAACCTTTCCGAGTTCTCCTTACCAATCCTCACCCTGCACCATGTTTCCCTATATATTTACTAAATCCTTGCCCGTATATCCCCTCCGTATTACCAATTAGCACTCATGCTAAATTTATTTTGAATCAATACGATAATCAGATATTTCCATTAGAAATAGAGGATAATGCTCTATTTAGATTTTAAATAATGCCAAATACTAATGCCTCGTGATAATTGCAGCTCGTAAAACAAGCGATGAAACTGAGGAATCAGGTAAGAGCACCGCCGTATAATAGCACGTGGGTCACTTTTCTGTTTGTGCTAAACATGTTACGTGTGCAATATTGAATTTAAAGTTGCGTTGATGACCTAAATCAAATCATTTACAACGTTAAATAATAAATAACATTTTATGAAATAGCACATGCAATTTTTATGTGCATCTTATTTGTGTAGAGAATTCGAAAGAAGAAGATAGTTCCGAAGAAGGAGGTTCCGAAGAAGAGCATCCTATTGGCAAGTGTTACAAATTGTTACTCATGCTAAATTTATTTTGAATCAATACGACAATCAGATATATCTATTAGAAATGGCGCAGAATGCTCTATGTAGATTTTATATAATTCCAAATACTAATGCCTTGTGATAATTGCATCTCGTAAAACAAGCGATGAAACTGAATCAGGTAAGAGCACCGCCGTCTAATAGCGCGTGCGTCACTTTTGTGTTTGTGTTGATCAACAAATCGCCTTGTCGCCCTTTTTTATTAGATGCGTTTCAGTTAGCTTTGTAATGGCTGGAGATCGCATATTGTTTGTTGGTGTGAGAGCTCGCTTCCTTTTTCTATTCGGTGGTGCGTTCGGCATCGTGCGTGCATGGCGCGTGTTTTCGTGGCTCGCCTACGATCCAGCAGTTACGCAATAAAACAAAAAAAATATACATAGTTACGAGTGAGCTGCCAGAACAATAGAGAACAAACATCTATTCTCTTTTTACCCAAGTTGTCTTCTGGTTTCTTTGTGGATTTGTGTTTGACAACCAAGAAGGAGATTTGTGGATTTAAGAAGCCGGCCACATGCCAAGCAGAGATCGAGAGCTTTATGGCGAGATCTGAGACAATTGACACCATGCGTGATAAGTTCGAAGCAATTGTGGATCAAATGAACCAGCTTCAATTGGCCTCAAATCCTGGTGCAACTCCGGACTACGCTTGTTTGGATGCATTTGAGGATTTGTACTATGTAAGAAATAAGATAAGTAAGTTTTTACCAATACAAAGTGACTCGAGTGGCTTAGAAAAGATTCCGCCAGGTGTAAAATTACCACCTATTAAACTGCCAAGTTTTGACGGTAGGACGGAGAATTGGTCTGTTTTCTATGAGGCGTTTAAGGCTAACATCCACGGCAACGATCATTTGTCTGACTCGCAGTGTGTGCAATATTTGATGGGCCGACTTACGCACAGTGCTTTAAAGGTTACCGCCGGCTTAGTCCCTAACCGTGAAACTTATAACATTATCTGGGATAATTTGGTGAAAAAATACCAAGATAAACGTGCGTTAAGTACTCATTACCTAAATAATATTCTAGACTTAAAAAGGTGCACTCATAATGCTAACAGCTTAGATTCTTTTATTGAAAAATATTCTGCCTCGATGGCTGCGCTGAAACAATTGAATATAACTGACCTCACTGACTTTATATTTTTGCACTGTGCATTAAGAAAATTAGATAGTCAGACAGCTGAGAATTTTGAATTGTCAGTTCGGGACCTCGAAATTCCTTCAACTAAGAAACTTATCACTTTTATTCAAAGTCAAGTCAAAATTATTGAACGCTCAACCCCTGTTGAATCACATGCAAATTCACTAAGTGTTAACAGCGGGTTCCAGAACCCGTTACGCAATAAACGTGGTCAAACCTACAAATCATTTGTTACTGAAATTGCACCATCTATACTTACCCAGACCGATGCACCCGCATCATTTACATCTGCAACTACATCACGATGTGCGTTATGTAACGGAAGGGATCATATTCAACTTGACAACTGTACGAAATTTAAGGGGTTGCAAAATGCTAAGGCGCGATTTGAAGTTGTCAAATCCAAATACGCATGTGTAAATTGTTTGAGTGTGTCGCACACTCTGTCTAACTGTAATTGCAACTCCGCTTGTGAGATATGCAAGAAACGTCATCATACTCTATGCATTTTGAAAACATAAACCCGAATACACATTGCCATATTCATGTACACTAGTTTGTACAAGCCGAAGATGATGAAACTATGAACAGTGATGGTCAAAGTAAATTAACTGATCGGCCATCTACCGTTTCGACGGCCACTGTTATAAATGATTCGGGCGATTTCGGGCCTTGTATGAACGCTTCCAGCTCCTCCTCATGAACCAGTAGGATTGTTGACTTCAGAAGCAAAGTCAAATAATTTGATATTGTTGTCCACTGCGCAGGTTTACGCTCGTCCGAAAGGGGGTACTGGGTAGAAGACTGTGGTTAGATGCTTGATAGATAATGGTTCACAAAATAATTTAATCACCACAGATTGCTGTAGGGCTCTCAATTTGCCGGTAATACCGTTGATTAATTAATTCGTCAAGGGAATTGGTTCAACTTCGCGTCCAATATTAGGGCACCTTTACATGGATAATGAATCTCGCGTATACGCTGCACAGAAATACAGCATTCATGCGCTAGTTGTAGAGTGCATTACTGATCAACTCGTGATACAAGCTACCGCTTTATTTACCGCATTAGCGTTGAATTATTTAGTACAGCGATTTTGAGAGTTAGAGGAAATAGCGCAATTGCAGTTACTTTCACCCGAAGAGACAGAATGTGAAAATAGTTATACGTCATCCGTGATTAGAGATCACACCAGTCGTTATACCGTGTCTTTATCATTCTGCACAGATTCCGCGGAACTGGGTAATTCACATACGGACGCGCACCGCCGATTAATGATACTTGAAAGGAAATTTCGGAAATTACCTGATTTACGGGAGAACCACAACGAAGTTATTCAGGACTACATAGATAACAATTATCTTAGTCCATTTGAGGAATCCGCAATCGCGGATACATGATATTATATACCTCACCACGCCGTCCTTCGATCGAACAAGCCAAAGCCAGGCATAGTGCTTGGTAAAGGGCGAAAACGCTCACGAGATTGTCTTTAAATGATGTACTTCATATCGGTCCCAACCTGCAAGCAGACTTATTCTTGCTATTGTTGAACTTCAGATTGTTTCCTATTGCGATGATTGTTGATATAAAACAAATGTGTTTACGCATAGGTATAACCAACGACCATCGCACATATCTACATATCTTATACCGGTTCAATGAGAACGAATTAGTTCGCACTTTCCAGTTTAATTGTTTACCTTTTGGACTTAAGTCTTCGCCGTATATACAATGCGCATTGTGCGACAGCTGGCCACTGACATGAATCCACATTATCCTGATGCCGCGAAAATCGCAGAAACCAGTTTATACATGGACGATTTAGTATATTACGCACCTGACGAAGATACTGCCAAACGATTATCGCGAGATCTTATAAGAATGTTCAGGGCAGGTGATTTTGATTTAGTGAAATGGTCTAGCAATTCACCAGTCCTACTAGATAGTCTTTCTGATTCACACCGCAAATCACTTGAATTTGATGCCGAAATTGCTCTTGGGTTTATCGTGGGAGCCTTATGAGGATAATTTCTTTTTCACGTGCTCTCTAATTACGGAGAAATGTACGAAAAGGAATATCCTTTCGATTGTCGCTCGTTTTTTTCGACGTTCTCGGTTTCGTAGCCATTCGTAGTCATTCTATATGCCAAATTGCTGATTCAGGAACTGTGGTTGAATAATCTCGGTTGGGATGAGCCCACGATTGCGTTATTGGACGTTGGTCGGTCTTTGTAGGTAATCGAGTGGCTCAATGCCAAGCTAATCTGGCTGCGCAACATTACTATCATGTTGCAGGTGTTAAAAATTCGAGTGATTGTCTATCCCGTGGAATGTCGCCTTCTCAGCTCGTCTCTTACGATTTCTGGTGAATGGTCCGCCATGAATTCATAGTGCTCCTGAAGAATGGCCGATTAAGCCTTTCTCACCTACGAATTGCGTAGAACTCCCGGAACATAAGGCGAATGTTATGACTGTAACCTCCCCATTAGAACAACCTGTGCTGTGTAAATTGGCTCAGCGTAGTTCCTCATGGGATAAATTATTGCGTACGATTCTATACTTACTTAAATTCGTGCGCCCACTGGCTAAATTAGAGCCAAGGTCGATCCAAGGATTGTTTATCGCGGAACGAGCTATGATTCTCGCGGTACAGTCCGTGCATTTTGCAAGCGATATAATGTTATTGAAAGCTGATAAGTTGCCATCTAAGAAACTCGTAATTTTGGCAGTTTTCTTAGATGAGGATTTTGCGGGTTGGCGGAAGGATTTCCAAGTCGGACCTTCCATTTGACGCCAAATACCCAGTTCTTCTTCCTAAACATGACCACATCGTTGATCTGATCATAAGACACGATCATGTTGTAAATTGTCACACTGGACCTGGACGTCTTATATCTATTTTACGACAGCGCTATTGGATATTGGATGCCAGGACTGTTGTCAGATCTATTGTGCAAAAATGCAATAGTTGTTTCAAGGTTAATTCTAATCATCCAACTTCGAGAATGGCACATCTTCCTACTTACCGCGTGTCGGAATCGAAAGTTTTCGTACATACTGGGATCGACTATGCCGGTCCGATGCGCATAATTCTGACTATACGTGGAGGACAACACGCTCAAAAGGCTTATATTTGTGTTTTCGGTGCTATATGGGAATCAAATATAAAAAGTTTGAAAACACACCTTTATCGTGTGGTCGGAAACCAGCTTCTTACATTTGAAGAACTCAAACTGTGTTGGTGCAAATAGAATGCATCATGAATTCTCGCCCACTTAATAATGTGGTTTCTTCGGATCCTCATCCCGAACCTCTAACACCAGCCCACTTCTTGATGTCGACACCATTACAATATTTACCTGCCGTTGACACGAACAATGAAAGCTTCAACTTGAAGCATCGCAAACGTTTGTTGGATGGTATGGTGCAATCTTTCTGGAAGAAATGGTCTTGAGTATCTGCATACACTGCAAGTTAGACAGAAATAGGCTACCTCAGACGAGGTTGAGGTTGAGGTTGAGGTGGGAACTGTAGTGCTCGTGGAACAGGAAGATTCTTCGACCTTATCCTCGCCGTCAGGTATAATTATTGAGGTCTTTAAAGGAATAGACGATGTCGCACTAGTAGCTTCGGTAAAGACACAATCCGGAATTTATAAAAGATATGTGTCGAAATTGTACCCAATTCCGACACAATAAAGTGTTTCGTTAAATTCTTAATGTTCCTTATAACTATATATATCTCAATATGCTTTTTGTTTTGAAAGTCTTGCGACCTTCCACGGCGGCGTGCATGGTGGAGCGCCTTGTCACCTTTTTTTATTAGATCCGTTTCAGTTAGTTTTGTAATGGCTGGAGATCGCATATTGTTTGTTGGTGGGAGAGTTCGGTTCCTTTTTGTATTCGTCGGTGCGTTTGTCATCGTGTGTGCATGGCGCGTGTTTTCGTGGATCGGCTACGATCCAGCAGTTATGCAATAAAACAAAATAAAAATATATATAGTTACGAATGAGCTGTCAGAAAAATATAGAACAAACATCTCTTCTCTTTTTATCCTGATTGTCTTCTGGTTTCTTTGTGGATTAAACTGATATCTAAGAAGGAGATTTGCGGATTTGAGAAGCCGACCACATGCCAAGCGGACGGCTGCGGAGCAAAGGAGTAAGTGAGCTCTTCTTAACCATTTTATGTAGCAATAGAGCAATCTCTGGTCTTTGCATATTTCAAAACTACTCATTATTATCGAACGCAAGTTCAACGTGTTCCGTGGCTATTTACACGCCTAATCAAAATCCAAATCATTTACAACGTTAAATTAAATTTTATGAAATTGCCCATGCAATTTTTTATGTGCATCTTATTTGTGTAGAGAATTCGAAAGAAGAAGTTACCAATTGTCATTCATGCTAAATTTATTTTGAATCAATACGACAATCAGATATTTCTATTAGAAATAGAGCAAAATGCTCTATTTAGATTTTAAATAATGCCAAATACTAATGCCTTGTGATAATTGCAGCTCGTAAAACAAGTGATGAAACTGAAGAATCAGGTAAGAGCACCGCCGTCTAATAGCGCGTGCGTCACTTTTGTGTTTGTGGTAAATATGTTATGTGTGCAATGTTGAATTTAAAGTTGGTTTGATCAACAAATCCAAATCATTTACAACGTTAAATAATAAATAAAATTTTTGAAATTGCCCATGCAATTTTCTATGTGCATCTTATTTGTGTAGAGAATTCGACAGAAGAAAGGAGTTCCGAAGAAGAAGGTTCCGAAGAAGAGCACCCTATTGGCAAGTATTACCAATTGTCACTCATGTTAGCACCACCGTCTAATAACATGTATGTCACTTCTATGTTTTTGTTAAATATGTTATGGGTGCAATATTGAATTTAAAGTTGTGTCATTTACAACGTTATGTAACAATAAAGAGTATGAAATTCCACACGCAAATTTTTATCGGCATCTTATTTGTGTAGAGAATTCGACAGAAGAAGAGAGTTCCGAAGAAGAAGGTTCCGAAGAAGAGCACCCTATTGGCAAGTATTACCAATTGTCACTCATGTTAGCACCACCGTCTAATAACATGTATGTCACTTCTATGTTTTTGTTAAATATATTATGGGTGCAATATTGAATTTAAAGTTGTGTCATTTACAACGTTATGTAACAATAAAGAGTATGAAATTCCACAAGCAAATTTTTATCGGCATCTTATTTGTGTAGAGAATTCGACAGAAGAAGAGAGTTCCGAAGAAGAAGGTTCCGAAGAAGAGCACCCTATTGGCAAGTATTACTAATTGTCACTCATGCTAAATTTATTTTCAATCAATACGACAATCACATATTTATATTAGAAATAGAACACAATGCTCTACGAGATTTAAAATAATTCCAAATACTAATGCCTTGTGATAATTGCAGCTCGTAAAACAAGCGGCGAATCTGAGGAATCAGGTAAGAGCACCGGCGTCTAATAGAACGTGTGTTACTTTTGTGTTTGTGGTAAATATGATATGTGTGCAATGTTGAATTTCAAGTTGTGTTGATGACCTAAACAAAATCATTTACAACGTTAAATAATAAATTGAATTTTATGAAATTGCACATGCAAATTTCTATCGGCATCTTATTTGTGTACAGAATTCGACAGAAGAAGAGAGTTCCACCATATTGGAAAGTATTACCAATTGTCACTCAAGCTAAATTTCTTTTGAATCAATACGACAATCAGATATTTCTATTAGAAATCGAGCAGGATACCCTATTTCAAATTTATAATTATATAGTACGAAATACTTTTGCCTTGTATAATTTTAGGCAATTTTATCAATTTTAAGTCATTGGTAGTTCCTATCATTTTTAATATTTTTTAGTTTCTTGCATTTTTTTGCTTTATTATCTTTTTACAATTTTTGTTGTTTGTGTTTTTTAACTTCGTTGTGTTATCGTAGTCAACCCTTTTTGTGCGACCGCGACCAGGTGAATAGGTAAAATACGCGCTAGCCCGTGCATCTTACGTGATTTCTTCTGTGCTGAAGGGATAGATATATTCACCCGCGTGATTCATCAATGCGCTCTCGGTTCGACAGGCACATTCCGTTATCTCTGCTCGGGAGCTAAAGTAAATAAACTTCATTTTGGAGTCGTGGAAGAATTGCTTAAAATTGCATTTTTTGTCATTTGTTATAGTGTTAAGATTAATATAAGCTTTACTCACGTTCTCCCTGAATCGATCTCCGTAATAAAGCAATAGTGGATCGTGTTTGTGTTTTTACTTGTTATTGTTTATTTTCCCCCACCAAAATAGTAATAACAAGGATGTAAAAATTATACACATAAGTTTATTATTAATTTGTAAAGCTTTGTTATCATTATTGACATATTCTAAATATGTATATACTGTTCAATGTGTCCGGAAATGTGTCGTGGAAAATTCATCATGGGGAAATTCATCTTAGGTTAAATTTCTTGTTTTTTCCCTCGATGAATTTCCACACGAAGAACTTTCCACGACATTTCACACGATTAATTTCCCGTAAATCAGTATTCAACTAATCGTTAAACAATATATAATACCGACCTTGTGTGAGAAAGATGAATGATTTTATGTGGTTTTACTTCTCCTTCTTTTATTGTTCGATAGATCGAGTTCTACTTCATCAAGGTTTTCTTAAGTACCAGATAATGTGCAAATAAATGTTTTTCTATTGTATTTTTCATTAACAAATGTTACAACTTTTTAATTATACACTCAGATGCAAAATAAACCGGACACTTGAACTTTTCGAAATACTTCAATGTTGCGCATGAATTGTGCGCACGTGAATGTGCTGCATTTTAGGAGAATTGGTTTGAACATGTTACAACTTATTTAGAGTCAAATCCACGCGGCTACTTCATACGAGCACATCAGATAAGAGTTGCTTCAGTATTGTTGCAACGAGACTGTCGGAAAAAAAGGCTGCCTTATTACGTTTTTTCAAAAGTTATTTGCTTAGTAACACGTTCTATTCATTGAGAAATTGTTGTTTTTGAAAAGTCAAAACAAGAAAGACTCATGGGTCCAGAACAAGTTGCTCAAGCTGTTGCTTTAAACAATGACGGACGCAGTGTGCGTTATATCGCACTCTAGGAATTCCCCGAAGTACCGTCTCAGATGCATTACAAAAGTTTCGGGAAACAGGAGTGTACACAAAAAGGCTCGGACACGATAGATAGAGAGCAACAAATCATATCCAGGATCGGTTTCTTCGAATGCAGGCATTACGTGATCGCACGTCATGAACGACGTCCATAACAACAGTGTCAGTATATGTATACAGTTCGCAGACGCTTAAATGAAGGTGGGTTGAGGTCCAGAAGACATGCAACAGGTCCTCTTTTAACCGTAGAGCATCGGCGACAGTGTTTGGAATTTGCACGGGAACATGCTGATTGGGGTCTTGAAGATTGGTCCGCTGTGCTCTTTACAGATGAGTCTAGATTCACCCTATACAAATCAGATGGTCACGGTAGAGTGTGGAGAAGGACTGGGGAGCGTTTTGCTGAAGCATGCTTGTCAACAAAAGTGCCATTCGGTGGAGGTGGTGTAATGATGTGGGCGGGCATTTCGTTGACTGCTAAACAGAGCTTGTGAGAATCCGGGATGGAACCATTACTGCCGACCATTACATTCAACAATGTTTCTTGGCGAAAATTTTCGTTTAATGCAAGATAATGCCCGCCCACACATTATACAGATCACGCGGGCTTATTTGCAAGAAGTCTAGATTTGGTATTACGTTGTTGCAATGGCCAGCACGAAGTGCTGATTTGAATCCCATGGAATATGCATGGGACATGTTGGGACAACGTATTCGCCGCAACAATGAGGAGTTTCCGACGTTGGACAGGTTAGCAGAAGCTCTAAGTGTGGAATGGAGCCAAATTCATCAAGAGGACTTTGCAGTTTTGATCAGGAGCATGCCTGATCGAATGGCAGCCGTAATTAGAGCTCGTGGTGGGCATACAAACTACTGAATATATATTTTTAATTTTAATATCATAACATTAACATTTATTCATTTCCAATTTATAGCAGTTTTACTATCTTTTTCCAAAATTGTTTATTTATTTTTTCTGTTGGCTTAAAGTTTGCTGTTTTATAATGGATTTTATTTGTAAGGTATTAGTAAATGATTCAATCAACAAACATATGATTTTTATTTTGACAAGTCAAAAATATTTTGAAAAATTCAAGTGTCCGGTTAATTTTGTACCTCAGTGTATATATATTCAATTGTTCTATAAACCAATAAATAAAAAGACACTAGTTTGCTTCGATTTTTCCCTGTAATTATATTAAGTATCTTCGTGTGTTTGAGAAGCTTCCTTTTCCACACCTACAATCATTACAGATGTAAGGCGTATTTCCGTTGTTCTATCCATAATTTAAATTTATTGTATAATTTATTTATTCTCCCACATGACTGATATACTGATTTGTATATATTTTTCCAGTCCAGTCCAGTTTCCAATATATCAGATCTGTAGAAATTATTTTTCAATTTCTACTTAAACTCAATATTATTTATACTTGAATACAACTATTATTAATCCAGAAAATGCCTTAAATCGATAAAACATTGATTATTTAATCTACGATATCACTAATACAATTACACTTGAATGTGTCTTTTATTACAGTACAATAGTAAATCGGAGACTGTGGTTGAAAAAATAAAATAAAATAAAATAAATATTCCCCTTATCACACAGCAATGTACCATATGGTATGGGGATATTTATTTTAACATATTCTTCATTTATAAATTAATAAATACAAATAACATGTACAGTAAAAATAAAAACTTTAAACGAACATAGATATTCTTCGTAAACTATCATTTCCGGTTGAGATGTTGCTTCCAAAATAGGAGGTTCTCCTCCTTGCTATATACACATCGTAAGTATAAATCTTAGTTATCACACTTAGTATCACACCAAGTGTACAATGTTTGATTCCTTAGAATTAGTGTCATTTGACGTTGTTAGCCCTATCCCATCAATACCTATAAAAGACCAAACAATGATTTCAAAACACATACTGGCCAGTCACCATGTGAAAGAAGATCAAAAAGAAGAATTGCTCCTTACAACGCAAGTCTGTCTGAAGCAAAGGTATTTTAAATACAACACCTAAATCTATCAACAACTACATGGTTAACCTCTTTCACCATTATTGTGCCGCTCCTTTAGAAGAGGAAAATTTCCATTCCACTAATAGTCTGGTTTAAAACGTATTCCACTAGTCGAGATACGTTGGTGACATCTTCTGCATTTGAACTGGCACCGCAGAGACTGAAAACAAAGATGGTACACCCAACTTCCTAGACCTACAAATTGTAAGAAAGAACGAACAGCTGACATTGGCCAACCCATCCCAATTAAATTTATGGAAAACACATCTTTATCGTATTGTTGTATTACTTGTGCCCCCTCCCACCGTCCATGCACAAATATCGCATAACATTTTACTCTTCTTTCCATTTATTGAATTTCGTTTATTACACGTTCTTTCGAATCGAGTTAGGAAAGCTAACTGAATTTTTACAGCCTTCTCGTAGCCGTTCATTCAACCAATATATATACAGAATTCTAGAACCTATGTGCGTAAATAGTGCCATAGAATCCAGCCCAAGCTGATAAAACAGTATTCCAATTCAACACGTCACAATCCAGCAGTTACACCAAATAGTAAAAGAGACAATGGGATCGCTGAATAATCTACCATAAAACCAGGGAGAGTATGTGTGTCCACCCTTTCATCTGCACGTCTGTATTCCAGACATCCAGGTGCTCCGAGGTACAGCTGCCTCTTTCGTGAAGAGAAGATTAGAGGATTCTGTATTACCGGCATAGGTTCGCATGTTGACCCCAGACTTAACCTTGGACTTGATTTTGGACTTCACCTTGGACTTGACCTTCTACTTAACCTGGGACATTACCTAGGTCTTAACCTACGATTTGACCTTCATATTAACCTTTGACTTGACTATTTCGTTATCGTTTCACAACTATTACCATAAGATTTATTATATTATACTTTCTTATACATTATGTATAAGTATAGGAATCATGAAAATTTTCAAACTCGAGATTTCAACGGATATACACGTTTTGAAGTCCCCTGAATCGTTTCTGACTATTTTCGGAATGGCGTATGTGTGTCTGCTATGTGCCCGTGTGTCTGTGTGACTGTTTGCGTGTCTGTGCGCGCTCTAGCGTCCAAACAATTATAGCTAGAGCTCTGAAACTTTAAACTTAACATTTCTATGTAGCAAGGTGGAACGCAATCTCTCAACCGGAAGTGATGGTTTACTCTTATCACCATTTTCCATATCTTGAAAACGGTACACGTTACGGAAAGAATTATTCTTACATAAATTATTATAGATGTTGATATTTGACACAACTTTCATTTGAAAAGTTTTTTTTTTAATGTAGTATAACGGAGTATAAGAAAGTTCAGTGCGGACCACTGCAGATTTTTTTTCTTACATTATTTCTGTTTTAATATTTTATGTACTATGAGACAAGTGGAAGAATTGATGTGCAGAAGGACAGGAAGAAATTCTTAAAACAAATCATGGAAATAATTATTGTGCCAAAAAGGGTAACAAAAATGGAAGAAGATGTATACGCAAAAGAGTTAGAAAATGAGCTTGACAAAAACACAATAATGAAGAACGAAGTGAAATAGAGAAATATACTAAAAATGACGGTGTATGTTAACGATGATTTAACGAAGAAAGAGAGGAAGAAAAGCAAAAAAAAATTAGAGCAATGAGATCCAAACAGAATATAAAAAGATAAGTATACATGAGAAAGTATGGCGGTGGAATGAAAAGACTGGAAAAGCTGAAAAGAACAAAACAAAATACTAATGCATAAATCGGGGCAAGGAAAGTTGGGCATGGCCTAGACAAAGATAAAGGTCAGGAAATATGGAAATGGAACAGGAAAGAAGAAAAAGTAAAAACATATGGAAGCGCTATCGAATGTAAGGAATCAAATTGGAAAAGAAAGGAGGAGGAAAAAAATAGCAATGACTTAAGACTGATGGGATATTGATTAATGAATAATCGCGAACACGCTCTACCAACAAAAATACACACGACAAGGACCAAATACAAGAGAGAATTATATACATAATTCACTATATAATTATAAAGATAAACGAAGGATAGTGAAAAATGTGAGAGTTATATACATTGACCATTACATTACAGAAGATATCGAAAAGATACAACTTGAATCTATAACAGTATTCTAGACGAGAGAAAAAGAAATAGCTAATAATTACAAGAAAGTTGTTGAAAGAAAATATCAGAAAAGAGAAACAAACCATAATGTAACAGCGAAGTGTAAAGAAGGAGAAATATTAAAATATGAACTAGAAATAATAAACAGATGGAAACAACATTTTCAAGTGCTACTGTGTGATGGATAAGGTTATTTAGAAAGTAGTTGGAGACATGTTAAAAATAAAGATGATGAAAGAAGAGCGACAATAGACAGTGAAGAAGTAAAAGAAGCTATAAAATCTGAGAAATGGCAAGGTGACAGGGCATGCTATAGAATATGGGTACGAAATGAGTAGACTTGGCGTAATCCCTAAAGACTGGCGTGTATCGGTAATAATACCGATTTACAAGAAGTGTGACAAGGGAGAATGTAATAATTATAGAGAATAACGCTTCTAAGCAGTGAAAGAGACAAAGGACATAGCTCAAGATAGAAGGCTCTGGAAAAATTTTGCAAACACATGGCAAGAAGAACAAATTTAAGACGTAATGTTAAAAATATTAAGATAGAGACAAAGGTAATGGCACTCCACACCAAAAGTTATTATTATTATGTATGTGCTAGCTTTTCTTGTTGGTTTCGTTCTCATTTTACGTTGACGTTAAGTATAATATAACTTTTTTACATCATTTAAAATTTTTGAATTAATCGTGGCCCCATAAGTATCTGAAAATATATTCTCCACCCCATTCACACGGTTTGCTTAAATGATATCAGAACGTAAACATGTTCAGACCCCATAAAGACACATAATCTTTTGTCATTGCCTTTATCAACTGCAAACTACCGCAAACAAGTGGAGACATTAAAAGCCTTTCTAAAAAAGATTAATAATAATGATAATAACGTTATAGAACACGAACAAACCTTTAGAAGCTGCTAATGAAGCATTTCTACAAATATGTGGCAAATTTTGTTTCATCAATTATGTTTATTTAAATACCAAAATCTACAATAACTTAACGCCGATTTGTGCTAATAAAAAGAATTTAGAAAATATATTGGCTATTTTTAGCTAACTATCAAATCAACGTGTCGATAGTTTAATGGTTCCATTCGATAGATATTTAAATTTTCTTCCTTGATGCATTTACGCATGCAAATTTTAATTGCGATCTTATTTTTGTAGATTTGGATGAAGAAGGCGAGAAAGAAAAGCACTCAGTAGGCAAGTAATCCCTCAAAGGTCTACTAATTTTGGGTTAATGTATTTCTATTAGACTGATCAGAATGATTGTGAAAATCAAAACATCGAAATTTTTTGAATTTTTTTCTTTTCTCTCTATTACTATGACAGATCTTTCATTTGAATAACAACAAAACCTATCTACGAGCACTTTGTGAAAATCAAAAAATTGAATTTTTTTTCTTTTTTCTCTATTATCTATTATCTATATTATTATTATCTATATTATCAGAGATCTTTCATTTGAGCAACAACAAAACTTATTTACGAGCACTTTGCGAAAATCAAAAAAAAACGAAATTTTCGGATTTTTTTTCTTTTTTCTCTATTACTATGACGGATCTTTCATTTGTGTAACAAGAAAACCACTTTGTGAAAATCAAAAAATCGAAAGTTTCCGATTTTTTTCTATTCTCTATTACTATCACAGATCTTTCATTTGAGTAACAACAAAACGTCTCTACGAGCACTTTGTCAAAATCGAAATTTTTTGAATTGTTTCTTTTTTCTCTATTGCTATGACAGATCTTTCAATTTTCTAGTTCGATGTATTCATATTACGCGAATATGCTAATGATTTGTGATCGTTGCAGATTATAATACTACCAACGTTGCTGAGAGATTGGGTAAGTACACCAGCAATAATAACTACAAAAATACTAATGCCTTGTGATAATCGCAGATCCAAAAAATACCACCCAAGCTGAGGAATTAGGTAAGAGCTCCTCCGTTAAGGATAAAAACACTGACAATTTAATTTTAATATTATTATATGTTTGCAAGTGTCAAGATTTCGTATTTTAAAATATTACATATTTTCGAACCAGGACCACATTATTTAAATAATAGATACTTTATCTTTTCAGCTACTTTTCTTATTATTATTATTATTAGATGGTATATTTTTTATATAAATATACCTAGTACTTTCATAAGTTCTGGTACAATTATTATCACCCCACTGTAAGACATGCACTGAACATACACACGCGCCATTGATAAGTGACAGTTATATTTCATTTACACATTAAAAGTTTCTAGCGTACGTTATTTACAATTATGGAATGGGGAGATATTCAAAACCGTATTGTTCTTGTTGGCATAAAACATGTGGCATGGAAACAGCCGACATTTTTCGAACGTTGCTGCTGTTCTGGATCACGCGTAATTTTATGTATCGTGCTGTTAAATTGTTTGAAGATACTGGTGAAATGGTTGACTGTCGGAGATCTAGTCGTCCGCGCAGTGCGCAAATTCCCAGAGCTATTAAAGCTGTGGAAAACCGAATTCGTAGAAATCCACTCCGGAAGCAGCAAATATTGTCACATGAAATGAATATATCAAAGATATCTACTTCTCCCATCACTAAATATGACTTGGGACTTCGGGCTTACAAAAGATATACCGGTCATCCACTTACGGCGGCATTGATGCAGAAACCCGAGCAAAAATCAAAAGCACTGGTTCGTCAGTACGGGAATAACGCACATACCGTGGCCCTTTCAGTAGGATTCTGCCCCAACACAAGGCATAAACGATACAAATGTGGTTAGGAAACAATTTTTCCAATTTTATTTCAACCGTTGATTGGTCTTCTGCTAGACCAGATCTGAATCCCTTAGATTATAAGTTATGGTCTCTATTAGAGAACATGGTCTGCACTATTCGTCGCACAAATTTGGAATCCCTGAAGCGTGCCCTTATCCGGGCAGTGGAAAACATATGAAAGTACTAGGTATATATATTGTTATGGTATTTAATTATTAATTAAACTGAATCGTTAAATAAAGCACATAAAAATAAACCCAAATCCCAAGTCGATCGCAAATGTGTCTAGATACAAAAGTTTCACAGTCGTGAAAAGAAAACATAAATAAAATAAATCAAAGCTTTATTTATTAGATCTGAATACAAGTAATACTAACAAAACTCAGTTTAACAATTACAAAACTACACCATACAAATTGAGACTCGATATAACGAATACAAATTATTTTCTCAGAGAAATTATACAAAACGATACACAAATATCTCGTTCTAACATAAACGTAGGCTCAGGCAATACAATTAAAGAAACAATTAAATTCGACAATTCGTAGTACACTGTTAACAACAAATAAATTGAAAAGCACTTACTGATTTCTACTTCTGGAGTTTCGAATATTATTATCGCAAGCGAAGCTTTCGGTCTCGACGTTGAGGACTGATCGAATGAACCGTGCCGATAATGGTCTGCTTATATACACGATGCTAATTCACATTATTTAAACTAAATTTTACCGAAAGTCTTAAGTCGAATTGCTATTGGATGTTTGAACGGAAAGCAGTTGCCACGCAGGTTCTAAACACGGTGATAGGACGTAATTGTTGCCAAGGCGAATTTTCGCGGGCTTTTGCATCATCAAATCGACTCGCGCGGACCAGGTGTTGTATGTCACCTCTAGTAGTTTTCGTGTATTCGAATATATTTTACGATTTAAATTATATTAATATAGTAAAGCCTATTATATCGAGTTCTAATTACATTATCGTACTTATATTCTAACTTAACTAATTTCATTATATGACAAACATCCTTGTTTGTTCAATTATTTACATCGAGTTATTATTCGGAGCAATATTACGATTCCGAATCTCTCTACGCGGTTCGATCTAAAAGTTCTACTCTCGTCTCAGCGTCGTATTTCGTTGCTGTTAAATCTGTTATTTTATTTGACGCTTTTACTGTTAATTTATAACCTATACAATATATATGCTCGCTTTCATATGAAATACACCACCCATTAAGAATGAGACTACAATTTGAAACTTCGGTAAACTAATGCTTTATTATCAACTAAGAAACGATGAAAGTTTAGTTTCAAGTTTAGTCGAAGTTCATTCAGATTGTCAGGAGGTCTGGGTACTTGTCTTAGTCGCCGATCCATCATATCCCAGACATGTTTAATCGGCGACAAGTCCGGGACCGTGCGGGCCAGGGCAAAATCTGCAATTCAACCTGCTCCCGGAACCTTCTTGTAACTACAGCAGTATGGGGTCTTGCGTTATCCTGTTGGAAAGTGACATTCTGCAACGTCTATATGAAGGGTACTAACACCGGTTCCAGAACGTTGTTGAAGTAACGACGTGCGTTTAGTGTGCCAGGAATGGACGTAAGGGGTGACCTTCGTCCAGCACATATCGCCCACCAAACCATAACCCCAGGTATTAAGGCTGTGTAAGGCTGTGTGTCGGTTCCAGAATGTTGTTGAAGTAACGACGTGCGTTTAGTGTGCCAGGAATGGACGTAAGGGGTGACCTTCGTCCAGCACATATCGCCCCCCAAACCATTACCCCAGGTATTAGGGCTGTGTGTCGTCTTTGAACTCCAAATTCCGTCTTTCCCCTCGATGCATCCACACCCTTCTACGACCATCATTCACCCATAAGCAATACCTTGATTCACCACTGAACACTATTCATTCCATTGATGAACCCACCCTTGCCGTTCTTGACACCAATGCAAGTGCGGCTACTTTATGGGGAGGTCTTAATGGAAGCCGAAGGTAAGGACGGTATGAATGAAGCCCAAAGGAAGAAATTCATCTGTAAACAGTTACCATCGACAAATGCCGGTTCAAAGCTCTCCAATCTACAGCAATCGACCTTGTTGTTTGAAATCGATCCCTGGTAGCCATCCGCCTAAGGACTCGGTCTTCACGTGCGTTGCTTCTTCGGGCGGGTCTTCCAGCAGGACGGCGTCTCTGAATACCTTCTTCGGACCATAAAGACCATATCCGAGCAACTGTAGTGTGGTCCCGATTCAGCCTTTTCCCAATCTCTCGGAATCAGAGACCCGCCTCTTTCATACCGATAATTCGGCCCCTATCAAAGTCATGGACAAAATTTCGGCGACGATATTACAAGCCGTCTACTTGACAGTTTGACAATAACATAAACTGACATTTTGTGGGGAGAAATTCAGTGCTTGGAAGAAAATATTGAAAGTTGGAGATAACAATGGTACAGGAAAGAGAACAGTTGAGTTTTTTCGGCGGAAACTTTCATCGTTTCTTATTTGATAATAAAGCATTATTTTACCGAAGTTTCAAAATTGTAGTCTAATGCTTAAATGGGGTGTATGTATACACATACACCCCCTTTCATTGACATTATATACATATAATTATATATAATAGTACGTTACACAATAAGATGGCAATCCTTCAGGAATTGCCTGAAATATTCTACGGGGTTTAGTTATTATAGGAGATTAACTTAAATATTAATGTTGTTTTTTTGTATTTTGCTTAATATATTTAATCGTTAGATGATAAGTTTTCTTTTCCAAGTGCAATCCTAAAATATTACAGAAAACTATTATACTAGTGTTGACGGAAAAATAAATGATTCGTTTTGATTCGATTTTTGGATTCATGATAATATCATTACGTTTAAAATTTCACAAAGA
Organism: Geotrupes spiniger; assembly: GCA_959613385.1. NCBI lineage: Eukaryota > Metazoa > Arthropoda > Insecta > Coleoptera > Geotrupidae > Geotrupes > Geotrupes spiniger. Next base: position 22,301,011 of record OY390740.1, on the reverse strand, counting down.
TTATTCGTAACACCCAATTGCAACGAACAATATTACGAAACGTTTAAACACTTTAAACAATTAAATCGATAACAATAAAATACCACCACGCTAAACAGGGAAATTAAATTTTAATCATTTAGTTTAAATTTGACTCAAAATTCTCAACAGGAAAAGAGGAAACACCACACAAGGTTGAACAAGGCAAAGCTGCGAGAAATTAACAATTAATATCAAGTAACTATGTTAAGTTATACACATTATAGATATCGATAGATAGGTCAGTGCAAAAACGAAGTGATAACAAAACTGAACAATCAAAAAACACTACACATGACTATGGCAATTCCACTTACTATTAGATTTCGGGAAGTAAACCATTAAAACTATTTTGTGAACTTTCCAAGAAAGTTCCAAGCAATGTAATGTTCAATCTACTTCATTATTTTATTATTTTATTTCATTATTTTACAACGACATTCATGTTTAGAATTATCAATTCAATGCCAGACAAAAAAGTTTTTCGAATAATTTTTGCACGAAGCTTTAACAAAGGTTCGTGCACTAAAACAGTTCATGCATATGACACAAGCAATATCTTTCTATAACTGTAGGATACAGTTACCAAAATAATTATTGTGGAAACGTTTTCCAGAAGGGTTCTTAAGGTAGCAAAGAAAATCACAGTTTCATAAAACGATTACGCGCTTCGCAATATGATAAACTTGTTTGGTACCTTTTGGAACAGGTCCCATAATCTTAGTTAAACTGTATTGCATTAATTTATATGTTTATTAAATAACAATGCGAATAATCCGTCACAGCATTGACCCCATTTTTGTATAACTCGAAAAAAGCGTGTAAGAAAAAAAATTTTTAAAAATAATAAAATAATAAAATTGAAGAGGTTAGCCAGTAAATTAAATAAAGAGATTTTCGCATCTTGTTGTAGTTGAAATATATATTTTTATATAAAACGGCGTTGGGTTGGGTTGGCGTATAATAATAAAAAAATCAAAAATAATTTAATAAACGTTAACAATAAAGATGGAAATAGCAAAACAATAAAACTACAAACCTGACGAAGTGAATCTAGACTCAAATTTATTTATAATCTATTCGTTTTAAAGAAAATAGAATAACTGAAATGAAAACAAATGGAATAAATGTAAGTTAATGATAGCAAATAAATATCCATATAAATTATGTTTAATCTAGTTATTTGTTCGCCCTTTTATGTGTTGGTATTATTATGTTTGTATTTTCTGAAAGAATATTCTGTCAGAAAAATAAATAATTCGAAGAGTATATTTTATACGACCTTCTTTCAAGAAAGAATGCAGTACCAATCCATCGTTATATTAAATATATGCACGTTGTTGTTATTATTTCTAAATTCCAGCTACCACAACAAAATCTGAAAAATTAGGTAAGAATTTAGTCACGTAAATCAAAATTATCGCAACAATGCACTGATATTGTGTGATAAATACTGCAGTAGTCAAATTATGTACATAAACAAAACATATTTCTATTGAGCGTAACGGCTACAGAGATATACCTGTAGATATTTTTAAAATATATTTCTCTATGAATTTGATATTCCTTATCAATTTTTAATTGCTATATATTGTTTTTAAGAAGAGGAAGAGGAAGAAGAAGAAGAAGAAGAAGAGGAGGAGGAGGAGGAGGAGGAGGAGGAGGAGGAGGAGGAGGAGGAGGAGGAGGAGGAGGAGGAGGAGGAAGAAGACGAAGAAGAAGAAGAAGAAGAAGAAGAAGAAGAAGAAGAAGAAGACGAAGAAGAAGAAGAGACAGGCGAAGGTGAAAATGAAAAAGAAGAAGAAGCTGGCGGAGAGGACAAGGAAGCAGAATGTAAGCGTTCATAATATTCACATTTCTTCGGAGACCCACGATAAATCGGAGGTTCTGGCGCCACAGTGGATTTATTTATACATATATTTTTTCTTTTCTTTGTTGCGATTAAAAAATACATGAAACTGCATTATTGCAATAAATCTCAGACGGAAAAAAATTAAAAATCGATATTTCCAACTGAAAAAGTTGTACACGAAAAGTTTTTGAAGCGTATATATTTGTAGCATCAGTTAGTAGTATATTTCATTTATTATATAGGGTATGCAGGATGTTCCACGTATACCCCACAACAGCTTACTTTGTTGTTTTATATAGAACACCTATATATTGTTGCATTTTTTTAATTTCTAGTAAACTTATAATCAATATACATGTAACCCACTCTGTTTCTAAACAGCATTTTATCGCATATTATATAGCATTTTATCATATTAGTGTGTGAAATTTTTGATACGTGATCTAGAATAATATATAATATATAATAATAAATAAGCACCAAAGAGCAAAAGAACGTCATATATGAGGTTCATTTCGTATATCTCATATTACCCGCAAACTTCGCTTATGCGTGGCGCTTACAAATAACACAACAGTGAACGAGAAAATATCGCTCAACATCAAAAACTCGCCGTACGCCACAACACTCGACTTCACTGCACTGCACAAACCGTGATATCAAAAATTACATTGGTCAAGGGTGGTTATGTATTTTAACATGGTTGTCGCAGCTCCCATCGTACATTTATATCAATCATTTTTGAGTGTCAAAATCTGTCAAGTCATTGTACAATTATTTACAATTACTGTAGTTCTTGTTAATAAAAACATTAGTGTTTCATAACTAGTAGTTTATTACTACTTTACAGCTGAAATAAGTAGGTAACACATTTGTAAGTTATTGATGATGTCTGCGTAGCTTGACAATGATTTAAGCTAAGACAACCGTTTTACATTCCATGGAAACCTTTGACCAAGATAATTTTTGATATCTCGGTATATGAGAGAAAACTTAAACAGCGTCGTAAACAGAGTGACAGCTACGCTTCCTGGATAGAAGCCAAACTTCTCGCATCGCATCGCATATACTGAGTGAACTAACAGATGTCGCTATCGATATTAAATCACAAAACTAAAATTGCTCATGATGGAATCTCCTAAACACATGGAATAGATCAGTTAGAGGGAGTTACAGACACTACGATCTCGTCCGCAGGTGCACAGTAAAATGGACGTAATGCACAGTATTAGAATAATTTAGCATTTTCAAAAGCAACACCCTATATATTATTTCTTTGTTTAGTGCATTGAATGCATATAGGTTTAAAATTTACAGTTGTTGAGGTATTGGTAATAGAAATGAAATTAATTCAGACACGTACAGTCCGGGCATTTACTAAGGGAACGAAAACGCCTAAGGTATAAGCAACCTGCGTACAAAGAGCCCATTATGATGTAGGTGAATCGTACCGAGATATGTAGGCGTGGGGGGTGATAGTAAATTCGAAATGTTCGATATAACAGATGCTTCGCTTGCATACGAGACGTACTTATAAATGAGTAGTTTTTGTAGGAGGTTTTTCTTTCAAATTTGCATATATATTTTTCTTAACGTGTATGAATGTGCGATCGTTACGTTATAAGGTTTAAGCATTTTATTTAAATTTTCCGATAGATTTGTAATATATGATTCTCTAAATAGTATTCAACACGGGGCGAACGACGAAGACAGGAACAAGAGGGAAAAGGACAACCTACATTCTGTCGTTCGTTCGAGCGGTGGAGATTATTTCTTGTTATCGTCATATTTATCGAGGATGAAACAAATTAGTTTTGTAATTTCGCTTATATAACTTTAACACGTTGAAGACCCCATTGCAAAATCGTATTTCTCACATGGACCGGCATTTTATTTTTATTATTAATTACGTATATTATTTTTTAAATATTTTTTAGTGTACAATAATTTGAGGTACACATTATTTAACCCCTAGATTTATTTCAATTAAAATGCGCACGGGTGGTCACCCAATCCCAACATGTAAACCGGTAATGTTGTTGCGGAGTGACCCACCAGTGGGCATGCGGTCTTTAACGTGTTAATGATTAATAGAGTTGGATCTGAAAATTAATTTTAACCTGTAGCGTGTAACGTCTACATGAATAAGGAAATTTGTGTTTGTTTATAAATGGAGTAAAAGAATCAATTCGATTTGTTTTACAATTGCTGTCTCACATTTCAGGCGATAGCCGCTATTCGGTAGTATTCGTTACGTGCAACTTTCACAGTAATAAACAATTTCAACTGCCGTAAGCTTTCTTTCACTTATGACACAACATTAATTTTTACGAAACTAAAAATAAAAAATTGCTACTTGTAGATATGTTTATAATTGCACTTGTCTTGTATCGTGAGGAGTAAGTCGGCAAATGAAACACTTTTAGTGATATTAACGTTTATTGCAACACCGTTTTTTGCAAGAAAGTGTTTCGTAAACCCTTTTCAAGCAATGAAGATTAATATGACAAATGCCATTAAATAAAACCTATTGCGGTGACAAGGCCGTCTTTCTACATACTTACTGTGAAAACTAGGGAAAACCTTGTTACGGTATTCGACCAATATTTAGTTCACTACAATACAATTCAAAAAAAGCATAAAAAAGTTCCCTCAAATTTAAAGTCGCTTGTCAAAAATTGCATTGTAAAGAATCAAATATTGGACTCTTGAAATTTTGTGAGTCTTAACATAAATTCAATATTAAAAGAACTCAATATTACAAATTAATGTTAACGCCACAAAACACTCATTCTGAATAATCTAGCTAAGCAGACTATTAACACAAAAGTACTAGAATGACCAATGTTCAATTCATAGTAAATTATAAAAAAAAATAACCCAAACATATCTTTAAAAAGATTCCAAATGAATTCAACATTCATTCATTCGACCTCCAAAACAAATACAGTGGTGGCTCGATCGCTAGAGCAGTCGGCGCTAGCGCTAGCAGTAGGCGCTAGCCGCCAAGCCGGCTCGACCAATCAGGAGCCAGGATTTGGTTCCCAGGCCAAACCGTCTTACCTACTACAATTACAAATTATTACCCTACACCTTTATTAAATAAAACGTTCAAACACAATAAATACGGCAATAACCTTAATAACAATACAATAAATAAGAATGTAAAAATTCCATATTAATAAATAAAATCTTAGAATATCGTCACATAATAATAAAAAAAGCAAAGTAAACATTAATAAAAAATATTACCTTACACTTTGAATGAATAAGATCTTCACACAATGGAATAATAAATAAACTCCATAACAAAAAGAAACATAACAATAACCTAAATAACGATGCAATAAATAACTAACTAATAAGAATTGAGTTAGCAGGTAGAAAAATTATTTTAATATTTTTCAAGTTCAGTTCCTTTGGGCGTGACCCAGAATAATCCAAAAAAAGCAAAATTTTTCGTTTTTGAAATCGGATTCTTTTGTCCATGTGAAGTATCCAGTCAGTCATTATAGTTCTGTCAGCAAGGCTTTTTTGTTGAAAGTCCATATTGCGGGCAAGTCCCTAACTGGCACATTTTTCAATGCTCGTGGTCGAGCAGCTTTCCCAATTATTCCCAATTTCCCAATTTGAGAGCCGCAACGAGATATAGATGTAGGAATACCCTATATCAATTGCTGAAGAATACGGCAGCTCTCGATTTGTCCGATTTGTCCGCTCATGAGATCGTTTCGACCCTGATGGGGTAAATTGTTCTGTCCGCGTACATCCGACAGAGCGTCCATTTATAGGAGCGTGTTTAACATAGGAATTAATACCCAAAATGTTGGTTCCAGAAAAATTGTCCATTAATGAGAGATGTGCGCTTATAAGAGCTGTCCGCAAAGAGAGCTTTCACTGTACTCTAATAATAGCACAGCCTTAAAAACACATAAAAAGTTATTATTAATGAAGTTTCTAATTCGTGTGTGTACAGTTGTAAATGTAAATTCTTTACAATACAATTTTTGACAAACGACTTTCTATTTGAGGGAACTTTTTATGCTTTTTTGAATTGTATTGTAATGAACTAAACATTGGTCGAATACCGTAACAAAGTTTTCCCTAGTTTTCACAGTAAGTTTGTAGAAAGACGGCCTTGTCACCGCAATAGGGTTTATTTAATGGCAATTTTCGTATTAATGTTCATTGCTTGAAAAGGGTTTACGAAACACTTTCTTGCAAAAAACGGTGTTGCAATAAACGTTAATATCACTAAAAGTGTTTCATTTGCCGACTTACTCCTCACGATACAAGACAAGTGCAATTATAAACATATCTACAAGTAGCAATTTTTTAGCAATTGTAAAACAAATCTAATTGATTCTTTTACTCCATTTATAAACAAACACAAACTCCCTGATTCATGTATACGTTACACGCTACAGGTTAAAATTAATTTTCAGACCCAACTCTATTAATCCTTTAAAGTTATGTAAGCGAAATTACAAAACTAATTTGTTTCATCCTCGATAAATATGACAATAACAAGAAATAATCTCCACCGCTCGAACGAACGACAGAATGTAGGTTGTCCTTTTCCCTCTCGTTCCTGTCTTCGTCGTTCGCCCCGTGTTCAATACTATTTAGAGAATCATATATTACAAATCTATCGGAAAATGTAAATAAAATGCTTAAACCTTATAACGTAACGATCGCACATTCATACACGTTAAGAAAAATATATATGCAAATTTGAAAGAAAAACCTCCTACAAAAACTACACATTTATAATTACATGAAGGGAAGATTCTTGGGCATACACCCGCATGGAAACACGCAACCGCCGATACGTGTTTCTGACTTATTAGTCGTCATCAGGACGGTATAGCCAAACTAAAAGGTGGACAAAATTCTGGAGATAAAACAATCGGAGTCAACAACAAGCAGCCGACCTCCACATGTGTGATAACTGTCAAAATACCCACACATTGTGTGGGAACATTCAACATAACCACGCGGGAGGACAAAGCCACCTGCGTGAACAACCGAGCCCAGGATATAATAATGAAAAAAGGTTTTTTCTGCGGGAACAAAGATATATGAAGGAATTTTGACAGTTTTCACACATGTGGAGGTCGGCTGCTTGTTGTTGACTCCGATTGTTTTATCTCCAAATTTTGTCCACCTTTTGGCTATACCGTCCTGATAGCGACTAATAAGTCAGAAACACGTGTCGGCGGTTGCGTGTTTCCATGCGGGTGTATGCCCAAGAATCTTCCCTTCATATATCTTTGTTCCCGCAGAAAAAACCTTTTTTCATTATTATATCCTGGGCTCGGTTGTTCACGCAGGTGGCTTTGTCCTCCCGCGTGGTTATGTTGAATGTTCCCACACAATGTGTGGGTATTTTGACAGTTATCACACATGTGGAGGTCGGCTGCTTGTTGTTGACTCCGATTGTTTTATCTCCAAAGTTTGTCCACCTTTTAATTTGGCTATAAGGTCCTGATGACGACTAATAAGTCAGAAACACGTGTCGGCGGTTGCGTGTTTCCATGCGGGTGTGTGCCCAAGAATCTTCCCTTCATATATCTTTGTTCCCGCAGAAAAAATAAACTTTTTTCATTTATAATTACGTCTCGTATGCAAGCGAAGCATCTGTTATATCGAACATTTCGAATTTACTATCACCCCCCACGCCTACATATCTCGGTACGATTCAGCTACATCATAATGGGCTCTTTGTACGCAGGTTGCTTATACCTTAGGCGTTTTCGTTCCCTTACTATATTCCCTGACTGTACCAACCGAAAATATTTTGGCACATTTTGGTGGTAATTTTTTATGGTATTCAGGATTGATGAAATTATTTTGATGTACATTTGGAAACGTTTAAACAGTATTTTCACAATAACAATTATTTTTGCACAAGATTCTTACACCATTCCAGGTTTGCATTCTCATGTGGATCTTTATTTTAATTCAATAAAATACTTCCCGGTCATTTCTTTTACTCTTACTTCTTTCCAGATTATCCTATTTTAGCAGCCCTTCGAATACTTGTATTCGGTATTTTGACTGTGACTTGCAATATATCTATCCGATTATGTTTCTCTTTGCCCAATTTCCATTCATTCATTCATTTACCATATTTTACTTTGTCTAACTGTTTCTTACATTGCCTTTTTTCTTGCTATTTATTATCTTTCTGCATTACTATGCATGAACTCTACATATTTCACATTCAGCGACAAGTTTTACTAACAAAAATACGCCAAATAGCCATGGGTTGGGTTGGGTTGGGTTGTACTCTCACTGTACCACCGTTTAATTTTTTTAGGTATTCTCTTAACGTCCCCAATGCCAATACCCCTTGCCTCTTCTATTTCGTCTATTTCAAACTACACATCACTTTCAGAATCCATAACTGAAGTGCAACGCTAGCAAAAGACAACCACGTAAAATTTATGATTTTTTTCGCTTTCGGAAAATAACGAATTAGTTACCTAATGACATGTCCAATATCACTTCAATTATTCGATGTAATTCGTTCGTTTTAATTTCTCAATAAATCATTTAAATTTTGTGTATACTTTTAATTCCGATCGTGCCAGAATGGAAGCTTAGGTAATGGGTAACAGCAATACATACAAATGTTACTGTTAAGATGTTTCCTATTATACAGTATGTACCAGTTCAACAGTTTATGCAGATTCCACAATTTAAAATGTTTTCCTAACTTATTTCTATTTGTACATTATTGTTGTAGTGAGTTCTAGAGAAGAAGTAAACGGAAAAACTGAAAACGACAAAGTAGAAGAGGAAGAAAAGGAGATAGAGGAAAACGGGGATGGAGAGGAAGATGAAAAGGAAGAGGAGGAGGAGGAGGAGGAGGAGGAGGAGGAGGAGGAGGAGGAGGAGGAGGAGGAGGAGGAGGAGGAGGAGGAGGAGGAGGAGGAGGAGGAGGAGGAGGAAGAGGAGGAAGAGGAGGAAGAGGAGGGAGAGGAGGAGGAGCAGAAGGAGGAAGAGGAATATGAAGAGGAAGAAGAAGAAGAAGAAGAAGGTAAGATATCACAATACTTTTATCAGTTGTATCCAAAAGATCCATAATTTCTTCAGTAAACGACGCAAGTATGATCCACTATCAGCACCACTAGCAGTTAGTCATGTACGAATAATAGATGCAATAAGTTGGATTATATTTGCGTAAACAGAATGTCGGAATCGAACCGATAAATCCACTGAAAACTATTTTCATCATTGTTTAATTGCCCGGACGCGTTTTCGGTAAATGCACCAATCAAACTCTAGCTTATAATTTTTACTTACCTTTTTATGATTCAAATCAAGTGCGATCGGCGCCATAAACACCAATATATCATTTTTTAATAGCCAACTGTATCAAGTATTAATTGTTGTTGCAATGTTCACTTCTTGGTCCTCGGGTTGCGAACCGCGTTGTAGAAGTGTTCCCCGAAGGGTTGCATCGTTCTAAGGCCGGGAAGAGCTGCCTGAAGATGGAAGATGGGACTCTGCCGAAACATCGAAGGTTCAGATATTTCGAAACTAGCCCGGGCGACAACTGCATGCAAGTCAGGTGTGAACCTTATCTCGTTTAACTGCCGATAAACTTGCGTCGCCCTATTTTACTCATAGTCATCTCTTTCGATTGACCAGTTCAGGTAGAAACTCGTAGCTTTCGTGTTATAATGCTGTAGATATTATATATAGTAATCTTGCTATATGTGATTTATTTGTTAGTAGGGCAAAATAAGTTCGGATTTTCACGATTTACGGAAAAAGTCATCCGATACACCGTTTATGTTGATTAATATCTTGTTGTGGTGCATACAAACATAAGTGCGTAGAATTGTTTGCGTATTGAAGTTTTTTGTAGCGCACAATTTAAAAATAACTTAATACAATAAGATACAAACAACACATTTTATTCATAACAAAAGTAAGAACATTAACAAATATGTATAACAATGTTTGTTAACAATAAAAATAAAGAATATCTTTTAAAATTCTAGACGCAACACAACATTTACATAAAATATTGTAATAGTAATTTGGAGACTGTGGTTGGCAAATAAATGGAAACAAACTTACGTGTATGGTACTGTGTGGTAAGGGTAAGTTTGTTTCAATTTATAAAATTTTGTCATAAAAAATATTTACAATAACATTGAAAACAATGTCCAATTTACCATATGTAATATTTTGTCAAAGTTTTAAACACACTAGCAAAAAATAACGTTCTCGATAAGACGACCAATGTCTTTCTGGGTCATTGCTCTAGGACGATCACTTCTACCAACAGTGCGCAGTGGATGTTCTTCTTCGTTGGCTTCTCTTTGCTGCTTGATCCATTCGTATATCCTGCTTCGGCGTACACAAACATTTTATAAAATTATTGAAGAACAAATAATAAACAGGCGAAGAAGTTGCAGTAGAAGTGCGATATTGCTCCATTGAATAATTGTATAATAAAATATACTGAGAGATAAATCGACCTACTAAAAGAGTTACCAGCGTCTGACGAACCTCAGCTGGCGAATGCATGTTGCACAATGCATGTGACACATACCTGCATATCAATACTTTTTCCTGAACGGAAGTTCATGCGTTCGTACAACTGACCAGACTAAATTTAGGCAACACTTATTTCAGTTGGAGTGTTCAAAGATAGTCACAGCATGTCAGATTTGACGAATATCATTAACACCAATCGCTTCAGATTTCACCAGTTGAATCAGTTATTATTCGTATTATACCTTTTCCATCAAGATGTTTTAATGTTTTTACAAATTTAATATTTTTCGTTTTTCCGCAACAGCAGTCGTCAGGGACGCCGCAGTAGCCGTCGCGGACGCCTTAGCAGACACCACAGATGATGCATCAGTCAACGCAACACAAACTAAACGAACTTTTTTCAGAAATTAAATCATTCATTACAATGACAACACTCATTGACGTAACCTTCATGCTCGATAGGGCCAGAATTTTAAATGAAAGATGAAATGTTAGATCGGGACGATTGAAAATTTTCTGTCGTTCTGCACGTGCAACGCTAACGGACTTAAGGACAAAATCAGGGAACTCATCCAGTTCCTCCACAGACATAACATAGACGTTATGTACATTAACGAAACGAAACTGACTCGAAGACAACGTCACCTTCTGAGGTTAAGTGACGTTAAGTAAAAGGAAAAACCGAACCGGACGTGGGGGAGAGTTGCCGTTCTAATCAGGAACGATATACTCTTCCTGCGCGTTTAGGACGACGCCACGCAAAATCTGGAATTGATCTCAATCAAATTCCAGAATGAATCAACACTGACGGCCTGGTACAATCCACCGACGTCACGTATTATGCAATATGACCTCCAGGCGCTTCTGAGTATCTCTGCAAGGACAATAGTGTTGGGTGATGTCAACGCTAGACATTCAACGTGAAATTGCCGCCGGAACAACGCCAATGAGAATGTGGTCTTTGATCACACCCAGAGGCACAATTGTTTACTGCCTTTTTCAGATACGCCGACACATCATCCGACAAACGAAGCGACGGCAATGACAACGTGGGGAATCTCTCGGACCTCTCCGGTCGATGACCTTAACTAAGACCATTACCCGGCAATTTTGAAGTGGTCGGGGCCAGACACGAACGCAGATGAACCCGACTCGTAGATTACAGGACCGCAGACTGGCCGTCGTTCCGACAATATCTTAATAGCCGGGTACATATTAACAGAGACCTTGATACGCCGGACAAGTTCGAGGACGCCATCACCGTGCTGATGGAAGCGAACAAATACGCGAAGGATTGTGCGATTAAAACCCGTACGATGACCTGCTTCCTGGGCGCATTATGTAAGACATACGTGACCGGAATAGACAACGTAAACTTTGGCAAAGGACCAGACTTGATCAGGACATACGTTAATGAAAGCACTGATACGACATAAGATCTGGACGCACCGAAACGAGACTTGGAGCAGCAAACTGGCGGAACTGACCGACAACGACGGATCCTTGTGGCGCATGGTGGCGAACTTGGGAAAGTACACGACATCGGGCACGACGAACTGACAGACATGCAGGCAGGCATCGTAGAGTCCGAAGGGACCTCTTTGTCCCGCCACAATGACTACGACAGAGAGCCGCTCCGGCTGAATATTACCCGGGAGATCTTCAACATAATCAAGAAGCAAGGCCCGCCAAAAGGCCTGGGAGAAGACGACATCCAGAACAAACTTCTTCGAAACTGTCTCGGAAAGCCCTAATGCAACTGACGTACGTTATAAATGTCATACTTAAAATCTACAGCACTTCCAGAGCTACTGCAGAAGTGCTGTAGTAATACCAATTCTGAAACCCGGGAAGCAACGTGACCTAACTGAACGCTACAGCTCGATCCTACTGAGAAGGCTGATCTGTTCTAAGGTGGCGGAATCGGTTATAAACAACTGACAGACGGATCAAGTTGAAGAACGTGGTAATTCGGGTTACGATCCGGGCATACCACCATACAGCAACTTGTTACTGACATACGTGCGGCTTTTAATCGGAACCAGGTTGTAGCAATGGCACTGCTCGATTTGCATAAAGCATTTGTCACGGTATGGATGGATGGACTGTTACACAAAATGATTACCTACGGACTATCTTTAGCAATCATCCGACTCATCTATGCATACCTATCTGACAAACAGATGAAAACAATACTTAATCCTACCATCTCAGCACCCCATTTCATAAGAGCAAGAGTGCCTCAGGGATCCGTCCTTGGGCCGCAACAAGATTTTCGTCGACGATACGGGCATTTACCCATCACCATTCTCAAAAATCATAGCACATCGAAAGATTGGAATGCACATGAACGTACTGGAACGCTACTTTGCGGACTGGAAACTAAAGATAAACGCGACGGAATGTGAGACTATCACACTCACGCGGCGTAACCGACGGTGACGGTGACGGTGGTGCCGAGTCCCACCCGGATCAACGGCATCGCGATTACAATCAAAATGACTGAGATATCTGGGACTAATACTTCACAGTAAGACGTGCACACGCTGTTCTTAAGGCCATCTATTCGATAGTGGACAACTGAAACGTTACCATAGGGCAGGACGTAGAGGGCGGGTTTTTGGAAGTTTTCCGCCAACACAAACCAAATGTCACTTGACAGTCACTGGACACGGACATTTCTATCGAGGGAGGCACAGCAAAATTGTAGTTCAAAATTTTGTTGTAAGATAAGAGCATCGGGGCTTACAATCTTTACTACATACTGTTTATATTTACTATATTTTATATTGTAAATTAGTTGTAGAAGTTGAATTAATAAATAATTTGGAGTTTGCAACTTGTTGAAAGTTAGCAACATTTTTTTCCAATAAAATTAAGAAAGAAAAACTGTCAACATTCACAACTGAATAACCCCTATATATAACATATCGTTGTAGTTTTAAAGACAAAACATATTTGTCATATAAACTGCTCCACATAAGTTAAAGATATATCTAAAAATATGCTCAATTTTTTTAATTTTCAATTTTTTGTCATGTTTGACGCTTTATTAAAATTGGTAGTTATCATACCTATGCCATACGGATAAATGTAGCATTATATTGTAAGTAGAGGGCAGTGGAGAGTTCTCCTCAAATCCGTTGTATCGAAACAATTGGGTGTGTGGTTCGCTTGTCAATTTGTTGAGTTATTGTGCAAATTTGGTATTCATATTTTGTTCGTTGCTATACTTCACAATGCCTAGACGTAAATTAACATCTGTCGAAGCAAATCGAGCAATTGGCTTGTTACAGGGTGTTAAACCACAAAGTGATGTGGCAAGTTTTTTCAAGTTAGCCATTTCCAGACTTTTTAACCGTTTTCATGAAACTGAATCTGGTGAAGAAAAATCTAGAATTGCATTTCTGCACGCCGAGAACTTTTGAACACATGGCGAATGTTGAGTAGGAGACTCGCAGAAGCCACACGAACAGCAATATCAGCTGCAACTATCAGAAGACGTTTATGTGATGTCAATTTACGTTCTAGACGAATTTTTAGAGGTGTACCATAGACTCGCAAACGTAGGCGACAAATATTAGAATAGGCAAGAGACAATTTGTTTAAAATATTTTTAACGTTTTTAAACTTTTCTATAATAAAAGCAAGCATTTAAAAACTAAATCGCCTTAGAAAAAAAATTGTTCTTTTGAAAAATCAAATTTTCCATAATATCCTTAACTTATGTGGAGCAGTTTATTTATGAACTATGACGGTCAAATGTATTGACAATAATTTTAAAAAATCCAATTTACAATATTCCTTTACAATGTATTATATATCGGCAGACCCTCCGGCATTTCAGAGGGTTGTGTGGAACGATGCAAACGCGACAGGCTTTCATATCTGACGTGCATACATTTGTCGCTCGGGCTAGTCACGAAAATTTGAACCCTATTGTAGCTAGGGTGCTGCCTTAGCGGACACAGCATAGGAAATCCCATGTTAATTTCGATGCGTTCAAATATTGACTTCCCTAATGATTTTGGCCCAATTAGCGCAAATTGGGCATTTTTGCTCCCAAATAAGAGATTTGGCAAAAATACTAATGTACAGTAAAATAGTTATTTGTGACCTTCAGTTGAAAGATGAAACCATAACAACTGAGATTCTTAAACAAAGACAAATGTTAGTCGGTCATGTGTTATCACAAAAGCAAAATGGGTTAACTCTGTAAAGCAATATTTATAAATCAGGATTCAAATTGACGAAATTAAAGACCGAAACGGGAAAATATTGTACACCACCTGTAGGAATTAACACAATCAACCTTTAAAGATTGCAGAGTTCTTAAATTTGCAGGATCCCATAGATTACATAGGGCAATGTTTCCGAAAGAGTTCAGCCACTTTATTAGCATACAGTGTTGACTTATTAACATTAAATGTGGTGGAAGGTTATATAGAAGAATTATTACAGAGAAAAATTGAAGTTGCAGAGGTGATAGAACCGTCAATCTCCAAAGGGCCCAACTTGTCTTCGATACAAGATGCATTAGAAATTCACACATTAAATCAGGATTTCGGATTAAATATGCTAGCATTCAACAAACTTCCCAAATTCTACAAAACTTACCAGTTATTAAATCGAGACCTCTCTTTGTGGAAGCAAGTGTTAAATTACATAAATTTCGTAGCATCGTAGCAAACCCTGATTTTTCTTTACACCTCTCTATTTGCTGGAATTAGACGATGTGTGTTTCTTTTTGCCACAGTACGTGCTCAAGCTTCCTTCGTTGTATGAGCAACTGTCGTAGACATTTTTCAGTTTAGGAGGCCAAAAAATACTTCCCTCCTTAAAAGAACATTCAAAATTAGTCTTGCATTAATAATTTAACCTTTATTATTAAATATTCTCACATTAAACATACAATTTGTGATGTTGTTTCCTATAGAAAGTGCACGTTCTTTATTTGTACATTGTACATTGTTGTTGTAGCGAGTGGTAGAGAGGAGGAGGAGGAGGAGGAGGAAGAGGAGGAGGAGGAGGAGGAGGAGGATGAGGAGGAGGAGGAGGAGGAGGTGGAGGAGGAAGAGGAGGAGGAGGAGGAGGAAGATGAGGAGGCGGAAGAAGAGGAGCAGGAGGCGGAGGAAAAAGAAGAAGAAGGTAAGACTTTTTCTAGCGTATTTCTAGTTGTACATTATTGTTGTAGCGAGTCCTACAGAAGAAGATGATGAAAAACAAGTAAATGAAAAAACTGAAAACGACAAAGGAGGAGAGAAAGAGAAGGAGGTAGAGGAAAAGCGAGAGGGAGAGGAAACAGAAGAAAATGAGGAGGAGGGGGAGGTGGAGGAGGAGGAGGAAGAGGAGGAGGAGGAGGAGGAGGAGGAGGAGGAGGAGGAGGAGGAGGAGGAGGAGGAGGAGGAGGAAGAGGAGGAAGAGGAGGAAGAGGAGGAGGAAGAGGAGGAGGAGGAAGGAGAAGAAGACGAGGAAGGTAAGATATCATAATGCTTTCATAGGTTGCACCCAAAAAAACTATCACTTCAGTAAACAACGCTACAACTCATCATTTAAAATGTATAAGTGTAAAAAAAAACTATTGCCTAATGATAGTTAATTACATTTCTATTGCTAAGGAAGTTGCGGAATTATGATGCAGCATGATGATACTCTGACAGTATAATTTAAATTTGTGCATACATTCGCATTTTCCTAGAAATTTTCTTCCTGGGTCTAAGAGGGTTCGGAAGAAGACTGCAAGTGTGACTAACTATCCATATGAACAACGTTAGGAGTTAGTTATGTAATAGATGCAATGCTCTTTTCTTTGAAAATTTGTTAATAAAACTTTAATGGCTTGTACGCAGAAGTGGCAAGCTATCCACATAATAATTGTAAAGGTAACATCTTAAATCACCTATGTCTATATCGTATAATTGTATTGTGAGCGTTACGGTTAACACATGATCAGCTCAGCAGATCCAGAGAGCTAGAATTAGAAGTTGGACTATATTTGCGTAAACTTGTACAATTACAATTACATAAATGTCCATGTAATAAAACAAGCGAGTAGTTCGAACTATCCCCTTTAAAGAACAGACACCGGGTGACCATAATTAAATAAATGCAATTAAGAACGATGCAAGGCTTACACAGCAAGTAATGTAAAGTGATATTGACCAATCGCCGAACTAAGTAGGTGCCCATACTAATTTCAATTTTGCGGTTCTTCGGCACACATCGACTCGAATCAAATTGTTATATAAGTTTGCATTTCAAAATATCTCCTTTAAGTATCAACTTTTTCTGATAGAATAATTTAATTAGTTTGTTCAAATGAGACATACACTTTTAAGTATTATATAACATTGACAATGAGACAGTGATAGTGATTTTTAGAATAGTGTAAGGGAAAAGATGTATATTAAATGTACATTACCAAAAACCCACAAAATGTTATTAAAAGATTATGACAATGAACATAACATTCTTGAAACTGTTCTTAAAGATACCGACATAAAAACTGTGAGTACTTTATGTCAATAAACTACTGATGTCAAAATATTAGTCTAAAAAGTATATAGTGTACTCACAACTTGTTTTAATTGCTTTCGCCCCATTTTATTCCAATTACTCGTTTTCTTTCAAATACAATTATTGTTTAAACGCAAACACCTTGGTGACTGATTGTGTACCGTTTTCGAGATATGGAAAAAGGTGATAAGAGTAAACCATCACTTCCGGTTGAGAGATTGCGTCCAAAATAGGACGTTTTCCTCCTTGCTACATACAAATGTTAAATTTAAAGTTTCAGAGCTCTAGCATATAGCTCTATACATAAAGTATAAGTAAGTAAAAAGGCAGAAATTGAAAATTCAGCAGTGCGTTTAATTTCGTGCAAGACGACGCGATTCGAAGCTCCCCATACATTTGCATCTTCATAGTGTTTGGCGCCCGAGCAGGGACTTGGAATCAATAAATAATTTGTGCCGATAATCATTTCTCCTAATGCCGTCACGACGATTAGTATTGAAGAGGCTCAATGCCCTGTTTGAGACGGCAGCGAGCATAACCGCCGACGAAGGACGATTGCAACACGGATATTAGGGGAATTTGAGTCAACTTTCGAGAAATACTCCGCAATGTGCGAAAAAGAACTCGAAACGCTCGACTCACCAGATGTCGAATTAGAGTTCGACGAAATCAACAAGCTTTTCGAAGTTGCACGGAAACGTGTCTGTAACACATTACCGCCGCATTTCGCAGACGCTGTAGGTCAACCAATGCAGCCAGAACCAAAATCGGTTGTTGAAACTTCCGACCAGTGCGGTTCGACGGAATCGTTAGTCGCATTTGAGGCTATTAAACCCAATGCTGGGAAGCATATCGGTGCGGTCAACGGACACCAGCCAGAATTGCCTTCGGTGATGTAGATGAACTCCACTCAAGTGGACGAATTGTTGTCACAACAGCGACAACTGATTGAAGCGATCACGCTAAATCGACCAGTGATGAACGTAATGTTACCACGACTATACTCGACTATACCTGTTTTTAAACTAGGAGGAGTGATTTAAATTTGCCGCGCTAAAACCTACACCTGTAATTGGCCAAAATCTGTTTTACATAATGATATGTGGTTGCATTTCAGTTAACAGTTTTGTACTCGTAATTTCTTTTTCCGTAATTCCAAAAGTAAATAAATCGGTTCTTTTCAGAATTAGCTGCTTCATATCGTTATGACATCGTGTATATTTGTAAGTATTTCAGTTTCAGTGTAAATATGGCTTTTTCATGTACTCCTTCTAGTTTAAAAACAAGGTATAGAGATACAAAAGTTTGCCGGTGACGTGAAGGAGTGGCCAGCGTTCCGGGATCTGTTTTTGTCGTCGGTGGATACAAACAACAGCCTGAGCTCCGTGCAGAAGTAACGATATCTACGCTCACTTCTCATAGGACCAGCCGCTTCAATAATCAGCACCATACCGATCACCCACGATAACTACTCGATAGCGTTGGGACATCTGATGGACACATACAATAATGAATATCTGGTTGTCGATTCAATGATCGAACGGATTATTTCTTGTGAGTCGGTAAGCGAAAATCAATTGAACCTCCGAAGGATTTACACCGTTTTCAGAGAAACGTTCGAAATGTGAGAACATCAGGGCCCATACACAGTTTCTCAAGATCCGTTCGCGGTTTACATAATGTCGCGCAAATTGGACCCTGATACTGTTCGCGCTTCGGCAAAACATGCGAAAGCCAATAAAACCCCCTCAACTCAATTCTTTTTAGACTTTTTGAAAGAACGGTGTGTAATTCTTGATCGGATACGTCGGCCGTACGAAACTTCGGTGGATCAGATTGGTCCTCGACCTAAACCACAATCGAAATTCAATATCCGAAAAACATTTACTGCGCACGCCGCTACGTCCATTAGTTACATTTTCTGTCGGGGTCCTCACTCAATTTACAAATGCGAAAAATTTCAAGCTTTAAATGTTGATGCTCGTGAGAAGTTTATTTCAAAACAGTCGCGATGTTATAATTGTTTGGCAAAAGGGCATTCGATCCGAGGTTTCCCCTCGTCTCGAGGGTGCTCCAATTGTGGACGCCGCCACAATTCCTTACTTCACCGCGGTCCCATCTCAGTCCACATCGTCGTCAATCGAATAGAGTATATCGCTGTCTCCTGATCCTACAGAAGCATCGACGTCTCAAGCCACTGCACCAGGTTTAGTTCAGATTCATTCTGGCTTCACAAGTTCGTCTCGTCTCTTTTACCCATCAGCTATTGTTAATGTACGTGCTTCGAACGGCACATTATTAAAGGCGCGTGTCCTCCTTGATTCTGGATCGCAGGCTACTCTCATTGCGGAATCCTTGGTATGAAAGCTTCATCTTCAGCGGCAACAATCTCGTGTGCCCATTTCTGGAATCGGAAAGCGACATGTGACGCAATCGATATTCAACTCATTTCTCGGCGATCTGAATCGGATACTTTTTTCGAAACTGCTTATATTGTTTCATGATTGACCTATCAGTTACCTCCATCGGAGATACGATTGTCTTGTATGGATCAACTTCGTTCTCAGTTTGACTTAGCCGACCCTAATTTTAATGTGCCGTCAGAGATCGATATAATTGCAAGTGCAGCTCTGTTCTTCGAAATCATATGTCCATCATATGTACAGCATTCATTCAGTCGATCGACAATCTTCACATTCAGGACTCACGGCTCGGTTATGTCATCTGCAATTGTTCGACCTCGGAACAGTTGGCTATTGGTAGTCATTGCTGTACTCTTGACGACAGTGCAACCGACTTTGACGATTTACTTCAACGATTTTGGGCCATCGAGGAGCCAAGCGTGGAAAAACCGTCGCTGAGCCAGAGCGATCTCGATTATGAGAAACATTTCACCTCAAACGTGTCTCGTCTTCTGAGTGGTCGTTTTTGTGTCCGACGCCCGCTTAAGGATAGGTCTGTCAAGCTGGCACCCCCACAAACTCAAAATCCAAATTTGACTATGCCGGAATTATGTGCTCTTTATGTGCTAATTATGTGCCGCAATCGCGATTTTTGTGCTCGAAGCGGTCATAGAAAAAATCGAATTTGAAAAGTGGGGGTGCTAACTTGATGTCAAGCTAGCACCCACCCATCTAAAAAATTGGAAATGAGAGATCTGGTTATCGCTATAATTATGTGCTTTCCAAATACCCTGGAGAGAACTTGCTAACTCAACACCCTTGGCGAAAAAATCACCCTAACAGTAAGAGCCGCAAGAGGTAAAATCTATACTAAACGAGCACAAAAATTCTAACCTATACTGAAACGTTGCAATAATTATGTACTCTCAAGATATCGTACTACCGATTTTTGTGCTCGCACCCTTGTCCGA
The DNA here is from genome assembly GCA_959613385.1 of Geotrupes spiniger. Lineage (NCBI taxonomy): Eukaryota > Metazoa > Arthropoda > Insecta > Coleoptera > Geotrupidae > Geotrupes > Geotrupes spiniger. The sequence continues at coordinate 22,280,735 of OY390740.1, read as the reverse complement.
AAAATTCACCCCTAATAGTTGAAGCCATAAGAGGTAAAATCTATACTGAACGAGCACAAAAATTTTGAACCATGCTAAAACGTTGCAATAATTATGTGTTCTCAAGATATCGTACTACCGATTTTTGTGCTCGCACCCTTATCCGAAAAATTCACCCCTAATAGTTGGAGCCGTAAGAGGTAGAATCTATACTGAACGAGCACAAAAATTTTGAACCATGCTAAAACGTTGCAATAATTATGTGCTCTCAAGATATCGTACTACCGATTTTTGTGCTCGCACCCTTGTCCGAAAAATTGACCCCTAATAGTTGGAGCCGTAGGAGGTAGAATCTATACCGAACGAGCACAAAAACTTTGACTAATGCTAAAACGTTGCAATAATTATGTGCTCTCAGGATATCCTACTAGCGATTTTTGTGCTCGCACCCTTGTCCGAAAAATTCACCCCTAATAGTTGGAGCCATAAGACGTAGAATCTATACTGAACGAGCACAAAAATTTTGACCAATACTAAAACGTTGCAATAATTATGTGCTCTCATGGTAATCAACTCCTGATTTTTGTGTGTGTGTTTGCTTTCGCTACAAAACTTACGCCAGGTCGCAGGTAATTGCCCAATTATATATATCGGCAGATATTAGAATTATTTTCCTCGTCATATTCCTTATTTGACTTCATTTTATTATTAGCATTTAAAAGTTTAGGATTTACAAGAATACGCATAAATTTTATACTTGCTAATTACAGTTTTTACACTTTTATTCATCGCATGTATTAAAATTCAACGATATACATTTCGTTCGTATTTAAAAATGCTTATAATCGAGCAACGTTTACAAAATGTGTACAAAATATGTTAATATAAAATATTAAAGTTTACAATGTATGCACCATAAATACCGACCGTTTCTAAAGCACCATCCATAGGAAATAGAAATAACACGCATTGCGGTATTTCTTGTAAATGTTCTTATCTTAATTGGCCATTGCAATTTACCCAAAACAACTGTTTAGTTTTGCACATCCCTCTTAAATAGGACGAAATATTTATTACATGTTTCGTTGCCGATGTAAATGGATGTGTAATTTGTCGCTTTGGAAGCAGAAATCTATATAAACTATTAGTTACGTTTGTTGTGGCGGTAAAAAAGGTGAATTTGACTTGTGCATTATCACTCTGGACCCTTTTATTTTGTTCAGCTCGCAGAAAAAGACATATGTAAGTGTAAAATGTGAGCTGTGTTTACTGTCATTTATTTATTATAATTCATACGCTGTATTAATATACTCATAGAAAAATTTGTAAGGAAGATGTGTTGGATCGCTGGACAATATCTGGCATGGTATCACTTTTATTTCAGCTTAGCAATAGCGAATACTAAGAACCTTGTTGAAATAAATGTATGTATTTAGTGCCATTATCTGATTCTTGAAATTCAGTGTTTGGACTGTTCAACTACAACTAACTATTCAACGAAAGAGCACTGTAACAATGGAAATCCTCTTTGGCACAAATATAAACTGTACATGTTCCTCCATAAGGATTTAAATGTAAATTATATCAAAAGTTGTTGTATAAAAGTTGTTTGTTTTCATGTGGTGTGTTATTTGGGCGATATTATATATTTTTTATATTATATACAAAAATGTAATGATGGAGCCTGTGGATCTTCTTATATTTCAATAATAATAATACCTTCCCTTTCTCACATATTTATTAAACACTTTTAATATGTACATATTTCAATAACTATGTTGTCATCTTCAGAAAAAAATTAGGTATCTACGATAAACAAAACAAACATAAAAATAGCAACCAACACTAACGCTATAAAATAGTAAATAAATATGAACCTTACAAGTTAAAAATTGTATCTTATAGCAATTCATAAAGTGGTGACCTCGGAATCTGTCCATAATCTAAATTAATTAAATTTAATCTGTTCTTAAAAATAAAAATACTTTCAAAAGAATCTAACTGATTGTTATAAGATACATTTCTTAACAATTTTAAATTATTCAAACTTATAACATGTCCAGATTCGAATATATGTTGGGCAACACTAGATTTTTCCATTCTATTATTTTTTAAATGAGCCATATGTTCTTTGTAACGAATTAAAATAGAACGTCTCGTTTGCCCAACATATATTCTATCACATGTACCACAAGAAATACCATAAATTCCCGATTTTTGACAAACTTCTACTTTGTCTTTAGGTATGCCTAAAAGAATTTTCAAACTGTTTAACGAAACGAAAATTACTTTAAAATTTTGATGTTTAAAAATCTTACCAAAACCTTTTGTAGAAACCTGAAAAGGAAGCTTAATAAATTTATTAATTGACCTTTCAAAAATTTTAAGTTGTAGCATTTTTAACCAATAAATTATACTTACATTTTCGCAGAATATTGTTAATTAAATTATCAGAATAACCGTTATAGCTTGCAATTAATTTTATGTATTTTAATTCATTATCAAATCTAACACGCGTTAACGGAAAATTTAATAAACGGTTAATTAAGAAATTAAAAGCAGCCATTTTATATTGGAAACTATGGTTAGAATATGATGTTATAAATCTATTAACATTAGTTCCTTTTCTGTATATATCAATTTCTAGTTTATTATCATTTCTGATAACCAACGTGTCCAAAAATGGTAATTGATTATTCATTTCCATTTCATATGTGAAAGAAATTGTTTCAAATTTAGAATTTAATTCTGATACAAAAGATTTAATATCACATTTAGAAGTATCAAAAATCGAGAAAATATCATCAACGTATCTAATCCAAACCCTAGGAAAATAAATAGCGTCTTATTTAAATTTAAGTTCGAAAAAATTCATAAAAACATTTGCCATAAATGGAGATAAACTATTACCCATAGCTGCACCTTGTGTTTGTTGGTAAAATTTACCATCTACTTGGAAATAATTTTGGTACATACATAGCTTCGTAAGTTTAATATATTCCTTAATTAAACAAGGTGGAATTTCATTAATTTCTAAAAAATGTTCTAAAAATTTAATAGAATCTGGAATAGGTACGCTGGGAAACAATGAACAAACATCAAAAGAAACTAAAATTTAGAAAGGTCAATTAATAAATTTATTAAGCTTCCTTTTCAGGTTTCTACAAAAGGTTTTGGTAAGATTTTTAAACATCAAAATTTTAAAGTAATTTTCGTTTCGTTAAACAGTTTGAAAATTCTTTTAGGCATACCTAAAGACAAAGTAGCAGTTTGTCAAAAATCGGGAATTTATGGTATTTCTTGTGGTACATGTGATAGAATATATGTTGGGCAAACGAGACGTTCTATTTTAATTCGTTACAAAGAACATATGGCTCATTTAAAAAATAATAGAATGGAAAAATCTAGTGTTGCCCAACATATATTCGAATCTGGACATGTTATAAGTTTGAATAATTTAAAATTGTTAAGAAATGTATCTTATAACAATCAGTTAGATTCTTTTGAAAGTATTTTTATTTTTAAGAACAGATTAAATTTAATTAATTTAGATTATGGACAGATTCCGAGGTCACCACTTTATGAATTGCTATAAGATACAATTTTTAACTTGTAAGGTTCATATTTATTTACTATTTTATAGCGTTAGTGTTGGTTGCTATTTTTATGTTTGTTTTGTTTATCGTAGATACCTAATTTTTTTCTGAAGATGACAACATAGTTATTGAAATATGTACATATTAAAAGTGTTTAATAAATATGTGAGAAAGGGAAGGTATTATTATTATTGAAATATAAGAAGATCCACAGGCTCCATCATTACATTTTTGTATATAATATAAAAAATATATAATATCGCCCAAATAACACACCACATGAAAACAAACAACTTTTATACAACAACTTTTGATATAATTTACATTTAAATCCTTATGGAGGAACATGTACAGTTTATATTTGTGCCAAAGAGGATTTCCATTGTTACAGTGCTCTTTCGTTGAATAGTTAGTTGTAGTTGAACAGTCCAAACACTGAATTTCAAGAATCAGATAATGGCACTAAATACATACATTTATTTCAACAAGGTTCTTAGTATTCGCTATTGCTAAGCTGAAATAAAAGTGATACCATGCCAGATATTGTCCAGCGATCCAACACATCTTCCTTACAAATTTTTCTATGAGTATATTAATACAGCCTATGAATTATAATAAATAAATGACAGTAAACACAGCTCACATTTTACACTTACATATGTCTTTTTCTGCGAGCTGAACAAAATAAAAGGGTCCAGAGTGATAATGCACAAGTCAAATTCACCTTTTTTACCGCCACAACAAACGTAACTAATAGTTTATATAGATTTCTGCTTCCAAAGCGACAAATTACACATCCATTTACATCGGCAACGAAACATGTAATAAATATTTCGTCCTATTTAAGAGGGATGTGCAAAACTAAACAGTTGTTTTGGGTAAATTGCAATGGCCAATTAAGATAAGAACATTTACAAGAAATACCGCAATGCGTGTTATTTCTATTTCCTATGGATGGTGCTTTAGAAACGGTCGGTATTTATGGTGCATACATTGTAAACTTTAATATTTTATATTAACATATTTTGTACACATTTTGTAAACGTTGCTCGATTATAAGCATTTTTAAATACGAACGAAATGTATATCGTTGAATTTTAATACATGCGATGAATAAAAGTGTAAAAACTGTAATTAGCAAGTATAAAATTTATGCGTATTCTTGTAAATCCTAAACTTTTAAATGCTAATAATAAAATGAAGTCAAATAACGGATATGACGAGGAAAATAAAAAAGCGCTCTTCTAATATCTGCCGATATATATAATTGGGCAATTACCGCTGGCGTAAGTTTTGTAGCGAAAGCAAACACACACACAAAAATCAGGAGTTGATTACCATGAGAGCACATAATTATTGCAACGTTTTAGTATTGGTCAAAATTTTTGTGCTCGTTCAGTATAGATTCTACGTCTTATGGCTCCAACTATTAGGGGTGAATTTTTCGGACAAGGGTGCGAGCACAAAAATCGCTAGTACGATATCCTGAGAGCACATAATTATTGCAACGTTTTAGCATTAGTCAAAGTTTTTGTGCTCGTTCGGTATAGATTCTACCTCCTACGGCTCCAACTATTAGGGGTCAATTTTTCGGACAAGGGTGCGAGCACAAAAATCGGTAGTACGATATCTTGAGAGCACATAATTATTGCAACGTTTTAGCATGGTTCAAAATTTTTGTGCTCGTTCAGTATAGATTCTACCTCTTACGGCTCCAACTATTAGGGGTGAATTTTTCGGACAAGGGTGCGAGCACAAAAATCGGTAGTACGATATCTTGAGAACACATAATTATTGCAACGTTTTAGCATGGTTCAAAATTTTTGTGCTCGTTCAGTATAGATTTTACCTCTTATGGCTCCAACTATTACGGGTGAATTTTTCGGACAAGGGTGCGAGCACAAAAATCGGTAGTACGATATCTTGAGAGTACATAATTATTGCAACGTTTCAGTATAGGTTAGAATTTTTGTGCTCGTTTAGTATAGATTTTACCTCTTGCGGCTCTTACTGTTAGGGTGATTTTTTCGCCAAGGGTGTTGAGTTAGCAAGTTCTCTTCAGGGTATTTGGAAAGCACATAAATAGCACATAATTATAGCGATAACCAGATCTCTCCTTTCCAATTTTTTAGATGGGTGGGTGCTAGCTTGACATCAAGTTAGCACCCCCACTTTTCAAATTCGATTTTTTCTATGACCGCTTCGAGCACAAAAATCGCGATTGCGGCACATAATTAGCACATAAAGAGCACATAATTCCTGCATAGTCAAATTTGAATTTTGAGTGTGTGGGGGTGCCAGCTTGACAGACCTCTTAAAGATCAAGCAGCGACTCTAGGTGAATCTTATCAAAATGCTTTGCTGCGCTTTCTCTCGCTCGAATGTAAACTCAGAGCTGATTCAAACCTTCGTGATATGTATTCGCACTTCATGTTTGATTACGAACGACTCGGACATATGGTACGCACAGGATTAACCGAAAGATCTTTGCCACTACCTTATTACGTTATTCCGCATCACGGTGCCATGCAGCGAGGTATGTCAGGTGTCAAGTTGCGTGTGGTGTTTGACGCATCTGCGAAATCATCAAATGGTTCATCCTTGAAATCGATCTTACATGTTGGGCCTCGGCTTCAAGACGATATTACGAGCGTCTTGACTCGTTTTCGACTTCATCGATATGTGCTCACTGCAGATATTGAGTAGATGTATCGGCAGATTCAGGTTGTGACTGAAGATCAAAATCTTCAACTAATTCTTTGGCGAGATTCAATCTCTAATTCAGTTCAGCCAATTATCTGGAGTAAGAGATCTCTTTTGTCGGACAGCGCTCGCCTATATGATCCACTCGGATGGATTTCGCCGGTGATCTTGAGTTTCAAAGCTATTTTCCAAGAAACTTGGGCCCGACAGGTCGGTTGGGACTCGGAATTACCGGAAGATCTACTGTCGAAATTGCAATCGCTTCGTTCGGAACTTCCTCATCTAAGTAATGTCGCAATTCCGCGATTTTTCGAGAGTGGTCGACGTGAAATTCACGGATTTTCCGACACATCTAAGACGGCTTACGCCGCCGTTGTTTACTTGAGAACAATTCGTTCCGATAATTCAGTCTCCATTTCTGTCTTGAGTTCAAAAACAAAACTCGCTCCAGTGAAGTCGATGAGCATACCACGCTTGGGATTCTGCGGTGCCCAGCTACTGGCGAAACTCGTAAATCAAATCCGCACACAATTCACAAATGCTGACATTTTTCTTTGGACGGATTCGACCACTGTGTTGGCTTGGATCAAATCACTCCCGAAAAGTTGGAATACGTTTGTCAGCAATCGTGTGTCAATGATCGAAGAGTTATGTCCTCGAGTTCTACGTTAGTTCGGCAAAAAATCCAGCCAATATCGCGTCACGGGGTTGCAGTGCAACTCATCTCCTCCAATTGTCGATCTGGTGGCATGGCCCGAATTTCTTGAAAGGGGACGTAATTGATTATCCGACATAGCATTTTACCACGCTCGAGGAAACTAAGCCGATTCAAGTCTGCTCCGCGGTAACAGTCACCGACTATTGGATAGAGTTCAATAAACGATTTTCCAATTTGATGCGAGCAGTTCGTGTTCTAAGCTACGTGTTTCGCATTCACGACCGTTTTCGAAACCGGTCGGTTTAAACCGATTCGATTCTTGTTGCTTCGGAAATGATTCGTGCATTAATATTTTTGAGTTCGTGAAGTTTCATTTAAAGACGAATACAATCGTGTCGTTGATGGCAAACAAGTTTTAAAAAACAGTCCGATTCGAACATTGTGCCCATATTTGCATAATCATGGCATCATTCGACTAAATCATCGCGTTCAAGCATCGGATGAGGCGTTCGCCACGAAACCCATTGTCCTTCCGCAAGGTTCATTCAGCGAATTACTCATTAAAAAGGCCCACGAGGATCCATTGCACGGGGGGAGCAGACTGATTGCCACTTTAATCCGTTCTCAATTTCATGTGTTACGATTAATGCCGTCGATTAAACGTATTGTTCGGTCCTGCATCGTGTGTACTAGTCATAACGCTGTTACATACAATCCCCAAATGGGCGGTTTGCCATCCTCTCGAATAACTGCAGCAAAAGCTTTTTCAACGACACGTATAGATTTCGCGGGTCCTATCTTTCTTCGACCATATCGCGGGAAAGGTAGAATTATAATTAAAGGTTACATAGCAGTCTTTGTCTGCTTCTCCACTAAGGCTATCCATTTGTGGTTGCAAGGGGGAAAACGTAGGTGATCAGCCTTTGGAGACCATCAAAACGAGTGTCCGCCGCATAACGACACCACTTGAAGATTGAAGAATAGCCTATTCATCACAAGTGTCAGAATAAGGGAGGAATTCAATTTGAACTGTTCCATCAAGACAGTAAGGAGGCGCCTGCGAGAAAGTGGGTACCACGTCAGACAGTCTGCCTGGAAAATTGAACTGTCCGAGGCTGCAGCTAAGGTTCGTTTTTGCGAACCGAATATCGACAGGGATTGGCAGTGTGCGATTTTTACTTTTTCATCTTCGCAAGATGATCCTGTAGTGTTATGGCGAGAACAACACCCCATTTTAAATGCAAACTAATATGCAATTTACGTTCATATGTTTTACTTTGGTGTAAATCACCGTATGCTTAATAACAGCAACATTTTAAGTTACAGCTAATTAGTACGGTGATAGAAATATTTTTATCATTATCATTTATCACAAATGGAATTAATGGTTAGAAAAGGGTGCGAAACATATATTTTGTATATTTACATGGTGTAAATTTACCTAACATCTGAAAGGTGTAACGAAATAAGGGTTCCATCACCACCATTTGCTTTTCCATAACGTCGTCACCTTTGATTAAAAATTAATGAAAGGAAATGACGACAGGAAAAGCAAATTCATCCCGTCGACTGAGATACCAGATTACCGAGACGAACACCGTGCCGGGGTATATAGCCGACCAACCACCTCTACAGAGAGAGATCCTATCCGACCGTCGAATGCGTATTATCGACAGATCCGCTTCGACCGCCGAATACGCACTACCGAGAACACCGATCCCGTCCTAATAACAATGATCGAGTACGCCGGTCATTATGGTTAGCGATCTTGCATTGTTATTAACCAGTCCGAATAATAAACAATTATCGAGTACGCCGGTCCTCATGGTCAACGATCTTGCATTGTTATTAACCAGTCCGAATAATAAACAATTATCGAGTACGCCGGTCCTTATGGTCGGCGATCTTGCATTGTTCATTAACCGTCCCGAAACTGTGTGATAATAAATTGGATACGCTAACGCGCTTCTATATTAGCACACATTCCGCCCTACATCCATCCAAGCTAATTCAAGATCCTCACCGAGCAAATTATTTGTTTATTCCGAGAATGTAATTATTATTTGTTTATTCCGTTTATCTACTTTGAGGATTTAATTATTATTTTGTTATTATTTTAGTTTAGAGTTTTACATTGTTTAAATTATTTAATAAAATATACTCCGTCCAAATCTGTTTTCCCCGAGTTTGTTTATATGCCGGAATTTTATCTCACGCGGAAATAAATACATATCGTAAAACACATAATCCACCGGCCGAACACCTGGATAAAAAATCCGCGGTGGTCCGCACGAAACTTACTTATACTAAGTTATACTACGTTTTTCGAAAAAACTATTCAAGTGAAAGTTGTTTAAAATATCAATATCTATAATTTATGTAAGAATATTTTTTCCGTAACGTGTACCGTTTTCGAGATATGGAAAAAGGTGATAAGAGTAAACCATCACTTCCGGTTGAGTGATTGCGTTCAAAATAGGACGTTTTCCTCCTTGCTACATACAAATGTTAAATTTAAAGTTTCAGAGCTCTAGCTATAATCGTATGGACGCTAGAGCGCGCACAGACACTTTTATGCTGTTAGCGGCGCGCGATCCCAATATTATAAAATCCGCGGTGGTCCGCACGAAACTTACTTATACTTAGTTACACTACGGTTTTCGAAAAAACTTTTCAAATGAAAGTTGTTTATAATTTCAATCTCTTTAACTTATATACGAACATTTTTTTGATAGCTCGTACCGTTTTCGAGATAATGAAAATGGTGATAAGAGTAAACGATCACTTCCGGTTGAGCTATTGCGTTCAAAATAGGACGTTTTCCTCCTTGCTACATACAAATGTTAAATTTAAAGTTTCAGAGCTCTAGCTATAATCGTATGGACGCTAGAGCGCGCACAGACACTTTTATGCTGTTAGCGGCGCGCGATGTCAATAGAAAAAATCCGCGGTCGTCCGCACGAAACTCCATAACGTGAACGGTTTTCGAGATATGGAAAAAAGTGATAAGAGTAAACCATCACTTCCGGTTGAGAGATTGCGTCCAAAATAGGACGTTTTCCTCCTTGCTACATACATATGTTAAATTTAAATTTTCAGAGCTCTAGCTATAATCGTTTGGACGCTAGAGCGCGCACAGACACACAGACACACAGACACACAGACGTCATTCCGAAAATAGTCAGAAACGATTCAGGGGACCTCAAAACGCGTATATCCGTTAAAATCTCGAGGTCGAAATTTTTCATGATTCCTATACTTACTTATACATAAAGTATAAGTAAGTAAAAATCCGCGGTCGTCCGCACGAAACTTACTTATACTTAGTTATACTACATTTTTCGAAAAAACTTTTCAAATGAAAGTTGTTTAAAATATAAATATCTATAATTTATGTAAGAATATTTTTTTCCGTAACGTGAACCGTTTTCGAGATATGGAAAAAAGTGATAAGAGTAAACCATCACTTCCGGTTGAGAGATTGCGTCCAAAATAGGACGTTTTCCTACTTGCTACATACAAATGTTAAGTTTAAAGTTTCAGAGCTCTAGCTATAATCGTTTGGACGCTAGAGCGCGCACAGACACACACAGACACACAGACGTCATTCCGAAAATAGTCAGAAACGATTCAGGGGACCTCAAAACGCGTATATCCGTTAAAATCTCGAGGTCGAAATTTTTCATGATTCCTATACTTACTTATAATCGTTTGGACGCTAGAGCGCGCACAGACACACAGACACACAGACACACACACAGACACACAGACGTCATTCCGAAAATAGTCAGAAACGATTCAGGGGACCTCAAAACGCGTATATCCGTTAAAATCTCGAGGTCGAAATTTTTCATGATTCCTATACTTACTTATACATAAAGTATAAGTAAGTAAAAATCCGCGGTCGTCCGCACGAAACTTACTTATACTTAGTTATACTACATTTTTCGAAAAAACTTTTCAAATGAAAGTTGTTTAAAATATAAATATCTATAATTTATGTAAGAATATTTTTTTCCGTAACGTGAACCGTTTTCGAGATATGGAAAAAAGTGATAAGAGTAAACCATCACTTCCGGTTGAGAGATTGCGTCCAAAATAGGACGTTTTCCTACTTGCTACATACAAATGTTAAGTTTAAAGTTTCAGAGCTCTAGCTATAATCGTTTGGACGCTAGAGCGCGCACAGACACACACAGACACACAGACGTCATTCCGAAAATAGTCAGAAACGATTCAGGGGACCTCAAAACGCGTATATCCGTTAAAATCTCGAGGTCGAAATTTTTCATGATTCCTATACTTACTTATACATAAAGTATAAGTAAGTAAAAAACCGCGGTGGTCCGCACGAAACTTACTTATACTTAGTTATACTACGGTTTTCGAAAAAACTTTTCAAATGAAAGTTGTTTATAATTTCAATCTCTTTAACTTATGAAAATGGTGATAAGAGTAAACGATCACTTCCGGTTGAGCTATTGCGTTCAAAATAGGACGTTTTCCTCCGTGCTACATACAAATGTTAAATTTACAGATTCATAGCTCTAGCTATAATCGTATGGACGCTAGAACGCGCACAGACACACGGGCACACACACAGACACACAGCCGTCATTCCGAAAATAGTCAGAAACGATTCAGGGGACCTCAAAACGCGTATATCCGTTAAAATCTCGAGGTCGAAATTTTTCGTGATTCCTATACTTATACACTTATACATAAAGTATAAGTAAGTAAAAATCCGCGGTGGTCCGCACGAAACTTACTTATACTTAGTTATACTACGTTTTTCGAAAAAACTTTTCAAATGAAAGTTGTTTAAAATATCAATATCTATAATTTATGTAAGAATATTTTTTTCCGTAACGTGTACCGTTTTCGAGATATGGAAAAAGGTGATAAGAGTAAACCATCACTTCCGGTTGAGAGATTGCGTTCAAACTAGGACGTTTTCCTCCTTGCTACATATAAATGTTAAATTTAAAGTTTCAGAGCTCTAGCTATAATCGTTTGGACGCTAGAGCGCGCACAGGCACACACACAGACGTCATTCCGAAAATAGTCAGAAACGATTCAGGGGACCTCAAAACGTGTATATCCGTTGAAATCTCGAGTTCGAAAATTTTCATGATTCCTATACTTACTTATACAAAATGTATAAGTAAGTAAAAACACACGCGCGCATCGTCCGATAAGTACGAGCTGCCGTGTCCGAACGGTAGTACATTCCTAGGGGCTTGTCCGCCACGATAAAGCTACGTCCACACTGGGACGCGCCGATTCCAAGTTACCAAAGAAAAGCCCAACGGAATGGATAACGGGTTACAAAGGTTTCACGGAATTATCATATCTAATTATATTTGTATTTGAGTAATAGATGAAATGATTTAAAAAAATAACAAATAAATCAAAGCAAGCATTTTTAATACAAACTGACACATATTTACGGTTTTTCATTAAACGTAACTAAATCGTATTTTTAAACACAATGGCAACCTGGGTAGGTGCGACCGTAATACATATTTGCATTATATGATCGATCAGTACCTACTTTTTAAAGGGGATAGTTCGAACTGTTCGCTTGTTTTAATACATGGACGTTATCTCAGTGTTTGATAGTACATACTGTACAAGTCGAAAAGATAAAACCAGTGCAAACGATTTTCAACATTTTTATTTGGGGCGTTTTCACTTAATGCAAGAATCAAGATTTAGTTTATAATGTTTACTTACCTTTTGCTAATTTAAAGCAAGTGTCAAATACGTCAATATGGATTTTTTGTAGCCAATTGCATACAGTATTAATTACAATGATTGTTGCAATGTTCACTCACATGTCACATTTTCCACATCAAGACTACATAAATAGATAAATGGAAAAATTGCAAAGTCACATTTCCCGTCCTCAGGTAGGTCTTCTAGGTCGAAGCGATTTAGAAAGTGACGTTAGAAGTTACTGCGCGAATCTTATCTACTGCCGCTTCGTACCGATTCGATGCGCCTACGCCTGCGCTTAACTGCGTTCTACTATGACTCTTGGTTTTCTTGCTTTGGTTTCGTAGCATTGTGTATTTCTCGTTTTGAGTAGCCGTTCTCTATGCTTTATGAATGGTCTCCATTTCCTTGCTTTTGTTGATGTTTGCCATTCTTTCTGACCTTGTGATAAGTGTTTTCATAATGGAGTACAGTTGGTCTGGGTGATGGTGAGATTCTGCGTTAAGATAGCGGTTGGTATTAGTATTTTTAAGGTACACTGTGTGGCTGACCCGCCGGTCTTCCGTTTTCATTAGTAGGGCATCTAGGAACGGCATCTGGTTGTTTTCTTAAAACAAGAACATTCGAGAAGTTACAAACAAAGAAGGAACGATCACTATACAACTTAGTATTTCTACGAAGATGCCGGGACGAAAATATTGTATATATAAAATATTGTGTATATGGTACTCTCACATCACAACATTCCATCTACGACCAGAATTTTGCGAAGGGCCAGCTTAGCATTGGTACGAGATGCAACACAGATTACAATACGCCAGTGGATGGCAACAGCAGGATTTTCCTCAAGATACGCTCGACCCTAAGTGGCAGAAAAGTGCAGAAAAATACTATTACGAAACCAAAAGTTGTCTTTCAGATTTGTCACTAGATGAAACTTCCACAAATATCATAGCCAAAGATTCAATTTTGCGGTCGCGTATATAGGATCCCAGTCGAAGAAAGTATCGGCAATTTCACAGAAGCTGCACGAGGATACAGCGGAAATAGTTCGCTAAGATATATCTAGAATCCCACGGTCTACTAAACCTCCAAAGAGGAATATGACAAAAGATCATCTAGCTCTAAAAAGTGTTCGTGAAAACAAGGATGTTATTTATACGGGCTGATAAAAGCGTCGAGATGCCCTAAACTACAGCTCGCCTTAGCAAAAATGACAGATGAAGGGGCGTGGCGAGAGCATCACTGCTTTTCAAAGTACATTCAGGTTAAAAAGTATGTCGCGGCAAATTTAAAAGGTAGTGTTGCAATAAAGTTTTGTCACAATTTAAAGTTTAATAACCAAATGAAGAAATTATCTATGCTATTACAAAATTAGCATATAAAAAAATACATAACATAAAATCTGTCAACTACTGTCTAGTGTAGATTTTATCATCTTTACTTCTGATTCAGAATTGGTACATTCTGAACCAGTACACTTGAGCGTGATTGTTTGAATATTTTTGAACACTTAAAATATTTTAAATAAAACTTTTGTAGTTCGCATATTTTCCGACTCTCATGTTTGCTAAGGGCAGCTGTATATGGCTTACCGAAGATTCATGAACCGAGTGTACCACTACGACCAATTGTTAGCTCCAGGAAATCCCCCGTCCAACCACGAGCAAGATATTTAGCAAAACAACTACAACCATATGTATATATATATATATATATATATATCGTTTCTGTGTTATTACGCTTCAGCAGTAGCGATTACCACGAATTTTAGTTGTCCAAATACCTTTATAGTGCTGTAGTTGTAGTGGCCATCAAAACTTCTTTGCGCGATATAACCTAAAACACTTACATAAAATATTCTTCCTGACCAAGATACAGTATTTAGGTTTCATAAAAAATATACTTGAACTTAACACAAAATAAAAATAAATTCGCAGTATTTTCCTCTTCCTATTGTCTATTGATAAAGGTGTACTAGGCTGATGTTATTTGTGTATGATAAACTGCCAGATAGTCAATTTGTGTAAGTGTAAGTGTAGTTACTGTTATAAAAGCTTTCTTTGTGAAAATGTCACGTCATAATAATTTTTCAAAGGCCGAAATGCCAGATAGCATGTGTTTATGCGCAAGAAAATTATCGATGGCACCCTGCTGCTCAAAGATATTTGCAATTATATCCCAACAGACGACAACCTCATTAAAAGATTACAGGACCGATTAGGGGAGATCAGGATGGTGATATTTTAGAAATAATTGTAGATCATCCCCAGTTAAGTACCAGACGCTTATCAGCAATAACTGGAATATGCCAAGCTTCGGTTTTAAGAATACTAAAAAAAAAGAAAATTGTGGACCTTAACATTTCAGAATCTATCAACTATTAAGCTATTTTCTCACACAGAGGAGTTTTCAATTTGAGAAATTGCCGCTAACATCTCCGTTAGAGAGGCACACATCGAGGAAACGAATTTAAGATAAATAGTGTGGACTTTTTAGAGATAATTTAATATTCCCCTTATACATACATATTTTGGATGAGTTGGAATAGTTGCCATTAAACCAAAGAAGAGATATATAGTTTATGCAAGATGGCGCCCCACCATATTTTTCCTTAATAGTGCGAAGTTATTTAAGTAATGACTTTTTTGATAGCTGGATACGGCGAGGAAGGGGATTATAATTGTAATATTTGATTCAACTTACTTATATTGATTTTTCACAACAATTTTTTTTTGCCATCTTCCTGTCTATTTGAGTAGGCACGTTAGATTTCGCTAATGGGTGTATACAGTTACGTTAACAGATATATTTTATTAAACTTGCAAATTGATTTGGTTTTAAGTTTACTACATAATTATGATAATAAGTAACCACTGACTTTTGTGTTAAAACTTGCATGTTCAAACAAACTTTTCATAAATAGAAGGCAATGCTATAGCACTTCAACTTAGGAGAAGTACCTTGCAACCAATACAATAAAACTAAGATTTCTACTCGAACAACGCTTTCATATTTTCAAACCAATCATGTTGTTTAATATAATATTACATCATAAAGCTTGTACTAAAGTGTTTCGAAATTGCAGGTCCGATTGCAGAACCCAATGGATTAGGTAAGAGCCTCGACAATTAAAATAATAAAAAAAAATTAACCTTTGCTGGCATAATTACAAATTAATAACCCAATATTACATTTTTGTCTGTGTTAAAAAAATACAAAATGCGCAAAAGTCGTAAAAAGATACTTATCTCAAATTGTAGGGTGATTTTCGAATATCATTTTTTGCAATATTAAAGTTTATCGCAATGCACTTTTATTACGACAATGTGTTTCGAAAGCAATGAAAATCCATATCTCAAAGACACTGAATAAATTGTAATTAGGTCTTGCTGCCTATTTTCTAAATAATGCATTTACCGTGTAACTGTCATTAGGGGAGAGGAGGATTGGGGGGTAGAGGGGGTTAAGAGAGAAAGGAGACCCATGTCCCTTCTCTCCAGAGGGCTAAGGCGGTGAGAGAGGGAAAACGAGATGACATGCCGAAAATCGAATTGATTGACTTCAAAACGTGTATATCCGTTAATATCTCGATGTCGAAAATGTTCATGATTTTCTTAATCTTATCAAGCAACAAGTGTGGCATACAAATAGGGCGAATATATAAACTATCCGCAGGTCATCGAAAGAACGTTAGAACGTTTTTATGTAGCTAGATTGTCGAAATGACATTTAATGCAATCCTCGGCGAACTACTTGGGATACTGCGCCAAGGGGATCCATCCCACTGAAGAAAAAGTAGAAGGCAAACATACGGCATAACCCAAGAATATTAAAAAACTTCGCGTCTTCTTGGGTGTCGTCAACTTCAACGTGCGTGTGCGTCTGACATTAACGCGCTATAACTACGACAAACGGTACCGACAAGGTTCGCAAAATCAGAACCCTTCAGCTCTTCCGTTCCTGCCGATACTCAACTTTGGAATAAAGAATCCCAATCGTCAGATTGAAAATGTGAAAACGTCGTACCTGTCCATACAAACCTACTGAAGATTTCCCACCGTATCACGAAAATCGCAATGAGCTGTATGAGGAAGAAGGCTTGGTCGAATCGTCATGCCACAGGATTTAATAGGTGCCGTTTTGAAGGTCCTGCATCAAGAAATTACAGCCCATCATTCACATGCTAATACGTGAGGTGGCCCGGAATTGGCAAATAATTTGGAGCAACACACCTTTTTTGTTTATAAATACAAGTTAAATATTTTATGCATCAAAGGCATACTAAAAGTGTTTATATTTGAGGTTAACCAATTTATAAAGTCGAGCGCCTTTGCCACAGCTTATGCTTACGTTTCATAGAAAGTTTTATTTTTCACTTCGAAGAATGGAGAACAGTCCCACTCTCTTCCCCCAACTGATCCATCTCTCTCCTCCAATCTGATCTTCCTTTCCAAACATTCTTTCCTATTTTCATTGCCACGCATTCGTTCATCCAATACGCATAATTCCATCGTTGTACTCCATATAATCTACACCGTTTACCATGATTGATTGATCGGTAAATACTTATTTGTGCTATCTTCATTTCCGCAACGAAATGAAAATGTTACAACCTTGAACTATAATAATAAGGAAGTAAAAAAACAATAGTGGAAAGGGTACATACTCAATACATAGCAAGGAGAACAATAACTGAAGAACATATAACAGAATAAATAAAAGGATTGACGAAATTGCAAACGCTGGTGAAGACGATCCATATGAATCCATACACAACAAATATATTTTCATAACACGTGGAAGGCATTTCCAAGGTGTTGGAGAAATGGGTCTATCTATCCTGCACATAACATAAGAGAAAAAAAATAATAACACCCATACGTACAAGTGAAGATACACGGCTGTGGATTTCCGTATTTAAACTCTCTTATCAGGTAGAGTACGTGTGAATAATTTACAAATTAATTAGTACAGGAGCTGTAGAAAGTATACTGAAACCCATTAACAACACAAATAAGTTAATGTTGTAGTTAATGTTAGTAATAAAGTAAACAAATAAAAATAAGGCAAAGATGGCATAAGAAAATGTCAAGTGATAAATTGTGCAGAATAAGATTTAGGGGCAGCTGCAGGAAGGTGAACTTAATAAATCTGCATGCGCCAACAGAAGGAAAATATCCAGATACTAAGGCAAAGTTTTATGAGGGATCTCTGGTATGAGGGAAATCCAGAAGTTTGGTATCAAAGGGGGATATAAAAGAGGTAAAAGCAGACATAGACAATGATAATTGGAAGAGGTTTATAGAACTCGCACTTGATAATTACATGAAAATATTAAGTATTCAAAACTATACAAAGTATGCATAAAAGGGCATGGATATCACCAAACGGAGAAACATAATCAGATTGGCAACGTCCTTATAGAAAGGAAATTTGCAAAAACTATAAAAGACATCACAGAGGGTCTGATGCAGGCATGTTGGTTATAGCCGAAATGGAACAGGAAATACTCATGGGCAATGTCGCTAAAGGAGGAAAACGAAAAATCTATGACCGGGGAAAACTGAAGGACTGAAGTTGGCGGCAGCGAGTTTGAGCAAGAAATGTCACAAGGACTACAAGCCAAACTCCAACAGATAGAGGAAGGACGAACACAGATTGATGAGAAGTGCCACGAAATCTTACAACAAAGAATTCTAGCAAGACTAAACAGGAATAGAATGAAGAGAATGAAATAAAATACGAACAAGTAAAGAAAGAAGTAAAAATAGCATGTAGAGACAGTAAGACAAGCCTCCTAGAGCGAGAGTTAATGAGTATACAAGAATCGTACCAAGGCAAAAAACTAAGAAACGTTAACCAGAGTATAAAAAGAAGGAAAAAACAGAATAACAGAATAACATAAGACCATATTATCTCAGACATAGAGATGGATTGCTAATGGGTAATAAATGGAAAAGGAGAAATACTCGCAGAATTACTTATGTTATTAAGGAACGAAAAGTCCGAAAATATATAATATCTGGAGAAGAATCAGAAGAAGAGACAGTAAGAATATCTTCATGAAGATTGTATCAAACAATTGAAAAATAACAAAAATGCAGGGGCAAGATCAGCATCTGGTATGGTGGAGAAAAGCGACAACCAGAATATGAGAGATAATAAAGAAAATTAAATAATAGATGAGGAGACAATGTAAAAAAATTAAGTAAACCAGTAACACCAGCACCAGCAAAGATTTAAAGAAATAAAATCGACTATTGATCAGGTGTTAATTACGAAACAACTGCAACAGAACACATATTGGCAAGCATACGACTCAAAACGAACTCAAAAGCGAGAGGGGAGGCAATGTTAGGAGTACCGAGCAAACTGAGAAGATTGGTAGGAATGACTATTGGAAAAAATAAAGCAACACTGGAGGGAGGTTGGTCGGATGACTCATGAAGATGTGTGAGGCAATGACATCCGTTATCGACAACCAAAAAATATGCAATAGAGAAAGTAGAATAAGTAGAAGAGGTCACTCTAACAAGTAAAGACGAAGAAGATAGAGAAATATAAAAATGGTTATGTAAGGCCACCAAAATTGCAAATATGGTTACGAAATTTTCTTAGTCTTAAAACCTAAGAACCTAAGACCTCATTACGTCACGTAACCTAAGACCTCATTACGTCACTACTATCGGAACTAAGGTTATACCAAAGAATAATAAGGCCGACAGTTATCTATGCCTGCGAAACATGAACACTGAACAAGAAGAATGAAAGCAAACTCGAATTATGGGAGAGGAAAACTTTGAGAAAAATTTACCGAGGTGTTAAAGTTGAGGGAGAACCAATGAAGAAATTGAAAAGCTATTCGAAAACACAGATGCCGATCAAATAGTAAAAAAGCATAGGGCCTAATGGTTGGGTCATAAAGCTAGGATGACGAA
Organism: Geotrupes spiniger; assembly: GCA_959613385.1. Classification (NCBI taxonomy): domain Eukaryota; kingdom Metazoa; phylum Arthropoda; class Insecta; order Coleoptera; family Geotrupidae; genus Geotrupes; species Geotrupes spiniger. Next base: position 22,261,140 of record OY390740.1, on the reverse strand, counting down.
GACAGATGGATCTGTTCCAGTGATTAGAATCTTACTGGAAAAAGAAGGAGAGAAGAAACGAAAAGGCCGACCCAAAAAGAGATGAACAGAAGAAGTGAAAAAAGACCTGGGAGAACTAGGAGCCTAGGACTGGAGAGGCAACAGATAAAAGAAAATGGCAGAGAACAGTGAAAGATTTCGAATCCAAAGGCCATTAGGCCTGCAGAGCGGAATTTTGTGGGCCTGTATTAATTTATGATGTGATTTTTTCTTTAGCATTACTGCAAATTGTCTAACCATATTAGTCCTCTTAATTATCCTATTAAATAAATTTCATTTCATTTCTAACTTTAGTTAAACATTCACTTCCTTGCAGTGCAATTCTTTGGTGAATGTTGACCGCGTATATGTCATTGTTTTTTAATGTATTTCATGGCTGATATAAAGTTCAATATTTGATAAAACTCAACGACTGGTTAGCTTACGACACGAGATAAGTAATTACAAATACTACCTACTAAATGTAGAACAAATAACAAATTATGTGCAAAACAACTAGAAACCATTTTAATTTTACGTGATAGTTTTATTATTTGGTCGTACAGTTAAGAGGTATCATGTTTGACATTTTGAAACCTTCTTCGTGCGTTGATTTCGATTTTCATTCCTGTTGTTAACGACGTTCAATTTTATTAGGAAATTCAGACGAATTTAGTAGTTTTTTGGTTTCGCGGTGTCCAGTAAACATTGTCTATATAAAAATATAAAGCTAAAAATAACAATGCGTTCTCGTCATTACAGATCTAAATGCTACAGCGGAAGCTAAGAAATTAGGTAAGAGCAAAACAAATTGCCACAATAACACACTTATACTTGGCACATTAATTTCATACTATTTTATTATATCAAGCATCATAAGTTTTCCGAATAAGATACATTTTTAATTGTGTTTTATTATTTCAGAGAGTTCTGAAGAAGAGGAAGACGATAAAGGTGTGATAATATACTAATATACTCATGCCAACTCATCATTAAAAAATACTGATGCAAACTGATCTATTACCACCGTAATAAGCTCGTGAATAAGAATCGGTGTATTTTCCATTACATATCACATAACACATATCGCATTTGAATCGTATTTCCGTTTAGCAAATAATGCACAAAAATAATTAATAAATACAAATTGCTTTTGACATGATACAACAATCGCATTGACTCAGCTAATTTTTAATAACGCTTTATTGTTGCAGAGAGTTCGGAAGAAAAAGGTAAGAAGTTATAGGGGTAAGTAAGGCAAAATGGACCTTCTTATCAAAAAATCGCATTCACTCAGTTTATTTTGAATAATGTTTTATTGTTGCAGATAGTTCGGAAGAAAAAGGTAAGAAGTTATAGAGAACGGGAGGCAAAATGGACCTTCTTATCAAAAAAATGCCTTTAATAATATGAAATAACAATATAAAACAAATTTGTTTTACGATGTTGTACGACATAGCGGGAAAGTATTCTAAAAACTAAAACTACTATACCTTGTTTTTAAACTAGGAGGAGCAAATGGAAAAGCTATATTTACACTGAACCTGAAACTGACGCGAAACTTGTATGGGATACAATATATATACTTAAAGATATACACGATGTTATAACGATATGAAGCAGCTAGTTCTGAAAAGAACCGATTTATTTACTTTTGGAATTACAGAAAATGCAACCACTTAGCATTATGTAAAACAGACTCGGTTTTGGCCAATTACAGGTGTAGGTTTTAGCGCGGCAAATTTAAATTACTCATCCTAGTTTAAAAACAGAGTATAGGCTTTTCAAAGCATTGACAAAACATTTAAAACGAATTTAAAAAATAATCAAATGGATCTATTTGATGAAAGGATCCATTCACTGAGGTAAAATGGATCCTTTACATTATAAACTATTTTACATGCACAACGCCCATTGTTGACAATGAAATTCAAAATTTATCGAAAGTTATGAAATAAAAAAGTAATTTATTAGGTACATATTCTTCAATTAATTGCCCAACCCAACTATAAAAATATTTAAAAATCAAAAATTATCAAAAGTCATAAAATAAAAATTTAACAGCATTTTATCCATTGTTCGTGGACTGCAGAATTGCAAAACGACTCTGAACAAAAAATACATCGTTTTCTTCATATTTTTTCATTTTGGCTACGGCGTCAGGAAAAATTTCCGGCTTCTTAATATCAGGTTTCGTTTTGACTATATTATAATGTATTCTTCTTGGAGGAGGTAACTGTAGCGAGTGGGAAAATCTGAAAAGGGGTCACGATTTCCAGAGGTTCTAGTTTAGCATCGAGAACATTGTAATCTGCATCATTCGCAAAAATACTGACGTCGTCTGAGGAACTCCCACTCCCACATTTGATTCATCAGAAGATGATGTGGCTGCCATTGTTCTGTTTGTTCTTAACTGTTTGCTAAATGTCCTTGGTTTTTGTAATTGAGGTGTTGGTGTTGTTTCTTTTTGAAAATAAGGGTTTTCTTCGGAATTTTCATTATTGTTCGAGGATGAACTGGGTCGATCAATTGAAGCTGAATCGGTGCTGCAAGATGGTTTATAACGCCACTCAGGAAATACATTTGGGTTAAATAGCAAAATGTCAGCAAATAGTGCACTAACATTATATAAATCTACTTCACTACTTCACCAGGATTAGCTTTAAGCCACAAATCAATTTCTTGATTGCAATAAGTCAGGAAAGGCGAAAATACTGCCACATCCAATGGCTACATTTCATGCATTCACTGTGTGGAAATTATAACAGTATTATGGCGTTTGTTCTGCAGTATTGACTAGCCTCTAGAACCCTATGTTCAACTGTGGTTTCGGTGTGTTTTTCAAAATGTAGAAATTGAACATACTAACACTTTGCCCTCTTTCGGCACTTGTTAAAGCCCCTACCTGCTTGCGACCTTCGTGTTTCTGTAACTTGCACGGAACTGTTTGAATTCCGAATGTGTCCATGTTATAAATTCGCATAGGATCAATAATGTTATACAACTAAGTGTGAAAAAATGCTACTGCTTCCTTGTTATTTCCCGCGAGCTCGAGTAGCTAAAGTGGCCTCAGGAGTTCTAAATGAAATTTCCTGATCCCTACAAAGAAAGTCTCGAAACCATGCCAGCAGCATTTTGTTCTTCGAACCTATATGAAAGCCTTCCTTTCAGCTAATTTATAGGCCATCTCACAAATGTTTTTTAGGGAAGCGAAAGAGACGATCTTCCACTTCTAAAGCATAATTTTGTTCGAGACATTTCGTACAGATAGAGTTGAGTCTTCCAAGATGTTTCATGTGCCCTGTTGCCTAGAAAATTATATAAGTTGGTAAAACATGAATAGGTCAGTAATAATAAATCGGAAACTGTGGTGGGAAAAATAAATTAAATAGATATTCCCATTACTTACTTAAAACTGTTTTCTGCTGAAGATGAGAACATAGTTGCCGAAATGTACATTTAGATTTAATAAATTGCTGTGTGGTAACCGCGATTTTTATTTTATTTTATGGGTAGGACGTAAGGACCTACCACCGCACAGATAAAAACACTTACTATCTTGTTCTACCATTTTCCTCTGGGTATTAACATAGTTAATAGTAAATCAAACATTTTTTGCAGCTCTGCACGATATTTTCGTGCCATTTTTGCCTATTTGGTCTCCTCATGAAATTTCGAACCATGATTGTCTACAACATAAGTTTGTTCTAGAGTAGTTTCAGGCTGTAAAGGACATTTATCTACTACCATATCGTAATGTCAAACTTTATGACATTCATTCAGATGTCGTAATGGTATACTTTACCGCACTAGTGCGGTAAAGTGACGTTTTACCGCACTAGTGCGGTAAAGTGGCAACAACAAAATTAAACATTTATTATCTATTTATTATAAACATTAATTGTACATTTCTTACATTTCGAAATATTAATTCCAGCCAAACATGAATCGACACTATTAGTATTGGCAGAAGAACCTTGAATATTTAACGTATTTTCATTTTCTCCCATAATTTGGTTAGCAATTTTGTTTTTGTTTTCAGTAGAGGTTTCTACATAACCTTCTGCAACGCTCGATGATTTCCATCCCCCATGTCGTTTTAAAGTATCTATATCAGCACCTGCATCGACCAGCAAGGATGCTGACGACCTTCTAAAACAGTGACCTGTATAGTTTCTCACATCCGACAATCCTAGGAACGTTGCAATTTCTTTTGGTATGCGCCCAATAGTATTTATACCTACAGGTTGAGATGTGCATTTGCCATTTTTGTATAATACAAAAAAACGATCGTGAGTTACAGACTTTGGACGAAGATGAAAGTAATTTCGAAAAGTATCCAAGCAGTCAAAACCTGCAATATTTCCTTTAGTAATTGCAAATTCTCTGATAACTTTGGTTTTAGTAATTGGTATGATAATTTTAATGAAAGCACTGTTATCATAAATGTCTGTTACTTTTAAATAAGTTAGCTCTTCTCTACGACAAGCTCCGAAAATACCAATAATTAAATAAACCTGTAACAGAGCAAAGTATTCTCAAATCAATTTTTAAAGAATGTAATATCGTGCACTACCTTCATCATTAAATATTGATCGTCATTAGCTTCTTGCAAAAATCTGTGTATGTCGTATTTTGAAAATACATTTGACTTTTTTGCTTTATATCCATCGCTATTTCGTTTCAAAAACGCCAACAATTGCGTATATTTGCTTATATCCACTTTTCTTCTTAATGAAATAGTTGTTCTTAGCATGGAATAATGTGTCCATAAAGTAGACGCTTTATTCGTTTTGGCTTTAACGGAAAAGTAAGCAAGCAGAATTGTCTCTGAAACAGCATCTCCCGCCATTTTCATTTTACACCATTTTTCAAATCTTGAGTATTCCAACATGTACCTTTGCTCAGATTTAGCAGGTATAAGAGTTGAAAGTGCTTCGTTTGCAAGAATTTCCACATCGGAATGATGAACATAATTCTCAGTGTCACTCATGTTTATAAAGAAAAAATGTAAATAAAAGTTTGTGTCTACCGTTTCTAAGGATACTTACTTTAAAGATATCGAACTACTGGATTATTGTAATTTCACGAAACGTCAAATCCGTGATGATTATTATTAAGGTTTTTAAATTACTTTTATGGTAGTAGATAAAACATTGTACGACATTCGTATCGTAACGCATTATTACGAAACTCGATAGGTTGTCCAACTCGACCTGGCGGTCTCGTTGGAAAATTTTCCCATCTCGTTTCGTAATAAGGCGCGTTACGATACTTATATCGTAAATATCTAGTACGTCATCAACAAGTTGCGGGGCTGGAATACTGCAGTGGCAAATCGGACTGGTATGAATTTCAAACAAACAGGCGGGCGCGAAGCAAATGCAAACGAGTTCTACAAAACTCGCGACACTGCTTTGACAATCACCCCAGTTTTCTGTTAATAGACTGTTCCAAACCAAAAAGGTGTTTGTGCTCATAGCCACGCCTATGTCCTTTACATTTCAAATCATCTTTAGTATAACTTTAAATTGATATAAATAAAAATTCGGGCCATTTAACCTCCAACACTTATAAAATTATTAACACAACCACTATTTCACAATAATAGAATATTATTTATTCTAGATGTACATTTCGAAAGCACTGCTTTCATCTTCAGTAGAATTCAAGCTCATTCGATTAATTACTCCAACACTTAATTACGAAATTAACTTTTGTTGAGTATCTGATAAAATTACAGTGTTTCAAGTCTATAGTAAATGTGCATAAAAAACAACTCTACTCAACTAATAAATGACAAACCAAATCTTGCACAAAATTAACTATTAAATCGAATATTATTTAATGTGGCTGCTCGACGTGTATTCGCCTTCTCCTAGCGAAACTTTATCGGTACGTTACTGTGTATATAATTCGAAAGAAACGGAATGTTAAAATAGTATGATTTACTTCAACTTATATGAAGGGAGGTGGGGAAAAACGACTTCAGTCCAGTTTTGTAACAAAACGAGCTTTTAGCGCCATCTAGTTGCATTGTGGAAGTACTATAATATGTCGAAAAATGGCTACAGTGACTTGAGTCCATAGAAATAAGCATATGAACATCCACCCTGCTGGGGAAAAACGACGCGAGTCCGAGCGCGCCATGGGAATAACGTCTTCAGTCCTTTTATTCCATTTTCATTTTGTGTGAACTACAGTGATCGGCGATTGCATCACCCACCCTGTTCTTCGATTGCATGACCCAATCTGTTTATCGATTGCATCAACCAATCTGTTGTTATCAATCTTATCTTCTCGTGTTTTGTTCTAGTTCATACGTCGTACCGTACCTTTCACTTTCTCTGTATACTTTACTGTTTTTGAAACGTGTGCGATTGTGCAGTATTACAGTGCAATGGACAGTGACAGTGACTTGTTTGTGTCCAGTGAAGAAGAGATAGGACCGTCGAGCAGTGGAACGAAAAAAAAGAAAAAAACAGGAAGGGTTAGATGTAATGAAAACCTTGCGAGCTACCACCCACGAACTTGGGCCTGACTGCCGGTGTAAACGATTTCACTGTTTCACTTCGATTTGTGAGCCAGAACGCCGAAGAATAATACGCGAATTTAACGATTTGGGGGACACCAATGCTCAAAATGCTTACCTTGGTGGTCTTATTACTGTTCTCACAGTCATGCGACGGCGTCCACGAAAGAATGAAGATGAGGCACGAATTAATACTGCTTCATACAGCAATAGAGTTAGGATTAGTGAGAATGGAAAAGTCCGCGATGTAGCAGTTTGTATAAAGGCTTTCATATCCTTGCACGGAATTACAGATCGACGAGTCAGGTATGTGAGAGATTCCCTTGTTCGTGACGGAAAATCGCCAACTGACAAACGCGGAAAACATGACGTACGTCCACATAAACTGAGCCATGAGACCAAGGGAAAGGCGATTGACTTCATCAAAAGTCTGAAGGGCCGTAAATCCCATTATTCATTGAAGGAATCGAGTAAAGTATATTTACCTGATACTCTAAATATATCTAAGCTACACAGAATGTATATTGAGCAGAACCCCGATCATAAAATGCAGTATGAATCGTTCCACTGCATATTTGAAAATAATTTTAACATTTCATTTGGTTATCCGCGCAAGGATACATGCAGCACCTGCGATACAATGAAGGCTGGCATTTTTTCTCTAACTGAGAAACCAAAATCAAATCTGGATGGTCCGGACAAAGAGAGGGCACAGCAAGAGCTAGACAATAAGCTAAGAGAAAAAGAACTTCATCTGAAGAGAAGTGAGCGCTTCTATAAGCTGAAGAAATCCTATCGCAAACGCTGTATGAAATCGAAAAGCATGGAAGCGATCACAATGGACTACCAAAAAAACCTACCAACACCAAACATAACAACGAACGACGTATACTACAAACGTCAGTTGAATTTTATTAGCTTCAACATCCATGTTTTATCGAGTTCGCAAGCTGTTCTACACTTACGACGAATCTATTGCTCGAAAAGGAGCTGACGACGTGTGTTCAATGATGTACCACTTCTTTTGCCACATTTTGCCAATGGAGGTTAGGGAGCTGGCAATTTTTTGTGACTCATGTTCTGGGCAAAACAAGAACTTTACAGTTATACGATTTTTACACTATATGGTTGTGCAAAAGAAACGATTCGAAACAGTGAAGGTTTTATTTCCGGTACGTGGTCATTCCTACCTTGAATGCGATCGGAACATGTCTCTCATTAATCAAAAAACATATACAGAGACGCCAGATGACTGGAGGGAAGAATTCAAAAGCTGCCGCGTAAAACCGAACCCATTCCAAGTAATCGACTGTGGACAAAATTTTGAATTTCTTAATTGGACGGCCTTTCTCTCTTCACTATACGCAGCAAAATGCCCCTTCCCTACCCGACCGGTCAGAATGCTGAAAGTCGAAAATGAAAACCGCAGCAAGATTTTCCACGAGGGAACATTCACAGGCATTTACCAACAATCTCCGTTGTTTGCGAAAAGCACATCAAGAAAGATAAAGACAAACACAGCTGTGATGTTGACCAAATTGTACCCTGACCAGATACCTATCAAAAAGGCAAAGTGGGACGATTTACAAGCTCTTACGTCATTCCTTGAAGCAGACCAGAAGCTAAGGACTTCTACAGACGTTTGACATACATCAATCAACCAGAAGAAAGTGAGGACGAATACGTTAATAACCCACCGATTGACGCCTAATGCCAGGGAAAAGTGACATCAGTCCGTATATTTTAGAGAATATTTTGAAATTATTGTGGAAAATATCATCTGAAACTTATTTTGCTTTGTACGAGTTGTAATAAATATATTTCTGATCAAATGCTGATTTTTGAATATTTTTTTCATGAGTCTGAAGTACTTTTTTTAGTTGGGAAACTTTAAATTTGATTTTTCTCAAATTCCATTTGGCGTGACTTAGGTCGTTCTTCCCCAGCACCCTTCCTATACTTTCATATCATATAACATTTACAACATACGTGAATTTGATGAGAAATCATATCAAAAATAAATATAAATTACAAAGTTGCACAGATATTGCGTAACTCAAGGTCGACTCTACCATTGCGTAGCATATTAATCCACGCATATGATATAACCTGGCTGGGATTTGCCTGAAGTATGTGCTGATGTTTTCCACCTGATTCTTCCATAGAAAGTGTCGATCGATGGTGAATCCCAGATATTTGTGACTTTTTACTGCGTCCAGTACTGCACGTGCAAACATCTGTTTCCTTCATAGATTCATCATGCGACAATTTAATCTGTGACAAGTAATCTTCATCTCCATATGTTGATGTTTCGAGCACGTCGACAACAAGGTGTGCATAAATTTAGTTTTATATTTGTTTATAAGTAATTGCTTGTCGTATGCCCATACAGATAATTTTCTGAATTCTGACCGTTATGGCGAAGGCAGTTTCGCATATCGTCTACATACAATATGGAAAATAATGGGCCGAGAATGTTCCCCTGCAGTACTCCGCGCTTTAAATCCATATTTTCAGCCACCTCATCGCCCAGCTTTATTGCATACGGCCTTTTTTTGAACCAATGCAATGCAATGATATTTCCCCGTACACCGGTCGCTTAAAGGATGTCCACAAGCTTATCATGATTTATGATGTCTAAAGCGTTCATGAAGTCAACGAATACGCATAAAATATGTATTCCTTAGTTTAACGTAGTATTTACAATGTTTCTGAAGCTTTGTAACTAATCGGTCATACCTTTATATCTTTATCTGAAGCTCAATTTTCTTTCCCCCAATATCTTAAAGTTCTCTAGATACTCATATCTTGTCAGCAACATCTCTTTCCAGTATTTTATCTATTTGTAGCAATGAGGCAGGTCTATAGTTCTTGTAGCAATTTGTAGATCCTGTTTCAAGGATTGGTGGCATTAATGCTTTTCCCAATGTAACCCTATGAGAGCATTTTCTTTCATATCAATTACCCTTAGCCCAATTCCTGGAATTTTGTCTTTACTGAAGGTTTTTATTATTGACAATGACTTATAATGTCATTGTCAACTGCAGTTACTAGAAAATAGTAAATAAAATAGTGATATTTTACAAAGTATAACAGTGTTTCTTTTTTAAACTTAATTATACAGTATCACAAAGTAACGGCCGAAAGGGTTAAATGTTTAATACACATTCTATGTCATCTAATTACTATTCTACTACTATTCAAGTCATCTATATATTTCTTTACACTGTACTAGCATTGTTTATTAATAATATCTATAGTCTGTTCTTCGATATGCTCATATGCTTAAAGTTCCTCTGGTAGCCGATTAAAAAGGTACACCGGTGCAATCGTAGAGCTATCCTCACTACCGCTGATCATGTTAACATCTGTAATGTTTGCCCTAACATATAAAAGTGTTTTAAGGATACATGCACATGGTACCATCAGACCCGACTGCTCCCTAACTACTAACTTACATGTGTCCAGTGGTCAATGATAAGGCATGTCATGCGCTTCTGTAATACCAGCACCCTACGTACACATGGTGCCCTGTCTCACGATACTATATTGTAAGGGAGACAGAAATGAGCGAATCCAATGCGCAATGTTCCCACGGATCCCAATGTAGTTCAGCTTATGTATTAAAAATGTTTTACATTTTTTATGTATTACACTATCTAAAGCAACACTAATGTCAAAGGAAAGTCTATTTCCCCACAAATATATTTTATAGAATAGACGCATGTTGTGTCGGTAATTAACAAAAAAATTTCAATGTAGGGTACTAGCTTATTTACAATAAGTTCTTTTAAATGTACCGATACTCCACTATTTAATGGCAAGTTTAAAAGTATACACAATGGCTTGACTATGACCACAAACTGTCTTCACGATAGCCCCTGTTATTCCATCCATTCCGGTTGATGGACTATTCTTTAAGCGGAGTATAGCTCTTTCTAACCACTTCACGACCGTTTGTACCTCAAGCGTTAGTACTTTTAATACATAGTCTCTGGATAGTCATTTCCTGTGTCCAGGGAGAGAAGTGCTAACCAAATTTATTGGTCACATCTTCATAATTTTCTATAATTGTGTCGTGGTTTTTGAGTTTGATCTGTCTATTTGTACTCTATTCCTAAATCTGTTTATGATTTTGTTTCAGTAGGTATACGTTGCTATAATTGATATTTTATCGCTTCCAGCTCCTACATATATAACTCATTTAAGTGCATATCATCGAGATGCTTTGGAAGCCATTGTATTTTTTTAATTCCTTACTTTTGTCAATTATTTTGCTGTTGATCCACTTCGATATTTCGTACTTGAGGTTTTCTAACTTGTACTCTAACAGCTGTCTTACGCTATAAAAGCGGTGATGGTCTTTTGTACTGCTTCGTTCTTTCATTCCTGGTGCCAAATCATCCGAAAAATTGGCCGATAAATCGTGATTTCTTTATTATATTAAGGTTTAATTTTATGTACTTATCTACTCGGAATTCGCAAAATTCTTGGTATTTTGGGTAGGTATGTTTTTCTTAAAAGTCATGTGGCGTCATCATAACCGATATCACGTTCACTTAACATCGTTTATCCACATATGTCTAAACATATTAGTTAAATGTCTTCCTGCAATGGGAATAAACATATAGTAGTTGACTATTTCCAAAATTCTGCGTTGTATGTTTCTAAGTTTCACATGATTTTGAAACTTTTCTAGCCTTTTGTTTTCAAAATATATCCCCTTTCTATTTAATAAATACCCTAGATATTTCACTTTGATTTGATATTCTTGCGTAGATTGGTTCTCTTTCATCAACTGGCAAATAGTATTGATAGTTTTTTTAGATCTATTAGCATGGGGAATTCTTCTACAAATCCTTTATATTCAATTTTTTCTCTTCTTCCTTTTTTCCCCATTTTCCTCGTTTACTTCATAATTATTTATTATCATTTCTTCAAAAGCTCCTTTCTCCCCATTTCTATTTTCCCAAGGTATTATTATTTCTTTTCCTATTTTTATTATCCCATCTTCTACGCCAATAATCATTTTCAGGTCCTCAATTATATCCATTCCAATTATACATTTGCTTTTCATATCCGTTACTCATGAATTCTTCATAATAATTTTGTTTGCTCTATTTGTTATCCTGTATTTGCAATTTGCAGTGTGGTAACCCGTGATTTGTTATTGCGTTGTTGTTCATTGTTCTATTATTTTTGTTCTCGTTCTTCCTGGTTGATTTATTTAAAAATCCCATAGAGGTTGGTATGCGTTTTATTGTTGTTGCCGTTAGTATTGTACTTATAATTATTCATATGTTGGATAGTATCCCCTACCTTGTTCCATATAATTATTGTAGCCCTTGATTCGTTTACCTTCGTAATTATTTTTGTTTTTGCTGTAGAAATTTGTATTTGTGGAGACCAAATGTACAATGCAATGAGAAAACTAGAAATACCAGAAAAATAAGGTAACAACTACGACGCTGAATAAAACACAAAAAAAGTGACCTGGAGTAGTCACAAATCAACAAAAATCAGGTGGTAAATGGCCTGAGGCAACCCTCTCTCTTGAACATGATTGGACCTTGCAAAGACATGGGAGAAACCGAATAGTCAGCAGATGTAAATTTGCAAATTACTACGAATGATGGAAGGGAATATGAGTTTGGCAAGGTGAAAAAGTTCTTGTTCTTGGGAGTCATGATAAACGACAAAGGACATGAGGCGCTGGAAATGAAAGTCAGAATTGCGAAAAGTAACAAGAACTCGAGATTTGAACGAAAATACACGTTTTGACCTTGCCTAGTTGCCTGTACGCGCTCTAGCGCCCAAACTATTGGAGCTAACATTATGCAACTTTAAGCACCTTGTGTATATCAAAGAAGTAAAATTTTCAAAGCAATATCTCAACCGGAAGTGGTGGTTTACCCTTATCACCTTTTCCATATCTCGAAAACGGTACGAGTCAACGACAAAATGTACTTATAAAAGATAATATTTTAAACTACTTTTATCTGTTTCGAAAAATGCTGTTATTGTCCAATAACAATTTTCAAAAGAAAAGCGCCAGTTTGCTCCAACAATTTATCTAAGTATATGAAACATCAGTTTTTAATTGTTTTGTTTTACAAGACTATAATAAAGTAATTCCACTATCCACGCAAAATGCAGCGCTACCGTTTTTGTGTTTATAACTTTCTAAAATTCTATATTTCCCAACAAACCTTACTTCATAGTAATTTTGACATGAAAAAAACAACAATAATACTAAATTGCGAAAACAAAACTGAAAAAAAATAAATAATAAAATCAATTTTCATTTAACGTTACAGTAGTTTTACAGTTTATCTATGCCTATGTTTTGGTGATCAATTATAAATATAGATTATCAAAGTGGGTGCATGGGTAAGAAATTGCCAGAGAGGGCATTCTGTCTTTTTGCTCAGAAAAATTGTCAATGTCAATTTTGGAAGCCAGAAAATTGCGCTAGATATGATGAAACACACATGAGTTGTATGTTAGCTCTGTTAGCAATGATTTCATGTACATCAATGTACATTTTGAAAAGTTTATTAAAGACATTATGGCTAGCTGGTAGAATTTACTTTCGGCTGAAGAGAAAATTTGTTACATGGACATTCCTTAAAGACTTATTTAGACATGAACACTTTAATGCAGAAAACATGGAAATTTGTAATCGAGTAAAAACAATACTTTAGATTCTAGTTTTGAACAAAATTTGAGACACTATGTCCAAAATAAACTTACATGTCACAGTTAATCCGGCCCTGACTATGGAATATTACGACTACAGAATTATTTAGAATTAGAAAATATTTATGGAAACATTTAGAATTAACCCCAATTACATATCGGGGTTGGGTAAAATGTATTTTAAATTATTAGGTCGAAGTAAAAGGTAGTTTAGAAATTAAAATGGGTAACATATCATTTTTAATATATTTAGGCTAGGTAAATAAGAATAAAAAATCGAATGTACAATGTGGCGTTCTAGGGAAGGTGTAATAGCGTAAACAATTAAGGGAGTAAAATCAACATATCAGACTAGTCTGATTCGGAAAACATCAAAGATTCCAGAAAGGAATTAAGCAAATCAGCTTATTTATTACTTATGCTAATTGGTTGGAAACATCTCGACTGGCCGTTGTTTAGTTTACTCCAAACAAACTGCAGAGAGTCATGGAATCCTCTGGTACCGTACGTATCGTTCTCAATATCCTTAGAACTGTCCCCCAATTATTTTAAAACATAAAATCGTGAGTAATCGTAATTAAGTGCCGCTTTTAAAAGTTGTAAGTGCCAAGAATAAAATGATCGTGTATTCAATGTGTAACGCTACCAGGAACCATATGTCTGTTCAAAGTTAATATTTGAATATTCTAGTTAATATTTAGAACGACAATTATCTGGTTTCTTGTCCAGATACAGCAAGTGAAAACAGACAGCGAGTTACGCTCATTGTTCGATTATTTGGAATTGGTTTAAAGCTACGTTTTCACAACACTATGCTGATAGATTAAAACATTAACTTTATCAAATGTTTCCAATTATATTTCCACAGTATTTAACAAAACTCCTATTTCTTTATTATTCTCGTGGATATTTCATATCTAATTGCTAATTGTTGTAGAGAATTCGAATGAAGAAGGCGAACAGGAAGAAGAAGAAACCGAAGAAGAAAATAAAGAACAAAGTGAGGAAGAAAGCGAAGAAGGAGAATATAGCGACTCTGTTGAGGGTGAAGAAAAAGGCGAAGAAGAAATTGTAGGAATAGAAAAGGACGAAGACAATGGAGAAGAAGCGGGTGGTGAGTTATCATAATACACATATTTTCTTGACTGTCCGTAACACATCTACCAATTTATTGCAATTCATTACAATTTTCATTAAAATTTTGAATCAGTAAAAGCGACTTTAACACATTGAGCAGAGAAATAAAACTCCGATGAGATTAATACTGTTTAAAAGTTATACTCACAAGGATCCCACATTTAGTGCATCAGACTGGTTTATTAGGATACTGCCACTATTAATCGAGGCGTATATGTACGGTAAACAAGCCCGATAATGTTATGTATCGATTTTGCAGATTATACGTTCACCAGCTCTTAATTATTGTGTAACTGCTTAGGTCACAGTAAGTGTACTTGCCTTAACCGTGCATGGACTTTAATTGAATCAATGAATTATTGACGACTAGATTGAAGTAGGGGTAACTCGCATTTGACATTTCGAAAATTCAATCAAACGAACATGGCAAAATGTACAAGGCGTTAACATTATATAATTGCGTTGCCAGAAAGTAAAAGCCTACAACGAAAATTACATTCAAGAAATGAATAAATTAATTAAATAGACTAACACACTTCCAATCGTCTCAAGCTAGTAACCCCATTATGATACCATCAATAAAACTTCGGAAGGGAAAACTTTAATTAAGTGGCTCTATAACATTTACTTATTTAAACAATTGGAAATATCCAAAAAATAAAACATAATTTTGTACATTTTGCAATATGAAGTTTTCGAAACATGTTGGGAATATCCAACAAATAAAACATAATTTTGTACATTTTGCAATATGAAGCAAGCCATTACAATAAAAGGAAGCCAATACATAATTATGGCAACTGTGCGATAATTAATAACGACGGAAATGTTCAGCAACAATTTGGCAGAAACATTTGCAAAATAAGCACCATCTGTGAAAAACCTTAATGCCTTCTGCTTATTACAGATCCACCTACCACAGAAGAAGCTAAAGGATTAGGTAAGAGCTACATTTATAATTGCGACAAGAACAACAGTTTTTTAAATTTGAATTTGAATTTTAATTTGAAAATCAAATTATGTAGAAAATTAACTAATACATTTTAGACATTCTCCTTCATGTATCCTTCAACGTATCCATTTTTTAATGCGTTCCATTAACCCGTTCTAACTCTGACTTTACGAGTAGCGAATGGCTTGATCAGCAGAGAAACATGAATTTGATTCGTTGCAAACCGTTCGTATAATACAAGAGTTCAGCAGCAATGGTTTTGAGGACGCCCTGCTTTTTTGATGCTGAACACAATTCCTTTTGCGTTCAAAGTCCTTAAGTGGTTGTAACTAAATATAAACTCTCTTTGTACGAATAAGCGATTTTTTTAAGTCATAATAAATAACGATTCGAAAATGCTCCCCTGTTCATTAATTTTTTTTATTTGTAGTGTCACTTTAAAAAGTTAGTTAGTTAGTTCAACCATTAGTCTTCAAATGACAGATTAATAGTTATTCTAAACAACACGGGATGTTTTGTTTTTAACTACTAGATTTTTTTATTCTCAATAATTACCGTCTAGTTCTCGTAGCACGTGAACTTGTCATTTTTGTTTTGTTGCTAATGATGGTGTGTGTCTAAAAGCCACCGGACAATATACCAATTGGTATCCACTAATACTCGTAAAATGTCATATTTTTAGTAATCCGCAATTCTTGTGAGAATGGGTTTTAACGGATATCAAAAAAGTCGTTCCCTTTGTCAATTTAGGTCTTACAAGGCATAAAGCATATGCTTTTCTAAAATTAGAGGTAAATTAAGAAAACATACATTATATATACCGGGTGTCCCAACGATGTTTTCGAATTCGAAAAAAGTAAGTATCTAGGGATGGGATCATATTCTAAAAATATTTTCAGCCGGCATGGTCGGTTCGCCTGTAGGGGACCACATAAACTTTACCCTGTATATTTCTACATTTTTGAATTCTATGAAGAAGTGTGAATACATCCATGTACAACTTTTTTGTCAAAGCTCAACAGAACTGGTGATTTTCAATTTTTTTAGTGAAATTTTAAATATGCAGACTATACTTCAAAAAATCATGTAACTAAGCGGATAAAAAATTACCATCCCACCAACTGGGATGGTATTTTTTTATCCGTGGAGTAAGGGATCATCAATGTAAGTATTAATACAACAAAAGATGCCCTTTTGTATACAGGATGTTGTCAGTGAATTTTTAATCTCTACAATTTTAAAAAGCAAAATATCATTTTTTTCAAATGACACCTACTATCAAATTTACCAACACGCGATTCAAAATCAAATTCTGTGCCGACTGATGCTACATATTCCTATACCTATCACTTCAGGTTTTCGAGTAATTTCAGAAAAATACTTTATTTTTTCTCACAATCAATCGCATTACAATTTTCGTAATATTAAACATAGTAGCCTAGTGTCACTTTAGTACATTGTACAAACTACAAATTCCACCCATACCATCTAGAGCAATTAAAGTCACTTTAAAAAGTCACATCAGGTTAATTAATTAAAAGCAACAAGGGCTTCTTAGCTAAGGCGGCCCACTTCATCAGATTAATTAATTAAAAGCAACAAGGGCTTCTTAGCTAAGGCGGCCCACTTCATCAGAGCCCACTTAACATCGAGTAAGCTGATTGTTGATAAAAACAATGAAATGTAATAAAATAATGAAATGAACTTTAATTCTGACAAAAGACAAGTAATAATTAAATGCAAAAAACGCTATAATAGCATATAAATACAAAAAACAAAGTTTATTTTAGAAAAAGTGTTCAAATATGTTTCCATTTTGTTGAACACAAATTTCCAGTCTAAAACTAGTTCTGACACGTTATAAGACTTCAGGAGAAATATTATTAAAAGATTCTTAAATCCGGACTTTCATATTTTATCTTGTGGTAGGAGCCTCGAGGTAGACTTGAGATTTTATAAAATACCCAGAGAAAATAGTCGTCGACGGGGTCATATCAGGTGATCGGGCATGCCACAACACTGGAACGATCTAAATATCGTCTTACCCTTCTATGGAAATGAGGTGAAGCCCCGTCCTGTTGGAACCACAAATCCCGCAACGTTTGCAAACCCATATCTTCTAATAAAGTACGCAGTACATTTCGCAAAAACCGGTAATAATCGGTTCCAGTAAGATGGTTTTCAATAAAATAGGGACCGATTACATAGTTAACCAATAATCCAACCCAAACATTTAGAGAACACTGGTGTTGGTGATCAACTTGTCTCACCCAATTAGGGTTTTCGGTGGCTTAATAATGCACTTTATGCCTGTTTACCATCCCATTGCTGTGAAACGATGCCTCATCCGTGAAAAGAATATTATTGATAAATGCCGGATCTTCCTCGATACGTTCCATCATTAAATTGGCAAAGATTATCGAAGTCGTTCCCGTTTAATGCTTGATGCAATTCTAGATGGTATGAGTGGAATTTGTGGTTTTGAATTATCCGATGTACTATTTATATTCAAACTTGAACTGATTGGCCGCATACTTCCATGTGGGTTCTCTTGGAGTTCCAATAAAACGTTTAATACATTATTCTCGTTAATAGTAGCACGATTAATCGCCCTCATACCCTCGTATGCCACATTCCCGGTGCGCTCGAAGCGATCAACTAGCTTCTGCAGACATCTAACATTTGGTTGTCTTAAATAAAGATATGCCTATAGAGCATCATTACTAAAAGGCAATTCTTGTCTGCTTCACCCACAGTGAAAATCATAAAACAAGCTTGGGGCAATATCAACGAAGGCGTCTATTAAATTTATTGATAAAAACTATCACTGTCATAAAAACGTTAAAGTGACGCTAGGCTACTATGTTTAATATTACGAAAATTCTAATGCGATAGATTTTGAGAAAAAATAAAGTATTTTTCTGAAATTACTCGAAAACCTGAAGGGATAGGTATAGGAATTCTGCATCAGTCGATGCAGAATTTGATTTTGAATCGAGTAATGGTAAATTTGATAGTAGGTGTCATTTGAAAAAAACTATATATTAAAAATTCACTGACAACACATTGTATACAAAAGGGCATCCTTAGTTTTATTAATACTTACATTGATGATGCCTTAGTCCACGGATAAAAAATTACCCTCCCACCAACTACCCTCTCAGTTACATGACTTTTTGAAGCATAGTCTGCATATCTAAAATTTCACAAAAAAATTGAAAGTCATCAGTTCTGTTGAGTTTTGACAAACAACTTGTACATTGATGTATTCACAATTCTTCATAGAATTCAAAAATGTAAAAATATACAGGGTGCTCCATTCAAACAAAGTAAAGTTCATGTCGCCCCCCGCAGACGAACCGCCCATGTCGGCTCAAAATATTTTTAGAATATTAACCTAAAGACCGTCTATACATGTAGATACTTACTATTTTCGAATTCGAAAAGATAACGCCGTAAGGGAAGTTTGTCAGATCGTTGGGACACCTGTGTATGTATGTATATATATATATTGAAAATGTGTCTTGTCAAATATGACAGAAAAATGTAAAATTTACACGAAAGATGGTCTAATCTTACACCTCAATGGTGTAGTGAACATTAATTAAAACAGGTCCATGAAGACTAAGTGCCGTTTCAGATGAGGCGTAGGATGCGCCCTACGTCCTACGCTTGAAAATCAGTTGGCATTGTGTTAAATGTAGAATTTCACATAAGAGCGTTTGAATCAGCGTACGCGCGACGTAAAATTTACAGCGCGGGCATACGCTTGGCCCGCACGCCTCGCGTAGCTACGTCTGGCGTAGGACGTATCCTACGCCTCATCTGAAACGGCACTAACTGGTGGATCGCTAGACAATATTGTTTCTGGGTTATTACCCTTCGTCAGTAGCGATTACTAAGAACCTTAGTTGTTGAAATACCTTTACACGTAGTGGCCATCAAAACTTCTTGGCGCGAGCCAATCACTCCTAATGAACCACTGACAACAGAACACCGACAAGTTCTTCTAAGTCAGCGAGACCTAGAAGAGCTTCCTGAAGATGGCAGATGGGACTCTGCCGAAACGTCGAAGCGACCCTTCGGGGAAGATTTCTACAACGCGGTTCACAACCCGAGAACCAAGAAGCACAGATTTCAGCCGCGAGAACTTACGCACCAACATATATATATATATGTTAGTGCGTAAGTTCTCGCGGCTGAAATCAGTTCTTCTAAGTCAGCGAGACCTAGAAGAGCTTCCTGAAGATGGCAGATGGGACTCTGTCGAAACGTCGAAGCGACCCTTCGGGGAACATTTCCACAACGCGGTTCACAGCCCGAGAACCAAGAAGCACATATATATATATATATATATATATATATACACGAAAGATGGTCTAATCTTACACCTCAATGGTGTAGTGAACATTAATTAAAACAGGTCCCTGAAGACTAACTGGTGGATCGCTAGACAATATTGTTTCTGGGTTATTACCCTTCGTCAGTAGCGATTACCAAGAACCTTAGTTGTTGAAATACCTTTATATGTAGTGGCCATCAAAACTTCTTGGCGCGAGCCAATCACTCCTAACGAACCACTGACAACAGAACAACAACAACTAAGGTTCTTGGTAATCGCTACTGACGAAGGGTAATAACCCAGAAACAATATTGTCTAGCGATCCACCAGTTAGTCTTCAGGGACCTGTTTTAATTAATGTTCACTACACCATTGAGGTGTAAGATTAGACCATCTTTCGTGTAAATTTTACATTTTGCTGTCAGATTTGACAAGACACATTTTTAATATATATATATATATATATATATATATATATATATATATATATATATTGTAATTAAATATGTATCTTGTCAAATCTGACAGCAAAATGTAAAATTTACACGAAAGATGGTCTAATCTTACACCTCAATGGTGTAGTGAACATTAATTAAACAGGTCCATGAAGACTAACTGGTGGATCGCTAGACAATATTGTTTCTGGGTTATTACCCTTCGTCAGTAGCGATTACCAAGAACCTTAGTTGTTGAAATACATTTACATGTAGTGGCCATCAAAACTTCTTGGCGCGAGCCAATCACTCCTAACGAACCACTGACAGAAAAACAGAACCGTTTTATTTTATTTTAAGGTGTTAGACAAGGTATCGTCTCGTCAGTGTTCTGTTGTCAGTGGTTCGTTAGGAGTGATTGGCTCGCGCCAAGAAGTTTTGATGGCCACTACATGTAAAGGTATTTCAACAACTAAGGTTCTTGGTAATCGCTACTGACGAAGGGTAATAACCCAGAAACAATATTGTCTAGCGATCCACCAGTTAGTCTTCATGGACCTGTTTTAATTAATGTTCACTGCACCATTGAGGTGTAAGATTAGACCATCTTTCGTGTAAATTATATATATATATATATATATATATATATATATATATATATATATATATATATATAATATAATTGTAAATTATATATTTTTCATATATTTCTTGCCAATAAATTTTAATATTTTTTGATTTTTGGTGAAGAAGACTTCACATTTGCAACGCGAAAGACTAACATATAAATTTATATTTCTGAAGAAGATAAAAATCTATTGTCGAAACGTAAAAATAAAAATAATAGTGAAGTCATAAAACAGAACAGTTTTATTTTATTTTACATAAATGCCAAAACAACCCAACACTGGTATAAAATAAATACCAAAAATCAAATATTAAATATATATAACTTAACTTTGGTTTTACCGTAAGGCCGTTTTTAAAAAAGATTTATTTCTTAATTAAAACAATCTT
This sequence comes from Geotrupes spiniger, assembly GCA_959613385.1. Classification (NCBI taxonomy): domain Eukaryota; kingdom Metazoa; phylum Arthropoda; class Insecta; order Coleoptera; family Geotrupidae; genus Geotrupes; species Geotrupes spiniger. The sequence continues at coordinate 22,240,009 of OY390740.1, read as the reverse complement.
AAAGTGTTCGGTACAAATTATAATTCATGACTAACTTGTTATTGTCGCTGCAATACATTTTTACACGTGCGAAATTACATAGTAAGCGAATATAATGATAAGCAAGTCTGCGCGTTATATCACGTAGAAGCTACATGTGTCCACGATATAACTCCTCCTTTCTCAGAATGAAGCTTCTGCAGGAAGCTGAAGTTTCCGGTCCTCGTGTTCTAGTCGAACCTTCGGGGTTGGTTTCATTCTTCTGGTTTTCTTCCATTTGATTAAGAAGTAAATTCCAGTAGATAGAATGACGACGTAAATGATGATTGTCCAGGCACTTGGCAAGAAGTAGTTGATGGATTCTTGAGCAATAGGCACAACAACGTCTGAAGGTATTCCCTTTAGATTTAATGTTTTTAAATCTATTGTAATATTGGATATTTTGTCTTCTTTTAACTTGAATTGTATCCTATTGATCAGAACTGGTTTCCCATAAGTTATCTCTTGATAGGTTAATTCATTCTGATTGTAAATTGTTTTGCAGGAATTTTCCTTGATCAAGTATATTCCTGTCAAAGTCTTAGATTCTGTTCCACCTTGACATTCGATGTTGATTGTTTCTTCTTTTGGAAATACTCCCAAGTATTGGTTAATTTCGGGAATGATTTCGATGTGATTTCTATTTACATTCAACTTGATGTATTGGCATTGGCTCGATTTTCCTTCTTGCAGGATTTGCTCTTCGCAAGTTGCTTTGTGATTTGCTTGGAGATAATTAGGACATTGGAATATTTTACCTTTCGTACAAATATCACTTAGAGGTTTTATTACGTTATCTTTAGATTTCAGTAAATATTTAACGTCTGGAATTATCGTTAAAAATTCTGATTCGTGTTTAGTAGGTATAGGATGTAAATAATAAAGCTCAAATTCATTTTCGTAATCAATTGGTATTGATAGGAAATAATTTATTTTTGTAGATTCTATTTTACAATTGATAGTTAGGATAGATTCGAAGTCGAATATATTCTCGTATTTTAGTTCGAAAGGGAACTGTTCTTTGTAATAGAAAGATATTTTTTGAAACTCTTGAAATAGATCGATAGGTTTTATAATGCTTGGATGCAATGTTTTTAGTTTACAAAATGTAACAGAATTTTCAATATCCTGTAAGACATTTAATATAGCATCGTAAAGTATAAATAATTGATTGTAGAGATCTTTCGCTACTAGAAGATTTTGGTTTTTTTTACACCGTCTTTTACGATTTCATTTAATTGTAAAATTCTTGATCGCAACATCAATTCATTATGCTGTATATCTTGTATTGTATCATTAAATTGTTTAATAATTTTATGATTAATCGTATACTGCATTTTTAATTGATTTTGTAAGTTTTGTTGATTTTCAGCGATGTGCTTTAAAATGTTATCGTATCTTTTTCCGTCATCTGCATCTAAATTTCCGGATATGGTTTTAATTATTGATCCTAAACCATTGATTATACCTCTTTTCTTTCTTACATTCAAAGTGTGTGCTTTTAAATTATCCATTTTATCATTAATTGTAGTTTGAATAAATTGGATTATTTTGTCATAATTTCCTAATTCTCTTGCAAATATTGTATTGTTAGATACGCTAGAATTTAGGTTTTCATATTGACGATTTAGAGTAATATACTCTTCGTATAGCGGTCCTAATTCATAATAATGAACAAAGGTGTGTTTCGTTCTTTGTAGTTTGGCAAGTCCCAAATTTATTGTAAGTATCCCTAAGTTCTGGGTGATATTCCTTATTTCTGTTCCATGTCCGATTGAGAGGAACCTGGAAGGTTTTTAAATTGATAAGTTTGTTTTGTGGGTCTTTTAATATTCGAAAGGTGAATATTTTCAGTAGTATTAAAATGTTTGGGTGTTATTTTAGCTGTTTTTAATTCAGGGTTTATACTTTTTATTGTTTCCGTTTTAAATTTGTTTTGGGTTTTTCCCTGTTTTTGTCTATTCTTCACGAATACTCGTTTAGGAATTTGCGGTAACTTTCTTTATTTTCATTAATTTTGTTAATGACGTTTTCTTTGTTTTGTTGTATTTTATTATTTAAATTTTCATACAACAATTTTATTTTGTTTTTATGATTCGATATGTAATTATTTACAAGTTGTTTGTCAATTTCTATATCGAATGGGGATTTTGTTTCTAAATGCCCTGATATTATTTCGTAAGGTTTTAGTTTTGTAGCAGAGTGAATGGAATTGTTATACGCTAATAATGCGTAATTAGTTTTTATTTCTATAGGTTCAGTTTTATATTCTACTCGATTATTTAATAATCTGATATGTTCAATTAGCGTAGAATGGAACCTTTCTATTAATCCATTAGATTCTGGATGTTGGGAACTAATAAAATGTATCTTTACTTTGTGAATTCCTAATAGTTCTTTCACTAGTGTGTTTTTAAATTCCAATACATTATCTGATATTATTTGCTCTGGTATGCCGTGATGTGTGAAATACTTTATTAAATTGTTAACTACCTCAATACTTTGGGATGAGTTTAGTTTATAGGCTTGAGCATATTTTGAGAATGAATCGATTATGGTTAAAAATTTAGTCTTTTCCAATGTTATACTATCAATGTGTAGTATTTGGAAAGGCTTAACCGCCGTAGGGGTTATGTTGAGTTCTAATCTCAAAGGTTTTCTGTCATATTTTGTTAATTGACAAAGTTCGCATTTATTAATATAAGTTTGAATGCAATTCCTTTGGTTAGGCCAATAATAAAATTTTCGCAAGTAATTTTGCGTTTCATCGAGACCACGGTGGTTGCTTTTACCTTCGTGATAATTCTGAATGGTTTGTATTATTTCATCTTCGTCATTAATATCAATTAGTTTGGTTGAACATTTAATCATTTTAATTTCCGAGTTCTTAAAGTATTTTTGAAGTGTTATACTAAATTTCTCGTATAAGGGATCTTCAAAGTATATATAATATTTAATTTTGGGTACAATAAATTCCTTAATGAAATCAATCATTTCTTTTTCGAAATTGTTCTTTGAAAATTGAACAAGTATTCTTTGCTTTGTTTTATAAAGCTTTATAAACGTTGGTTTTGCAGGTGCATAATTAACTTCTGAAATGATTATTTGATTTTTTCCAAAATTAACAGGACAGTCTACAATTGTGTACAATTATTTTGTATTTTGTGTTTCGAGTTCTTTATTAAATTCATCGATGTAATCGAGAATTGTTTTGGAAGTTGTTGGCGATTCGTTGATCATGTTTAATTCAATTCGCGATAAAGCATCGGCGTTTTTGTTTAAACAACCTTTTTTGTATATAATTTGGTAATCATACTCCTCAAGTTTCAAACGCCATCTAATCATTTTAGAATTTGGTTCTTTTAAGGAGAACAACCATTGTAAAGGCTTATGATCAGTAATTATAGTAAATTTTCGGCCATAAAGATAAGGTCGGTAATATTTAACGGCCCATATGATCGCTAAAAGTTCTTTTTCGATCGTTGAATAATTGGTTTCTGAATTATTTAGAGTTCTACTAGCATATGCTATTGGTAGGTCTGTTCCAATTTTACCTTGCGATAAAATGGCACCGATTGCAAAATTACTTGCGTCCGTGGTTAAATTAAACGGTTTTGTGAAGTCCGGATACTGAAGTATCGGCTCATTAATTAATAAATTTTTACATAAATCAAAACATTTCACGTAATCGTCTTTAATGTTTATTACTGCGTCTTTCTTTAAGCAATTAGTAAGGGGTTTTGTTAATTTAGCAAAATCCTTGATGAATTTTCTATAATAACCAAGTAATCCAAGGAAACCTTTAATTTGTTTCGTAGATCTTGGAATTGGGTAATTCTGGATTGCTTTTATTTTGTCAGGATTTGGTTTTACACCTTCGGGGTAACAACGTGTCCTAGGTATGCGACTTCTTTTCTTAAAAACTCAGATTTATCTAGCTGAACCTTGAAATTTGAATTTCTTAGTCTTTCAAATACTTCTTTTAAACGCTCTATGTGTTCTTGAAGGCTGGTACTAAAAATTATTATGTCATCTATATAAACGAGACATTTTTCATTTTGAATTCCGCGTAAAATATTATCTAAAATTCTTTGAAATGTTGCGGGTGCATTCTTAAGTCCAAAAGGCATACGCAAATATTCATAGTGACCATTTTCCGTGATAAAAGCTGTTCTTTGTATATCTTCTTCAGACATTTCAACTTGGTGAAATCCTGATGCCAGGTCTAATGTAGAAAAGTATTGGCATCTGCCTAACTTGTCCAATAAATCATTTATATTAGGTAACGGGTATCGATCACCGATAGTTTTTTCGTTTAACTTACGATAGTCTACAACTATCCTCCATTTTCGCTTGCCAGAGGCATCCAATTTTTTAGGTACTACCCAGATAGGTGAACTCCAAGGGCTGTGCGATTTACGAATAATTTTTTGTTCTAACATATTTTTAATTTGATTTTGTACCTCTTGTCTGTGTACTTCGGGGTAACGATATGATTTTGTGTAAACAGGTAATTCGTCTGTTGTTCTTATTTTATGTTTGATTTGATTTGTGAACGTTAATTGTTGATTTTCTGAGTGGAATATATCCTCATATTCTTTAATTAATTTAATAATTGACGTTTTTTCTTCTACGTTCATGTGATCAGTACGTATATTTTTGATGGATCAAATTTTGTTTGTTTAGATTCTATTACGTTTAAATTTGGATTAAAATTTAAATCGTAATCGTTAAAATTTTCAGCTACTAAGGGTTGATTTGGCAAACATTTATCAATTCTTATTTCCTTTTCTGTTGGATTTAGAATGGTACAAAGAGCTTGGTAGTTTTTTACTTTTGTAACGCATTCAGGTATTTCTAGATCATTTAATTTCGTGTAAGGAATAATAATCTCACCTTCTTTAATATTTTGCACATTAACTTTAATTACTTGTTCAGTTCGTGGTTGTAGAACTATAAAATTTGTGCTTGGACGTAATTTGTGATAATGCAATTTAATTTCACAATTTGGCGTAATTAATAATTTTTTTTTCTAGATTGATCGTAGCATTTAATTTTATTAAATTATCCAATCCTAGTAAACAATCAAAATAATTATGAAAATTGAATAAGTGAAATTTTAAAGGAATGTCTTTTTGTAAATTAAACAATTTTGAACATGATATTACAGTACTGTACTTTTCGAATGAAGTACCATGTGCTGTAGAAATTTGAAATGGATCGTGTTTTATTGAACCATTAAAATATTTATTCGCTATATTGGGATTTACGAAAGATTTTGAACTGCCAGTATCTATTAATAATTTTAAATTATTTTCAGGAAGTATTATGTATGGTAGTTCGCTGTGATCGTTTGTTGAATTCATTAATTCGAATTGGGGTATTCCGAGGCTATTTCGTCTAAAAAATCATTTTGTTCTTCAGGAAATTCAACGGAAGGTTGGTAATCAAATTCGTGTGTTTCATCTGCTATTTCGTATGAATCGTCATCAATATTATGTAATTCTTGAACTACATTGTTCGGAATATTTTGTTTAAAATAATCGCCTTGGTTTAGATTAGGTCGATATGTATTCCTAGTTGACGTGCTCATTGGAATAGGTTTTGGCAAATTTTGGTTTTGATGCGGTCTAAAAACATTTACTTTTTCGTTATGATTAGGTATATTGTTTCGATTAAAATTCGATTGCTGATTATAATCGACATTTCGTTTTTGTAAATATCGCGCATTATGATCAAAATTCGTAATTTGTAATGGTTTATTTTGAAAAACAGGTTTATTTTGAAAATTCGGTTTTGGAATTAATTTATTTTGTTCGGATTTTTGCCGATTGATATCCCATTGGAAATCGTTCGTAAGCATGTTTAAGGCAACGTTTAAATCTGCTGGATTTTTCGTTCGCATGAGGGATCCTAGTGGTTCCTTCAGTCCACGTAATAAAATTCTCAGCGCGTATTTGCGAAAATATTGCGTTAAGACATTTGCATCGTTAGCGGTAACGTGCGTTGTTAGATAAGAAACTTGTAAGTTTAATAAATGTTGAATACGACCATAAAATTGAAATGGTGTTTTATTTCCTTGTTTTAATTCTGTCATTTCAATATTTAAACTGAAACAATCTCTTTTGTCTGCATATGTGTTTATTAAAGCGGTAATTCTAACCAATGTGTAATAATGCAAGACGATATGTTTGTTGCGGCTTTTCCCTTAATTTTTGACAAAATGCTTGACATCAGATATTCATTCTGAAAATCATTTACATCTTGCGCATTATAAAACTTATTCACGAGCTTTTCGCTGATTTCGATAAAGCGCGGTAATAGTTCCGTTTCACCATGAAAATCGGGAATCATATTTAAATATTCTTGTTTAAGAACAGGTAAAGGTGTTGTTTGATTTAAAGCCATTTTTGTGTTTTTGATTGGGGATCTTGAACGATATGATGGAAATTTTGGTGAATTTGAGTCAGAATCAGAACTTGAATCGTATGTTTTATACAGATTTCTCGAACCTCTAAAAGACATGTGCACTTACAGTAAAATTAGTATCCACTCCATCCAAATCTTGATTTTCTCTCAGGTCGATGGTGTGTTAATCGATGTTCACTCGATTTTCGTTAAAATGTTCTTTTAACTCCAACACTGTCTCTTTGTTCTTCTTTACCAATAAATCGTTGAAACGAACCGAAATATTATATCCACTAATAAATCGTTAGGTATACCGATCCGACTGCGCCACTTAACTTTGGTTTTGCCGTAAGGCCGTTTTTAAAAAAGATTTATTTCTTAATTAAAACAATCTTAAAGTGTTCGGTACAAATTATAATTCATGACTAACTTGTTATTGTCGCTGCAATACATTTTTACACGTGCGAAATTACATAGTAAGCGAATATAATGATAAGCAAGTCTGCGCGTTATATCACGTAGAAGCTACAGGTGTCCACGATATAACTTATATATATATATATATATATATATTGTTTAAGTAGGGAATACCAAGAACCTAAGTTGTTGAAATAATTTTACCATCAGAACATGGCGACTACATACAAAGCTATTTCAACAATATGTTATTTGGTATTCCCAACGAGGTAAAATAATACCTAAGCAATATTGTCTAGCAATCCACCGTTTTGTCTTTTAGACATGTTTAATTAATGTTGATAACCTATAACGTAAGATTACTCCATCTGAAGAAAAAACATTTAGGCGACTCGCTCTTCAGCTTACGCGCAGGTCCAACATCTTCGCCACTCGTCGCGATTTCGGACTAGTGTAGACCAGTGATGTGTTGTTGGGCTTCTGGCGTCTCTGATGTTGTAGGCGGGTAGTCTGACCAGCGTTTCGGGGGCACCCAGAGGACGCTTCCGGTCACGGCGGTAGGATGTGACTGTAACAGTACTCAGTCTTCCGTGTTGCCTCCTTACGACATAACCGGCCCATCCGTGCTTCATCCGTGACACATAGAAGAGCGGATCCTTGCGCCCGAATATCCTCGTTGTAAATCTGCCGCTCACGCTGCTAGTAGGGGATGAGGCCGACGTGAAAGACCAGGTCTTTGCTCCTTAGCTCAGCTTTCTAGTCAAACAGCTGAGCTCGGAGGGTGGTTTCGGTGATCAACTTGATGGGAGCGAATGCAGCGCATCGGGCTGTGTTACGTCATGCCAGCTCCGGCTTCAGCTTATTCTGTCGGGTGATGAGCCTACCCAGATAGACGTATCCCTCTACATATACCGGAATCATCGCTCCAACTGGTACAGGCCCAGTATCGCGGAAGGAACGGCGGAAGCAAGGTTGCTCAGGGTGCCGCGCCTTCTTAAAAGACCTTGTAGGTCAGCGGTAGAAATGATCCGTCGACAGTTGCAAGGTCTTCTCGGTCACACTTTTGAAAGAGCAGCCAGAGTGCGGAATATGTGCCAGGCCGCCGAGACGGCCGCTCTGCTAGGTAGCAGCGGAAGCAAGTCGCGTCGAGTAGATGGATGCATGTCTTGAGCAGCTCCTCTGTTACACCGTCCACTCCCGGTGCCTTTCCCAAGAAGGAACAGCTAACCTCTGCGTGAGGTGAACGGTCTCCGGAGGAGGCTTTCTGGTAGTGGATCGCTGTGCGGTATTCAGCGACGTATATGGAGGCTCTTCAACGGGCTTGCGCTGCTTCAACAAGGCGAGTCTTCTGCACTGCTGGGAGATAGAGCGGAAAACGGGGGAGCTCCTGCCTATGTCCTCCAGAAGTTTTCGGGTCTGCTCCCAGATCCCCTGCGTGACGTGTGACGGCGCCGGGGCAGTGACGGTGGATACTATTCGGCGGATAGTATCCACTAGCTACGTGTAGTCGTCAAGTTCGAGGAACAGAGGAAATGCCCTCAGTGCGCCAGATTAAGACGCCGATACCGAATCCAAGAGGTGTGTCAGGGACTTCCCCTTCATCAGGCGGTCCAGCTTGGCGCTCGTGGAGTCCAGGTTGATCTTTGCCCTGAGAAGGCAATGGTCGCTGTCAGTGCAAAAAGAAGGGACGACTACTACATCGGAGGTGTAGAGCCGGCGGGAGAGGAAGTGGTCTAACTGGTGCAGGTGTTCCATCTCAGTCCATCTGAGTATGCATGTCTCCATCTCCGGCCGGTCGCATTCTAGGCCTGGATAAGGGTGCGGGTAAGTTTGACTATGAATCCGAGTCCACTAGAGATGGAATGCGAGAGGTGAGCCGAGCGCCGAACGATACTAGAGCCGTCAATCCAGGTGCCAGTGAGTGGATCCACTTGGTCTCCCTCAGGCCGATGATGTCATACTTGATGCTGCTGGTCTCGTCCTCAACACGCAGGACGATTATCTACGACTTCCACGAAGATGGCGACCAGCAATTACCGATGTGAAAAATCCCACAAGGAGCACCACCCGATGAGCTGTAAGACTGACTGCTGAAATGATCCTGTAACCAGAAGCCACTTCGAACTTCAAACGATTTTCCCCGTCTTCTTTCTAAATTATTTTTGTATCCTATGTACAAATTACTTATTCAATTCGGCCGTTGTCAGTTACGTTTATTAAACACCTGTCAAATGTAACAGTCTGCGACGAAGGCTGAATTAATGTAAAATGTAAAAACTTAGCAGACACTTTTTTAAAATATTTGAGAACTGGGTCTAGGAAAAATGCGCCAATTGGAATCATTAAGGGACCCAATATTTGTATGCCTACAAGTTAACATGGGATTTACTGTTGCGTCCGCCAATTCAGCAGCCTGAACATATTATATATATATATATATATATATATATATATATATATATATATATATATATATATATATACGACATTTAGAATTAAAACACTTGATTTCACACATTTTTTATTTATTTAGAATTTCTCGTGCAGCTATTTCTGCGGTTGAGCCATTATCATAAACTACACTAATATATTGGCTGTTTTACTTTTACTTTACTTTTACTTCAAATTTTCTTATTGTGTACGACAAATACATAGCCACATGAAATCATAAATATTAGATGCGTTGATTGATGATTGATTGGGCAAACTGAATCATGTATCAGATGTAATTTTTTGTAAGCATTTATGTCATATTAACGCTTTTATTTGATATTAACGCCATACACCTTTGAATTTCCCAAGCTCAAATATAAAATGCGCCTTAAAAAATTATGTCGGCGATTCACCTCACCGGATATGACTAAACCGATATTGCATTAATCTAATTCGAAACGGCACAAGGTAAGAACATTTTTATTTTCGTTTATGAGTTACAAATAACTTTCAACCCATGTCAAATACAAGTTACCCCTATTTCAATCATGTTGTCATCTATATTATGGTAATTTGTATTTTTAAACACTGCTTGTTGCTTGTTGTTATCAACCGCTTCATATACTCTACCATAATATATATTTATATATTTATTGTATAGGTGTATACAAATTATTGGAAAAAGCAGCAGCAATATCATATGTAAACCAATCGTAAGATACGCTGACGTCACATGGCACTTGTATATTTCGAATACATAAGTGTACAAAGATTAAACCAGACACTATATAGAATATGTACCAGTGTGTCTATGTTTTTCGCAAAAATAATATCAAAAATTTAATTTTAAATACATCCTAACAGTAGCTATCATATTAAATTTATTTAAAAACTTACGAGATACGATTTGAAATGATGAATCGAAGAAATATAGTTTGATCGGAATCATGGAAATTATAAATATATAAAAACGTTTGGCATGGAAAAAATGATAATAAAACGAAATTTATAAAGGTAACGAAACTTAGGTAGAGTGCGGTGTAGCGTTGAATAAATTTCAAAGTTGAACATATAAGAAGCCATTTGCACCCAACGATAGAGACATTTCGAAACAGAAACTTGTTATTGTCATAAATTTCTCTAAAATCTTTAGGTGAAAATGGGTTTAGTTGGTTGAGCATTAATCTGATAAAAACGATTTAGGCTAGAATTTGAATTGAAAACGAAAATTTTGAAAATTATGAATATTTATAAATAAAAATATCCCCCGTTTGAAGATTTCCTGTATATTGATTCACACGGATACAGCTATACATAACAGTTCATCTCAGCCTATATAACACAAAGCAGCAGTTTGCTTGCAATAGCATGATACAGAGATTTCCATTGTAAAACTTATTGATACGTTGGTAATTTTGCGTTAAGACGTTATCGAATGACGCAAGTCAAAGTTTTTGGGTTGGGTCGGGTCACACGTGCTCTCAATTAAGCCCGACACGCTGGGCTTCAAAAGAAATTTACATTTCTTGTCCAATTTGACGGTTCTTCTTTAGCCGTACCTCTATGTTGAATTTTGAGATGTAATCGATTTTAAGTAATGTACTTTGTTATACTTGCTTTAGTATATCCAAAAGGGCTGGATTGGGTTGGGTAGAGATCATAAATCCCCGTTTCTACGATACTGCATTTTCTGCAGAGTAAAGCACAACAAATTTGAACAATTGATGCTCATTGGTTAGGTTTTCTCCAAATAAGGCGACGCGAACTCGTCCACATATAAGGATGAAATTTCCCAATTTTACGTACAATTCCTAAATAAAAGTACTTATTACACAGTTAACAGTTAATTATGATTATTTTCCCCACCGTTCCTGATTTGTACCACTTATTTAATAATCTTCACCAAGTAAAGGCAGAATCAATACAATAATTACAAATATACTAAAAATACCGCAATAGTATAAATTACAATTGTATACATTTATTTTTAGCCAAATGTTAGGAAGTATATCTGCTATTCCACAACTCATGAATGAAATGATGGAACACATGATGGGTGTTTCGTCCGGTTGTTGCATCATTTATACGCGACGAGCTTGATGCAACCCTGACATCGCATTGTCTTCTACTGAAGCATTTCACATGAGTGATATGTTTTCTGCTACTATTATTGTCGGAGATCGCAGTTGGAATATGAAACCACTAGTAGACTTAATGATTACCCCTCAGTCTGCATCCACAGATCCACTTAGTTCTAGGTTTCCGCCTACAATAGCATAGCTTCGTCAATTGTGATATGTAGATAACTTATTACTCTTTTCTCAGCTTTCCAATCGCGTTCAGTTAGAATTTAGACACAGCGACAAAGCATGCGATATCTGGCATTGACAGTTTGCCAAATAGAAAGTGTTGCTACTACCTTATTGTCGGATAATGCCATGTCATCAGTCAATCAGTGCGCTTATGATTCTTAAAACATCCATCGTTCTCTCGCTTTACTTATATTCCAAAATACTGCAGTCGGTGTTCTAAACCCTTGATTTCAAGGCGCATATAGAGTTGTTTCCCAATATATTGAGTGACTTCTCTGTTGACTCCTACCACTAACATATTGTCCACATACAGCAGTACGTGAACACTCATGATTTTCTCAACCTTAGTGAATAAACATAGATCACATTAATTCTGTTTTACTTGCGAAATCAAAACGGGAGCAAAACAAATAATAAATTCAATTTTCATTTAACATTGTAGTAGTTTTGTGGTTTTTAAATCTCTATTAACTATGCATTTTCATACGAAAGTGAAATTTCATTTTGTGTATTCCAACATTAAAATCCATATGCGAAAACCATGTGTTCTGTTATAATTACAGACACCACTGAACTAGAGGGAATCTGAAGAATTAGTTAGTTAGCGAGACACATTTTCACTATACTGTACTGATGCATTAATGAACTAATATTTTATCACATATTTTGTTATACAGATTTCTTACCGCAATATTGTACACGCTCTCGTGGATACAGTTGCATCTTTTTAGCTAAATGCTAATTGCATTTTAATATTGTAGTAATTTCACACAACAAACAAAGAGGTGGAAAAAGCGAAGAAGACGAAAGCACGGAAGAAGAAAGCGAAGAAGACGAAAGCACGGAAGAAGAAAGCGAAGAAGACGAAAGCACGGAAGAAGAAAGCGAAGAAGAAGAAGAAAAAAGCGAAGAAGGCAAAGAAAGCGAAGAAGAAGAAGAAGAAAGCGAAGATGAAAAGGAAAGCGAAGAAGAAGAAAAAAGCGAAGAAGAAAAGGAAAGCGAAGAAGAAGACAAAAGCGAAGAAAAAGAAAGCGAAGCAGAAGAAAGCGAACCAGAAGAAAGTGAAGGAAAAGAAGTAGAGGCAAAAAAAAGAAAAAAAGGAAAAGGTGAGTCATCATAATTTATTCCTATGCATATATTTTCAATAGTATTATATTGTATTGTATTGTAATGTATTTGTAATCGATGCCATAATCAAATGTTTCTATTAGAATTCGTACAGAATTGCCAATTTCAGGTCTTCAAAATTTTCGATACAAACACACATCACTAAGAATTTAACTACTTGTGTCGTTCTATATAACTTTGCCAATCCAACTATGTTTAATTATGACAATTTTCGAGAGAAACAAAACAAGAACTCGGATGCGTTCATCAAAAGTGAGTTTCGTCTTAAGTGGTAAACAATTGCTAGCTTTCGAGTTATTAATTAATTTCAAAAAATAACTATGCCAAGTTTGAAACGTGTGAAGGACATGTCTATGCAGTAATAACATAATGTATATTATATCCATTCAGTATATCAGGCCAGGTTGAGTTGGGTTCGGCTGGGTCACAATATTGTGGCTATTAGTCAAGGCATATGTTAAACAAACCCAAATCGATTTTAAATATCAATTTTGCGGATCGTACGATAACCGGCTTATTAATTATTCTGTGCTGTGCTTATATTACGGTAAGTAGTGGGTAACAACAAGCAACAAGCTATGTTTAAAAACATATCACTGTAACTTGTCTTAACCATGTGTTTGTGCGACGTGAGCGAAGGAACTTGTGAGTACTCGACTCTTGGCGAATTGTAAGTTCAACGAGAATTTCGAGTACTTCTCTCGCTCGCGTACTTTACGCCAGTGATGTGATCACTATTGTCTGGGCTTTATTTTAACGTGCGAAGGCTTGTTGTAGAATAAACTTTAACTTTGTACAATGATTTTACAATTACAATTGACAATGTTGCGATGTATTAGTTTATTTGCTAATTGATTAATACTTAAGTGAATAACACGGTTGTGTCAATTCTGATGTTTATACTTGTGGACTGTTGTGTTGAATGCTGGATCGAAATAGTTTTGCAATAGATAAGGTTTTGTATGTGACCGTACAAGAGTTTTTGAAGAAAATAAGCAATAAATGTTCGACCGAACCGTTAGCTGACAGCATCTGCGCACTAAAACTATAAGTATGTAAAAATAATTGTAACGAATATTTACACGCGGATCCAAATTAATTTAATTAAATGTACATTTGCGGGATCGAACACCATGTATGAAATTTAATTGGAAATAAAATTATTAATTGTACATGCCAAAACGATTGAAGTGGCATTAACTCCTATTTGACATTGATTGAAAGTTATTCGTAGCCGTGCCAAACCTTGAACCATGTTCTTACCTTGTGAAGTTTCGAATTATATTAATTGAGTTACATTTTATGCGGAAAAAATGCATGGACTGAAGTTGTACGGTGAGAAGAAAAAAAGCTGGATTGGGTTGAACGAAAGTTGCGTAACCATCGGCCAGTTGGGTTGTGTTGGCTTAAGTTATAGTTGCGTTGCCATCAGTTGGGTTGGATAAATTAATCGCAACTTAGTGCGACCAAACCGAACCCAACTGATCGATGCTAAAACAACTCAAATTGTAATGTACAAGTTCACTCCTTTTAAAATTGCAAATGAAAATTGTTTTACGTAATATTCATATTAATTTTAAATCTTTGATTGGGGTGTATTATTTACGTTAGTTAATGAGATGATTAAATGCCAGTGTGCTACAGGTGAATAACAACTCTATATTAATGGCTTAGATCAACTCGTACCTCGAGGTGGATACGTTGACTTTAAAGATTTGTGTTAGGGTGGGTTGACATGAGTTCAACCATGACAATATTAGAAACTCTATGCCCTAAATCTAAAGTAACGACGATTTGTTTCATTCCATTTATAATAAGGAACAACCATATCCATCTCAACTAAAAAATATATATTTTCTAAATAAAAAATTGTCCCAATATAATTTATTTTTATTAATACCTGTAAGTGTTTTCAATGCAGCAGCCACGCATCTCAAATGAATTCAACCCAACCCAACCAAAGAAGTTTGGTCTCCAAATAATGATGAGTTTGATACAATTTATCATTTTAAGTATTTGGGTTCCCATTTGATAAAAACATTGACATGTGTCAATAAGTCCAAACTCACAACGTTTTATTTCACAGCGAACCTGACTTTAAAAAATAAATTTAATAAATTCCTTCTACGTGGTCCAACCACCTTACTCTCTTCATTTTTATTTGCGTTGTGATGTTTGGTTCATTGAATAGCTCCTCCACCTCCTTATTTTGCCTCCTTCTCCACTGATCCCCTTCTTTTACGTCTCCATATACTCTCCTTAGCAGTTTCCGTTTCCATATCTGTAGCTTTACTTCCTCCTGTCCTGTCAGCGTCCAGGTCTCCCCTTCAATATAAAACCGTTGGCCTTATTGTTTTGTACACACACTCCTTCACTTTCCTTGATACATCCTTACTCGTGAGCATGCTATTCAGTGCTCCAGGTGCTCTATCGCCGCGTGCTAGTCTCTCTTTGATTTCTTTGGTCATTTCCACCTATCTTCTAGGTGTTTCCGTGGTTGTTGAAATAAACTTGACGTTAAACTTATCACGGATCAACGGAACATATCGGATACGCATCACGGAAGCGAAGTGTATATAACAAAGAGCAAAAAACAAACAGCATCAACATCAGTCTTTGGAAAACTTCTGAACACAGTGATCAGTGAAACATCAAGTATATTTAAACAACCACCGCAACACCCGGAATATACTATTAATGTATTTGGATAATTACATATCCTTCCATTAAAACGGAAGCAGGAGAATTTAACTTAGACTATTGAGATTCTTCTTCTTCCTTGCGTTATTCCCGCCTAGAAGCCGGAGTTTTTTGTTTTCAAGATTGCGGACGTTTCCCAGTGACTACTAGTTCCATGGCTGTTTGTACTAACCCATCAGCTTGTCATCGTCACATATGTCCATACCACCGTAGTCTACCACCTTACACTTGCTACCCTCGTTTGTTCTGCAATACTATTTATAATCATCCAGCATTCGCAGATATACGGGCTTTGGCTGGAGGTTTAGTGTCACCACACTTGCAGATGGCCGAGTCAGGTACTTGAATATTTCAACTTTCGTTCGTCTTCCCAATTCTGTGTATGTAGTTCTACTTGTAGTATCGGTCGTGCGCTTATGACGACGTAATCTGCACACCTCCTCGTCCCAGGATGTGGACTCCGCTGTACGCATGCAGCAAAAGGAATGGTCCCGCAATTACGGCTAGTATTCATTCTACACTTGTTTCTTCATACTTTAGTTTCGTCCACGATATGTACTCTTCTGGTCCGCCGTGATCCCGGAGGTAATGCCAGTTCATGAGGAATTATATCAAAGGTTTTCTCATGATCCAAGTGATGGTCTGTCGGTACTCTTGGTGACACTCTAGTATCATTCGTAACGCTAATATTCCATCGGTAGTACTGACTCTTTTAATGAAGCCCCGGCCGGAGAAATTTCTGCAATTCGTTTTTCAATGATTCTTTCGCATATTTGACAGAGTACACGTATCGGTCGGTAGTTGGAACAATGGGCAATGTCACCATTACCATAAGATTAGTCAGATGTGTTAGTCGATGCGCGCGTTATCATCAAAGAATATCTAGGCGTCAGTCGAGATATCATCGGGTCTACAAGCATTGTCTTGCTGAACAAGACTGATCGGTTCAACATGAGGTGGGTGGATAGCGAAATTCTTCGTTCGAGATGTGTGCTCACGTATGCCGTCGCCGTCTCTAGTGACGCTGGCATTTTTGTTTTTAATTAGTCTAACATGTCCCATGTTTGAATGCGTTTGGAGAATAGAGCACGTGTCTCAAGATAGTCGTCCTCGGTACGGCCAAAAACTGACGAGCACAGAATTCCACAAAGTCGGACGTTTTCGCGCCAAATTTCGTCGCAGCATTTTCATAACTTCCCAATTGAATGGTTGATTTACAGTCTGGTCTTTAGGGGCGAATTCTGAGTGTACGATCCCTTTGATGAGAAAAAATAAATCAGCATCGTCTTCAAATTCGTTTTCACGTGATGTGCTTTTTTGGACGAGGTGAGACAGGTGACTTCCCTTGACTTAACTATTGTTTACTTTCTGGATAGTAGTTATACTACCATGACTCATCGCCTGTGATGATTTTTTTTAATGGATCGTCTTTCAATGCGTCGTCCATTTCACGACAGGCTTAAACGCAACGACCCCTTTGATCCCCGACGGGAAGCCTTAGCAAAATCTTTGCTGTCACTTTTCACATTCCCAAATCAACATTCAAAATGCGTTGAATTGCGCTCCAGGACCACCTAGATAAATCTTCGAGGTGCTCGATTGTCCTGGGTCGATCTTCATTAATGAAATTGCGGATTTTACCGATGTGCATGTTACAAAGAACGAGATGTTGTACTCAAGATTTCGTTCATCCTCGATGTTGACAGTACCATATCTGTTACCTCCATGGTATCGTTCGTAGTCGGGTCGTTACGTCAATGTGTCACCGAAAAAATGGGCTCATCTGGGATCTTGTGTCCCTACAGGTCAGATAGATGTTGCCAGAAATCGTCCTTCTCAGTATCGTTGCATACAGATTGGGGTGCACACACGCTCACTATCATGCGTTGCTGCCCCGCATAGTCAAATCGACGCATGCGAGCGACACGAAATATTTACTCAAATTTCCACTATAGTGTCGTTTGAGTTTTATAGATTTATTATATCCAGCCTACGTACAAATACGAAAAATACCACGTTCCCATCGGTCCGCCGCCGTGATGATGTCATAATGGATACACGAACTTTGTTTTATCCTTTTATTTTTTTGTTTTTTGTATGTTTGGATTTAATTTTGTGTACAGATTATTTAAATTATTTTGATTCTTGTGTACTAATTTTAATTTAAACTTTTGATTATGTTATTAATATGTTCATATAAATGTTTAACATATACTGTGAAAATATATTTGTGGTCTTCTGTTTTATTTACCTTATTGATATTTTATGATCTGCGAATTCGTTGTTTAAGTATTTTATTAATTAATACTATTTTTAAGTGCTGAAGGTTGTGTCGAATTATGTGTTTTGTGTTCAAAAAGATATTACATAAATCCATAAGATCATAAATGTGTGTATCATTTTTAATATTTTTATAGAAAATTCTTACCCTGTTAATTTGTTATGAACTGATGGCTGAGTGGCTAGAGCGTAGAAGTCCCACGGGACTAACGTGGTTCGCTACTCGTCACCGGTATGAAAATTTACGACGCAATGATAGAACAGGCGTTACTTGGTGCCAACAAACAATCAGGGTATCCTATCCACGACACGGGACTGTAATCTAAGCTACCCGTCCGCCTCACCTATTTACCTCAGGAGAAATGTTGATGCGCTAGTTTCTCCTCATCATAGGTCGCATGATAAGGTCAATTTTGTGCCCTGAGTGCGAAGCGGTCAGTGTGATCTCGAAAACGGTACGAGTTATCTTTATGAAAGTTGTAGACACTGTAATTATAAACAACTTTTATTTGAAAAGTGTTTTCGAAAAATGTAAAGTATAAGAAAGTTCAGTGCGTACCACTGCAGATTTTTATTGTTAGAAGTCCTGATTATCTGGGAAATGAACCCACGAAATATTGACGATTATATAGAATATATCGCCCTTATTAAGACGCCAACCGAACATTGATATTTTCTCTATATAATGTATAAAAGATCATAGATATTCTTCTAGAAGGTCCATTGAATATCTCCTGACGCTAATTTGGAAATCGACTACCCCATCCACGCTACACCGGCAGGACCACAGATAAGATCTTTTTTTCTTCTGTACTAATACATATTTTTTATTGTTATCTTTGTTTCGAATTATCAATACGTAATACATTTTACAACATTTTTAATAAGTAATATGAGTAGATAATGCAGAATTCAGTGACGAGCATCGTTAATTGAATTCGGTATTATCTACTCATATTATTAAAAATTTTATATATTTTATTTTATGTAAAGCGAGGTATTTTGTTTCAACAATGCATTGACCCTACCCTTCATAGACCCACGACTATTGGTGGGACACGGGCCATCTTGCGAACAACGAACGTGTTCTTGTGACGCAGAGTTCTCGACGCGAGGCGTATAGCACGCTATACTAGTACGCTAGAAACTCAAATTTAAAACGCCATACTTAGAACGGTAAAATATTAACTTCGGTGATTACAACAAACAATTTTTTGTCCAAATTTTTCGTACCCCCGTCCGGCCATCGCTTTCTCTAATTATTGCAAAAATAGCAATGCGTTAAGGATACTGTCATACATTTGCTATTTCAATGTCCGTTTCTGTACAAGTATGTCGTAGATATTATCTGCAGTATTCATCTAGACTCCAAGGATACTGATTTGGAAGTTTTAATTAGTTTCATGACTGAATCCAATTTACCATTGAAATGGTTTAAGAACACTAGGTCCCTTAGCAAAAACCCACTAGTTACCCGCTAGATATGTTCATTTTGACTCCTATAGCATACTTCAACATAAACTTAATGAATTTCTAGGTCTTAAACATGGAATTACCCATACTTCTCATCCAATTTTCACAAGCAGTGTTCAATTAATTTACAAAAATTTAATTGTACTAGTATTGTAGTCGCCGAGAAGGTTGCTAAATCCATTGGCAAATTATTTTCTGTTATTAAGGACAAAATCCCCAAATTATTACAAAGGAATATTGTTAGTAAAATTCCCTGTGATGAAAGTGACCAAGTGTGACACTGACTAGGTGAAGGCCCTACGTTGGGCTCCAAATTGTCACCGCGCGAGCGAGCAAAAAAAGCAAGTTATAACGGAGTAGGTTAACTAGATTGTTTCCTAGCTGTAGATATCAACCGCTTGCTAGATACTACTTGTCGTGTGCAATAATCCACAACTAAACTATTGTTTTATAACTACTTGAAACCTTTTTGTCTACTCTGGAAGTTTTTTTTTATATTCTCCCAGCTATGCGGATTTCATTTTAGTTTTCTTGAAATCACTACAAATGTCTGTATCGTCAAAGGAGACTAGAGTTAGCGGCCACTGGTGTTGCTCTTTTAACTGTAAAAAGACATAGTGGTTGGAAAAGCAATGCCATCTCGTGTATGTTATATGTTGAAGATTCGTTGAAGAATTAAATGAAAAGTAGACTGGGTATCAAATAAAATGCACCACATAGAAGGAGTAGACAAAGAGGGTTGAAAACTGTGTGTGAACCAGTGGTGGGAATTTTTGGACCAAATTTGGCAGGAATAGTGGACTAGTCCAGGGAAATAGTTGATTAAAATATGAAACCCAATCATCAAGTAGTCATGGGATTTTTGACGTTTGTGTCATTTTTTAGAGGTGGTAAGTAATTATCGAGTCATTTTTTGAATTTGTTCCACTTTTTCGGATCCCGTTCTTTAGTTTAAAGTGTTTCAAGTTTTTAATGATGCCTAGAGGAAGGAGACCTCAAGTTTACCAGCAGTTGGGTGACTTTGACCGAGGGCGGATTGTTGGTTTACGAGAAGCAGGTTTTTCGTTTAGAGAAATCGGCAACCGTTTGGGACGGTACCACTCAACAATAATGCATGTTTATCAAGCGTGGTCTGAACATGGGGTTGAACGTCGGAGAAGAGGCACTGGGGCTCAAAGACGAACCAATGAACGTTAAGATCGCCGCTTAAGACTAAAGGCCTTGAGAGACCGATTCTCTACAACTAGATCAATAGCTGATCAATGGTTAGGTGAACAAGGTCGTCCGATAGGCTTGCGAACAGTTTATCGTCGAATAAAAACCTTTGGATTGCTGTCTTACCGCCCACATTTTGTGCTACCCCTCACTGCTCAACATCGCCAGGAAAGTTTGGCCTGGTGCACGAATAGACTTCAATGGAACTTGGAGTGGCATCGTGTTGTCTTTAGTGACGAATCGCGATTTTGTTTAGGAATGCATGATGGTCGGATGACTGTTAGACGAAGACGTGGAGAAAGGCGAAATCCTGATTTTTCGATTGCGAGGCATGTTCACCGAACTGTGGGGTGCTATTGCTTACGGCAGTAGGTCACCCTTGCTCTTCATTCGGGGCAGTATCACCGCCCGGCGCTACAATGACGAAGTGGTGGAACCACATGTTCTTCCATATCTTCGAGGACTGGAAGACCCACTTTTCCAGCAAGATAATGCACGACCTCACGTAGGGTTTCTCTTGACTTCTTTGAAGAGGCAAATGTTAATATTTTGCCTTGGCCGCCAAGATCTCCCGATTTGTCGCCCATTGAGCACGTCGGGGACATGATGGGTAAAAGATTGAGGAATCTACCGAACCCACCGTTGACAATAGAAGCTCTACGGCATGAAGTACAGGCTGTTTGGGATGCCATACCCCAAGAAGACATTGATCACCTGCTGGAATCAATGCCAAGGCGGATCAATGAGTGTATCAGAAATAGGGGCGGACCAACACATTATTAAAGAAAAATCAAAAAGATGAAGTGTCTTCTTTATCAAATTTTAATCAATTGTTACCTTAGACTAGTCCAATGTTTCTGCCAAATTTGGTCCAAAAATTCCCACCCCTTCTAGGTGGTGCAGTTTATATGTCACTGAGTATATATCCCATGAGGACTAACTAGTGTATCGCTAGACAATATTGTTTCTGGATTATTACCCTTCGTCAGTAACGATTACAAAGAACCTTAGTTGTTGAAATACCTTTACATTTAGTGGCCATCAAAACTTCTTGGCGCGAGTGAATCACTCCTAACGAACCACTGACAACAGAACTGTTAGTCTTCATGGGCCTGTTTTAATTAATGTTCATAACACCATTCAGGTATAGTCCATCTTTCATGTAAATTTTACATTTTTCTGTCATATTCGCCAATTGGTGAACAATAATACACACACCAACACACACACATACCTACTGGTACTCTGATCCTCAATCTCTAACATGCCCGTATTCATTACATGATAATAAATGCCGGCTAAAATTTAATCAAATGGAAAACGCATCGAAAATAATATTTAACACTTTGATGAATTCTTACTACACACTCGTCCTACGAAACATAAGGTGTAAGAGTAGTCCATCTATACACTAAATATACATAAGTCTGCGCTTGTCACTGAATGCATTATCAAGGTAAAAAATATAAAAACTAACGGAAGACCAAAATAAAAGTTTCATTAGCAGGTATTCGTCTGCAAATTTCAAAGATAAAAACTTCGTCTTCTACCGCTTCGTCTACGTCTTCTGTAATGGGTAGTCCCTATTTTTTACTTCCTATTCTCCTTCCAGAGTTACCTATATTTGTTCTTCATATTTATCATCCTTATGTTTTTTTTATAGTTGCCCTTAATTGTTTTGATCAAATTTTATTTGATCTCTATTCTTTATATCTTCTTGTTCTTCTTATGTTTGTTGATTATTTTTGCAATAGTAAAAAAATATTTGCAAAAAACAGTACGAAAATTTGATAATAATTAAAAAATTGACAATATCAATATGAAAAAGTGCAATAAAATTTAGAAACAAAAACAACACATTTTTTTCTATATCGTAATCGTTTAAAATAGTAAAAAAAAATGTAAAAATGTAAAAATTACGAAAAATTTTAAAAAAATCGAGAAATTCTTTAACAGTTTGAAAACTTGACCAAACTGCCAAAAATTGCACAAAATGTAAATAAATCAATTGTAAAAAAATTTTAAAAAATTAAAAATTGACTTAATCAGCAATAGTAAAATGCCATAAAATTTGCAAAACATGTAAAGATTTTCAATTTTTACTTACTTATACTTTATGTATGAGTAAGTATAGGAATCATGAAAAATTTCGACCTCGAGATTTTAACGGATATACGCGTTTTGAGGTCCCCTGAATCGTTCTGAATATTTTCGGAATGACGTCTGTGTGACAGTGTGTGTGGCTGTGTGTCTGTGCGCGCTCTAGCGTCCAAACGATTATAGCTAGAGCTCTGAAACTTTAAACTTAACATTTCTATGTAGCAAGGAGGAAAACGTCCTATTTTGAACGCAATCTCTCAACCGGAAGTGGTTTACTCTTATCACCTTTTTCCATATCTCGAAAACGGTACACGTTACGGAAAAAAATATTCTTACATAAATTATAGATATTGATATTTTAAACAACTTTCATTTGAAAAGTTTTTTCGAAAAACGTAGTATAATTAAGTATAAGTAAGTTTCGTGCGGACCACCGCGGATTTTTTTCGATCTCATCATGGTATAAAAACGAAATACTTAATAAAAATGACTGTCATTGTTTCTTAAAATATAATTACAAAAATTCAAAAAATTGTAAAACAGTATAAAAACTTGACAAAAAAATCAAAAGTTTCATAAAATTAAAATAAATCACAGTTTAATTAAAATTAAAATTTAAGTACTTTAAAAAATTTACATCATCAATATTAAAAAATAGAATCATTCTCCAATATAATTCTCCAATGTTTTTGGTGTGACCGCGTGGATCTCCCATATCGCAGTTTCCCAGTTTCCCCTTCATGTAATTCTTTGTCCACGTTGTTTTGTGTGTATGTGTGTGCGTGTATATGTGTCGGTATGCCCAAACTATTAAAACTAATACTATGAAACATTACGTCTCCATTACCATATGCTTCCAATGTATCAACAGGAAGTTAGGGTTTACTATTTCGCACCTTTTTGTATATCGCGAAAACGGTACGAGTTATCGAAAAGGTGGTTCTTATAAAAGTTAATGATCCTTCAATTTTCAGTAACTTTTGTTTGAAAAGTTCTTTCGAAAAATCTACCATTTACTGGAAAATCGCCGTTGAAAAATTCTTTGTAGTTCTAGCAACGTACGACAAATATTTCCGGGCGCAGGATCATTCGCAGTCACGGTTGCGGTGGCTGTCCAACCAACCAATATCGACGAATTCACGAAACGTTCGCGATTTCGTCTGTCATCGTGATCGCGTCTGTGTATAGCAAATGTATCTAAGTATAAGTGCAGTGTAAACCATTGCAGAATTTCGTTTAATTCCCTTTCTTACATGACCGATTATTTTATTATTCCTCTAAATCCCTAGATCTCTATTTTGTGTTTTTCGTATCTTTCACCATTTCTTCCTATTTTTCGTTTATACGTCGAAGCTCAAAACTCCCCCTGTTGTTTTTTGATATGTTCTATGTTGTTCTTTCTATTATTTTCCCACATTTTTTTGTGTTATCGATAATAGTGTCGTTATTTCTCGGTATTTTTTTCGCCATCATTATCCTAACCGTATTCCGTAGCTCGTTAATGTTCTACCTGCTATCCATTAAGCTTTTATTTGTTTTATAATGTTTGATCATCGATTCCTTTCACATTGTTATATATAATAATTTCAAAACACATATTATCGTAACTGACGTGACAAAACTTCATTTCACTTTAATTTATTGCAAAATAGTATATTATTATACAAGTTTACTAAGAGGCCTTATTGTAGCACGCGTGGGTTTGGGGCACGACGAGCGAAGCGAGGAGTGCTCCAATGGAACAAGTGCTACAATGCCTCTTAGTAAACGAGTATAATATACTATTTTATCTACTTTGCGTTACTGATTTAATATAAATTAAAAATTTCAAATACAAAAAAATGTGGCATTATAACCTAGGGATGTTTACGAGTAACGATGGCGACATCGTCAAGTCATATTTGTCAGGCGGCAATAACATTTAAAATATTTAAATTCCTTTAAATTTTGTGAAAAACTACAAAAATATGGCAGAAGAGAAGGATTGAAGTTATGTTGCTTTTGTGCAAGCTTTTCGTTTTATATGTTGCTCAAATTGCGCATTAATAATTATAATAAATTTAACACGTTTCTGAGATTGTGGTTATGTATTCGATATTTGACGCGTGTGATTGAGCAGTGGAATGAAATGTCGGCAATCTTACAGAACAAATAGTTACCAAAAACAGTTTCATAATAGCCTCTATTATAAAACTGTTTTGAGCCAATTTCAGTATCATAATGGACCTATTATTAACGCAAAGTAGAGAAATATACGATGAAGTATACAACTTAAGTGTATAATTATTTGACACAAAATTGTTTTATTTGAAGTTTGATTATAATATTATCGTAAAGCAAATATTTTGCAGGTGGCGCTCAACCTGTCAAATGGACACCATCTCCTGGTAAGACTTTTAAATATACTTTAATAATTGTTTGGCACCCGGTTTCCTGAACCGGTTTGTTGAGAATTTATCCCATTAGGGAAGCCTTAGAAAACAAGTAACTGTAGAAATTGTCATTGAATATTAATGAATTATAGAGTGTAAGGGATATGCGTGCCTTCATTTTAGTTGGTAGTAGAACTCAAGTGCAGCAGTTTTTCTAGTATTTAAGACAATCGCAAAATAATTTTTTTATTTCTCTCTCCTTAATTTTAACAGTTATCATATCGATGTTTTCAAATAGAACGACGAAGTTGTTGTTGGGTTGGGTTGGATTGAGTTGGGTTTTGTTGGGCTGGGTTGGGTTGGTTGTGAACGACTGCCAGCTGAAGATAATTACATCGTTTGAGTTCTATGTATAATGAATAATTTTACAAATCTGAAATGTCGGTGGAATCCAGCGGAAATAGTAATTAATTATATGAAATTGCCATGCAACAGTGCGATGTTAAACACACAAATGGTTTACTATCGGGCTGAATAAAATGTGACGTTTCTTGTGGCTGTTTCCGAGTCAGAGTAGTTGCGAATTACATTTGCTTAGTTGACCTTGTCAAATGTTCGTCAAACATACCATAATTCTTAAATCACTTCAGCAATTTTCTTTTGAGTAATTTTATTTGCAAAATTTAACACGTATCGTCATAAAATTAATTAAACTTGCGCGAAACGAAATGACCACGACTAATTTAGAAAACGTAACTGTGCTAATTAGAAGATTGTGGCTAATGGTTTCAGCTTTAATCCTTCTTGTCAGTTCCATATATATCCTTCTGTATACAGGTAGAACAGAAATAAGTGCTTCAAGTGCTTCATAAACAGGATGAAACGAACCCAACCCAACAGAAACATATAAAGAAAATATTTAAAGAAATGGCACCGGAATGGCGAACAAACTGTTTCTCGTTCGTTTTGTGCCTTAAATATCTCTCAGAGAGGATCTAAATCTTTTGTAATTCCACATGAACTATACTCTGTTGAGTTTTCTACTTGTTTCTAACTGACTTCGATGAGCCACGTTAGTGTTCACTGTTGCCTTATATGTCAAATATGCAATAGAATATTATACAATAGATACTCTGAAATGGATAGTTTATCTTGCCGGAAGCTTCAACAGGCTGCGTTGGACGAAAGATTCCTTATGGGGTACTATTCAAATTTGGAAAAGTTTTATTGTAGATTTTTGACCTATCATAAACTTATCACAGAAACATGGCATCTTAATCATATTACGGTCGTAAGATATCAAGGATCTTTCTTCGATAATTTCACTTTTAAAAGGTACTTTCGTTTTGGGTTAACTCCCTGTACTTGTAGAAATTTACCATAATTTTTTGAACGCTTGAGTTTTATTTTTGAAGGGTTGTGTTATTCGATTAGATCTGTTGGCAACTGTATGGTCCACCTAAAGCTTTGAATGATCGTCTCACTATGAACTAACAGGAAAGCACAACAAATGTCAACATACGAGTATAACATAGTCGTAAAATTAGTTAGATCTCATCGATTTTTCCTGGACAATATCGTGTGGCATAACTGGTGACTAACTGCCACCAACTGGTCTTCCCTGGTCACTTTTCTTCGACAGCAATTCCATCCTCCCGATTACGATGATAAACTCCTTGCTGAAATATATAATTTCTTGAGTACGATTACGTACTCCAGAAATTATATAACGTGCATTCTGTGAATGAAGAAAAAAAACATTGATTAAGGTTTGTCAAATGTTTGCACGGTTTCATTGGTACAGTTGATCTTTTATTATTGGACTTGGGTTGGGTTGGTTGAACTTCTGTGGTAATCTAATTACTTTCATCTTGTTGCTTATGAATATAATCCATAAATTTGAAACTAGCTTAGTACATGTTCCACTACGAAATCCATGCTGCGCTTCACATAATAAGCTATTCTGATCTATAAAGAGTGCAGTCCTGTTAGACACAATCTTATCAATAATTCATCAAAATATACTGAGCTAAGTATGCTGATATATTGCGGGTTCTCCACATGAACAATGATTTTTGCAATTGGCCGCACACACACAACTTTTAAAAACTCCGGAAAATTACCCTCCAAAACGGGTACATTTACTATATGCACTAGTGGGGTGGCGATTTCTTTTTATAAGTGAAGTTGGTATTTCATCGAAACCAGAACTCTTCTTGCTGACACCTGATTCAAAGAACATCGTTTTGTTGCACATTATCCGGAAGTAAACTCTCGCGAAATTGCTCCAGGTCGTCGATGATCAGGTCGTATACTGTAAAGTATACATTCACCGGGATGGTATTTGCGGGGTTCGATAAAAGGGGTAGGGCTGACATGCTTGACTGTGCAGGCCAGGTGCAACTGGATTCACGACGAAGAGGATGCTTGTTGGAGGGGCACCTTAAATAGTCCCATGGACTTCGCCGTTTGTGTCTATTCGGCTTTGTCCAAGCAGTTCTTGTGTATGGGCTTCTCTAGTCGGTAACGAACCTGGCGCTTCGTTAGGTTTGTGGCCTTGGTCACTAGGGCGATGAACTAGCTTCCGGTTTCTGTGGGTTTGCTAAGTACTTGAACCTACAGGATTGGTGTAGAGGCCGACATATCTGTCTAATAGGGTTTTCCCGGCATCAGATGGGCCGCCGGATGCCGGGAGACCGTAATGGGTCCTGTCACTGCTAATAATAATTGACGCTGGCTGTCTCTCTATTATGTTGTTGATTCGATGTTACCACGAGGGAAGCTGGTGGCCCTCAGATGTTCGGGAACTTCAGCGGTAGTAGGAACTTATGATGCTGATAACTACCAATGATTGCCTATTATCGTTGGCTCCCTTACTCCTCGCGAAGGCGGGTCTTCAGATGTTCGTGGAATACCTCAAACTCAGATCAATACCGCTTATAAGCGCTAGAAGGGTTTGAGTACAATCTCCAACGAGTGTGTGGTACAGAAATGTGTCGTACTCGCAATCTATAGCTTGTTTTAAGCGTATGGCGAAGTGATAAGTTCGAGTGGCTAGATCAAAAACCCAGGTAAACAAACCACTTGAAGTAGCCATCAACTTCCATGCGGTTGGACAGGGGTGTGCCTGTCCTAACGTCATTTACCAATTATCTTTCAATTCAATTCGTGCTTTATTACAATCTTACTTCTGACACCAATCTTGTTTCTGAGGGGTTCGGAATAAAACTTGTGGAACGCGTGTTTCTCTATTAACATTTACAACACAAATGTTGACAGGGTGCACAAATGAAACTAGTAGGTGATCTAATACGCAACACATTCAGACAAAGAAGCAGTAAACGCTAATGATCGAATTTTGTAAGTACTTCAAAAATAAAATCTCAATTTCTTCTTACAGATTGTGAAATATGCTATGCTATACCAGGGATGAGTTGCAGTAATTATTGGCGTCGAAAGAAAAATTGTCCTCGTCGTGATGAGATTGAAGGATCCGGTTTTTTTAAAGAAAAGCCTGCATGCGTCGGGAGAAAGAAATTTACTTGCGAGAGTAAGTATATGACTCCGTAATAATGTTAAGCACAAATTCAAAGGAACCGGCGATTTGTTAAAAGTTTTAAACCTATCTAAAACTATTCATTGTTATATCGATGCATTTTTTTCATAATAACAATGGAGGAAAGTCACCAGAACGCTTAATGGTGTAACTGATGCTTCTCTTTTCGAAGCAACATTGTGCCTCCAATTTGAAGCATGTAACATGATTTTCATTGCTTTTGTTTCAGGTTATGATGTATTTCGAAGCAATTTAGAAACGATGGTCGATGATGAAGAATGAGTATTAGCAAAAATAGAAATCCGTAACTTATTTAGTCAGTCACATTGTGGACCATATCCCGTTATTTAAACAAATATGTAATATTATATGTTAATTTCTAAAATAAAAATATGTGGTAATTATTGGCGTGTTTCGTTTCCTTCACTTAATAACAATAATAATAATAATAATAAATGTCTCTATTGTATAATTTATGGATAAATAAATAAAGAAACAAATAAACAAATAATATATATACAACAAGTACAGTATAATCTCACGGCGAGGTTCATGATTTAGGTAAACCTATTCTGATATAAATATAAATAATCATAATTACGTTAGGTAAATTTGGAACACCATGGAAATATACAAAATATATGTCTCTGACACCATTCATTTCATTTGTCCTTTTGTGAAGAATGATAAAAGCATCACGATCACCGTACTAATTAGCTATAGCTTACAATGTTTCTGTTCTTAAGCATACAGTAAATTCACATCAAAATAAAACATATGAACGTAAATTGCATATTAGTTTGCATTTAAAATATATCGTGTACTCCTAATATTTGTTTTTCTGATTGAATAATGTCATCACTTGCTTCAATTGCTACTTGCATTTTGCATTCGTATATAGATACTGGATATACTTTTTTCTTGTCGTAAAACGACAATGTTTCTTAGATAAAGTATATTCTTCACAACCGACGGTAGGAAATCCGGGTTGATCAGTATACAAACTTCCCTAGATCAAAATATAAAAGCCAGTTACTTGTATGAAATAAGTATTTGAGAGATTGAAATTGATATTTACGATATAAGTATCGTAACGCGCCATATTACGAAACGAGATGGCAAAATTGCCCAACGAGACCGCCAGGTCGAGTTGGACAATCTATCGAGTTTCATAATAATTCGTTACGATACGAATGTCGTACAATGAAATTACAATAATCCAGTAGTTTGATATCTTTAAAGTAAGTATCCTTAGAAACGCTAGACACAAACTTTTATTTACATTTTTTCTTTATAAAAAAGATGCTGTTTCAGAGAAAATTCTGCTTGCTTACTTTTCCGTTAAAGCCAAAACGAATAAAGCGTCTACTTTATGGCACATTATTCCATGCTAAGAACAACTATTTAATTAAGAAGATATAAGCACATATACGCAATTGTTGCCGTTTTTGAAATGAAATAGCGATGGATATAAAGCAAAAAAGTCAAATGTATTTTCAAAATATGAAATACACAGATTTTTGCAAGAAGCCAATGACGATCAATATTTAATGATGAAGGTAGTGGACGGTATTACATTCTTTAAAAATTGATTTGAGAATACTTTGCTCTGTTACAGGTTTGTTTAATTATTGGTATTATTTAAAATTAACAGACATATATAACAGTGTTTTCATTAAAATTATCATACCAATTAGTAAAACCAAAGTTATCAGAGAATTTGCAATTACTAAAGGAAATATTGCAGGTTTTGACTGCTTGGATACTTTTCGCAATTACTTTCATCTTCGTCCAAAGTCTGTAACTCGATCGTTTTTTGTATTAAACAAAAATGGCAACCTGTAGGTATAAATACTATTGGACGTATGCCAAAAGAAATTGCAACGTTCCTAGGATTGTCGGATGTGAGAAACAATACAGGTCACTGTTTTAGAAGGTCGTCAGTATCCTTGCTGGTCGATGCAGGTGCTGATATAGATACTTCAAAATGACACGGAGGATGGAAATCATCGAGCGTTGCAAAAGGTTATGTAGAAACCTCTACTGAAAACAAAAAGAAAATTCCTAACCAAATTATGGGAGAAAATGAAAATACGTTAAATATACAAGGTTCTTCTGCCAATACTAATTGTGTTGATTCATGTTTGGCTGGAATTAATATTTCGAAATGTACAATTAATGTTTATAATAAATAGATAATAAATGTTCAATTTTGTTGTTGTCACTTTACCGCACTAGTGCGGTAAAACATCACTTTACCGTACTAGTGCAGTATGAATGTCAAAGTTCGCCATTACGATATGGTAGTAGATAAAAACTGTTAACATTCTGTTGAGAATCACATACGATATTAATGGATACGAATTAGATATTCCTTTAATGAAGTTTTCTAATAAACGCAAATAGGACCAGTTTTTATTTAAAAGTACTTCTTCCAATTATTAATTTCTCCAATCGCAATTGGATATTCAAAAGATAGAAATATGTATATTTTTCGTCTATCTTAAATATTTCTTGGAATTACTTATTTATTCTAATTTCATATATCGCAAGTAAGTTTAATTATTTTATTAAGTTATTCTTCATTGTAATACAATATACACAAGTACAAGTGAATAAAATCTTATATAGTTTACATATTGTTCACTTCCTAATTACCACTTTGTCAAATGGATATTTTTAATTGGAAATGTTTGACTAGATACATAGAAAATCTACTCTTGTCTTGTTCGGATAGAGCGACAAAAAGCAACTCCATGCAATATTAAGCGCCTGAGGTATAGATTAGGTTCCGAAATGATTTAGAACGCAATTGCGTGGTCTGGAATCGAGCTCTGTTGCAAGAAGTACCACATCAAAATGCATTTTTTTTTTATTAAACCATATATTGTTCTTAGAGAATAATATTATCGGCAACATATACAAAACAGGAAACTTAAATCTAGATTCTTGGTCTAAAAACTAAAGCAACATAACATTGATTAATATTTTGCATAATATACATTGCTTCCAATGCATGCGGTTAGGCGATTTCTCATTCATCGAACGGTGTTGCTGCAAAACGTTGTGCCTCCGAGCCTCTTCCATACCGTGATAACATTATTTGTCAGCTGCTATATTGTTCTTTCCCCGATACCGAATCCAGGGGTGTTTATTTGAAGTCATTCGTACAGTTGCATAAGCGCAAATGAACGACTTGCGACTGATATTGCGCTGGGTGGCTTATTTGAACTGATTCGTGCGCGCTGCTTGAAAAGTATGATCGAAAATTCAGCTGTTTATTTGCGATTGGGTAAACGTCAGTCGTAATTTGAATTCGATTGCCATTCATCTAGGAAAAAGTATGAATTTGAACAATTTAGTGCAATTGCAAGCTGTTGCTGCTGTTGAATTAGCAGAAAATCGAGTTTTTACCAGAAGACATAAAAGACCGCGAATTTTATATACGGAATTGTCGAACAGAGAATTAAAAAAAAATCGTCTTAATAAGGAAACTTTTGACCTGCTCTTTGAAGAAATTGAAACTTATTTGGTAGAACCAAGCAGAGCTTCGACCATTTCAAAAGAGACAAAGGTAAGTAGATATTATAACTAATATTCCTTTATTTTTTCATATTGTTTAAAATTTAATTAGATATTGTCGGCTCTAAATCTTTTGGGAAGCGGAAGCTACCAAAATGAAATTGGCAATAGCTTTGCCATAGGTCTGAGTACCTATAGTGTTAGCAAAGCCCTTCACGAGGTAATTGAAGCTCTAAATCAGCCTCGAATTTTAAATAAATATATTAAATTTCCATGTACAACTGAAGAATTAAATCAGATTCGAAAACAGTAAGTAAATGTAGTTTTATTATTTGCTTAATAAAGAAATCATTATTATTTTACATACTTCACAAAATTTAGAATTCCAGGAGTTGTTGGGTACGTTGATTGTACACTTGTGGCAATCCATTCACCTAATACTCATGATCCAGATTATCCGGAATACGTTTATGTGAACAGAAAGGGCCACCATTCCATAAACGTACAAGTTGTAAGTAGTTTACTTCTACTGCTTTCTTTTCTAAATATTTTATATCTATTTTTCATGGAATTAAGACTAATTTTATTTTTATTTAGGTGTGCGACCCTGATTTGAAAATTTTACATGTAAATGTACCAATGACAAATTTATTTGGAGCAATAGTAACATTTCAGAATTTTTCGAAACCATACATAATCGAGGTCAAAAAGATACCATTTATTAGGTAAGAAGATGTGGGCAACTTAAAAGATTCTATTGGTAGGACCGCTTTTATATATTAGACATTGCTAATAATAAATTGGGAGGAGGCAATTATAAAAAAATTGCTACTTTAGAGTGTTAATTACTATAAATAGTAGAATGAAGGTTAATAATTCTAGGAGAGTCTGGATATCCACTAAGATCTTGGCTTCTTATTCCATTTGGAAATTCCGAGGAAGAAAGTCCAGAAGAAACATTCAACAAATGTCACAAAAGATGCAGGGCAACAATTGAACGATGTAATGGAGTACTCAAAGGCAGATTTAGATGCCTTTGCAAAGAAAGAACTCTTCATTACAGTCCCCAGTTTGCTTACCAAATTATTAAAGCTTGTTGTGTATTACACAACATGTGTGTCATAAATAACGTTGAATTCGATGAGAATGAGGTTTATGTCGAAGACGTTGATGATCATAATGTAGTACAAGATCAAGCTGTTGCTAATCGAAATGTAAATCGAGTAAATCCACTGCTTGGAGAAGGACGACGAAAGAGAGATAACAATGTACACAATTATTTTATTCATTAATATCTAATGAGTGATACTAACTTACAAGAAGAAATTAATACATTTATAAATTTCAAAATGTTGTATGCTTATTTATGTACTGCTACTAATTAATTATATTATATTCAATTATAATATAAATAAATCAATTATATTCAAAAACTAAAATTAATGAAATAGTTATCTAAGTTTTTAACAATAACACTAATTTAAATTATTTGATATTTGAAAAACAGCAGCAGCTACTGCTTCAAGAGCTGCATTTAAAATATCGGCAGCTTCCTGCCATAGTTTTTGGCCATCCTTAAAACTAAAACTAGTGCTAAATTTGCCGCTTATTAGTTTAGGATACCTTTTTACAAATTCCGCAATAAGTTTCTTTTGTTCGGAACTTGCATTCGCGCAACGTTTTGGAATTTGCGATGACATAACTGACCAAAGCAAATATTTTGAGTGAAGTACCTGTCAAAATTAGCTACGTTGCCACATAGGTCCTTCGCAATCTAGAAATCCGTGTATCTCAAATTTCGAACGCTGTCAAATAAGACCATCATCGCAACTTTTTGATTCGTATGCGAACTCTGGCAATCGCAAATATACGCTGTAGCAACTTTGCGAATAACTTCAAATAAACCCACCCTGGCACATCCTCCCAAGACCTCACTATTGCCGTCCACATTTCCTCAATGGGGTTCGTAGATTTTGCCGGCCAATCCAACAATTCGATATCGGTTTGATCATCAAACCAATTCATAACTGCTGCCGATGTATGTATAGGCCAGTTGTCCTGTACAAAAGTGATCACCTCCATTTCATCTTCTGGGTACACAATTCTCACTGAAGGGATCACAATATCTTCAAGTATTCCAATGTACCGCTGCGAATTGAAGCGTGGAGGCGAAACAGGTATTATTTTACCGGGGCCGGCAGCTGACACCCACCCCCAAAATCCGGCCGTTATGGAACCGCTTGTTGTATTTGGCGTTACATGTTCCCGCATATATCGGGTGTTATTCTTTCGCCATAACACTGCAGGAGCATCTTGCGAAGATGAAAAAGTTTTTTCATCCGTAAAAATCGCACACTCCCAATCGCTTCGCAAAAGCGAACCCTAGCTTCAGCAAGTGCCTCGGACAGTTCAATTTTTCGGGCAGGCTGCCTGGCGTGATAACCATTTTCTCGCCGGCGTCTCCTTACTGTCATGGTGGAGCAATTCAAGTTTAATTCCTCCCTAATGCTGACACTTGTAATGAATGGGCTATTCTCAACGGCCTTCACAATGGCACCATCTTCAAGTGGTGTCGTCGAACGACGAACTTGTTTTACCTGTACATTAGTTATCTTTGTGACATGTGCATAATAGTTCAGCATAAAACAATCATTGTCAAGTAAATAACTACATATTCGTTCACTGCAGCATAACACAACACTGTTTTGCAGTGTAGAATTTTTACTTAATAATAAATATTTATTATGTGTGCACTAACCAGAAGCAAACTAAGAATAATTAACGAAATAGGCTGTGGTCAATATTTCAAGATATTTATTTAAGGATTCCATGTGGGAATATCATCTACGACGATTTTCTCCTGTCCAGTGAAACACGTATAAATGAAAAAGTTTCCAGCAGTAGCCAAAAATGTTTTAAATCGCAATCTTGCGTTGGTTTTTATAATGTGGAATGTTTTCCATTTTAAAAACAAGCCGAATGATTTTTTTTTTCAACAAACCACCTACTATTGGTCCGAAAATGTATGCGCGCCAATACCAATTCCAATAAGATAATTGTATTTGAAAGAAAACGAGTAATTAGAATAAAATGGGGTTAAAGCAAAGGTGCACAAATTGTGAGTAAAATATATACTTTGTAGACTAATATTTTGACATGAATAGTTTATTGACATAAAGTACTCACACTTTTTATGTCGGTATCTTTAAGAACAGTTCCAAGGATTTTTTCATTGTCCTAATCTTAATAACATTTGTGGGTTTTTGGTAATGAGTACATTTAATATACATCTTGTCCCTTACAGTATTCTAAAAATCACTGTCTCACTGTCAATGTTATACAATACTTAAAAGTGTATGTCTCATTTGAACAAACTAATTAAATTATTCTATCAGAAAAAGTTAATACTTAAAGGAAATAATTTTAAATGCAAACTTATATAACAATTTGATTCGAGTCGATGTATGCCGAAGAACCGCAAAATTGAAATTAGTGGCACCTACTTAGTTCGGCGATTGGTCACTATCATATTACATTACTTGCTGTGTAAGCCTTGCATCGTTCTTAATTGCATTTATTTAATTCTGTGCACTACTTATTATTCTTCAAAAAACGATGAAATTAATGTCTACAAAAATGTATAAGATTTCATATATTTCATTCCGTGGGATTTGTTGTAAATCAACATAGCACGAAATATTTGTATTTGCATAATTGATTAAATGCTTTCGGAAATAATAAATATTTTTAAATGCAAACTAATATATATTTACGTTTATACAAATATCTAAATTGTTAGTTTTAATACAATCCCAGTTGGGGTATTAGCGTATTTGCATTTTATAATAGGTCGCCCAGTGTCTGTTATTTAAAGGGGATAGTTCGAACTCCTCGCTTGTTTTATTACAGGAACATTTTCTCTGTTGGTAATTGTACATGTACACTACAAATTATATCAGAATGAGGGATGGCTACAATTATGAAGATACGCGTCATATTCCACAATGTTCGAGTACGTTTAACAAATTATTTCATCAACGAAGGAAAAGTTGATTGGTTAGATCGCAATATTTAATTTGTAACACAGACTTATTGAAATAGTTATTTTCATAACAAGTGTCGAAAGTATGTAAGTTATATCGTGCGAGTGAGAATGTTGAAACCTCACGAGCAGACGATATAACACTTTCGAGCGAGTTATGAACACTATTTTTTACACGACCTCAAATGTATTTTTTAAAAAAACCTGAGAAAGTGACGTTAGAATGCTCAAGTCCGTCAGTCGGTAAAACAGAAACTTCATTTTGATATATTAATGTCATTTCACACAGCAGCTGACTAATATTCGACGGAACTTCAACCAACAAGGCCTAATGGCAGATAGTTACGATACTGTGCAAAGGCCCGGTGTGAATATTTAGTAGAGTCAATCTTTTTTCGTTGTCATTTGTACAAAATGTGCCAGATGGTGTGCGTTGAGCCTTAGTTGGTCGTACTTGTAAAAAATATCACACTAGTGTGATATAATATCGCACGCCATGTGGTATTGACAGTTTTCTGAAGTAGGTTACTACTATGACATTCATTAGTTTCGGTAGAGGTCGTGTAAAAATATAAATATATGTACCCACATAATAATTTATTTTTTTCTTCATTGTCATCTCCTTCGCAGAATACGAGAACGAGTTCTTCCCAAGCCCTTCTCCTTAAGTTCTTATCTGAATAAATGCTACTTTTCATGTTCCATATCGCAGGACGTTTCTCTATTTCATCTATAAATAATTCGGTATGAAAGCTTCCATTTCCATTTCGGACGATTTCTGGATGAACTGAGCGAACCCTAAAATACGTCTATCCGCGCCAAAAGCGCTCATTCAACTGAACGGTAACATAGAAAACCAATGATCCCCAAGCGCGCGTTGACAACAGTCGAGCGCTAGTGCAGCGTTCGCGCGCTTTAGGCCTGAACAAAATGGGGGCGTTCAGCCACTTCCAGCGCTTCCAGCGCTGAGCTCCGCTAGCTTTAGCGGTGTCCTAAACGGACTTGCTAACTGTTAGCGCTGGATGTAGCGGTCGCCATTATTTTCAGCGAAAATAAATTTCGCTGGGTTAGTTAGCGGAGAGTGGGGGATAAGGAGAATTTCAAATTCAAAATACTGTCGAACACGTAAATCTGTTATGCATATGTGCACAGACGAAAGAAATGTAATAGGCATCATAAAATACCCTACACGGGGTATTGCGATTATTTATTTGTCCAGAATTTTTCGTTCGTACTTTGGTCTCGGTTAATAGAAGTTCTTTTCGTAAAATTTCCGAAAAATACTGGATAAATCGCAATCGATACAAATGCAATTTAATAATGATGGTCAATTATTAAATGTTCCAATTAATTTAGTCCCAAGGATATTTGAAGATGCGTTGCTTATTTATATGTTGAAAATGCAATATTACATTACATATGAACAATTCAAAAAGGAATTTATAAACAATATATTGCAATCACCTACTGTAGAAGATCCATTAGCTTTAGAAAAAGTTTTTAAATGGTAAGATAATGCAGTAAAATTATTACTGGAAAATTGTCAATTAGATAAATAAATTTTGGTTATGTATCTAAACACACCCATAATTTATAACGCATGCGTCAACTAAAATAACAGAAATGCCAGATACAGCGCTGCCCAAAGGCGCTGAATCGTTTAGCGCTAAATGCTAGAAGTGGCTAAACGCACCCAATGTATGTAGTTGTAAACGCGCGTTAAGCGCTTGTCTTGTGAGCGTGCCCTTAATCAACGCTACGTTTCTTAACGTGAATACGTGCAGAATCACGCAAAAGTTTTAGAATTGAAATATGTTCCTTAAGTTTTGATTATTAAGTTCCGGGACAGCGCGCACGCAGTCCCGACTACCAAAAATTACGCGCCCGAGTTATCCGCATTAGGGATAATCGCAGGAGTCAGCCCGACCGTAGTGCAATGGAAGGGCCTCATCCTGGGGAAACCGCCTTATTGATCACGGTAATCCCTACGCCAGGTAAGTATGATTGTTGGTCGATGAGCTGGGGTTCACGTCATAAAATCGGGACACGGTTGCAGCAACATAAAATAGCGCCATCTATGGGCTATGATATATAACAAGTTTTGCCAATAGCATAATGCCATCGTGCGGATAAACTGTCCACTAGCGGAGGGCTGTTATGCTATACCACCGCGTATTGTTTCAAAATTAACTTGATTTCTTGTAGCTAGCTAAATCGATGCATAATCAAACCCATAAGAAAGACGAAAAAATATTTATAAATACGATGTACAAAACACTTTAATTGGTCCTTTCGATTTTCAGTTGTGCGCCATCTATATAATCGCCATCGTACAGAAAAATGCAAAAAAAGTAGACAAAAACAGTTTCCTGTAATTGATTTTCCTCAAGTTGTTGTTGTATAAAAGTGGCTTTTCTCAGTAAGTTTTCTTAATCCACGTAACATTTGACTTATTTATTCAGTAACGGTGGTTCGGGGCTCTAGTTCGGGGTACCTACGCTTACGGTTCACCACTTCATTAAAATATCACTGAAATGACAATACTGACGTTTACATGACATTGCTAATGTCAAGTTTGTTCAAGCAGCCGAAAATTTCGTATCTAACGTGCGTTCAAGAAAAATCTTAATTTAGGAGGGCTCTGAAATTCAATTGATGTTTAAAGCTACTTTAGCCACAACCAAAATGTCAATTTAATTTTAACAAGACGTCAAAAGTGAAAACTGCTTTACTAATTAAAAATGGTCATCGCAACAGAGCAAAAAGCTAAATTATTGGAATGCTATTTTCGAATAGGGCAAAAAGTTGATAGTGTTTGGCATTATTCCATTCCTGGGAGCTTTACAGATTTCCATGAAGAATATATAATGTTTTTTTGGGGTTAGAATCTCATCTGCCAACACTGTCATTATTGCAGTTCTTTTGGTTGTGGCTAAAGTAGCTTTAAACACCAATTGAATTTCAGAGCCCCAGAGATTTTTCTTGAACGCACGTAACTTCTTTGCATTCGACTGTATATAACGATGGTGTACCTCAAACATCTCGAGAACAATCAGTTGATTTTAATAATAATAATAATAATCTTTCTTAACCAAACAATATTAGTTTATTTATTTACATTTATTATTTTATCCACGACTATTGCGTTATACATACGTTACGCAATTACTTTTCTACAAATAATGGTATCTATAACTACCCAGCGGGAGTTATAAGCGTGAGTTATGATAATAACTCACGCTTAGGCGCCATAGTAACTACTAACGTAATGTTATGTAATTGGCCGATATTAAATATCATGTCAAACAATTAAATGTCAAATTGACAAATTGTGTTCAGACAGTGATTCAAAAATGTGTACACCACCTTTAATATGAAAAATCGCCGAAATAGCAACTCGCAATCTTCTGCCGGACAAATCGCACAAGAAATATAATGTGGCCTACCAAATCATTTGGATTGGAGTACAAGTAAGAACGTAAAATGATTGTCAGAAACTGTGCTTCTGGCATATTTTAAAGAATTGCCAATGAATTAAAATTTTCATCATTTGCTACTCTATGCTTAGAAGTACACTCAGTATAAATAAGAGAGAAAATATTGAAACTTTTACGAAACGAAATTACGAGTTCCTCAAACGGTATAAAAAATTTTCGGCTAAAAAGGTAAACGTTTTTGCCAGAAGAATAGTCGTGGATAAAGTATAGTATTCAACTCGGGGTAATGGCAATAACTCACTTGGATGATTACAGCGCTCGTGAGTTATTGCCCATATTACCTCTCGTTGAATAATATACTATTATTACATTATACAAACTATTAAGCAACTAAACTAAATTATGAACATGTTAACATTAGAAGGGTTCGACCATTCCGGTTTGATTAATAGCAGCGGGGTTAGCTGTTTCCACCTGCATTTACTCCCACGCCGACTATATGTAATCGAGAGTTAAATGTAACTAACTATTGTCAAACTAATAAAGTACAAACGTTACCGGAGAACGTAGATAAAGTTGGGAAATGATTTACATCAAATGAAGTTAAAATAAATAGAGATAGGTATGAAAAATATTTTGTTAAATATACAATATATCAAAGTGATGGGATTGGACGATGCCAAATTCTATAATTTGTACGGACAACCACGCAAATTCTGGATTGCTAAGGTTATTAAAGGCCACATAAGATTGAGAGATGCTATTCCAAATTTGGAAAAAATACGGAAATTAACATTAGAGATCCATGTAGGAAAATATATCAAGCTTCGAGAAATAAAGTCAATGCGCTCATGGTAGCCCTCCCCTACAATGTAGATATGGACTCGTTTCTGCGCATTGTGTACTAATGTAAATGAATGATGTCTACAGTGTGAGCATGCAAGTAAATAGACCAATGCCGCAGGGGGGCATTTTAGGTTTCTTGCGGTATGTTTTGAAAAATGTACTTTATGATGTCGGATGAACAAAGAATTTGCGGCCTTCCAATGTTGGGCGCATGACAAAAGGCTTACACTGAACCAAGGTAAAACCAAAGTAATGCACATAACTTCTCCGTATGTGGGCAGACCTTTGAAAGTTAAAATCAAATCTCACACATATGACTGCCTCCATGATAATGAAAACGTCACCAGAACTGCGTGCATATATTCGCAGGAACTGAAAGTGGTTCGACAGCACCTCTATTTAGGCATAATTACGAGATGATAACGTTCTATGGAGAGGACATATTAGGAAGATTTGTACCCAAATGATGTATTTCGCCACCCGTTTTTATTACATGGCAAAATTCGTGCCGAGGCGGGTACTAATAACAATTTACCATTCGTTAGTCGAGTCGATACTGAGGTATGGAATATCCATATGGGGGAAAGCGTCGGAAACACATAAATCATAAAACATAAAATTGTAGAGATTCAAAATGGATGGATCGCTTCATCGCATGGATCAAACCACCATACGAGATATACAGGTACTTGAATTTACTGAACGTTAAGAAATTATTTAAGTTTACTTTGATATTGAAACACTATTTTAAAGACCAGAATGAGGTTCAAATAGAACATGGGCATGAAACGAGAAGTAAGGTAGCTGAAAAGCTAAAAGTTCCGGAAGCGGTAAACAAATACGGTGAAAATCACTGGATGTGATCATACCAAGGCTGTTCAACCAGCTTCCTGATGACCTGAAGCATTTATCCAGTGTACTCACGAATAATTAAGATTAGATAGTTAGTGTTAGCTTCATTGATTAAATTATCACTTGAAATTAAGTAGTTAAGTCTTTAAAGTTATTTAAGGTTCGTTTACTGCTAAAATGTTGCTCTGCCGCTGATAAGTCTTGTTGACTTAGCGGTGAAATATGCAGTTAATTATATTAGTTATTGTTGTATTAAGTTTACTTTTCTTTTTCTGTATTACATGATTATTATTTTATTTTTCTCCTTCATAGTTCTTTTATTTGATAATTAGTGGTGTATTAGTTTTAGTTTCTTTTTTTGTGATGTTTAATTAGATAGTTTTGTATTATGAGTTTCAAAGGATAAATTAAATACAATAAAAGCTACATAATGATTGGGACGTGGTATGCATCATGTGATGTTCATCGCTGCATGATGTGAACCATAGCCCCCGAGTTATGGTGAAAGGTGGAGGGTGGAAAAATATAAAAAAAAGATATGGAGACTAAGTTATATGTTTTTGTTTGCATTGCTGTGAAATTTTTCGAATTACATGCTCAAGGCGATCTTTCAGAAACAAATGTTTTTCGAAATTTACTTTAAAAGAAGAATCAGTGACATTCTTATAATTAAAATATATTCTGCACATTGTTAGTCCTGTAAGATTCAACCAGAAATTTGCTGTCTTGTTGCTGTAAATAAATCGTAGAGGAGCTAGCTAGCTTTCGTATTTTCTGTATTGAGTATCAAATATATGTGGCAACGATCGTATAATTATTTGTCCTTGAACGTGAAATCAAGGCCTTTAAAGGTACAGTCGGGGAATTTAGTAAGGGAACGAAAACGCCAAGGTATATGCAACCGTCGTAGCAAAGAGCCCATTATGATGTAGTTGGATCGTACCGAAAGATGTAGGCGTGGGGGGTGATAATAAATTCGAAATGTTCGATAGAACAGATGCTTCCCTTGCATACGAGAATGTTTGATTTAATTATAAATGTGTAGTTTGTTGTAGGAGGTTTTTCTTTCAAATTTGCATATATATTTTCCTTAACGTGTATGAATGTGCGATCGTTACGTTATAAGGTTTAAGCATTTTATTTAAATTTTCCGATAGATTTGTAATATATGATTCTCTAAATAGTATTCAACAC
This sequence comes from Geotrupes spiniger, assembly GCA_959613385.1. Taxonomy (NCBI): domain Eukaryota; kingdom Metazoa; phylum Arthropoda; class Insecta; order Coleoptera; family Geotrupidae; genus Geotrupes; species Geotrupes spiniger. The sequence continues at coordinate 22,197,704 of OY390740.1, read as the reverse complement.
GGGGCGAACGACGAAGACAGGAACGAGAGGGAAAAGGACAACCTACATTCTGTCGTTCGTTCGAGCGGTGGAGATTATTTCTTGTTATGGTCATATTTATCGGGATGAAACAAATTAGTTTTGTAATTTCGCTTATATAACTTTAAAGGATTAATAGAGTTGGCTCTGAAAATTAATTTTAACCTGTAGCGTGTAACGTCTACATGAATAAGGGAATTTGTGTTTGTTTATAAATGGAGTAAAAGAATCAATTAGACTTGTTTTACAATTGCTGTCTCACATTTCAGACGATAGCCGATATTCGGTAGTATTCGTTACGTGCAACTTTCACAGTAATAAACAATTTCAACTGCCGTAAGCTTTCTTTCACTTATGACACAACATTACTTTTTACGAAACTGAAAATAAAAAATTGCTACTTGTAGATATGTTTATAATTGCACTTGTCTTGTATCGTGAGGAGTAAGTCGGCAAATGAAACACTTTTAGTGATATTAACATTTATTGCAACACCGTTTTTTGCACGAAAGTGTTTCGTAAACCATTTTCAAGCAATGAACATTAATATGACAAATGCCATTAAATAAAACCTATTGCGGTGACAAGGCCGTCTTTCTACATACTTACTGTGAAAACTAGGGAAAAGCTTGTAAAAAACCTAGTTAGGGTATTCGACCAATATTTAGTTCACTACAATACAATTCAAAAAAAGCATAAAAAAGTTCCCTGAAATGGAAAGTCGTTTGTCAAAAATTGTATTGTAAAGAATTTACATTTACAACTGTACACACACGAATTAGAAACTTTACTTCATTAATAATAACTTTTTATGTGTTTTAAGTAGTGATGGGAATAATCGAGATGCGATACACGAATTAGTCGATTATTAAAATCTCTCGAGATAATCGACTATGCACTCTGAAAATTAGTAGTACTAAATTAGTAGTCGTACGTCGATCACGGAACGTGTGGCAGCGGACCGAGAAGGTCGATATCTCGATATATTTTAACCCCACCACTAAATATTAATAGTAGTTCCAGGTTCGAGATATTTTATTTTAACATTGGACTCGTTCGATTGTGGCAACTAATTAGTCGTGTCGCTAAGCGAAGCTTCTCTTTCAACTATTTTTTGTAGTCTCGACTGATCGTCATTGTCGGATTGAAGAATACAATAATTTAAATAAGTACAATGGTGTTGATGATATTGCGTTAGTAAATAAAACGCTTCAAAATTTACAATAATATTTATAAACTGCCACAATAATATATAAAAAAATATGAGCAAATAATAACAAAAGTATAATTCTCAATAAAAACAAAGGTACCTATATAATAAATTAATAACTCTAGATTAAACAATAATAATAAAAATTAATAAAAACAAATTTATAAGAATGTGGTATTAAGGAATATATTTTGATCTAAATTTTTAGACGATAGTTTGTTTCGATGTAAATTTGTAAGTTGCACGGCTTTAGAAAACACACTGTTAGTGATATTAGAACGTTTATGTTGTACGTTGTATTATTGATTAGTATTAGTACGACTACTACTAATTTTAACTACTAATATTAGTCGATTATTAAATTATATCGATTACTAATAATCGATTATTGAAATATCTCGATTTGCCCATCACTAGTTTTAAGGCTGTGCTATTATTAGAGTACAGTGAAAGCTCTCTTTGCGGACAGCTCTTATAAGCGGACATCTCTCGTTAATGAACATTAATTTCTGGAACCAAAATTTTGGGTATTAATTCCTATGTTAAACACGCTCCTATAAACGGACGCTCTGTCGGATGGACGCGGTCACAACAATTTACCCCATCAGGCTCGAAACGATCTCATGAGCGGACAAATCGGACAAATCGAGAGCTGCCGTATTCTTCAGCAATTGATATAGGGTATTCCTACATCTATATCTCGTTGCGGCTCTCAAATTGGGAAATTGCGAATAATTGGGAAAGCTGCTCGACCACGAGCATTGAAAAATGTGCCAGTTAGGGATTTGCCCGCAATGTGGACTTTCAACAAAAAAGCCTGGCTGACAAGAACTATAATGACTGTATACTTCACATGACAAAAGAATCAGATTTCAAAAACGAAAAATGTTGTTTTTGTTTGGACTATGCTGGGTCACACCCAAAGGAACTGAACTTGAAAAATATTAAAATAATTGCCAATGAAATACAAATTTTCAACATTTTCTACTCTGTGCTTAGAAGTACAAATAAGAGAGTAAATATTGAAACTTTTACGAAACGAAATTACCAGAGTTCCTCAAACGGAAGCTTAAAAATTATACGGTTAAAAAGGTAAACGTTTTTGCCAGAAGAATAGTCGTGGATAAAGTATAGTATTCAACTCGAGGTAATGGCAATAACTCACTTGGATGATTACAGCGCTCGCCTGCAATCATCCCGTGAGTTATTGCCCATATTACCTCTCATTGAATAATATACTATTATTAATGTTTACTTTGCTTTTATTTACTTACTTTTATTATTATGTGACGATATTCTAAGATTTTATTTATTAATATGGAATTTTTACATTCTTATTTATTGTATTGTTATTAAGGTTATTGCCGTATTTATTGTGTTTGAAGGTTTTATTTAATAAAGGTGTAGGGTAATAATTTGTAATTGTAGTATAGTCGGAATTACGAGAAGCACGTCATCGTTTTTTAAGATCGTATGCAACCAGATATACCAGATACTACGCCCGTCGATTGATCTACATGTGTGAACTTACTAGAACACTCAGAAACGGTTCGCCGATCCTTACGACATAAAATACCCTAGATTCAAATTCCTTTCGTCTTTTTCATGACAAATATAGAACACTAAGTGTTAATAATAATATCTATAACATTGCTTCGCATCGCCTTGTAAATAGGCCTGGTTTCACTCCATATTCCAATACAAGAAAATGGCATTTTATAATTTCTACATGTTGGCATTATAAAACACGCATCAATGACGTGCACGCACCTTCTCATAATTCCGACTATAGGTAATGGGACGGTTTGGCCTGGGAACCAAATCCGGGCTCCTGATTGGTCGAGCCTGCTGTGTCATTGCCATCTTAACTATACAGGCCGGTATGTTTAAAATCGTGACGTCACAGTAAGAGTCTAACCTGTTACAAACAGTTTCGTCGATTTTTCTAAAAAAAGGATTGTTCTCGTATTTATAGTTGTTTTGTGTGTTCGTTGTTTCATTAGTTTTTATTTGTTGTTGTGTAGACAGTCATTAGTTTAGGGTTTGCTGTGTTCGTGTTATTATAAAATAGTTTTCAAATAATCTAGGTTAGGTCGTCAATTTTTTAAAAGTACCTTTTTCCGTGTTTTAGCACATTTTTTAGGCAAAATAGTAAGTGATGACAATAATGATGTTTGCTAAATGTATTTTTTTAAATAAACGCCTTTATTTAATTATTAGCCGAACTGCAAGTCCAACCTGAAAAATGGTCCCTACATCCCAATGTTTTCGTTTCCCAAACACAATCATCACCTCTCCCTTTGGCTAAAGAAAATTCCAAGAGCGAACTTAAAAGTGACTAAAACTACACGGGTGTGTGTCGAACATTTTACAGAAGATTTTGTTATACGAAACTATGAAGTTTCAAACAAAGACGGTAAAGATACTTTACTTTTCCCATATACTCTATCCTATCCCTATCCCCCAATTAATATTTTACTGGTGTAAAATTCTGTGTACCCGAGAGAAACTGATGCTTACGGCTGACGCGTATCCTTCTGTCTTCCCGAATCTTCCTTCATACCTGTCCGAAGCTCCCCTGATTAAACGAAAAGATCCCAGTTCTCGTTCTAATAATGGCGAAAACGAAACCCCCCCGAAACAAATGTGTCTCGTAGATTGAGTAACAAAAAAGAAAGAAAATTCCATTTATTTTTTGAAAATCGATTTAACGGATTTTCCAAAACTGGAAACTGTAATTTTAGATGCGAAATTGTCAGTTAGAATCATTTTTAACGAAGTAGAAATAGGTTTACAAAAATATGAGCATTTTTTGGGAGCTCAACACTTGTGCGATTCTTTTAGTAAACTAGAGATTTTGTTAAACGCGGTTGACAACCTTACTGATGCCCAAGTCACCTTTTTAGAATTGCTCAATAAGGTTTCGAAAACATTAAATAGAATTAATGAACAAGATTTTGAAGAAAATACAGGTACAAAAATGAAGCAATTGAGCAAGTTAATCTTCTCAAATCTAAAAACATCTGTATTGGCCAGATTTTTTACTATTCTCCTGCACTTTTTCATATACTTTTCCAGCAGCATACAAATTTTTAAGAGAGCAAAATATAATAACTTTGCCCAACCCCATGTATCTTAAAACATTTAACATGAACAATTTAGGTATAGGCGTCAATGACACTTTAAAAATGAATTTAACGAAAAAGCAGAACACCTTAACACACATGAGCGGTTTATATCACTTTATTTAGACGAAATTTATGTTAAACCAAAAATTACTTACACATCTGGTCAAATCATAGGATTAGCAGATAATAGAAACAATTTAGAAGCTACCACAACTATTCAGGCTTTTATGTTTAAGTCCATTTTGAGTAAAAATAAGGACATAGTTGGGTTATTTCCTGTAAAAAAATTAGATTGAGATTTTTTACACCGGGCTACCATGAATATTTTACAATTACTTAATGATTATGATTATGTAGTAGTTTCAATTACTTCAGACAATAATAAAGTTAATGTGAAATTATTGAAAAACTTATGCAATGGAGATATTGCATCACATATTTCGAATCCATTTATTCCTGACAAGAATATTTACTTACTTTTTGACACTGTACATCTAGTAAAAAATATTCGAAATAATTGGTTAAATGAAAAAAGTAAGTTATTAATTTTTCCCTCATTTGCAGATTGTAGTAACATAAAAACTACTGCATTTACAAACATTACTGATTTATATGAGTCCGAAAAGTTTTTGGCAGTGTACCCGAGAACGCCAGAATGTCAACTTTTGCATTACACATTTTTCATGAACAAACTATTGCCGCCATAACAAACGAAGACACAAAAGAGTCGTTAATGTGAAACATCCAGATAAAGGCATTTGCGGGATATACATGCCGATCCGATTAGAAGCTCCAACCAGATTAATTTTCAGTTTTTGCAAGCTTTTGTGTCCTGGCTTGGGTTGGGACCTGATGATTTTAGATGTTCCTAAAAGATCACATAAATTAAGTGCTGAAACACATTTCGCATTGTTGTTTACAAAGAACAAAGAACTTAATAGAACTGAGTGACTATTTATTAAAAGATTTAAAATTGAAATTATTATATGTTATTAGGTCAATTTCAAACCGATGTTTTAGAAAGACGTTTTGTGGGTGTAATTACAATGTATCAGTCAAACAAACTATTGATTCAGAGAAAAAATTAAAAGTCACTAGTTTACTACTGTTAAATGCTACTAAAATTCACATTAAAGAAATTATCATGAAAATAAATAACTCGAAAGAAGATGATAGAGCACATGACACTTTTGTACTTAGAAATATAGATGAAATAATCAATCCAATAATGTAGAAACTAATAGTATTTTAGAAACTCTAATTTTTATTGCCGGAAATGTTTCTTACAAAGTATCCACAATGTGTAAATGCAAAAGCTGTACAAATTTGTTAATCACCAATAAAAATCTTACCTGGGATATTGGGTATTCCACAGATGTACTGGCCTATATTCAATGTGGACTAAAATATCCGAAAGAGTTTTCCACCCAGATAGCTGAACGAGCATACAATTTTTTTACAGTTTGTACATCTGAAACATGCGAGAACATGTTTCTCAATGATGTTCCACGGCAAAAACCTGTTCTCACCACTTTAATGCTCGAAATGTTGAGAAATGATGACATATTAGATAAGGCGCCATGCAACTGTGGACGAAGCATTGAAATGTTGTCCATGAAATGTATATCAATTTGGACAAATATTCTGTTAAATAATTATTCAAAAATAAAGACGAATATTATACAAAAACCCTGCAAAAGCAACAAAAATTATAGAAAATTAACGACCTACAATAAATAACACATCAAAGTGAGTCTAACTTTGATTGGGACATTGAAATAAGTAAAGGGTGATTCTTCATTTGTGCAAAGAACGGAAGTGGTTTCTGCAAATAGAAATTGCTAAATAGGATTTTCGAACTGTAAAAAAAAATTAGAAGCTGATATTTCGGAAATTTACCTTCCCATTAGTTTGTGCGTTGCTGTATATAATCCTTACACATGTTACCGTTCATTATCACAAAAAGCTTATTTTTAAGTAGTTGATCGTTTTTTTCGTTTTTAAAATCCTCGTTGTAAACATAACCTTGTAACTGTCCACAACCAAAATGTTCACTTGATGATTATTTATTCCTGCTTCTGCAATAAATTTACACTTTTGAAATATTCTTCTGTTGTTTCTTAGACAAAATAAGTAAAATAATATAAATGTAAGTAATTCAGCACTGTTTTAATTTATCAAATTAAACTAAGGTTATGTTGGGTGCGACTCTTACTGTGACGTCACGATTTCAACATAGCGGCCTGTATAAATTAAGACGGCAATGGCTATGCTCGAGATATGGGCCCGTTCAGCCCATGGCAGCGCCGGCCGGCGCTGCCGGCGCTGTCCGACAGCGGTGGCTAAAATCACCGCTTTCCGACAGCGCTATCAGAAAGCGGTCGCCATATTTTCAGCGAAAAATTTCACCGCTTTTGTACTAAGCGGAGTGGAGGGGTTGGCGGATAGTTTTCAAATTCAAACTTAAGGTACGGAATTAATTGAATTATTTACTAGAATTGTGATATAAAGATATTTATGTGATTACCGTAAGCTGAATAAAGTTTGCGTTATTCATCTGAGGTAAGTAGGGTGTAAAATAACAATAAATAATTTATTGCCCTCATCATTTCAAATTATGTAGACGGATTGTTTGTAAATATACCTACAATAAAAGCAGAATTTCCAAATATCAATACATACAATTCACGAAAGTAATAACAAGGATACACTTATTATTGATAAGGTTATAACCGTTCTGTCGTTAACGACGTGTTGCGCATGCGTCGGCAGAAATTAGCTATCATACCGTTCAGCCCAAAAAAGCGCTGCCGAACAGCGCTTTTAGACAGCGAAAAGCCGCTTTTGTGGGCTGAACGCGCCCAATGGCGAACGTATGTGTATCAGTGCTCTCATATTCGAACCGCGGCCAGCGCGTTTCTCTCATGCGGCTTGAGGGGAAGGCTGAAAGTTGGGACGGCAGTCGAAACTTCGAAAGGCGAGTTCGGCATCGGGCCGATGCCATCGGCTCGTCTTTCGTCTCGCGATCTAAAAATAGACTCGATAACGTCGACTTACGCCAAATTAAGATAGCGTAGCCCGCTTCTACAAACGCAATGAAAATGAGAAAAAAATACTACGAAAATTAAAATGAATGATGAATGCAACGGAGAATAATTGCAAGCAATATTTGTTGTAAACAATTTGATAGAAAATTTCTTAATACACGAAAAAATCGATAAAAGACTCATTTAGCGTGCTGTTCATATTAAAAGGTATAATATGATGTGAGATTAACAATAGGGCGTTGGGAATTCCTAATATTTCACTGAATTTCAACAATTATCAAATTTCATGTGTCAGCTCTTGTAAATTTTTCGGTACCATTATAGATTTCAATCTACATTGGAGTGCGGAAATTGATGATATATGTTCCCGATTAAATCGTGCATTTAATATATATATACAGTGTGTTTCACTTAAGAGTGTAACACCATCATATCTATTTTATTTTCAGTCCAATTTTTGTAATTGTTTTTTTCCAAACGTAGAATACTTATTGCTCTATTTACTACCAAAAAACCAATTGTCTTCTTTAAATGCAAAGCAACCTGCGATGGCAAAAATCAAGAAATCACTTTAGGGATTTTTTTATCGAAAAATCTTACTAGTAACAATTGTTCAGAATTACCCGGAACCTTAAATCCAAAATTTCATGAAAATAAAAAATATAAAAATTTTCCGTAAATACTTATTATTAGCGGCGCCGAAAATTGTATGCTGTGAAAATTTTGTTTGAAATAAAACCTTAACTGTCAAAGTTGTTTAAAATTGTTGTTGTTTAGGCGCAGCCACCTGTGCAAATAATATTTACCGAATTGGAATTGCTTTTGAAGAAAATTTTAACATTTTTAATTTTCATGAAATTTTGGATTTAGGGTTTTTGGACAATTCTGAACAATTATTACTAGTAAAAATTTTCGATAAAAAAATCCCTAAACTGATTTCTTGATTTTTGCCATCGCAGGTTGCCTTGCATTTAAAGAAGACAATTTTTGGGCGTAAATAGAGCAATAAGTATTCTACGTTTGGAAAAAAAATTACTAAAATTGGACTAAAAATAAAAAAGATATGATGGTGTTACACTCTTAAGTGAAACAACTGTATATACATGCTTGTGCAACACCCTCCAACGCCATATAAAGACGGCCAATGTAAAGGTGAAACAGGCATGTATCAAATGAAACAATAAAACAGATCTATATAAACAAGGGGGCGGGGGATAGTTTCAACATTGATCAAATAACTTAAAATAAAAATTAATAATACAATAAAATAAAAGAAAAATAAAAAAATTCAATCAAGAAAGGTGCAGGATCATTGTAATAACTTATTATAAAGACCAGCTCCACAAAGAGTTCATCATTGGGCACACATCTTAAATATTAGGTACTAATTTGACCAATGTTCACGCTAAGACCGAGTGAAATTTTTTTAAAAATATATATACATGCTTGTGCAACACCCTCCAACGCCATATAAAGACGGCCAATGTAAAGGTGAACACAGGCATGTATCAAATGAAACAATAAAACAGATCTATATAAGAAAGGGGGCGGGGGATAGTTTCAACATTTATCAAATAACTTAAAATAAAAACTAATAATACAATAAAATAAAAGAAAAATAAAAAAATTCAATCAAGAAAGATGCAGGATCATTGTAATAACATATTATAAAGACCAGCTCCACAAAGAGTTCATCATTGGGCACACATCTTAAATATTAGGTACTAATTTGACCAATGTTCACGCTAAGGCCGAGTGAAATTTTTTTAAAAATATATATATACATGCTTGTGCAACACCCTCCAACGCCATATAAAGACGGCCAATGTAAAGGTGAACACAGGCATGTATCAAATGAAACAATAAAACAGATCTATATAAGAAAGGAGGCGGGGGATAGTTTCAACATTGATCAAATAACTTAAAATAAAAACTAATAATACAATAAAATAAAAGAAAAATATAAAAATTCAATCAAGAAAGATGCAGGATCATTGTCATAAATTATTATAAATTTTGCTTAAAGTGAGAGAGTCAGTTTTAAAGTTTATAGCGTTAGTGTCTTTTTGTATGTGTATCATCTCCAAAATCAAACGCTTCTTATAGTTGCACTCTTTAGTTATCAAAATCAAAAATGGGTCCTGTGTTTGTAGCATGTTTGGATAAAGCAGTGTCAGTGGTTTTGTTAGATGTTGTACTGTATTTATGTGTATATAAAAATTATTAGTAATTAAAAAAAGATTTAATTTTGTCTAAATTTGCTTTTCGAAATTTTGGATGGAATAATTTAATTCCTTGATCAACAAGGCTATTAAGAACACTTCTTTTATATGTTAAAGGTGTTTCGGAATCGAAGTTTATATATCTATTACAGTTAGTTTCCTTAATATACCTATTTGTGAAAATATAAAGGATGGTTGAAACCCTTACTATGTGGTAGTCCATATTAATGAGGAAATAAAACAAATGACTACGTTTATACCACAAATAATTTATTGTTAAAAATATATATTACTAAGAATATATTCAAACAAACACTACACGACTTAAGTTTCGACTTTTTACGGTCATTGTCAAGTGAGAACAAACAAACAAGAAATTACATTTATACACAAAATTTCTCTTAAATTCGAAACTTAAGTCGTGTAGTGTTTGTTTGAATATATATTCATTAGTAATATATATTTTTAACGATAAATTATTTGTGGTATAAACGTAGTCATTTGTTTTATTTCATCATTTATTTGTGAAAATGTTAATGTTGGTGCGTGTAATTTGTATATTCAAAAATTTTATGGAGTTGTTTGGTTCTGTTTCCAGTGCAAATTGTAAACGTGGGTGATATGAATTGAAAATGTGTGTTATAGTATCTGATTTAGTAATTGGAATAACGTTGAAAACGATTAGATTTGTTATTTTTCCTTATAATATTTTTTGAAATTAGTAATGATGTTTACACATTTAGACCGAATTGAATTTTGAATATCTGGTTCAATTTCATCAATTGCACTTTCAATGCAAGCGATGATATTGTCAATAGTTAAAGATTTACTAGGAATTGAAAATTTAGGACCTAAACTCTAATACTAATTTCACATTTTAAGGGATGTCAAATTATCCAACCACTTTAAGGTACGGTATGTGTATTTGTTTATTAAGGATTTTTTCACTGTGTTGAAAACTTGTTCATAATAATTGTGAAATTGGTCATTAAAGAAACTATCTGCAATATTGTATATGATAAGTATGTGTAAATGTCAGAACGTAATCGAAAGATGTCATTATTCAAACTTTTAAAGAGTATTATAATATCCGAAATACAGAGATTTAACATTTGTTTTTGAAATTTAGATAGATATTGATATTTAAAATCAATTTTGACCCTTCAAAAGTTTGAATAATGACAGCTTTGTCTAAAAATTTTGTAATTATATCACATTTCCTGCATCTTACCAGAAAGATGTTTCTATTTTTAAAAGTGTTTAATTCGCCGACTGACTGCTAACGTTACAAGATAGGTACAATTCTATGTGATTTACAGTCGAGAATTTTTACAATTTATGCTTATATAAATACGCACATAACAGAATAGTTGTATGGATAAATAATACTCATATCGAACTAGGCGGCATCATTACAACAAAACGGGCTGATAAGATGAGGGACCCATAATTTTTTGAATTCAATGAAATATTTACAATTTGCACAGCTTACAATTTTGTAGAAGCAGGTAATAGAGGAGCTTTGCGAGTACTAAATTTTCAAAGAAATTTAAAATTGAATTCATCGGCGCATAAGGAATGCTTAATTCGCTACCTAATCTGACGTAGTCCAATTCAGCGATTCGTACCGAGTCTTTAAAGCTATCGATGCTATCCTGGACTACTTCGGGGGGAATTTCATCTGCTATCACAATACCGTTCGCGAAACATTGAGCTTTATGTTCATCTTTACTAGCGTGTCGGTCTAAACTCGAAATTCCCCCTCGGCGGTTTTGTATCACATCACATATAATACATTGAAACTTATAGCAGTCCTCTGGAACGCATCGAATCCACGACTTATACCTACTGTCGGTAGTCCACGCTGTGGAAAATGGATGTGAATAGTGCCCTTTCTTTTTTTCTCTAATTCCGCGAGCCAATTCAGCGGCACCAGTTTGGTGTCGCCTAGATGCGATATGAGCGTGGAGATTTCAAGTATCCACAATTAAAGCCTTTGTTAGCATTAATACGTTCTTTGTCACACCCGAATGCACCGGCTGAGAGGATTTTTTCCGTGTTGACAGATGTTGCGAGCCACAAGAAACGTTCACGTTTGTCAAGCGATAGTGCGCTAGTCACGATAAAAGTCGCCGGAAAGGAGTAGAAAAGAGACAGGTCGAGCCAGCTAGGTAACAGAGAAGCAGTTAGCTCATATGTCTTCAGCATCTTTGTATAAATCGCCAAATAAGAAGCAACGTGGATTAACGTTGTACGCGTCCGATGAGGAAATGCCGCAAGAATAGAGTTATGCAAATTGTGACGGAATTTTTCTCGACGCATTTCGGAGATTCTCATTATGTCCAAAATTTCAAAGAATTTTGGACGAATCCAAAATTTCAAAGAATTTTGGACATGAGTCCAAAATTCCAAAGAATCATTCCGCTCAAATTGCTGAATTTCGAGGGATTGTGAAAATAGTTAGTTAGCTAGTCGCATAGTTTAACGTAATCAATTTTTCCCAATTATTCAAAATCTTCTAAGGCTTTCCGTAACCGTTTTCAATAATAATTCTTTGAAAATTTTGTACTCGCAAAGCTCCTCTATTACCTGCTTCTACAAAATTGTAAGCTGTGCAAATTGTAAATATTTCATTAAATTCAAAAAATTATGGGTCCCTCTTCTTGTTAGCCCGTTTTGTAATGACGCCGCCTAGTTCAATATGGGCATTATTTACCCATACAACTGTTGTGTTATGTGCGTATTTATATAAGCATAAATTGTAAAAATTCTCGCCTGTAAATCACTTAGAATTGTAACGTGAGCAGTCAGTCGGCGAATTAAACACTTTTAAAATAGAAACATATTTCTGGTAAGATGCAGGAAATGTAATATAATTCTAAAATTTTTAGACAAAGCTGTCATTATTCAAACTTTTTAAGTGTCCAAATTGATTTTAAATATCAATCTATTCTATCTAAAATTCACAAACAATGTTAAATCTCTGTATTTCGGATATTATAATACTCTTGAAAAGTTTGAATAATGACATCTTTCGATGACGTTCTGACATTTACACATACTTATCATACAATATTGCAGATAGTATCTTTAATGACCAATTTCACAATTATGAACAAATTTTCAACACAGTGAAAAAATCATACACAAACTTCCTTAATAAACAAATACAAACACACACCGTACCTTAAAGTGGTTGGATAATTTGACATCCCTTATAATGTGAAATTAGTATTGAGTTTAGGTTGTAAATTTTCATTTCCTAGTAAATCTTTAACTATTGACAATATCATCGCTTGCATTGAAAGTGCAATTGATGAAATTGAACCAGATATTCAAAATTCAATTCGGTCTATTTGTGTAAACATTATTACTAATTTCAAAAAATATTATAAGGAAAATAACAAATCTAATCCAACGTTATTCCAATTACTAAATCAGATACTATAACACACATTTTCAATTCATATCACCCACGTTTACAATTCACACTGGATACAGAAACAAACAACTCCATAAAATTTTTAAATATACAAATTACACACACAAACACTAACATTTTCACAAATAGGTATATTAAAGAAACTAACTGTAATAGATATATAAACTTCCATTCCGAAACACCTTTAACATATAAAAGAAGTGTTGTTAATAGCCTTGTTGATCAAGGAATTAAATTATTCCATCCAAAATTTCGGAAAGCAAATTTAGGCAAAATTAAATCTTTTTTTAATTACTAATAATTTTTATATAAAATTTACAACAGCTGACACATGCAATTTGATAATTGTTGAAATTCAGTGAAATATTAGGAATTCCCAACACCCTATTGTTAATCTCACATCATATTATGCCTTTTAATATGAACAGCACGCAAAATGAGTCTTTTATCGATTTTTTCGAGTATTAAGAAATTTTCTATCAAATTGTTAACAACAAATATTGCTTGCAATCATTCTCCGTTGCATTCATCATTCATTTTAATTTTTGTAGTATTTTTTTCTCATTTTCATTGCGTTTGTAGAAGCGGTAAGCGGTGTACGTGATTTTAATTTGGCGCGAAAATTACTGTGAAACGCGAAACCTGATTGATGTTGCATAGTCGACGTTATCGCGTCTATTTTAAGATAACGAGGCGACCTCCGCCGAACTCGGTTTCGGCACAGCTCGACTGCCGTCCCCACTTTTACCACTTTTAGCCAGCGGCTTGAGGAGAAGCCGCCAGCGGCGTACAGAGGTCATTTTGATTTATCTAGGAATTAATAATTCAAGTTTCACCATGTTTCAGATTACGTTTATAATTATTTTTCTAGAAAATTGGGTATATGTGTAGGCTGCGACATAAATATATTTGTCTCGCTCTTACGCGTACATTTGTTAGTTAGTGTTTTTACCGGTCCTAACCTCTATTATTTATTTATTAAATATTGTTACCGTACATAAAAAAATATTTTAAAAAATCTATCACACAACCGTGGTTATTTTATTTAGTGGTTATCATTCGTTCAAGGTATATACTGATGTTTAAAATTACTATAACCGTCACATATTATATTAATAATTTAAAAAAAGCTTGTTGAATGTGGTTATATTAGTTTTCGATTTTTACATTTATAAAATAAGCCCGCAATACATATATTCGAGTTTGTTCGTAAATTTTTCATTTTGTTTTAATTCTTAGATATGTCAGCATTTCAATCCGAGTATATATTTTTGCCAAGAAATGCCAGGGACTGTTTATATTAAAAAAAAAATTACTTTTTTGAACTTTCACCCTAAATAACTCCCGACCGGATCAACATATCGACTTCAGGTTTGGGTCCAAAATTTTCTTTTTTATGCCCCAACAATATGTATGCAACATTTTACGCGTTTACAGATAAATATGATGAAACATGATGATCTGGGTCACCCTGTATACCTTAAAATGAATTTTAACTTAGTATACTATATAATCCAAGCATCCACGCATCAGTTGTAAAAATACACTACAAATATAAAATTAAATGTGATACTATTTATTATTTGCTAGAATAATCAAAATGACCTCTGTGCGGCGGTTCACATATGAGAGCACTGATGTGTATGCCTTATGGCATTTATCTTTCCTTGTAAATGTTTACCGTTCTTGACTTTGACGAACCGTTAAACTTGTCATTGTCTTGGATTTCACAAACAATAACGAGTCTTAAGGCTTGTTGTTAACTACATCACCATTTGACAATCGTTCGAGAAACCGGCCACAACTCTGCCATAATTAAACAACCGCTGTTGTTATACGGTTTACTTTTAAATTACATTTTGTGGGCCGATCCTTGCTATACTGCAATACAAGGTCAACCCGTGTCGGGAATGGAGCAAGCCCCAAACTCCTAACTGTTTCCAAAAATCAGTTTAATATACTGGTCCCGCATGCGGGACGTATCAGATATTAAGCTGATAAGAACAGATACTACACTTTGATCTTAGCCATAGGCCGAGAAGCGATACGGAATGTAGAAACTGGACTAAAGTCGATATAAAAACGGTAGCGAGTATCTAGGATACTTATTCACGCGCGCCATCTTTGAAACAGTGGCGCATATTGATTATCGAATGCAGCGACATCTGTCATTATATTAAGCAATTAATTGAATATTTCGATAAAAATAATAAGAACCCTATGCCTTGTTTTTAAACTAGGAGGAGTAAATGGAAAAGCCATTGTTACAGTGAAACTGAAACTTACGCGAAACATGTATGGGATATATACAATATACAGGGTGAATCCTAAATGGCGGATAATATTCATAACATCCGATTATGCATCAAAGATGGAGCAATAGAGCCTTATAACAATTTGCTGTGAATCTCATGGATGAAGAGTTATTGGCAGTCTTAAGTTAAATTACGGGTTGCTCATCGTACTATATTTTTTATGAAATAATGTTTTTTAGCTGCAGTATAATCAACAAACGGAATCACCAATCTGTAATTGTAGTCATCATACTCTTGGTTTACATAGAATTTTCATTAGAAGCTTGAACTTTCTGCAATGATTGAGTTTTCCAAATATGTTGCAACAATGTGCAATGCAATTTTCACATTTTTAAATAAACGTAGGCTGTACGTACTTTTTACTTTAAATAATTTGACGTTTAATGACATCTGTGATAATTTGCTGTAAAAAAGGACGTGTTGAATGGTCTGGTTGTTTATTATCTTAATAATTAGCGTCATAGAGTACAGTTTTGTGGAATATGCAGACATGTATTTGATATTAGGAGAATGCCATGGCAATTTGTACGCTGCTGCTAATTTATATGCTGAACGGTATCCAAACAGAAGGCATCCAAACGCTAATGGGTGCGTTCAGCCACTTCCAGCGCTTCCACCGCTGAGCTCCGCTAGCTTTAGCGGTGTCCTAAACGGACTTGCTAACTGTTAGCGCTGGATGTAGCGGTCGCCATTATTTTCAGCGAAAATAAATTTCGCTGGGTTAGTTAGCGGAGAGTGGGGATAAGGAGAATTTCAAATTCAAAATACAGTCGAACACGTAAATCTGTTATGCAGATGTGCACAGACGAAAGAAATGTAATAGGTATCATAAAATACCCTACACGGGGTATTGCGATTATTTATTATATATTCCAGAATTTTTCATTCGTACTTTGGTGTTGGTTAATAGAAGTTCTTTTCGTAAAATTTCGGAAAAATACTGGATAAATCGCAATCGATGCAAATGCAATTTAATAATGATTGTCAGTTATTGTTGAAAATGCAATATTACATTACAGATTAACAATTCAAAAAGGAATTTATAAACAATATATTGCAATCACCTACTGTAGAAGATCCATTAGCTTTAGAAGAAGTTTTTAAGTGGTAAGATAATGCAGGAAAATTATTACTGGAAAATTGTAAATTAGATAAATAATGTTGGGTTATGTATATAAACACACCCATAGTTTATAACGCATGCGTCAACTAAAATAACAGAAATGCCAATTTGCCAGATCCAGCGCTGCCCAAAAGCGCTGAATCGTTTAGCGCTAAATGCTGGAAGTGGCTGAACGCACCCAATGTTATTCGATGACTGGATCAACGAATGCGAGAAACTGGAAGAACTGCACCTAGTCCAACAGCTAACAGAGGCCGTCCTCGTCGAGTATCACCACAGGCTGAAGAAAATATCTTACATGTAGTGGAAAATGAACCAGAACAAAGTACCCGGTCCATTGCCAGAATGTTTGATATTAGCCAAAGAACCGTTCATCGTTTATTACAGCAAAATGGCTTGCACCCGTATCATTATCAGCGAGTCCAGGGATTATTGCCACAAGACTATCAGCAAAGAGTCAGATTTTGTAGATGGCTACTTCGTGAGCAAGAAAGGAATCCTGGTTTTATGGGACGTGTCTTGTGGACTGATGAAAGTACGTTCACCAGAAATGGAACATTTAATATCTATAATATGCACCAATGGAGCGATGAAAATCCCCTTGCATTGTACCAAACTAATCATCAAATTCGGTTTAGTGTTACTGTGTGGGGTGGTATTATTGGTAATAGGCTCATCGGACCACACATTTTGCCTAACAGACTAAACGCGAATAATTTTGTTGAATTTTTAGAAACTGATTTTAAGGATTCATTAGACGATGTGCCACTAGATTTAAGAAGAAATATGTTTTTTCAAATGGACGGAGCACCAGCACATTGGGGAATTCAAACCCGAGAATGGTTAAATCAGGAATTTCCAGAGCGATGGATTGGTCGTGGCAGTGTTGTAATACCTTGGCCACCAAGAAGCCCAGATTTAAACTGCCTAGATTTTTTCTTGTGGGGAACATTAAAAGCATTTGTGTATGAAGTGGAAATTGATACTCAAGAGCAACTTCAGCAACGAATCAATGAAGCAGTTATAATGATTCAACAAAACAATATGCTTGAAAATCTACAGTGTGTTTCACTTAAGAGTGTAACACCCTCATATCGTTTTTATTTTTAGGCCGATTTTAGTAATTTTTTTCCCAAACGTAGAACACTTATTGCTCTATTTAATCCCAAAAAACCAATTGTCTTCTTTAAATGCAAAGCAACTTGCGATGGCAAAATAAGTGGAAAAAATCAAGAAATCACTTTAGGGATTTTTTTATCGAAAAATTTTACTAGTAATAATTGTTCAGAATTGCCCAAAAACACTAAATCCAAAATTTCATGAAAATTAAAAATGTTAAAATTTTCTTCAAAAGCAATTCCCAATCGGTTAATATTATTTGCAGAGGTGGCTGCGCCTAAACAACAACAACTTTAAACAACTTTGACAGTTCAGGTTTTATTTCAAACAAAATTTTCACAGCATACTTTCTTCGGCGCAGCTAATAATAAGTATTTACGGATTTTTACGGAAAATTTTAACATTTTTAATTTTCATGAAATTTTGGATTTAGGGTTTTTGGGCAATTCTGATCAATTATTAGTAAAAGTAAGCAGGTTGCTTTGCTTTTAAAGAAGACAATTGATTTTTTGGGAGTAAATAGAGCAATGAGTATTCTACGTTTGGGAAAAAAAATACTAAAATCGGACTAACAATAAAAAAGATATGATGGTGTTACACTCTTAAGTGAAACACACTGTAGAACAGAACATAATACGTAGGTGTATGAAATGCATAGAGGTTGGGGTAGCCACTTTGAGCACTTATTGTAATTTCAAATGTATTTACAAAATAAAAAGCTTATGGCGTAATCGATATTTCCTTACTAGTTATGTGCTGTTAATCTCAAAATGCAAACAGCACATTAAAATTAGAATATTAATGTGAAAGAAGTTTAGTATGCATTTGTACATACGTTTTCCATAGGTTCCTAATTAAATCAAGTGCGTTGTTATGTGAATCGCAGGAGACAACACTCAGATTAGTACGACTTGCCACACAGTGTTGCCTAATTTGTAAAACTTTAATGAAGAATTCTTCAAAAACTAAATGGTTCCGAGCAAAACGCTTGTAAATTTTTTGCTCAGTTTTTGATGCAGAATCACGTGATGTAAATATTATCCGCCATTTAGGATTCACCCTGTATATACCTAAAAATATACACTATGTTATAAGGACATGAAACAACTAGTTCTGAAAAGAACCGATTTATTTACTTTTGGAATTACGGAAAAAGAAATTACGAGCACAAAACATAGATATATAAGTAAAAGATACAGTTATACCGGGTAAACGAATGTCCGTTTTAAAAAAACATATCAACGAAATTGGTACATCTCTCCATTTCTTTTTATATTTAATTAAACGCATTTTTCATCCTTTGAATCATATTACCCGTATGTCGCATACGAATCGGTGGTGATTAAACAGACACGAATACATGTACACGAATACAGTCAGGCGATCGACGACGCATGCCCCGCTGTTAATTTGAACTGCCAAATTATTAAAAATTTTAATTTAAATACCAATAAGGTATTTAATATTAAATAATTGTTTGTGAGCAATAAACTACTTTATTATGAGATCCTGTATTGTTTGTTCCATTCCCTAAAATCCCTACACGAGCGAAGAAATATCGTTTCATCGGTGTGTATAATTAAATTAGTTTTTAAATAATAATAATTACGTATGCTTATAAAACCCCTTCTAGTTTTCCTAAACATGAATCATTGAAGAATACACGGAATACATTGCTAAATCGAAGAAGCATTTAAAAAAGTAAAAGATGCCATTATTTGTTCTCAACATTTTCAATTATCTGATAACACGATTACCTCAGAAAATCCTATTGAAAGAATCTGTTCCGTCAGAAATGTTAACTTTAAATAAAATATCCGATAATCTCCCGAATCTCAAAAATACACTTCCATATCCCAGGTAATAATACAGACACTGCAAATTTGTGCAATTCTAATTTTAATAGTCGTAAAGCAAAGCGTCATATAATAGTAGATTATACCAAGAGTCAATAATGATAGCTATTATTCCCGAGGAAAAGTATTTACGAACCGAGCGCGCAGCGCGAGGGAGTAACACTCCGAGGGAATAATAGCCATTATGGCGAGTAGTATACTCTACTTTATCTACGGCTAAAATATATAAATTTGATATTTTTAATTAACAACTTAGTTATGGTTGTGAACCATCAATCACAATGACACTTTTGAGTTTGTGTATTTTGTTTCTATGGTATTATTTAATTTGAGAAATTTTGTGATTGGAGAGCAAGAGGGAATAATGACTATTAATCCCTCGTCATTATTCCCTAATAGAATATTATATGGCATTATTGTTCAAAAAACACAAATATAATACTTCTATTATATACTAGTCGTAGATAAATATGATAAGGACATATGTTGATGGACAAAAACAGCAAATAAAAAAGTTAAAAACTGAAAACACCAAATTAATCATAAAAATAAATATTCTAGAAAATTTGAAAAAATTTGCACCTTGTTGAAAAAATTTATTAGCTGAAGAAAGTCATGAAACTGTAATGGTACATATTGCTTAATAACATTTTTTAACATAATTTCTAAATTGTTATATTTAAATGTTAGGACTCTGTACCAGATGCCATAAAAGACATTTTAATGAGGCAGTTGGCTTCAAAAAATGCTAAATTTACGCCAGAACTCAGGACATTTGCTCTAACTGTAAATTTTTATTCGCCTAGGGCATACAGTTATGTGAGATATACCTTTAGTAATCTTTTACCACATCCTGCTACCATTAATAAATGGTATTCAGCAGTAAATGGTGACCCAGGATTTACAGAAGAAGCTTTTGAAGCTATTAAATGGAGAGTTGCTAATTGTAATGATTCAAAAACAATTATGGTTAATTTGGTGCTTGATGAAATGGCAATTAGGCAGAGAATAGAGTACAGTGGCGACAAATTTCATGGGTACGTTGAATTAGGTATTAGAAACGATCGAGATTATGTCAACACTTCAGAAGCCACAAATGCCTTAGTGATAATGGCAGTTGCTTTGAATGAAAATTGGAAAGTACCAGTGGGTTATTTTCTTATCAAAAGTCTAAGAGCGTAGGAAAGAGCTGACGTACTAAATCGTTGTTTGACACGATTACAAGATACTGGTGCAAAGTGCCATTCCATCCCGTTCGATGGAGCATCTGTTAATATATCGATGTGTAAAATATTGGGTGCTAATTACGGTTTTGAACATTTCAAACCGTATTTTCCACATCCAGTTACAAATAAGCCTGTCTACACATTTTATGACGCATGCCATCTGCTAAAATTATGTAGAAATGCTTTTGGTGACAAAGAAGTCTTCTATGATTTAAATAATTTTTGAATTCAGTGGAAATATATCAAACAATTAGTTGAGTTGCAACAAACAGAAGGTTTAAGAGCTGCAAATAAACTGACATGATAATTATCAAAATGAGATTATGAAACTGTTCCTAGCTGCATAGACCCTGAGCGCGTGTTGCAAGTAGCTAATGCTTTTGCAAAAGAGTGGCAAAAGGATTTGAAAATTGCGAAGCAACTGCAAACTTTTGTTTAATATTTAATAATTTGTTTGATATTTTAAACTGCAAAAACAAATATTCAAAGGGAGAATTTTGTCAACCCATTAATAATTCCAATTGTGAATTTTTGAAAGTATTTAAAATCGCACTATAAATTTGAATATATTTTAAGCTTGAAGTTAAGTCAAGACCACTTGAAAACATTTTTTAGTGCAGTAAGAACTCGTTCTGGATTCAATAACAACCCATCCTGCCTTCAATTTAAAGCCGCAAGAGGCTAATAGTAAAACATGAAATTAGTGGTTCAAAATACGATAATTGCAGTATATTAGATGCTGCCAGCATATTACACGTTTTTAGCGATACAAAATCGAAAACAACTGATACAATTCTTGATGAAGATCTTGCAGAATTTGAATTAAAATTAAATTTGGAACATGATGCTACCTTTTTTACTCGATTGTCTCTGTCCCAGTTTATTGAAGATGTTGTAGTTTACATATCAGGTTTCGTCATTAAAAAAGTAAAACCGATTATTACTTGTCACATTTGCTGCTCATAACTATTATTTTTAACTTCCAATTAAAAAATCTAATTTAAATATTAGTATAAATAATTTTAATAATCTTTTATTTAAGAATTAGTTAACAAGTAGTGAATATAATTCCAACTTAATAAAATTAAAAAAACCGACGCAAGCTAATTTTGCCTAGTAAAGATGTTATTCTGCTTTGTTTACAATTAGAAGGAGCTCTCAAGATTACAGACAACGCTAAATTACTAACAAAAAATAATCTGAAGGAATTACTAACACTAGAAGCTATACGAAACTTACCAGATTTATTTGGTGATGAAATGATGGTCAACCATAGAAAAAAACAATGGACAATCATCGTATACAACTGATTAAATTACAATCAACAATCTATTTAAATGTTTAAATCTTATTTAGAAATGAATAATTATTGTTCAATAAATATTTCAAATATCTTGTTGTCAGTGTTGTTCATTAATTTAATCACAGAATTTGTTCCCAACTCCAAAATTTCACCAAATTTTAGTTTTTTCTCATCATCGATGCAAACTTAATTTCAGTTTCAGTTTCATCCCTTTTTAATCTTTTATCAGCTTGCTGCATTGTGAAAATTGAAAGTTGTGACAAAGTAACACTTTTTTCCAGTAAGTTTATAAAATTAAAGTTGAGTCTTTGCAGAATAGTGGCAATATAAAATTAGCAAGCTAAAAGGAAATAAAAATTGAGGTTAGAATCCTTTGCACACATTTTACCTATCACCATTATTGATAAGTATCTTTCTTGATGATTGTAATTTCGAACTTTTCACTTTTCACTTTTTTGTCATTGAACCAATAATATGAGAATAAAGACACGCTGTTATTTTTTCTGTTTAAATTTGATAGTAAAAGCTATAAACGTAAAATTTTTAGCGTGCTCTGATTGGTGCTTTGCTAACAAGGATTAGCGCTAATTAAATACTTGCAGGTGATGAGAGCGATGGCTATAGATTGTATGTCTTGATGAACTATTACAATGCATGGCTATATCTGTTACTTATAACGTGCGTTCAAGAAAAATCCTAAATTAGGAGGGCTCTGAAATTCAATTGGTGTTTAAAGATTCTTTAGCCACAACCAAAAGAAACTACAATAATGCCAGTATTGACAGATAAGATTCTAATCTCAAAAAACAAGTTATATGGGTGTTTCTACGTTAATAGGTACTATCGACGGCTACATTATCATATATATATTTGAAAATTTGTGGAAATATCAAACGTGTTTAATAATAAATAAAGTATACTTTTTTAACAATAAATTGCAATACCTAAATTACCTTAGTTTAGTCATAACTTCATGTTTACCTAGAAAAAAGTATCTACCCTGGCCTGTCCCTTTACTATTCTGTAACAAAATCTTTGAAATTTAACACATTACTAATTCATTAAACATCTATTCGTTATTTATTACATAAAGTAGTATACATAACAATGATAGTCATTTAAATAAACTTTCAAATTACTTTTATATTCTATTAAAAAAAATTACACAGTTTTTGTCCCTCGTATTTTAAGTCTCCTCCCCTGCACATTTTTCGACCGTTTAAAAATGCCGCTAAAATGCGTCGATGCTGCAAATTTAAATAGCTGAGTGTAGTGCGTTCAGCCACTTCCAGCGCTGAACTCCGCTAGCTTTAGCGGTGTCCTAAACGGACTTGCTAACTGTTAGCGCTGAATGTAGCGGTCGCCATTATTTTCAGCGAAAATAAATTTCGCTGGGTTAGTTAGCGGAGAGTGGGGTAAGGAGAATTTCAAATTCAAAATACAGTCGAACACGTAAATCTGTTATGCAGATGTGCACAGACGAAAGAAATGTAATAGGTATCATAAAATACCCTACACGGGGTATTGCGATTATTTATTTATCCTAAATCTTTCATTCGTACTTTGGTGTTGGGTAATAGAAGTTCTTTTTTTTCGTAAAATTTCGGAAAAATACTGGATAAATCGCAATCGGTGCAATTTAATAATGATGGTCAGTTATTAAATGTTCCAATTAATTTAGTCCCAAGGATATTTGAAAGTGCGTTGTTTATTTATATGTTGAAAGTGCAATATTACATTACAGATGAACAATTGAAAAAGGAATTTATAAACACTATATTGCAATCACCTACTGCATCCATTAGCTTTAGAATATATTGCAGTAAAATTATTAGTGGAAAATTGCGAATTAGATAAATAAAGTTAGGTTATGTATCTAAACACAGAACACACCCATAATTTATAACGCATGCGTCAACTAAAATAACAGAAATGCCAATTTGCCAGATCCAGCGCTGCCCAAAAGCGCTGAATCGTTTAGCGCTAAATGCTAGAAGTGGCTGAACGCACCCTTTGGGTTGCGAAGTAAATTTAACAATGAAAATCGCGCGAGCCACTAGCGTACTCTTATTGGGCCGATAATTCAACCACACCACTCGAGTCGTTCGCACGTGTCAGTGATTGATGTATCTCCCCTGGTGAGTTTTATTCGCTTGTTATTTGTGGTATAAGTTTGTTTGTAATATTTATTTATTTTAATTTCAGTATAATTTACTGTGTTAGTTTGTTTTTTCGTTACAATACATATTTTTCGGATTGTGCTATTTTTTCAATGAAAACATCTCTCCCCTGCCGTATTTCCCCTGCTTCATCATATGCCAGGGTAAAGATTTTGCGTCCAGGGTAGATAAGGAAGTGAGATATTACTTCTTTCTTAGTATTTCACGTATATTATTTTACGTTAAACCAACACCTATGCTATTATTCATGTTGACTTTAGTGAAAATTATCAAACCAAATACGCTGAAGAAGTGCAATCGTTCCATTTCGGAGGGTCGAGAGAGCAGCTTAGCATGCATACGGTCGTGGTTTACACCAAAGCAAATAATGGAGAGTTACAATGCTCCTGTTATTGCACGTTATCAAAAAAATTGTCACATTCACCACCAGCAATTTGGGCATATTTACAGCCTATACTCGACAGCCTTCCCGCACAAATCGAAAACTTGCATTTCCTAAGTGATGGACCGGTCACACAGTACCGTAATAAACTAATGTTTTATGCACTGGCAACAAAATTGCAAGAATTTTACTTAAATGTTGTAAAATTCACGTGGAATTACCACGCAGCCGGTCACGACAAGGGCGGGCCTGATGGAGTAGGTGCGACGTGCAAAAGGACTGCAGATAGACTTGTTGAAGCTCGGAATGACATTTCGTCGCTGGAAGATTTAACGAACGCCCTCCAGAAAAATTGTCCTAATGTAAAAGTGATTAATCGATGACGAAGAAGAGGAGGAACTTAATGAAAAAAATGTAAAAAGTTTCTCAGGCACTATGAAGAGCTTAAGCTGTTTCTGTGATCTTGAAATATGCAATCATTTTGTGGTCGGCACTTTGGATGTTGCTTCCATGAATACCAAACCGCGCCTTAATGCTGATAATGTATATGGGCCTGATCTCAATTGTTATATTTTTTAATTTATTTTTTAATTTATAAGTAGAAGTTCTTATTTAAAGTTTTTATTGGAGCATTGATGAATTAAATAATTTACTTTTTTCGACTACGTTTATGTAAGCAGATACTAAGTATTTTTGTTTTCTAAGTTACATAAAAGAAGACTATATGGAAATTTAAGACTAATTTTTATTTTGTTTTAAACTATCACCAAATAGTGAAGAATTAAAGCTGATCCTTACGAAAATAAGGTTAGTTTTCAATTTATCTTTCCCTTGTAAAGTAAGGTATCCTGTCCCGGCCTTCATGTCTTTACCCAGTGTAGAGTATCTCCCCTGGTCACTTAAAATACCGGTAAAAGTAGATTACTTGACTGGCCATTATTAAACATGCATTCGAACTACCTGATTAAATACGATTATATTGAAAAAGTTATTATTTTAAATATTTTTATCACGCCGCCATTCCTATTATCAGATAACCTCTTAACGTAGAATGACCCATATATTCTTCATGGAAATCTGTAAAGCTCTCAGAAATGAATGATGCCAAACATCATCAATTTTTTGCCCTATTCGGTAATAACATTCCAATAATTTTACTTTCTACTCTGTTGTGATAACCATTTTTAATTAATAAAGCAGTTTCACTTTTGACGTCTTGTTAAAATTAAATTGACATTTTGGTTGTGGCTAATGGTTATTTATGTACCATCGCGCTCAAAAGTATCTGGGACAGCAAAATTTCGGCTGTGTGCATTGGTTAGGTGCACATCAGAATTTAAAATAGTAAGCTATGAAAAAATAATGTCAAAGTGACAATTTTCTAAAAACGTCAGTTTTTTAAAATGTCGCGCCTTAATAATATGCAAAAGGCAGTAATAACAACTCGTTTAAGTAAGTTGTAAATCATCGTAGTACCTACGTCATCAAAGCTTTCGGCCTGCAATACGATGCCGGTGGTATTTAATTTATAATTATATTTCAAATAATCCAATTTACACAACTAAGTGGAAGTGTCTAGGGGAACGTTTGAATTTTGAAAGTGTCTACAGACACATGCTGTCCCAGATACTTTTGAGCACGATAGTATCTAGTGCGCGAAATTATACTCGAATGATTTTTTGTCTCGGCTACCACCTGGACAAAAAATTCATTTTCACGTACCAAACAAATTTCGCGCACGAGTTGCATACAATATTTTTTCTGCAGACTTAATCTGAAATAACGAAAATAATTAAGTAAAATCATAATGACATTCAAACAAAGATTTATTCTATCGTATTTAGTTTCTTTGTTACTATGGAAACAAAATTTTACAAATATTGACATTTGTCAGATATCTTTTCCTAAACAAGTTTGGTCGGCGTCATTTTTTAGAAAACCTATTTTTAAATGACGGAAATGGAAGAAGATATATTGTTTGATATTACTGAAGTGGCTAATAATGTAATTGCTAACCTATTACCCGAAAAATCAAAACCACAATATGAAAATGCGTACAAACATTTATGGCGACCATATTAATGATGCAATAAGAGTGCTGCAAATTACTTTCTTCCATTGAATTGTATTACTATCTGTAGAGAATTAGTTATGATCTCCGGAGATCCTACGAAGGTCTCAACGATTCCTAGTGTGAAAAAGTGTAGAAAATATGAAACCGTTGGCATCACGTGCTCTTTTTTGCTCCATTGGTCAAAAACACGCATTGTTTGAAGCAGTGTTATGTCGCCTCGGTCGAAGCCTCGTGGGATTAGTGCCGCGGGGCGGTGCAGACCTTTTCTTTTGTGTAGATATACCTGGGGACCGTTAGAAATGTATCCGATGTAATATGCATGGTGCCCAATTTCAATTTCATTAGACTGGCACTACTGAATATCAGCATGAAACTAAATAATTATAATTTCTAAATTCAAGAAAGTAAGTAAAATTTCTGCATTTGCAATGATAGGATCCAAGACGGAGGTTGTGCAGTGGACACGACAGCAACTGTTTGACGCCATGCATGAGGAATGGGACAAAAATCTTGATACCCTAATCGAAATTTTAGGCGTTAAACTGCTTAATAAAGCAGCACACTCCTTCCATATCGAAGATCGTTCGCGACAGGCGTTGAAAAAAGTCATTTGCAATTTGAAAATGAAATGGCGAAATGCTTGCCGCAATGAGGATCGTTTTCTAAAAATGAACAAAAGCTGGTTGGATGACTCGACAAGCGTTACGGTAAATATTAATTATATAGAAATTAACATAAGTGTATCAGTATATGGAGTAACTAATTTAATTATTTATGAGACAAGGTCGTCTTCCCGGACCAAGAAGCGAGTGCAAATGATAGTGTGGATTCCACAAAATCAAGAAACAGTGGTGGGCGTCCCCAAACTTCTTTTCTCGAATCCAGCGACCGTTCAAAGCGGAGGAAAGCGCAGAAATTGCGTGAGAGTTACAGCGCGGACGAGCTCTCTTACGCTACCAAAATGGTCCTGCGCGAATCTGGAGCTGTCTCAGCAGCTAAAGTCGTCGACGATGTAACCTCCGAATCTCCAACGCGAGCAGTGAAGTACATATGTGCTTTGCAAAAAGTCTCTAAAACGGAAACAAAAATGTCCCCAAACACTGCTTTAGCCCTCGTTCTTGATTCAAAATTAACTAAGTCGCAGTATATGAATATCAGGCATACCACACAATTATGCAGTGTACAGTTTTTCCAAGTTACAATTCCGTTTTGGAGGCCAACAAATATTGTTATCCACCAAATATTTCTATTTTTCAAGACTGCGCCGAGGTTAAATTACAATCTCTTCTGCACCACACGAGTGAACGAATTTTTCAAATTAAAAACGTTGTTTTAGATTTGATGAGCGGCAATGTACTTCAAAATTTGATACTCATCGTTAAGTGGGGGTTCGACGGAAGTTCGGGACAAAAGGAGTACAAACAAAAATTTTCCGAAGAAGGTAGCTCCGATTCAAGTGTTTTCTTGACTTCCCTCGTTCCCTTACAACTTATTGGCTACGACGGAGATGAGAATTCAGAAACTGTCATTTGGAAAAACCCCTGGCCTTCTTCTCCATGGTATTGTCGACCGATTCGACTTCAATTCAAACGCGAAACAATCGATGATCGAGGAAAAGCGCGTCATCGACGATCAAATTGCAACACTTCAACCTTTACAGGTCATGATTGACGGCAAAAATTGCAAAGTGAATTACAAATTAACTTTCACCATGATAGATGGAAAGGTTTGCAATGCTGTAACTGGTACGAAGTCCTCAATGAGGTGTTACATTTGCGATGCAACGTCAAAACAATTTAACGATCTGCAGGCTATGCGACAGATAAAAGTCGACGATTCAAAATTGATATACGGATTATCAACTTTGCATTGTTGGATACGATTTTTCGAATGTTTACTGCATGTTGGGTACAAACTGAAAAACGAAAAATGGCAGTCCCATGGCGAAGAAGCTAAAAATGCTTTGAAAGAACGTAAAAGTTCCATTCAGAAAGAGTTCAAAGACGAACTGCACCTCCTCATAGATCGACCAAAGCAAGGCATGGGCAACTCGAATGACGGCAATACGGCTCGGCGTTTTTTTGAAAATACTCGCACTTCTGCTCGCATTCTTGGGGTCGATGTTGAGTTAGTGAAAAGATTTCATGTCATTTTGCAAGTTATTTCGAGCGGGTTCAACGTCAAGGTAGATTCGTTTGGAAAATATTGCAACGAGACTGCTGATAGATTCGTTGAATTATACCCATGGCATTGTATGCCCACAACCGTACATAAGGTACTCATGCATGGCCCACGGATTGTTGAATTAGCCAGTCTGCCAATAGAACAGCTCTCTGAAGAAGCTCAGCAGTCACGAAATAAAGATATACGGAATTACCGCGAACATAACGCACGAAAATGCTCCAGAGAAAAGACAATTGAAGACATTTTTCTCCGACTTCTAGCTTCTTCAGACCCGCTTATTTCGAGTTTGCGAAAGGCACCTCCCAAAATGGGAAAAAGTTTGTTTCCTGAAGCGATCGCGCTTCCAACTTATCAAAAATTCAGTTTTGGAAGAGCCGACGCAGACGACGTCATTGATCAAAATGACGTCGATGATGAGAATTCCGATAGCGATTAATATGTAAATATCTTCGAAAACTATGTCATTTTGTTTTATAAGAAATAATTTGTACGAATTAAAGAAATTAATGTACAAAATATAATTTTCACAAAAATTGCACCATATTTCACGAAATATATCCGCCATTTCAAGTCCGCCATATTGAATTTCGCATTTTTACATTCATTTTCGGAATCAGTGACCCAAAAAACGTTAATAGTATGAATTTCAGCAAAATCGAACAATTTTTCGCGAAAGATGTCCCCCATTTTGGGTCCGCCATTTTGAATTTCGCATTTTTGCATTCATTTTCGGAATCAGCGACCCATAAAACCATATGTGCAGGAATACTAGCAATTTTCACTAAGAAGCATTTGAGTTATTGAGTTTTGACCAGGAATTCGGGCTTTCGGACCACTGTGCGTCTGTCGAAAATTAGTATATTATGTAACAAGCACAAAATGATGCACATTTTGCACGAGTTTGAAAGTTTGCGACACCAGCCGCAGGCGAGTGTTGCAATTCAAACGAGTGCAAAATTGCTATTTTGTGCGAGTTGCATACTATACTTTTTCTACGACAACGACAATTATAAAAATAGATACAAATAAATATGCAAATATTTTATTTATTGCTTTGGATCTATGAAAATACGAAATTACCTATTCATTAGCAGAGCCCGGATAGCAGTACCCAACCAATTAAGAAGAAGAACTATGAAATAACTTCCTACCTACGTATTTTATTTATTAAAGTTACATGTGCAATTATTGAAAATAATTGTAGTAAAAGTAGCGGGAGTAGAAATCAGTTTCTCCGTTGTCAAAATAGTGATAGAGGTGGAATATTATTCCCTAGGGAATAATATTCACATTTTCTCCCTAGGGAGTTTAGATTATATTCTGTTATCACTAATCACAAATTTCATTTCTGGAATTTTATTTATTAATGTTTATAGTAAATGATACGAACAATTATTAAAATTAACGTTTGCTGGCAATTCACACAAAACATTTTCGTTCTCAGTTTTTTGATTGACACACATGCTCGAAGTTGCACTTTGTAGGACTTGGTTTGCAATATTTGTTTTATTTTGAACATAAATCATTTAAACCAATCATGGTTTAAATATTAAGTTTCATCATCATCATCGATCTCCAATTCACAAGAGGGTCTGTGAAAAAAAAAAAACGTTCGAAGAAAACCTACACCCAGAAATATAATATCCAGTGGGAGAAGGATGATCAATTCAAAGGATGGCTCCAAAGTAGCAAGAACGGACCAACTTTTGCTCACTATAAGTCTTGCAATAAAGACTTTGTCTGTGGTAAATCAGAAATTATAAAATATTCGCTGGGAACATTGCATACCAAATTTGTGAAGTCTGTACGTACGCAGCAATCGTTAACTGAAATGCTTTCATTTTCAAAAAATATTAGTTTGGAAAAAAATTAAAACTGCTGAAATTAGAGTTACTGCCTGGGCCGTCGAACATAACAATGCTTTTAATGCATTAGATCATTTATCAGAAATTATTAGAACTTCATTTTACTAATTCAATTCACTAATAATCAAACAAAAGCCACTGCAATTATTAACAATTTATTAGGTTTTCAAAAGACAATAAAATTGTTACTAACAAAAAAATCGTTAATTGTTGATTAATCAATTGATAAAAGCATAATTAAACATTTAGCTTTGGTAGCAAGAGTATTTGACAGCTATAAAATAAATGATTTTTTTTTGGGTTTGTTACCATTCCCTAGTGGCACTGCAGCAGCTCTTTATACAACAATTGTTTAATATTTTGATAACATTGATTATAAAAAAAAAACTAATTAGGATTTGCTTCTGATGGAGCTAGTGCAATGATGGGAATACATAATTCTCTGTCCACAAAATTAAATCATGACATTCCTAACTTATTTAGTATGAAGTGTATTTGTCACTCGTTTAGTCTTTGTGCCAATTATGCTTGTGAAAATTACCTGAAAGTATAGAAAAAGTCACGATATTCATACATATTTACAAAATAGCTATAAGAGGCAAGCTGAATTCACGGAATTTCAAGAATTTGTTTTAGTTAAAACCACACAAAATTTTGCAACCAGCACAAACTAGGTGGTTATCATTATTGGCCGTTATTAAAAGATTATTAGAACAATATAATGCCCTAACATTATATTTTATAAACGTTCATTTAACAGAAAAAACTATATCTACACAAAATATCTTAGATGGTCTTAGGAATTAATCCATCAGTTAAATTAATTATACTTACATTTCTTAGATTTCATTTTACCATTTTTTGCCAACTTAAATATTGAAATGCAATCTGAACATATAAAAATTCATACTTTATATAGAATATAAAAATCCTCATCAGTTTGTGGAAATAGAGGATATGTATTTGGGAGCTTTCGTAACCGCCACTATTAAAAACAAATCACATGGGCTGACCGATGAAGAGTTGTTGAATTTTAGGAAAAATTGTTTAAATTTTCTTATTGAAAGTTGCCAACAAATATATAAGAGATTTGACTTTAAAAATAAATCCGTTGTCATATTAAAAGAGTTGGTTATAAATTCACCAAGCGATGTTTTATCAGAAGAAGATATGTCAATCGTACCGTTAGCTGGTACCAAACAACGAATTAAATGACATTGACAGTGAATGGAGAGTTTACGGAATATCGACTTAACCGGCTTTGAAAATTTAAATATAGTGGAATTTTGTGTAAAAATTTCCAAATTAAAATTGGGCGATGAGTCGCACTTATGCCCATCATTATCCCGATTTGTATTTAATCCCTTTATCTTACCACATTCAAGTGCAACTGTGGAACGTGTATTTTCGCAAATAAACTTAAATAAAACAAAAATTCGAAATAAATTATCGACAGAGACGGGGATTATGCATACTAAAGTTCTAATGAAAACTGGTAACTGCTATGACTTTGAAATAAATAACGAATTGTTAAAGCAATTTGATTCTAGAATCTACAAAAAAGGAACATAATTTCATAATTATTGTTTATTTTTATTTATTTAAGATTTTGTTTTTATATGTATACATTTATATCTGTTTTATATTTGTTTTTTTAATTTTAATTTTCAGTAGTATTAAATAAAATTATTTAAATAAGTTTGTCTTTTTTGCCGGGAACACTATATACACATTTGTAATGCGTGTGGTCTAGGGAAATTTTAGATAAAAGTCTAGGGAAATAAAATAAAGTCAACTGGCCACACTGGGTACCGTAAATAAGTAAATAATATAAGTTATCGCTGCTGCGAACGTCAAATGCTATTTTTCTAGAATTCAGTACTTCCATAACCTGCAAAGTGGAAATATGAGTGAGCAAAAACTGCACCGAAAAAAATATACTGAAAAGGAGAAGAATGTGGCTATCAATATAATAAAAAAGTAAGTATAAATAAAGTTAAATAATTTCTTGCTGCAGTTTTTTATCTTCCATGGAGATAGTGCTTTCGAATTTCATAAGCTGTCCTGATTTTTAAACCATATGATATTCCGAAGATGTTATTCCTTATTTTTTCCTTTATATGATTATCCATCCTCTAGATATCGGAGCGTAATTGAAAACAAGCCACAGATGGGGGTTCGGCGGGAAGCCGAAAAGAGGCCTGGCAAATTCCGACTATACGATTCAGGTAAATCATAATGGGCTCTTTGCAACACTGGTTGCCGACACCTTGGTGTTTTCGTTTCGTTTCTAAATTCCCCGACTGTACATGTACTATCGTGGACAGCATGTGTCTGTAGACACTTTCAAAATTCAAACGTTCCCCTAGACACTTGCACTTAGTTGTGTAAATTGGATTATTTGAAATTATTATTTTGCATATTATTAAGGCGCGGCATTTTAAAAAACTGACGTTTTTAGAAAATTGTCATCTGTAATGTCACGAGTGTTTGTAAAATTATCATTTTTGGTGTCTCATTATTTTGGTTCAAAATGTGTTGCCTAGTAATAACCCGAGCGGTCACGCGAAGGTTATTACTAATTTCGTTCTGTCAAGGTGTCGAATTGAAGATAATTTTATAAACACGAAGGACATTCGGATGATTATTACCCGAAAAAAGCAAAACATTATTTATTATAATAATTATTGATGGTACAATTATTATAATATACATTTGATGGTGTAAAGCGTGACATGGTTGACGTTTCTTAATGTCTCAATTTAGCTCGTTACGTCAACAAGCATAATTATCGCGGTAATTTCCCTCTTCCCAGGGTTGTTATCGGTTATTAATGTTCATTGAATTGAGAAAAGCCATTGCAATGCTGTAATATGATTGGTTAATTTTACATGAGGGTAATAATCGCGGTAATTTCCCTCTTCCCAGGGTTGTTATCGGTTATTAATGTTCATTGAATTGAGAAAAGCCATTGCAATGCTGTAATATGATTGGTTAATTTTACATGAGGGTAATAATTAGTGATGGGAATAATCGAGATGCGATACACGAATTAGTCGATTATTAAAATCTCTCGAGATAATCGACTATGCTCTCGGAAAATTAGTACTACTAATTAGTAGTCGTCCGCCGGCCGGCGGCCACGCAATATGTGCGAGCGCGGCCGAGAAGAGACGCTCGATATCTCGGGATCGACTGCACTCCGAAAATTAGTATTACTAAATTAGTTGTTCATGGAATGTGTGCGCGGAACCGAGAAGCTCAATTTCTCGAGATATTTTAGCGCATTGTATCTCGGAGTATTCCCACCACTAAATATTAGTAGTTGTTCGAGCGTCGAGATATTTTATTTTAACATTGGACTAATTCGATTATGGCAACTAACATTACTCGAATCGCTACGCGAAATTATGACCGATTCTCTTTCAATTATTTTTTGTAGCCTCGATGGATCGCCATTGTTGGATTCAAAAATACAATAATTTAAATAATTACAATCATGTTGATGATATTGCGGTAGTAAATAAAACGCTTCAAAATTTACAATAATATTTATAAACTGCCACAATAATATATAAAAAATATTAGCAAATAACAACAAAAGTATAATTCTCAATAAAAACAAAGGTACCTATATAATAACTCTCGATTAAACAATAATAATAAAAATTAAAAAAAACAAATTTATAAAAACAATTAGTCAAAATAATTAATAGAATAAAATGGAAACTATTCATAACAACTCCAATGTGCTATTAAGAAATATGATTTGATCTAAATTTTTAGACGATAATCTGTTTCGACGTAAATTTATAAGTTGCCCGGCTTTAGAAAACACACGTTCTGAAGGCACTGACGTAGCTGTGATTGACAAATATTTAATTTGCCAATTATTACTGTGATGTTTGCAATGTTCCAGCGGATTTTGTTGTCTGTCAAGATAAGGCATTTCCATATATTGGTTTAAAAGTATTGAGGCAGTGGATAAGGGTGTTGTGGCATTTTTCTTTTTTGCAACTGCTTCGTCAAATTGCGCCCATAATGATGTTCTCAGTTGATTTGACTCTTTGTCAGAGTGCGTGTCTGCAGTTGTAGCTGAAGCTTCTGGTATTTCTATACTTTGTTGTGAATCACTTATAATTGTTCTTAATTCTTCATTAATAAGACTTTGGGCGTTTTCTGCATTTTCTTCGTTTCCAAAACCAGCTTTCTTAAATCTAGGGTCTAGGAATACTGCTTTTGCAACTGTTGGATTTGTTTCCAGAGACTCCAATCTTCTAGAAACAATCTCTATCAACGATTGTTTTAGCTTCTTTCCACATTCAGTTTTAGGAAGCGTATTTTTTAAAGCTACCTGGAGTCCTTTTATTAATGGAATTATCATAGACATGGTGGGATATTTCTCGCCTGATAATTCAATGGTCATGCTTTCAATGAACTTTAAAATAGGAATAATGTCGTTTATCACGCTCCATTCTGACACGTTCAAAAATTCTGGTGCAGTTGGTAATGTTGTTACTACGGCAGATAAAGGCACCTTCACACTCTTTAATCTTTCAAGCATAATCAAAGTCGAGTTCCACCTTGTTTTTACTTCCTGTTTCACCTTAATTTGCGGCAAACCCATTTGAATCTGCATTTGCCTTAATTTTTCACTAGCCCTGACGCTGTGCTTGAAGTGTCCAACCAACGCTCTACATTTTGGCAATATATTTTTAAGTCTCGAATTCCCATTTATAGCCTCCGTAGCAATTAAATTCAAAGTATGGGCTTTTTTTATGTTGGCACCGTTGTCGGAAACCACAGCGACAATTTTCTCGTTTATGTCCCACTCCATAAATATGTCGGTCATAGCATTTGCTATATTTATCGCAGTATGGGTTTCGGGTATTTCTCTTGTAACCAAAACTGGATTTAGCATCTTATTTCCATAAACGAAGTGTGCTGTTAAAGTCAAATATGCACGATTACTGTCCGTTGTCCATATATCAGTAGTTGTCGAAAGATGTGGAATTTGATTTAAAATTAATTTTAATTTTGAAGAAATTGAGGCATATGAATTTGGTAGCATCTGAGTACTCAGCACCTTTCGACTTGGAAGGTTGTACAGTGGAATATGCGCTGAATATTCAATAAAACCTCTATTTTCAACCACTGAAAGAGGCTGATAATCTAAAACTATGATTTTTATAAGACTATTGTCTATGGATTGTTTTTCTACGTTCGTCAGTTCATTTGTTCTACCAGCAAATAACCGGAGTTGCCTAGTGCGTTTTCGCGGATTTGCCATTGATTTCGAAGCTGAAGGAGTTGTTGTTTCTGGGGTTTCCGGGGGTGCTGCTGGAGTATTATTCTGGGAAAGCTGACCTATTATAACTGTTTTGTCACTTTGTGACGATGTTCCTGGTTGGCAGTAAAACTGAATTTCAGGTGTATTTTGAATAGATGTTTCTGATTGAAGCCGTGCCACATCTATAAAAACGTCTTCGCTTTGGGCTTCATAATGGGGACTTGGCAAACTTGAAACACTGTGAAATTCCGCAGGATGTTTTGTTTTCAGGTGCTCTTTTAAATTAGTTGTGTTTCCACAATAGATTAACTGTTTTTTACATAACTGACATGTCACCGACTTCGAATCCGCACTTTTCTTAACGAATTCCCACACAATTGACCGACGGGAATTGGTTCACGCAACATTTTAAAAAATAAGACCGATTACTCCGTTCACGTTGAGAGCAGAACAAGTACTACATTTTAAATTAGAAGTACAAATTTAGAAATGAACGAAAAACTATTTTAGGGGTGTTTTATTATCATTTATTACTGTTCTTACGGCTTGCTAAATAATTGCTGCAATAAAATGTGAGCTCATCGGTTACCGTTTCTACACATACAATAAAATACACCCATCAATAAAAAATAAAAACAAACAAGACGAAAAATATTAGACCTGAGACGCCGAGACCCAGCGGCGATATGCCAGCTGCAAAAACGATGACAAATACATTTAAAACGCAGTATGCTTGCGCTACATTCTTATCGATAAAAATAGTAATCGTTATGCAGTTCTACATTTGGTGGTATTAGAATGTTTACGTTGTACGTTGCATTAATTAGTATTAGTACTACACTACTAATTTTAACTACTAATATTAGTCGATTATTAAATTATATCGATTACTAATAAT
Source organism: Geotrupes spiniger (assembly GCA_959613385.1). Taxonomy (NCBI): domain Eukaryota; kingdom Metazoa; phylum Arthropoda; class Insecta; order Coleoptera; family Geotrupidae; genus Geotrupes; species Geotrupes spiniger. Next base: position 22,160,822 of record OY390740.1, on the reverse strand, counting down.
CGATTATTGAAATATCTCGATTATGCCCATCACTAGTAATAATCACTTTGATATTACTTTTTCATAGCTTACTATTTTAAATTCTTATGTGCACCTAAACCAATGCACACAGCCGAAATTTTGCTGTCCCAGATACTTTTGAGCGTGATGGTACTTAACTCAAACGCACAATTAGATTTTGGGAAACTAAAAAGGATTGCGAGATATTCTATTTCAGTCTTTGGATATAGAATTACATTGAATGTAATTATATGCGTGTTATAGTCTTATTATGTCTATGTTACCCTTGTATATGGTATCTACGAGTTGACTGAAAGTTTAAGTGCCGTAACATTGACATGATATTTCAATGTGAAAACGACAATAACAAAACTATTCAATCATACGTGTTCCTTTGGAACTTCGAACAGCTCAATATTGAAAGTGTCAAAGGACAACTAATTCAACGTTTTCGACGTATTTTTGCGTTAGGTCGTTGGCTACGTGTTATATCGTGTTGTGTTCATCGCTATTTTAACATGCTGGTCTGGGTGTGACTGTTATTATAAATATTTACAATTGCAAGCAGCCAATGATAAACACAACTGAATACAAACCGGGAACCGTATACGAAACCTACATTGTTAACGTTTCTGCATGAAAACGGACTCGAATCAGGTGCGTTAGGTTATTGTAACAAAACAAAGAGGTTTTTTTTTTAAATTTACATATTTAAGCCGATGTTATGTTGATATTGATTTTGTTGAAAAATCAGAGTTTATTGCCATCGTACATTTACTGTATTTCTGTATGTCAATTGGTGTGTTTTAATTTTTCAGTTATGCCGTCACTACGAAAACGCGTAACGAGTTACTTTAGACAGCTTTCATTTCACAACGAACCACGTGAAAAGCGATTGAACGTTAATGAAAATTCTTTCGTTACTAAATATTTACAGGGGTATGTAGATTTTGCAAATTTAGTTAATAATTTTCATGGAATTGTTACTGTAATCTGTCAACGGTTGATTAGCGAAGAAAACATGCATTTTTCAAAATTGTTTACAAAAGATAATTGGTTGAAGTTTGTCACAAAACAGTCACTTGTGGCGTTAAGCTCCGAATGAATTTCATGCCACTAAAAATTACCGGAATATTCACTTCACGGTTTTGTTTTAGTCTGAAGTTTTGTAGATTCATGGATCACCGTTAAACGAGTTATCAACAGATCTAAGTGACCAAAAATTACTACCAACAAAGTCAGTTTCTATAATGAAAGTCTGTGTAAAACTGAAAAACCACTGAGCAAAAACTTATTGCCATTACTTGGTCATACAGGAGCGGCCATAAATATATCAACTTTTGGTTTTTCGAAGGTTTCTCAGCATGGCTGTGTGCTATCGGTCTGAAACTTATACAGGGTATCCAGGACTGGCATAGAGTATTTTAGGTGAACTTTGGGCCGAATTGGCAAAGGCTTAATTTACGAATTTCTCACATGACAAGTCACCATGGATGGTCATTGTACATCAACGGAGTGTGTCTTCTCCAAGTAAGGACATGAACCACATCTTACAAACCCCTTATGGCAAATCAACTAATTAAATAATATGGTGAATGCCCACACATAAAAAAAACAAAGAACATGTCATAATTGATCGATGTATAACAATTTATCTAGCCTTGTATCCTAACAATCAACTCTAAACACCGTGGGAACGAATTCAACTTTCACTGATTTCTTTGACTGGGAATTCAATTGCAGGGCGACATCTGTTCAGGCCAGCTGCTTGTAGGCAACGTCTGATCGTACGAACGGATGGAGTTTTCTCGACAGTGGAAGCCACTTCTACCTGAATCTGCGGTGCAGACAGACGAGGGTTGTCCCTGGAGATCTTGATGATGTTCCTATCCATCACTTTGGAGGTCTGGCGAGGTCGTCCTGGTGAGCCACTGAACCATACTGGAGGATCCATAACGACATAGATCCTTGCTTATTGTCGACTTGCTGATGTTGAATTGCCGGGCTAGGACGACCTGCCGGAAAAGCTGAGTCGCTGAGATTCTTGCTTCCGGTCACCTTATCCAACTGCAATACAATCAAGAGAATCAATATGAACAGTTTGCGGTGAAGAAACACGAATAAAAATGTGGGAAACAGAGCAAAAATTAAGAAAAGTCGAAAAATGACTTATTTTTATTTCTTCTGTCTGAAAAACCTCATCAATGACTTTTTGCACGTTCCATAGAGTATGGTAGACACTCCTTTGCTATCACGAACTGTGTTCAAGTGTTTTTAGTGTAGAAAAGAAAAACTAGGATTTTAAAAAACGTTTTTAACAAAAAATGGTCACCTATGTTCATCTGATCGACACATGTCTCGGATTCAGTCAGAACTGATATATATGTTGGAAAATGGAAATTTGATCATTTACAATCAATATAGAAAGAAAAATAAACAAAAAACCGAACAAAAATAAAGTTATGGGGTCAAAACCAAAAAGTTCAAAAAACTGGTGTTTGGTGAAATTCCTGAGAAACCTTCGAAAAACGAAAAGTTGATATTTTATGGCCGCTACTGAATATCAAAATGTTGCTGGAATGCAGGTTATATGTGCAGACCCATGCTAACCCAACCCATGATACCAAGTTTGTAAGATATGATATTGATACAGGTGCTGACGTCACGGAGTTACGTAATCTGGTGACCCCTGACCATGTATGTGTATGTGTAAGGATGACAGATCTATAATAAAATATATGGCATATAATACAACGAATGCGCTGATTATTGCTGAGAATATTTGTAATTGTGACGAAGGTAAGATTTTTCAAAAACATCAGGTATAAGTGCTACTGAACAGATATTAAAACAATAACCAGGCCACGAATTATAAAACAATTGTTGTTTATTGTTCAATGGATATACCATTTACAGAAGAATCCTATGTACATTATTGCATACTTTTATAATAAAGAGTCAATTACGATATTTCACAAACTTATATTTAATTATATTATAAATTAAATTAAATAAACCCACTTGGTATTGTTTCACAATAATTATATTTATATTTATTTCTCGATGTATATTTCGCCATTCGGCATCTTCAGGAGATTAACAAAAGTAAACTAAACGATGTTACAAAGCATCTTAGTATATACATTTCCTTATTGATTATTCTAGAACTTTAACTAACTACTAGGGAAAAACATAATTCTTGGGAAACCTTTAATTGTTACCGCGGTGCAAAGCATGGTATATTCCACGGTTAATTAACGGTGTAGTGAGTAGGTCCAATTGGTCATTTAATAAAGTTTGACTATTGTTTGAGATTTCTCGTTTTATATAATACGATTCTAGTATGTTGAGTTTATAACTTTTATTTTCTCCATGCAATATTTCTAAATTCTCTAGGGTGCATGTATGTTTACTGTCTATCGAATGATTGGCTAAATTAGAATTGTCTTTATTTAACCTAAAGGATCTTATGTGCTCATTGATCCTGATTTTGAAATTTCGGCCTGTCTGCCCTATATAACGTTTTGGACAATCATTACATTTTATTCTGTAGACTCCTGAACTATTGTATTCCAATTTATTATTAACTAAATTATGTTTTAGGTTATTAGGATTGTAATACGCCACCCTGTATTTAAGTTTCTTTAGTTTGTTACCTAACGTTAAATTAACATTTCCAAGGAACGGTATCCTTACCCATTTTTTCTCTTCTATTGTCTTATTTTTATGGCAATGTATTTTATTGCGTTAAATTCTGAATTGATGTTATTCCTTGTCATAGGTATGTTTAACAATCTAAAAATTATCGAGTTTATGGCTGCTAGTCATTAGGAATAATGATATCAGAAAATTTTTAGATCTAGGAAGGTGATACAATTATCTACCTCCTTTTCTGTTGTACATTGTATGTGGTTGTTTATGCTATTTATATGATTTAAAAACTTATCTAATTGTTTGTCCGTACCAGACCATAAACAAATACCAAAATATGACCTAGTCCGTACACACGTGTTTACGATCAAATAGTTTTTCTTCGAAGAAGTCCATTCAAATTTCTGACATAAGTGGCGATAAAGGAGAACCCATAGGTAGACCGTCGTTTTGTTTATAGAAGTTCTTGTTGAATTCAAAATAGTTTTGGTTCAAGCACATGTTAATCATTTCATGTCAATTTTCTAATTCTAGGGAGTAGCCTGCATCATTATTTAACACGTTGAAGACCGCATTGCAAAATCGTATTTCTCACATATGGACCGGCATTTTTTTTTAATTATTAATTACATATATTATTTTTTAAATATTTTTCAGTGTACAATAATTTGAGGTAGACATTATTTAACCCCTAGATTTATTTCAATTAAAATGCCCACGGGTGGTCACCCGGTCCCAACATGTAAACCGGTAATGTTGTTGCGGAGTGACCCACCGGTGGGCATGCGGTCTTTAACGTGTTAAAATATGTCCTTTAATAACCTCTTTAAGTTCCATTATCGGTATTGACAAGAATAAACTCTTCACACTAATTTCACGTTTGTAGGAGCATGTACATCTTTAATTTTATTGATAAGATCAACAGACTTTTGATAGAGAACTTTCCGTTAAAGTTTCTGGTAGAAATAATAGCCTAATAACCCAAAACATTATTTAGTTAATAATAAAGTGGAGGCGGACAAATACAATAGTTCAGGAGTCTACAGAATAAAATGTAATGATTGTCCAAAAAGTTATATAGGGCAGACAGGCCGAAATTTCAAAATCAGGTTCAATGAGCACATAAGATCCTTTGAGTTAAATAAAGACAATTCTAATTTAGCCAATCATTGACAGACAGTAAATATTTATGCACCCTAGAGAATTTAGAAATATTGCATGGAGAAAATAAAAGTTATAAACTCGACATACTAGAATCGTATTATATAAAACGAGAAATCACAAACAACAGTCAAACTTTATTAAACTCACTACATTAACATATATGCGAAACCATATTAATGCAGCATATTGACATTTAACAGTATTCTTATGTCCATCTTCATATTATTGATGCCACACCATTCAAAAATATGCTCCAGACCATATTGAAATAGTTCATTTAATAATAGTTTAATAATAGTTAATAATAGTTCTAATAGTTCGATACAATTTTAGTTCTTCTTCCGAATGTTTAACTACAATTACAATACCACTGAATAGAATTAAAAACAATAATGGTCCAAGAGTACTGGTAACACATTTGTCAAACAAGTCGACCTATAATTGTTTATAGAAACAGAAAATTTTCTATCATGCATATAATCTGAGATTAATCTAATTAGTCCATTTGATACACCATAGTATTCCATTTTGTTGATAAGAACCCCATGATTAACTCGTCTTCGCTATGTCCGTGTAAATTTGTATGTAATTTCTTTGGCAGATATTCTGTAATGCAGGTTATGTTGGTTATTATGGAACAGCCTGGTGAAAAACCATGCTACATATTTGTAATTATAGATCTAATATCCGAGAAGATATGTGAACGCAGAACATGTTCAAATATTTTAGAGGGAAAGCACATTAAAATTGCTTGATAACACAGTGCAACACATAAAATACAAACTCCTTCTGTTCCTTGAGAAAAAAGTGTAAAACAAACTAACCCGAAAAAACTGAATCTAGTGCCTCAAAATTGCTAAAATTTCGACAAATTTTCATTTTTTCTATCTTTCTTCACCATTTTTTGCCCATAGCTGCGGGGGGAACTGTGGGAAATTTAGTAAAGTAATCTTATGAAAAGATATTCCTTATAATTCATAATTCTTCGGAACACTATAATACTGGAAAATGCTTTTTTCACATTTTTTTGAGCACATACATCAGTTTTTCACACAAATAGTACAATTTTTAACTCATATCTCGTAAACCATCCACAAAGATCGCTTCTTTTTTAACTTCATTTTCATAAAAAAAAAAAATAATCATTTTCCAGCTGTATATTACTTCGAAAAGAGATGTGTGAAAAATGTAGCAAAAGTAAAAAAAAAACCATGAAATAATCAATATACATGAAGCTGATGCTCTCGGTGCAGCCTGTGAAGTTGATACATCATTTGAGCTTGATAGCACATTCAATGGAATATCTTTTTTGGTATGACCTTCAAATCTATCGTCCTCCGCTTCAGCTGGCTGTACACGATTCTTTCCTAAGACGCCCTCGATTACAGCTTTTAGTGCACCCCAGGCTCTCCGGTGGTTGTTTGTCAGCACGTCCGTAAATCTTCGCTTTTCACTAATTTGTTTATATCCGGGCCCATTGAGAACACCTATTGAAAGTAAAAAGCATTTGCGAAAAATTAATAGCAATGCGAATAGAGCGAAGTGAACAAACAAGATATGGAAATATTTAAATAGGCAACTTTTTTACTGTTTTTAATTTTGCCATTGATGAGTTTTGGAAAGATGTTTAGATGTTTTTCAAACAGTGAAAAACTTCCTCATTATCTTTGATTTCGATTAATTTCTCAGCAATTCTCAATTTTATATGCAGTGGCGGCAGCAATATATCATCGATATTCTTTATTAAAGGTTCATTAACCAATTTTAACCGTTTTCCGTTTTCAGAATTCTTTTTTCTCCAGTCGTTACACTGACAGTGATCGACTTTGCTTCGCGAATCCCAATCGCAACGGAAACAAAAGAATTTCGGAAAACCGCCTTTTGAAATAACACCTTACAATATGTTCACAACTTTCAAGCAACAGAAAACGTCCATTTATGTTCATTATATTTGATTTTCTTCAATATATTATCCAATGTTTCATAAGATTCCTTCATATTTGTGCCCAATGCTAATGGAATTGACGGTTTTTTGTTTGTTTTGTGCAACAGCACAACCTTCAAACTTGAAAGTGAACGTATTTTTATCTTCAACGGTACATAAATGCTGAAATTCGGCTTGGCGTTTTCAGTATGCCGTGGCGCTAACGTTCTGCTGTGTGATTTTTATACGCTTCAAAAATGAGGTCAAAAATTCTGAATTCCGTTGCGATAATCCCAACTTAGTCACAATGTAATCCATTTAATTTTGTCTTAGCAGTTTTGGTTCATCATCTTCTACATTGGCCGCATAATCGGGACATTGCAAATTGGATGGCAAGGAGAAAACACTTTCAAGTGCCCATGCGGACATAATCTCAGGACACGGAGGTTTAGGTGGTTCGACACCATCAGAGCGTGGTACTGGAAGTGATGCAGTAAAAGCTGCAACATATGCTTTTGTCTTCAACTTCCTCTTATTTGTTCCAACAGCATAATTAATGCATGTGTAGCACTTGGTTTCATCATGACTGTTTGGGTCTTTCACCCAGATTACCAGGTCAGCAAAATGCAAGTGTCCTCTTCGTCGATACAACTAGTTTAAAATAGTGCTACAGCAATTACTGCACACTGTATTTGGCGTGAAATATTCACCACTTGTATCCATCGATATATTGCATATATGCAAATTTAAATTCCGTAGTTACACTATATGACCACACACACTAGATGACCACAAACGTAACAAAATTCATTTATTTTCCATATTGAAAATTGAGCATTTAATGTTTTTGCTGTTCAATTGTTATTCACTCAAAACAACGTGCTATTGTCTTGTTACATTAATGACAGCATGCGGCCACATGACATTTATATTGATTGCTAGGGCTAGTTCAAGCTTTATCTCTACTTGCAACACATATATGGAAAAAAATTGCACCTAGTTAATAAACTAAAATCTTGAATTTTCGATGTAAAATACAGCTGGAAAATGTGAAAAAAGCATATAATGTTCCGACGAATTGTGAATTATATTATAAGTTAGTAGTATAAGTTATGGTTATTTTGTTTTATACTTTTTTCTCCTAGTCTATTGCTACAATTGTGCCGAAGACAGGAAAATTCCAATTGGTTTCTGAGATATACCAGTGAGAACATTCTTTGGAAAAATCAAGTTTTGGCCAAAATATACATGAGGCCATAAAATCCGAACAGCACCTAAAACTAACAAAACCCAAATGGGGTTTTGTTAGTTTCTATAAGTACTTCGGGAAATTCCACTTGATGACTTGAAAAATGTTGCACTCTTAAAGATTGCGTTGGTTGTTTCCAGAACAATGGATAAATACTTGAGTGTCATATAACAATAAACATAAAAATAAAATATTATGCAGCTGTGTGACTAAATTTTTCTGTCATAAATCATAACATTCATACTCTCTGCTCAAACATTGTGTTTTTTATTTTATTTTATATATTATATTATTTATTTTATTAGAAGTGCAAATCTGAATATTTAGGAATGAATTGATTTGTGCTCCGCCATTAAATTCAGTTCTTGTATGACAAAAGTTGGAATTATACATTGGAATAATCTGTAAAGAAGTGAGTTTCACATAAACTATATTTTACTAATGTCCAGTTGCACCAAATTTTTATTTATAGCAAATTTATATTTATGGACACTATTTTCATTGGCATCATCTGAGCTTAATAATTGGCCCTACATCGTTTGCTTCAGTGTATCTTCTATTATGAACAAAGTTCGAGAATGATAAATAATGCTACTATAGTTCACTGCATTTTTTTTGCTTAAAATCTTAGAATTCATTTGACTGATTGTAAATATAGTTGTGGTCAAAAAATATCAGCAGAACAATTAATTTGATCAGTTAAATTTTTTGAAACTACACCAAACTACAATTACTTCTTCAATTAACGACAAACAACAACTGTTGATATAAAAACATTTTTTCTTCAGACGCTAAGAATACATTTTACATTTTACTTTTGGAATGATTTTTTTTGATATCTGAGGACAAAATATTAGGTGGGGCGTTGTATTTGAAGTGAAATTAACTTGTTGTGGTTTGTCTATAATTGTTAAACTTATGACACGCCACAAAAAGTGCCACTTTACGCCATATAAATTTTAATAATAATATATAGATTCTATATATAGATATAAAGATTCTAATTGGATTGAAACCAATATATTAACGTCGCAAAGACAAACATTAGTGTTGTTAAATGAGAACTCATTCATTTCTTAATTATCACTGGGTCTTGTAGCTATTTTTCAAAAATATCTTGTTTTGGCATTAAAAAGTTCTAATAAAAAAAAATTGATTGACATTTTAAGGCAAATAAAAAGCAAGGATGGTCCATGGGTTATTTCTGGAAAAAATCCCATCGATTTGCCAAACTTTGATCTTGGAAGTTACGACACTGGACCGGAAACCGTCATCGGGTGTTACACTGGTCCGAATGGTGGATTAACAACAGTCAAACGGACAGAGAAGCATCTTTCTACTACGGACGCGGACATCGATTTCATCGACACACAGGAAGACAGTGGTAAGTTGCCCTCCGACATATTTTTTAAAATTTAAATGTAACAACATACAAAGGGTTGAGATCCAGCTTAAATGTTATCTGATTTGTCGAATTCACCTTTTATCTACTTGTAGTGATGATAGAAATTGCCGATAAAAAACGATCACCGCGAGGAAATCACAGGCTCCCGATTGATAACACGACGATGGTAATAAAAGTCGGTGGACAGGAGTACTTTGTCACGAGCTGTAAGAAACAACAGCCGAAAAGCCATAGTCTCGGCAGTCTATCAGATGTACATGTGGGTGATGAAGGTGTCGATGCAAATATAAGTGTAGAATCCGTAAATGGTGTCGAAGTCAACGAGTTGAAAGTATGTGATTTAAGTAATTGTGATAAATACGAAACTAAATGTGATGCTAAGAGCGGCGGTAAAAATTCCGATCTTAAGCAACGGTGCGGTAGCGGATCGAGGCCGCGTGCCGACAGCAACGCAAGTAGAAAAAATTCAAACGTCGAGCTCAGAAAAGACAAGCTTGATTCTAATCATAGTACTGTAGAAAATCACAAAGATGGTCTATTGAGGCCGAGAGGCAACAGTTCCACAAATAAAAGAATAAATTTAAACAATGCCAGTGGTAAAGTAGACGATAAGACACATGTTAAAAACGATCATTGTCGAGGAAATTACGCAATTTCGAAGTCGAAAAGCGAAGGCAATCCGTTCCAGGACCGAAAGAAGGGAAAAATCATTAGGATAATGCAAAGGCCGACGAGTACCGGTAATGTTGTGGGCATGATGATTGATCCGCTGTTCGTTTTTGCTGCATTGTGTTGTGATTTTCACCCTTTTTTTGTCATGTGTAGTGAGTAGTTAGTGATGGTTGGTAGAAGTGCTCGTTTTGTTTTTTACTTCGTAGGATTATGGTTTCTGACCAATGTGAGACAGAAAGAGAAACAATAATTTATTTCAACAATTTTCTATAATTCTAGTTTGTCGCGGATTATTAAAGTCAAATATCAGTAACGTGACTGACCACCAAATTCCTAGCTAAGATTGTTCATTATCATTTTTTTCTAATTCCATATTGAACCAAACGGCTTATTGCTTTGAATTATTTTAACACCACCAAACATTTGCCTTACCAACTTACTGCGACTTCATTTAAACATATTTAGTGTGTACATAGCTTCGAATTATCATTTTGTGTTTGTAAGTGCAACATTTGACGAAACGTGCTTCCCATCTAAATATTTCATTGCGGAGGCGTAAATTATTATTTGTATTAAAAATTTTATTGGCATGGCACGGCATGTAAATGTATACTACATAAAATTAATGGAAGGTACAATTTGAAATCATTCTTAGAATTTTTAAATTGTATCTTCTATACATGAATGAACATTCTAGCAATTGTCTTGATGATATAATTTCCATAGTAGATCATCAAGGAATAACTCCAAACACATTGAAGACACACGTTCATTTCACCTTCCTTCTTGCCGCCAACTATTAAAACGGGTGGTGATGCTGGAAGTAATGGAACAACACAAATTGATAAAAAAAAAACATAGTGTTATCTTCCGTTTTTATACTGTGCATGTAAAACGGATGGTAAAACGGAACATGTGTGGCGTCTTTCTGAATTAACGATTCAGGTGAACTGGTTATATATTCAAACTCTGAACAGTGTTGTGCTCCATTATGTTGCGAACATTATCAAGATTGTTGCCAGATTTTTATTTGTGTTTACGGTGGAGCATTCAAAAATTTTTAATTTTGCCCATCTGTTGAATTCTATTACCGCGTTTTTTCCAGGTAGTGTTCCCGTCGATTCTCCCGAATCGGGAAATACGCCGCCTGATGATTTGCTCCTTCCCGAGGAATGGAATAGGAAATCCGATCACATATATGGTCTTTCCGATTCTCTGTATGACAGGAATCAGATAACGAAAACGAAAAACGGCGATCCTATAGCAGATTGTTTTGGCATTGTTGCGAGAAATGACTCTGCGATATTGGCGGTTGCCGACGGTGTTAATTGGGGTGATAATAATATTAATTTATTGCTGTCAATTTTAAAGAAATATGACATAAAATAATCACTATATAATATGATATTAGTCAGTACACAAATATATATAAAATTCAACATACAACAAAACACAAAACACTACAGTACAGTAAAAGTTCCCTTGGGCGGACACCGATGGTTCCCAAGTTTTTGTCCCTACAAAAAAAGATGTCCGTTTAATAGAAAATTGTCTGTTCAATAGAGATTTATTTTGGTTTGTCCGTTCAAGAGAAATTAGGAAAATTATAATTAATTTTACAAGGTTTTTATTTTCAATAATACATATTATAAATGAATACGTATAATAAACACATCAGTAATAAAGTAGCTCAAAATTTTTTGTAAAAAGTCAATAAACTAGATTGATGCAGTCAATTGAAATGCTGTAAAATCTTCACACCTCTTTACAAAACCTTTTAAACTCGATGTAGCCCACAGTGCTTCTTTGTATGAATTTATAGCTTCACTTACATCTTGTAGTGGATCTGGTTCTTCATCTTTGTCCATCAATACTTTCTAACATTTTGATCAACATTTAAAAAATTATCAACACTAACAGTTGTTCCTTCAGTGGGGTGTTGCAGTTGCGCAGCTTTGTATAGGTCTGCAATTATAGAAAGAGGCAAATCATCTTCTACTTCAAATTCTTCAATGGATTCGTGCCCATGGGTCTTCTTAAAGCCAGCCTTCAAAAAGCAGTGTTTTATTGTTGATGGTAACGCTTGTTTCCATGCACTATTCATGAAATATATGGCATCTAACAAATCAATTGATTTTGATAGTTCCACTGTAAAAACAGTGGTGTCCATTCTTGACAAAATGTGTTTTAATATAAAATGTCTATAAAACACGTTAAAATTTTATGATACCATGGTCTAAAGGTTGGCAGAGCGAGGTTGTATTTGGGGGCAAAAAAATAACTTCTTAATATTCTTAAGCTTTAAGTTCTGAGGATGGGAACATGCATTGTTCAAGAATAATAAAAATTTTCTATTTTTCATACCTATTTTTCTATCAAACTGAAACAGACATTCAGTCATAATGTCACGTGTCATTCGAGATTTTTTATTACACTTCCAAGTTACTGGTAAGGAATTCGTATTAATTTTTACTTACTTATACTTTATGTATAAGTAAGTATAGTAATCATGAAAAATTTCGACCTCGAGATTTCAACGGATATACGCGTTTTGAGGTCCCCTGAATCGTTTCTGACTATTTTCGGAATGACGTCTGTGTGTGTGTGTGTCTGTGCGCGCTGTAGCGTCCAAACGATTATAGCTAGACCTCTGAAACTTTAAATTTAACATTTGTATGTAGCAAGGAGGAAAACGTCCTATTTTGAACGCAATCACTCAATCGGAAGTGATGGTTTACTCTTATCACCTTTTTCCATATCTCGAAAACGGTACACGTTACGGAAAAAAATATTCTTACATACATTATAGATATTGATATTCTAAACAACTTTCATTTGAAAAGTTTTTTCGAAAAACGTGGTATAACTAAGTATAAGTAAGTTTCGTGCGGACCACCGCGGATTTTTTTTTTAATGCTTGAGGTCGCTTTGCTTTTTCAATTACTAATAATGACTCCTTTTCTCCTGAAAAAAAAATGACAGTGTAAAATGGTAACTCTTTCTTTAGACATTTTTCCCCCTACACACTTTTCCGAGTTAAATGCCAATATTTTCTTCGGTAATGTTCGAAAGAAATGTCCGGTTTCGTCAGCATTATACACATCTTCAGGTCGATATCCTCACAGCAAGGATGAAATCTTTCAAAAAATTGTTGAACATCATCAGAGTTTACGCTAGCTAATTATCCTGATATACATGTTATGTCGTATACGAAATTTATTCAGCCATCCATCCAAAACTCAAAAATCGTTGTAATCAATTTTGTCTGGTATTTCTTTTGCTTTAGCTTTTAATAACGGACATGATATCGGAATAGATTTATTTCGTGCTTCTACAAACCATTCATAACATAACTTGTCAACTTGTAAACCTTCAGTCTTAAAAAAAACTTCTGTGTGTCTGTCTGTGTGTTTGTGTCTGTGCGCGCTCTAGCGTCCAAACGATTATAGCTAGAGCTCTGAAACTTTAAATTTAACATTTCTGTGTAGCAAGGAAGAAAACGTCCTATTTTGAACGCAATCTCTCAACCGGAAGTGATGGTTTACTCTCATCACCTTTTTCCATATCTCGAAAACGGTACACAGTACGGAAAAAATTATTCTTACATAAATTATAGATATTGATATTTTAAACAACTTTCATTTGAAAAGTTTTTTTTGAAAAACGTATTATAACTGAGTATAAGAAAGTTTCGTGCGGACCACCGCGGATTTTTTATAATTATTTCAGCAGCTTGTGTCTTTCCAATATGAAATCATTTTGCCAACTCACGTACTGAAGTTTTTTCTTCATCAAATGCATTTATTACTTTAATCTTCTCTTTCAAAGTTAGAATACTTTTGATTTTTACACTCATTTTCAGCACTTCTAAGGTTTAACACACTCTCTTCAAAACTAAATAAATTCTGAATTAAAAATCGCGTGGAATCCCCATAACTATACAAACCGGGGAATCACCAATCTGACACAGCGCAGCGTTACCGCGTCCGTATCAGAGAGCGCCGCATCCGCGCAAGGGAGATTAATGAAACCTGTGTAGTCACAAAAGGGCGTCCGCGTCCGTTCTAGAGAATGTCCCTTTATTAGAGATTATTTTATAAGTAATATTGTATGAATTAATTTGGTGAACTAAAAAATATCCACAGAACAGTGTCCGTTAAAGGAGCTTTCACTGTACATGAATACAGTCAATTAGTAGGCTCATTAAATGGCAATAGCGCCCTATATTCTGATACAATGCTGAATTGTGTTTCGAAATTAATAAGTTATTCGTATGTCTAGTGGTCATTGCTATATCATATACAGTGCCACCAAGCAAACAAGTCCTTTGGGTAGGCGTGGTTTGGTGTCGCTGTATTTTAGAGGTATACTCAGCGTCAATAGTATTTTGGCGGTAAATTTAAATTTCTAACTATGTCCTTACATAAATTTGTTAGAACTGTTAAAACAAAAATAAATTTGTTAGAACTGTTAAAACAAAATGTAGTAAACAAGTACCAGTATTAGATTTGAGAAGGAAATAAATAAAGACATTTTATTTTTATTATTATTATTATTTTTTATAAATCACTAAAAGTTATTAACTACTGCAGAAAGAAAATTTTTGTAAAATAAACCAAAATAACAAAACATGTTTTATAAATTACAAAAAAGTGTATATTTAAAACTAATTAAACACTATCTTTTTATTAATATTAGTATACTTTAGAACACGTAGCTGTGGTGAGTTGTTGTAATGTCAACTTTTCTTTTAACATCGCATACACTTTAAAATTAAGTTACGTTAGTCTTTACGTTTTGTACGCATCATAATGTTTATAAAATTAATAGTCGTATTGACTTCGTCACTTAACATTTTCAAAACACTTCCTTCTCGACATATGTTTCACGTGTAACCGCATCATCGTGAGAATTATTGATATTAATATATCAATATCAATATCAATCAATAACTCTCCCGATGATGCGGTTAAACGTGAAACATATGTCGAGAAGGAAATGTTAAGTGACGAAGTCAATACGACTATTAATTTTATAAACATTATGACACGTACAAAACGTAAAGACTAATGTAACTTAATTTTAAAGTGTATGTGACATTACAACAACTCACCACAGGTACATGTTCCAAAGTTATACTAATATTAATAAAAAAGTAAACAATACGGACACCGCCAAATACAATAGATTTTTTAAAATAATTAAACACTATCGTCGTCACTAGATTCCTCTTCACTTTCAGAATCATCTGATAAACCAGTGTTTACCACGAAACATAATCTTTCTACAGCTTCATCTAGCAACCCATCGCGTTGCCACATTTCTTCTTCTAATCGCTTAACGTGTTTGCAGTGTTGATTCCAATCTGATGGGCCTATCTCTGAAAATGCATTTCTAACTAGGTTTTCAATTTCAACACCACTTTGATTCACGTTCTTCATGGCAACCTTATGTTTAGCCAAACTCCATATCAATTCTATTGGATTGAGGTCGCAATGGTAAGGTGGAAGGCGCAGTACAGTGTGACCATGTTTTTTCAATAGTTCATCAACATAATATGTCCTCTTGTGATTTAATTGCTTTACTAAGCCCAATAGTTCAGCCTTTCTCATGTCGTTGGTTGTTGACACTCCTTCACTGTCCAACCATTCCCTCATATTTGCTTTACGTGTTGCCTGTGTTGGTGCTTTGTTAATTTGTACTCCATGGTAAGGAGCATTGTCCATAACGACAATCCCATTTGGTGGCAAATTTGGAATTAGCTGTGTTTCCAACCATCTCATGAAATTATTATGGTTCATGTCATCGTGGTAATCTCCAGACTTGCTTTTTGATTTAAAGATGAGAAGTGCATTATCAACGAAACCATACGATCCTCCTGCATGAACAATTATATATCTCTGGCCGGTTCGGTCAGTTTTATAAACACCACATTCGTCTTCTGCTTGCCAGCACTTATTGACTCCATATGATGGATGGATATAAGTTTCGTCTAAAAATGTCACTGGCCTCTTACTTTCTCCTAAAGCATCATTTCAACAATGTCGTTACGTTCCATCAATAACTTCCTTTTATTGTGGCATTTTTTGTATTTAAAGCCGATTTGTAATAAAGATTTTCTTAGTGTTTCTTTACCCCCAACGTAGCCAATCTTCTCCTTCATTTTATTAACTAAAATGTTAATCGTAGGAACTTGTTTATCAATCGTGTAAACTTCATTAACAGTTTTCTTCAAAACGCCTAAATCAAAATCATCCAAAATTATTTTGTTGGAACCCCCACATCGTTGTTTCTTTGAAGGAGACTTCAATATCCCTCCTTCATCGGCAAGTTTACCTTCAGCCCTATAAAATAACAATAAATATTTATTTCAGAACAATTTTAATGAAATACAAATTACCTAATTTTTGTTATGAATTTTACTGATTTCCCAGTCGCTGCCGCAGCTAGTTCTGTAGCCCTTTCCAAAGGGAATGTCCACACCCCGGCAGCTTTTTGTTGGTCGAAGAACTCCACGACATTTTTAATAATGTTTCTGGCTTCGGAATGAACAGTTTTTTTCCCTTTACTTGCCATAGCGATAAAAGCGTTTAGAAGAAATGGATTCTATAAATAAATACATAAATAGCAAACACCTACAGTAGTAATAGGTAAAATATATATTTTGAGGTTATGTGAAAGTTTCATTTTAAAAATACTTTAAATTATATGCCTACCTTATTGCGAATAATACGAACAAAAATAGTCTTAAAAAAGACTGATTTTTTTTAGAAAGATGAACGAAAGCAGATAAAATTAAGAAATACAAACGCGATAACCTCTCAATTTGCCAGCTACTTTCACTTTTGTCACGGAAGGTACAACGCCGGCATGAGTGATAGGTATTGGCTTAAACTTTTACCGCCACGAATTTTTAAAATTAGTTGGCATATTTTCCGATGGACTTGTTTGCTTGGTCGCGCTGTATATCAGAATTTCTTTTAAAACTGCCCTTATTACGCCTCTGGAATAACAATAAGTAGTAGATATAAAAGCATGGCAACGTCATAATTTTCAATTTTTCAATGCCTTTTCAAATACAAATTCAAAAAAATTGCATGCAATATAATATAATATATAATATATAGATCTCTAGGCCCTGGGGGGTACCTTCTCTGTTGCTTGGATCCACCCATCGGTCATGGCTACTGTTCAGATGAACTCTTCCAGGTGTTTGTTCTTCTTGTTTCTGTTGCGTTTGTTTTTTGTTCATGTACAACATGTTTACGCTTGTTCCACAAGTTCATATAGTTGTTTGTGCCTACCATTTACGTTGTTGATTTCCATTATTTGTTTTATAAGATGTGGTGTGTTTCTGCCGCTCTCAGCCAAATTGGTATGGGTCTGTAGATGGCTGTATACAGTATAGTTTATTTCCATGTTTCCATTGATATTTTTTGCCAGGATGGAGTATTAGTGATGTAGCTTTGTCTCTTTTATGTGCTGTTTGTAGGTAAGGCTGCTGTGTAGTATTACTTCAAGACATCTGACATTGGTTTTAATGGGTATGGTGGTGTTATTGATTTCTGTGAGATTTGTTATGATGCATTTCTTCCTTCTTTTAGTGTAGGTGATAGATTCCGATTTGGTTGGTTCATGTTTATTTTCGATTTTGCGTAGTATTTTTGGAGTTGTATGTGTATTTGTACTTTTTCGTGTGCTTTTGTTTTGCCGAAAGAGTTTCCGTAGATTCTGGTGTTTTTGGTAAGTCTGATATAAAGATGTTGAATAAGTTTGGTCCTAGTATCGAGCCTTGCTCTACTCCTGTCTCCATTTGTTGTTCTTCAGATAGTTCGCTGTTGATTCATGCTTGTATTTTCTTTTCTCATAAGTAGTTGTCATATTATTATTATATTTCGTGAGTAGCCGTTTTTTATTATACAATGTATCTGCTTAACTTCACACCATATGGAAAACTTTTTTATTATTAATTTTACTAAAAAAAGTTATTCTTCATAAAAAGTTCTGCATGTTCTAAAATCTAAAATACAATTATCAGATATCAAATTTTTTCAGTCGTATACGAGCTTTGTCAGAAAATATTAATTTTGCCCAACAGTAAAGTAAATTTATTTTTGAAAATATCGGAAACTTTCATCTGTTATACCTTTATTTGTTAAAAATTTGATAACCTTTACATCTCTTAACCTGTATGTTGTATTATTTTGATGATGCATTAAAATAAATGATACATAACAAAATAATTTATTTTACAATAATTATCAACTACATAAATACAATGCCAATAATTTTAATTGCGTAACAAGCATGTAATAGTTTATCATTAATCACACTATTGCTTCAACGTATCTGCCTTCTCTTACAATATATTTTGCCTTTCTGGAAGAAAATTCCCTCAATACATTTCTAATTGTATTCAGAGTTATACCCTGAATTGTTTCCGCAATAATTGTTTCCAGATGTTCTACGTTTGTGAATGGCCTATGTTGATATACCTTTTCTTTTAAGTAACCCCATAAGAAAAAATCTAATGGGGTTAAATCTGGCGACCTAGCTGGTCAACAAATATCGGAATATCTATGAATTAACCTTCCATATCCAAGATATTTTCAAGATATTGCCTTACTTCCATCGTACTATGACATGTTGCGCCGTCCTGCTTGTACTGTACCTGTTGCCGTTCAGCTCTTGGAAGATCACGAAGAAAATCATGCAACTGATTTTGTAAACATTTAGATATTGTTGAGAAGTCATAGATTGTCGAGGGCCAATTATTTTATCCTTATAAATGCCACAACAAACCTTAGTTTTAGAATAATAATCCTCTCGAGTTTTCATCGTAAAGTGAGGATTGGAGACAGAAAAAAAAAATTTCTAGCCAATAAAGGATCGTGTTCTAGATTTCCTTGGATAGGAAAACAAAATTCTAGTCGTCTGTCGTAATCTTCAGGTTTTGAAGTATGGATATATTGTAATTTATATGGATGACACTTAAAATTTTTTATCCATGTAATTGGATGTAATTGCATATTTGAACGTAGTTTTTAGTTCTGATTTTATGATTTTTGTTCGTTTTAATTAGAACGAATTTTTTTTCATATCGCAAAGAGACGGCCCGGATTAGGTGCAAACACTCGTGGAGTGGCAAAATTTTGCCCCTGTCCGTTCTAAGTTTCAAAATTTGATTTTTGGAGCCTCAGGCCACTTCAAATTTACATCGCAAATGACCAGTCCCGTTATATATTTAATGTAATTTAAAGTATTTAATCAAAATTCAGACGATTTTAAATAGTTCAAAAATCAAGATTAGAAATTATTTAAAATTCTTTATCTATAAATATTTTGTTTCTAAAAGAAAATATCAAAAAATTAATCCATTTTTTTACACTGTGAAAACTATATGAACGTAAATTACAACACATTTACCCAAACTGCAAAAACGCAAAATCCAAACTTTTAAAAACATTTATGTATATGTACAAGGAAAACCAATATTTAAAAAATTGCATACATGCAATTCCTAACAATTTTAAGGCGTTTATTTATGACTTTTTTTCGAAAAAGAACAAAAAACAAAGAAATAAAAACTGCGAAAATGCAAATTCCAAACAATTTTAAGGAGTTTATTTATGACATTTTTCCAAAAACGAAAAAACAAAAATTCAGACAAAAAAAATTATTTAAAAAATTGGAAACAGCAATTCTAAAACTCTTATTTGTATACAATATTTTTCTCACGTTAAAAAATAAAAAAAAAATTAAATATTAAAAATGTCAAAATTAAACTTTTATCTATGCAAAATATTCTCTAAAAATTACAGAAGAACAATTTTAAAGATAAAATTGTTAAATTGTATAAAAGTAAAGTATTAAACATTTTAAAACATTTCCAAACATAGTAGCAGCTGTGGATTTCATAAAATATTTTTATAAAAATTAAAAAATAGTATATTAAAATACAAGTTCGAGAAAGCATCGATTCAAGCACGTGTTTAAAATTCCGACACGAACGACAATGCCCCAACACCAGAAATATAAAGCACTAGCCTGGTAAAGCATCCAAAATTCTCAGTAACGAACCCAAACGGGTGCTTCACTAGGTCTAGATACGACGCAAAATAGAAAAACAATATTTAAATATTTTAAAACCGATGGGTAACTCGCCTTACGTACGTCAGGCATGTCCTGTTCTATGCTGAAGGCCAAAACAAAAATTCAGACAATAAAAAAAATTATTTAAAAATTGGAAACAGCAATTCTAAAACTCTTATTTGTATACAATATTTTTCTCACGAAAAAAAAATAAATATTAAAAATGGCAAAATAAAAATAACAAAAAAATTAAACTTTTATCTATGCGAAATATTCTCTAAAAATTACAGAAGAACAATTTTAAAGATAAAATTGTTAAATTGTATAAAAGTAAAGTATTAAACATTTTAAAACATTTCCAAACATAGTAGCAGCGGTGGATTTCATAAAATATTTTTATAAAAATTAAAAAATAGTATATTAAAATACAAGTTCGAGAAAGCATCGATTCAAGCACGTGTTTAAAATTCCGACATGAACGACAATGCCCCAACACCAGAAATATAAAGCACTAGCCTGGTAAAGCATCCAAAATTCTCAGTAACGAACTCAAACGGGTGCTTTACTAGGTCTAGATACAACGCAAAATATAAAAACAATATTTAAATATTTTAAAACCGATGGGTAACTCGCTTTACTTACGTCAGGCACGTCCTGTTCTATGCTGAAGGCCTGGCCGAAGGCAGAAATCCATTTGAAAGGTCAGACCTCGAGCAGAACAAAAACAAAAAAATAATCCCCATCGAAGCTCAACTCATATCCATTATTGATACATCCAAACCTTGGCAAGTGAAAACTCTGTCCCTCTTTCGAAACAAATTTTGAATTTTAAATTGGCCGAAGGCAACGAGACGAAACATTGAATTTGAATTTTAATTGCAATTTTTACTTTAATTATTATCATCATAAAAGTTGAAAGTACTTTTTTAACAGATCTTTGTATATACATATTAAAGACTATTTAGTTTCTTACATTTTATGAAATATTATTCGTATTTTATATTAAGAAACTATGTTTATGTTTTTCATTCTATTTATTCATAAATTGTTGTTTTCATTTTTATTTTTTCACTGGGTATTGATGTTTAAAAAGTTTATAGTTAATGCACAAAAATAATATTTATTTTTATTTTTCACAACAAACCATTACGAAATTACACTTTTATGAAAATAAACAATTAAATCAAGAATTTTGTCGACTAGGAAAAGTTGATTGAAGTTTAAAACCAATGTGTAATCAAATTAATATTGTTATTGATGCACGTATTCATCTTTATTCTGAAGTTTACATTTTTATGTTATATTTCATCTGCCACCAATTGCATTTTTTTTATTCATTTCGAAAAGATGTGAATATATATATCATATTATAGTATATATTCTGCGCTTGTTTGTGATGTTACTTATTTTAGATTTGCTTTGTATAAAGTATGGTAATGATGAGAATGTTCGAACTCGAGATTTTAACGGTTACATTATACACGTTTTGACCTTGTCTAAGCGGTGTTATTATTTTAAATATTACCTTTATACATCTTTTCATTAGGTGAAAAGGCGTCGATTGCGGCAAAGTCGGCGATCCACGGTTGTCTTCACTACCTGAACAAGACTATATTCAACGACGTGAAAGTCTTCGAAAACTTAATCAAGAGCGACTCGAAGGACGCCACTAAATGTGAAACGCCATTGCACGAAACCCACATATCGAACACCCACGAAGTTTTCGTGTGCCTGCTCAGGGCGTTCAACTGCGCGCACGATTTGATTTTAGAAAATCAAGGTATGTTGACAACATTAACGGTTGCCGTAGTCCTACCGTTGAAACGCAGTAACGTCAAAGTGGAGACGAAAGAAACGCACCAAAGCGGAGAACCGAGGAAGCCGACGGCCCACCACAAACCAGCACAACAGAGCCACGATACCAACGAACCGAATATTTTCGTCTGTTGCGTTTGTAATGTTGGCGACACATTGGCTTATGTTTACTCACAAAAATATGGAATCAGGGAAATAACTAAAGGTAAATTTTAAATTTTGTTGTATTTTTTGTTCGTTTTCGTTTTTCTATTTTATTATTTGTTGTGTTTGTATTTTGTAAGTTAATTATCATATGATGTCCAAATACAGGAGATTGTCGTATATATAGAATATGGGAAATGAATTGCTTGCAACGTAAATGTTATGTATTAATGGTACTGTTTTAGTAACCGTGTCAGCCAAACACAATTCAAAATAATCTATCAAATAAATGGCTCTTACTACAATTCGAGACGCTAATAGTTTTGTCGGCTGTTATTCAACAAGGATCGGCAAAATTCTTGTAATTATCGGACTTGGCTTTCAGTTCACCGCTTTAAGACCTGATATATTTAGTATTCTAATACAGATGTTGTTCTTGCAACTCCAGACTAAATTTTCAATTACTATTATAAACGCACTAGAAGTAAGAAATGCGAATATTCTATTTTCCGCACTTCTGAATTTGTTTATTTAAATGACAATTGTAGTGATAAACAGTCGGCTATATTATTACTAAGACAGATATCGGTACTCAGCAAGAAAATGAAACCTGGATCTTAGATATGTGTTATGTGTTAGTGTTTTCAATGAATAGACTACTTTACATTTAGAACGTATATTCAGTTTAATCAAGGGACACAACTACCGACAGAGCAGGAAGATGCTGGGCCTAGTTGTTCATCTCAATAGCAACCACAAAATTCCTGCTAATGAATCTATACCTAGAGCATCAAACAATAAAAATATACGTAATACAGAGCCTCCTTTAAAACACCAAGGACAGCTAAAATTGTATGAAGCAAAAATGAATTTACAGTGAAAAAAGGAGAACTAGTCATTCGTTGAGAATATTCGATTTTTAGAATGCAGTAAAAAATTACAGCACCTTTATACACCTCGCAGCAGAAAATACAAAATTGTTACAAGTCAAAATTGAGTATTTATGGAACTTCTTGTAGTACATATGATAGAATATATGTTGGGCAAATGAGATGTTCTATTTTAATTCGTCAAAGAACACATGGTTCATCTAAAACATAATAGGAAAAAGTTTAGTGTAGTCCAACATATATTTGAATCTGGACATGTTATAAGAAATAATTTAAAATTCTTAAAATGTGTCTTCTAACAATCAGTTGGATTCTAAGAAAATTTTAATTTTTAAGAACAATTTTAGTTTAATTAATTCAGTTATGGACAGATACAGAGATTGCCACTTTATGCTTACAAGATACAATTTGCAACTTGTTTGTAGAAGTTCATATTTATTTATTATTAGTATTTTAGTTGGTTGCTAGTTTTATGATCAGTTTTTTGGTCTTAGATACCTAAATTAATCTCTTCTTCTTAGGTCCGTTTAAAACGTGTTCCGATTTCCAGTCTCCATTGTCCTCTGTCCACAGGCCCTATTCTACTTCTCTATATATACCCTCTCTCCAACTTCTCCTCGATCTGCCTCTTTTTCGCCTTCCGCGTGGTGTCCATTCCCATACTTATTTTGGGATTCTTCTTCTTTCCTCTGGCATTCTTTGTATATGTCCATGCCATCTTAGTTGGTTAATTCTTATGTCCTTATGGTGTGTGTGTGTGTGTGTCACTCCCACGATGTCGCGAATTCTGACATTGGTTTACCAGCCGCTCTTCGCCAGTAATCCATTTCTGTACCTTGTAAGGTTCTTTCTGCTTTGTCTTTAATTGTCCATACTTCTCTAGTATATTTCTATCTTTGATGGTGTCATCTAGCGTTCCGTCATTGGTTATTTGTATTCCTAGGTATTTATACTTCTTTGTTTGTTTTATGGATTTTCCATTATTTAGGATGAGGTCTTGTTGTTGTCCTCCCACACACATATGTACGCCGTTTTCTGGATATTGACTTCCAGACGCCATTTGTCGTACTCCTCTATGAGCTTTCTCGTCATGTACGCCGTTTTCTGGATATTGACTTCGAGACCCCATTTGTCGTACTCCTCTATGAGCTTTCTCGTCATGTACTCAATATCATGTTGATCTGCCAGTACTATTTGGTTATCTGCGAAACATAGTGTGTACAGTGCCACCAAGCTTACAAAAGCCCCGGAAAATATGTGAACTAATTTCGTAAACAAACGATGCGGACCAACCACGTGTGATATTTCCTTTATGTACATTCACAAACAAAACAGTGGTTTGTTTTCGTTTTGACATTTATGTGTTAGAATGTGTATTTGCTCTTTTTCTTGAAGACTAACATAACAATAAAAACAAACTATTTTATTTCATCAAATATGTTATTTAGTTGACGTTGATTCTACTAGATTACGATTTAATAAAATAATATTTCGTCTAATTTAAATTTCTCGCCGAAATACCTTTGGACCTGAATGTACTTTCTGAACATGCAGCTCCCCCATACACGCTCTCTCAGAGCTCTTGTAAGCTTGGTGCTATAGTATATGATGTTATCGTTTAGTGGTATATGTACCCTGTTACTACATTTCCTTTTCCATTGTTTTAAAGTTTGCTCTAGGTATATTTTGAACAAGGTCGTTGATAGACATCACCCTTGTTTAAGCCCCTTAGTGATGTTAAAGCCGTTTGACACTCTCTGTCCCATCTTGATTTTTGCTGTTGCTTGTTGGTATAGACTTCTTATCGCTTTTATTATAGTTATACTGATTTAGTTTTTTCTAGTGCTTCCCATGATTTTTTATGTGGAATACTGTGTTATGGGTGACTTTCTTGATTATAAGCTGTATATAAGATTTACATGCTTTTGTTACGTCTGTTATATGTATTCTGATTGGTGAAGCCATGGAATTTTGCTCCACCTTCGGTTAGCAACTTTTTGAAGTAGTTGTCCTATATTTCGAGTATTATTGGAAACATTAGGTTTTTGTTTTCTCTTGTCTCAGGGATTTGAGTATTTTCCAGCTTTTGCTACTCTTTTGCCCTCCTATGTACATGTACATTTTTTCTTCCATGTTTCGTTTTTCTTCTGGCTTATTTTTTTTCGCACTATGGGCTGAGCCTGCTTAAACAATAGTTTATGTTCGTTTGTTTTAGAACCCAAGTATGTTTTATATTTTTCTCTCTTGTCTCTTATATCCTCCTCTATTTCGTCGTCCTACCACTAGGGTATCTTCCTTGGTCAGTTTTCTTTGTAACCTAATGTTTCTTGTGCTGCTGCTTGTATGCACGTTTTTATTAGTTGATAGTGCTATTCGTCGTTTTTATGTTGCATGTTTCGTAGTTTTTCGTGTAGTCTGGTTTTATATAAATTTTGTATGCTTTCATCACCTAAGCTATCTAAGTTTAACCTTTCCTGTAGTCTTCTTTCACCTTCTTCCGTGTTTGATTTTACCTCTTTTTCTTATCTGTTCTAGAAAACGATATTTGCTCGTAAGAGGTAGTGGTTGCTGCTGCATGTTGCACCTCTATATACTCTTACGTCCTCTATCTTAAGTTTGTTAGCCCGATGCCTCAACCCCCTACTAGGAGGGGGTTGAGGCATTTATTTCGGAGTTTCTTTCTCCTAGATCGGTTGCTTTCTCTGCAGCTATTAGCCCTATCCGCCCATCCTGTTGGTCCGCGGGTGCTATTTTATTTCCCACCTACCCGCTGACTATGCCGGTGAGGGCTTTCCCCTCTCCACCACCTCGGGATGCGCTCTGTAGGGGTTACAGGCTCCCCCGAGAGAAAAAGTAATTAATAAATTTGTGAATACGGAGATACTATTGACATGTATTTTCTTTATTAAATTTATAAATGTTAGCTCTATGGAAGTACCCTGAATGTACCATTTCCTAAAAATGAAATATTTTCTTTTGTGCGTTCACATAATTTACAAAGAATGAATATATTGTAGTAGAAGCTATGACATAATATTACAGCGAAATCGAAAAAAAAATTAGTCAAAGTAGGTCATGGAAAAAAAGCCGCATATCTTTTCCTAGTTCATAAATTTGAAAATAATTATTGACACTGACAAGTCAAACTTGGAGTTATAATGCTTGGAATAAAGAAAGTGACAAAACTAAAACAGTATTTTATTTAAAGAAGGTGTTGAAAGTGTTGTCCTTTATTTTCCAGACATAACTGCACGTGACGATTCATATTTTCAGTAACGCGGATAAGCATTTCAGGTGTGATTTCTTCCAACTGTCAATATACGTCAGATTGACACTCGCAAATAATTTTAGGAAAAGAAGGGCGTTTGCTCATGGCCAACTTTGACTAATTTTTTATTCGATCACACTACTTTGCAAACTAATAATTCTAATGCCTGTCATTCACTGATTAATCCTCCAAACAAAAGATGATTTCTTAATGTATTTGTGTTAAATTAAGTTAAGTTAAGTTAAGTATGTACCTAAGTATAAAATATTTATGTAGCTAAAGTTAAAGCTGGATAGATATTTTATAGTTATGAGTTATATACATATTTTGTCAAAGAAAAGCATAAGATATAAATAACTAGTTTCTGACAATTAAATTAAGTCGAAACCAAAAATCATTGAAATTACTCATATGAAAACAAACATGCATGAAGAGTCAAATTTGATGAACCAAAATAAACGAAACAAAAGAGGATCCTAAAACAAAATGAAAGTAAAATCTTTTCATTGAATTAGTCAATGATTTAAGAAATTAACACTAATTTGCTGAAGGACCATCATCGATGGCCATTTAGTTTACCCAATAAACACATTTATTTTTATTATAACCTGAAAATTTAACTTGATTAATTTTACAACAACAAAAATGAAAACCAATATCTTCACAAGACCATCATAATCCAAAATGATGTTGAGTTATTTTTAAATAGTAATGACACCATACATTTTCGCAAAAAATAAATCTAGATCATAAAATATTAAGATTGTGGGGCTATCAACATAACTAAATGCAATTTTCTAAGTTTGTAATAATTTTCCAGGATCTCACGACATCTACTGCAACAGAGACATGAGAGACGCACTGGGTGCTCTGGGTCCGGTGGACGGCATAAATCCCGAACTCAGCAATTTAACACTCTCAATAACGAAAATACAGAAAGGCGATATTATTTTCGTGGCGAGCGACGGTTTGACAGACAATTTCGACCCAAATGTCTGCAAGTTCACTGTCAATTCTAATCTGAACGATCCTGTGAAGACGAAACGTCCTCACTCGAACCAATCTTCGCAGCGAAACAAAGAAAACAAACAGCCTCCGAAACAACAAAGGCACAAAGTAGAGGAAAAGCATCGCAGGTATGTGCCATTATTTTTTTTGAAACTAAAATGGAAATAGAAATTTACTTAGTAAAAGAACAAACATAAAAAATGAAATTCGAAGAAACTGCAATTAAAGAGTGCATACTGGATATTAATAGTTATAATTAGTTAATCTAAACTGTGTAAATGTTCATTTTATGTTTTTAAAAGTATATTATACTCTGAATTTGTATAAATTTTATATACTAATATTGGGATTATTATAGGGATGTGACGAAAAAAGTAGAAGAAAAGAGCAAACCTCCCGTGAAGCCCCCACGAAGGAATTACACTAAGCACAGAGACAACATAAGTAGATCTTCTGAAGAGAGGAGTGTGAGATCGGAGTCTGAAGAGAACAGTGTCACGAGAACGAAAGAAGATTGTTTAAAGGCTGGCAGAGATAAAATATGCTCGACGGAAGCAGTAGAATGCGAAAAAGTCTCAAAGTTACAGGTAGACAGTTCGCAAGCTCAAAGCGAAGCTTTTAGTACCACCATAACTATCGTTGGTACTTTAAATGCCAATGTTGATGAACTAAATTCAATTATAGATGACAAAAATGCCAATACTGAAGAATTAAACGTTTCGCTAGTAAACGAGTTCATACGAGTGAATTCGGTTGACGAAAATAACTCGTTGGCAAAATGTCGACTGAGCTTGGAACCTAAACCAATTCGTAAACAATCTAGTCAGATAGAACCCCAAAACACCGCCAGTAAAACACTTTCGATTAATAGAAAGGTGGAGCTTCCTAGTCAACAAACAACGGACAGCATTGCGCCAAAATACAGCTTCTTAAGATCGAAAACTTCATTGGATCTGAGACCAAAAATGATCAACCGCAACGAAGATGGGTTACCGTATGTAACGCCGCTGCAACGTTATGAATTAACTCTGTTGCTGATGGCAGATGTCCTAAAACACGGTATATCAGGCCGCGAATCTCAGTGCATCAGTGCTAAAAAGTTATGTGAGAATCTGTCGAGATTCACCTTCAGCATAACGGCTGCAAAGCGACACACTCTAGAAGACAGAGATTTGTATTTTGACAATCAGAACGGCTTGCTGGTGGAAATTTCCGCTCAAGAGAAGAAATTGAGGCGCAAGCGTGGTCTGGAGAGGGTGCAAAGTTTACCGGGGAAATTGGATCACGTAACTGTCGTTGCTTTCAATGTCGGTAATTTTTCATTATTTGTGTAGTCGTTTTAGTTGAACTTTTGTTATCAGTATTTTTACGATGATTTGTGATTAGAATTGTGTACGACTTTGGTCCAAATTTTAATCGAAGTGTTTTTGGGTCCAACCGCGAGGAATTGTTTCATCGAATATTTAAAAAATGTGAGCAACCATCTCAGATTTTCCTTTACATTTATGTAGTAATTTGTAATTTGTTATAACGGCGAAAATTTGGCAACTGGTTATTAAGGCAACTGTTATTAAGAAGGAATACTGAATATTGTAAAGTGACCGCTTTAATTTGAAAATTCATTACTTTAATGGCATATGCTAGATATGCTGATTGGTTCCATGAAAATGCAGTAATATGGTTTAATATGGTTTACCATTCATAAAATTGGTAATAATAGTATTTTGTGTACCAAGGCCAAAAAGTACTGTACAAAAAAGCACTTTTTGGCCGTGGTGCACACAAAAATTTTCATAAAATTTTCAAATTTATTGCAACATTTACTTATAATTTATTGACATAGTCATTTATAACAACTGAACAATTGTACATATTTGTGACACCTTCAGACATGTTTATGTTTTCTTTGTCTACATTCGAAGTTATTTCGGCTTTATAAACAATAATTACCCAATAATCAGTTAAAAAGTCTATCACCAACACGTATTTACTAATGTAAACAAGATGTACAGTTTTTATAACACAATTTCTGAAACGCAGGTGTCGAAGTAGTGCAAGGTTTCCCTGGGGTACAATTTAATTTCGTTATTTTATGTAATATGCTACACATTCATTTTCTTTAACTTTTATTTATTCATGTAGCATTTTTTATATTTCTAGAAATATTACGTTTTCTTGTAAAAATCCGACTAAATTGCTCAAGGTTGAGTTTGAAATATCAAAAGAGATGGACAAACAAATTGACTAGGAGTAGTTTTTTTTTACCAAATATATTTTGAAAGTGGAAATGTTTATTGATTTTTTTTTGTTCATATACCAAACAATCTATTTTGAAAGTGACCTTATATACATAAGTAAAATTGAAGCTTTCTCATACTTAAATAAATTTCCTTATATTTTAAGTATAAGAAACTAATAAACGGTTGCATATTGACTGAAAGGATGGCTCTTAATTTTTCCCAACTTTAAACGTTTTTAACGATTTTTTTTGTTTTTAAGGGTTTTAAGAATTTATGATATATAACGATTTTTTTCAATTTTTAAAAATCATCAAAACTTGTAAATGTAAAACAAAATCGAAATAGTCAGAAAATATCTCTAAAAACCGAAAATAATTATTGTAAAAACCGAAAATAATTATTGTAAAAACCGAAACATGTTACAAAACAGATATAATTTTTAAAATATCACTAAATAATCCTTGAAAATCTAAAAAAAGTTGCAAATCGTCGTAATAGACAAAAAAATATATTTATATGATTTTTCGATTTTTTCCATATACTTTTTTTTACAATTTATAGTATATAACGTCTTCTTTTTTTATGTTTTTGAATAGGATTTGAATTGTTTTTCAACTTTTCAATAAGGTGTTTTTAATTTTTACAATTGATAGATTTTGAGCCTTCATTTTTTCGATTTTCAATTAATTTTACCATCTTTTCCGATTTAAGCATTTTTCTCGACATGATTCAATATTTTGCGATTTATAACAATTTCTTAATTTTTTGTCTATTACGACGATTTGCGACTTTGTTAGATTTTCAACGATTATTTAGTGATATTTTTAAGATTTTATCTGTTTTGCAACATGTTTCGTTTTTTACAATAATTATTTTCGGTTTTTAGAGATATTTTCTGACTATTTCGATTTTGTTTTATGGCATTTACAAGTTTTGATGATTTTTAACAATTATTTTATACGTTTTCATTTTTTACGAACGTCACTGATGTTTTGGATTTTTTTATATTCTATAACAGTTATTACAATTTCATGTATTACTATTTTCAAAGAATATTTTTTTATTTTTAACGAAATTTTACTATTTATTTATGAATTTTCATTTTTACTGTTTTTTAACGATCTTTTAATATTCCCCACGTTTTCCATTTCACATGTTCGTGAACAATTTTTTTCAATTATTACATTTTCTTTTAAGATTATTTTCGCCTTTGTCCATTGATTCAATGAAAATTTTCGACCTCGAGATTTTAACAAAACACGTTTGCACCCTTTAAAGTCCCCTGAATTGATTCTGATAATTTTTTGAATGACGTCTGGGTGTGCGTCTGTTTGCGCTTTTGCGTCCAAGAATTACGGCTAGAGCGATGAAACTTTAAACTTAAGATTGGTATATTGCAAGAAAGAAACCGTCCTATTTTGAAACCAATATCTCTACCGGAAGTGGTGGTTTACTCTTATCACCGTTATGCTTATCTCGAAAACGGTACGAGTTATCGAAAAAAATGTTAAAGTTATTGAAATTATAAACAACTTTCATTTGAAAAGCTTTTCCGTAAAATGGACTATAACTAAGTTTAAGGAAGTTCAGTGCGGACCACTGCAGATTTTTTAAATTATGTATTTGCAATTTTTTACGATTTTTAACAATTTTTACGTTTTGATTTTGTACTAATTACAATGTTTTTTTTTTTATTTTTAACGAAATTTTACAATTTATTTACGACCTTTTGTTACTATTTACGGTTTTCGACTTTTTACATATTTTTACAATTATGATTTTATCATTTTTTTGTTTAGATTTTTAACTAATTATTAATTATTTTCGACTTTTTCGAAATTTTTTACAATTTATAACGTTTTCTATTTTTAATGATTTTTTACCAACGTTAACAAATTTCTAGGATTAGTAACAATGTTTTGATTTTTTTACCACTTATAACGATTTATCGAATTGTGAACGATTTACTTTTGACTCTTTTTCCAAATTATAAATATTCACGTTTTTACAATTTTTCACATTTTTAACAATTATATGACTATAATTTTTTTACAATTTATGAGATTTTTTTAATTTTTTACCTATTTTAACAATCTTGTTTCTAACGTGAATGGGAGATCGTGAACGTAATTTTAAATGAGAATGGGCACTAGTTTAAAAATCTGCAGTCGGTTACACTGAACTTTCTTATACTTAGTTATAGTCCATCTTTCAAAAAGACTTTTCAAATAAAAGTATTTAATTTTCAGTAAAAGTCGAATTTGAATATTTTCAATCTCTGCCGTATTTCATCAAAAATAATTTTGCTGAATACTATAAGCTTTGATATCGTAATACATCTTTCTCACCAATGTTAAGCTGTTTCTGTTACTTGTTATTTTTTTAATTTGCATGTATTGATCGTTTTCAATTGGTGTTGAGTATAGTTTTGCCTGTGATCAATTTCTTAATGCTACTGACATTAAGATCTCAAATTTGAACCAGTTGACAAATTTTCATAAAAATTGCATCCAGAATGCATGGACATTTAAAGCAAAAAGATATACATTTGATTAAAGTTAATTTGTATCGATCTGTTTTTATCATAAATCGACCAGGAATTCTCGTTTATTTTGCTCGAAATATTGCATTTAAATCTCATCATGCTTATTTATTATTTAAACACAAAAAATATATATTTTTTTTAGTTAAAGGTGTGTCAAAAATTGTTTGTTTTATCAAATGGCGATGAAATATTCATTTAGGGTGTTTGCTCGTATTATCGTATGGCAACCAAATTGTAGGAAAGGCAACTTATTTTTTCAATGAAACATTTTCAATTGAAGCAATGTGATGTAAACATTGGTAATGTTTAAGTCTATTTTTTGATACCGTCGATGACATATCACAATTGGTAGTCTGTTTTTTTAATTTGGAGAAGTTAACTCATTTACGATGGTAATGAATTTTTTGCATCAATATGTCAACGGTGTTATATATCAGTTTATCACGAAATTTATTTTCAGTTTCTTCTATAATTCTACTAAGACTGAACATATTCATATCCAGTTCAGCGTTTTGATTAAAGATGTTCAAGTAATTTGAATGTTCCAGTATACTCAACCGAATACAGTAAGTGTTTGGTGGTATATGTAATTCAGTTTGATTTTTTATGATTTTTATATTCTACAATACATTGTAATATTCCTAAATTCTAGAATCAAAGTCATATAAGAAACTTCATTAATTCAGGCAACTAGAGTTTGAATTTATTTTTATAATTTATCTGAGACTTCCTATTATAAATCATTTAACTAATAATTATATGTAAATATAAATTAACACGCAATTTCAAAAATATGTAATTTTTGTCCAATTTCTTAAAAACCATTCATGTGTAGTATATGTAGTACCTCAAAATGACTTTTATATTTCTTCAACAATTTGTTACTGTGACAGTAAATTACACACAGATGAAGAATCTCATTTTAATCTACTATTAGTGTAAATATCAGTGAAATAATATCGTCAATGATACCGGCCAACTTACTAATTGGCTTCTTGTTTAATTTTTAATCACTGATAATTTAGTTTAGAAAGATCTGTAATAGTTTATAAACATAACCAGCTTGTTTACGCTTATGTCTCTATGTAATACGAATTTCTCCTCCAAATTAAAAAAAAATTGTCTATTTTTGGTGTCTCAATAATCTGTCATTAATATATATTGTGCAATACTGTTTATATTTTGCCACATTTCCTTTGTTTGTAACGTACTGTGTATATTCTCTTACTTAATCATTACCGTGCCAAAACGATGGAGCTTCTTAAATTTATGTGTTTAAACTAGAGTATTAGAGATAGTTATGTTTACTTTATGAATTTATTTTGTTAAGAGTTTTAATGTACTAATTGTGTAATAAATTGGTTTTTATATGGATTTTGATTTGACAAAAAACTAATAATGAGAAACACAGTAACAATAATTGCAGAGCACTCTCCAGAGGTCAATTCTGGTTCGGGCTTAATTTATCTACATACAAATATCTACTCCTGAATTTTTTCTCCTCTGAAAAATATCTTTCGATTAATTAGAACCGAAAAATTTAATAAAATGATGTAATAATTTAAAGAGGAACCTCTTAAATAGTAACGTGAATATATCGGAAGAATCAGATGCATTAACAAGATACGGATAGCGATGGTGAAGGAAAAAGAGAAATATTTAAGAAGTATATAGAGACTCTAAAGAATATGCAAAATAGATCAAAAATGCAAGAACTAAAATAAGGAAATGAACAAAGAACTAAAGATGAGAATGAGAGTGCAAACTAAAATTTGCAGATTGGGTTTCGGTTCGCTGGTTATGAATACGTTAAGCAATATGAAATAAAAACGACAGATCCAATCTGGTGACACTATAAATTGATTTTGACTCCCTGAGAGACAAAGACGAGTGGAGTCTTCCCAATGGCGGTTATTCCACCATGACGCATGTCCTCTCAATGTAGCGACCTTTCTGGGAAGCAACCTCAACAGATCGAGCAAAAATCTGCGTGTTCTGCTTGTTGAAAACCTGCTGACAATGACCCACATAGGAGAGGTCGGTTGGCCTGAGAGACCATAGCCCTGGAATAAAGAGATAATCAGTTGATTTTTGGAGGGGCCACTAAGAACAACATCACGAATAAAACATCGAAATAATCATGAAAAATGATTGCCAATGAACAGAATTACAGTAACACAAAGTAATCCGCAAGGATTTATTTGACATCCTGTATAATTTGCTATTCTGTTATTAGTGTTTTTCATTATAATTTCTTGATGTGGTTGCACCATTTGAAAATTAATGTTATCATTTGAAATATTTAAGAAGTTCAATAACAATTTTAATTTATACAATAAGATGGTTTCACCATAGTACTGAAACCATATTCAAAACTATTGAAATTAACAATAAGGAAAGAATTATGACCATCAACTAACATCTCCAAGTAGTCAAACAAAATACTTCACTTGCATCAGTTAGCAGATCTCTGTTACTGTTACAAAACCATAGTCATTGCATGATATTGTAGAAATTATTAGTTTTTGTTCTTAAGCCATGTACATTTTGATAATACTAGGTGTAAACAGTTTTTAATATTATTTTTAATAATCGCAATGATTTGGTTCTTTGGTTCTAAACTAAACTAAAACGTCTTTTTTCTTTATCTCTCATAGACATTTGTAGTTTTATATTTTCTGTCAACCAATCAACTCTTGTTATGTAGTTTTATGTTAACCTTCAAAGGACCGGCCGGGGTCCATGTGTACCACAGGCCATCCTTTTCTTGAACAATTTTTCTATTTTAAGTTTTGAATTTTGGGCAGTCACCTATCATTTTTTTAAGATTTATACCGTCTGTTTTTACATTATTTCATTAATGTTTGTTTCTATTTATGTTGTGACCTCGGCCCGCTTTGACAAGGTATTAAAATTTGTGGGGGTTTGGTTCTCTAGTATTGTCTCGAATTCCCCCGTTTTTTTGTTTCTCTAAACATATTCCAGACATCTTTATGAGTTTGGAATTCCTCTTCCTACACACACGCTGGGTATACCCTGTAATACACACGAGTTCTGGGATTCATCGTCCTACCCATAAATACCCAGTAATGCATATGACCGGAATTCACAGTGCTACATACGGGTCTGGGATTCTTTGAGATTGAATGTGCTTCAGTTTCAGTTAATTACTTGTATTGTGCGGTTCAAGATGGATCCTGTACTAAATTTTTGAGATAATTGCCTTACAAAAGCAGAAATGTTGTTATTACTCGAAAATGATGATTCGGAATTTGAAAATTATGAAGTGGACGCTAGAGATGGTGAAGAAATACATGTAATCACAGAAGAAGATGCAGTGAATGACGTCATTCTTGCTGATGAAGATACACAAAAGATGGAATTAAATGACCTAAGGTCCCAGTAGACAAGCGAGATAAGTTACCAAAAGCCAACATTAGTAAAACTGCATTTGGACTTACAACTCATAGCTCAGGTATCTCCGGCATGCAAGATGCTTTTCTTCTATTTTTCACCCCTGATATCATTGATATGATCGTAATTGAGACAAATAGAAAAGCCGAAGATTGTCACAATAAAGGGAATGACGAAAATCCCGACAAAATTAAATATTATACCTCTATTGACGCTATTGAACTCAAGGAATATATTAGACTTCTTCTTATATCAGGAGCATTGCATTGTTCTAAGGAAGCTACTGATATGCTTTGGTGTCAAGATCTAGCTTATAGTCGTTCCATAGTACCTGCCACTATGTCATGACTCATGACATAGATAAAAAGAAATTACTTTTATTGCGATTTGATGACTTCAATACTAGAGGAACGAAGAAAAATGGATAAGCTAGCTCCAATAAGGAACTTATTTGACAGTTTTGTCACAAATTGTAAGAAACCCAAGTGCACATCTGTGTGTAGACGAACAATTTGTGCCTTTTTGAGAACGAGCACCTTTTAGAGTATACATGAAAAGCAAACCTGACAAGTACGGCATAAAAATATGGGCTCTTTCTGACGGTGACGATTTCTATACATCAAACTTGCATGCCTACTTGGGTGAGTTTTGTTTATAATTAAGTTATAAAATTACATACAGTCGAATGCAAAAAAAAGTAGACACGAAATTTTCGGCTGCTTGAACAAACTTTATATTAGCAATGTCATGTAAACGTCAGTATTGTCATTTCAGTAATATTTTAATGAACTGGTGAGCCGTAAGCGAAGGTACCCCGAACTAGAGCCCCGAACCACCGTTACTGAATAAATAAGTCAAATATCACGTGGATTAAGAAAACTTACTGAGAAAAGCCAAATTTATACAACAACAATTTGAGGAAAATCAATTACAGGAAACTGTTTTTGTCTACTTTTTTTGCATTCGACTGTATGTATTTCCATTTTTGGTAAACAAGGAAATGCACCGGAGAATAATCAGGGCCTAAGAGTAGTGCGGGATATGGTACAGGATTTGCGGCAGGGTTATGGTATAACCACTGATAACTTCCTTACCAGTATGCAGCTTGCTGACAAATTGTGGAAAAAAAAACATGACTCTGAGTCATGTGTCAGCAAAAGCTGCTGTCACCTTGTTATCCAGTGATGCCACAGATAAACTGGCCAAAGCATACTCGACGCAGAGGAAAACTAATCGCTGGCAATATTCTATCACCTCATAGATATTGCAAGCATAAATGCTTATAAACTCTGGCTTTTAGCTAAACCAAATTGGCTAAGGAACAGATCAAATGAATTAGAATTAGGAAAAGAACTAATAAAAGAAAATGTGATCCGCCGATACGAACTATTGGAAATTACTCAAGAAACAGCCCCGGGAATGCAAGTGATGGGAGAAGCCTACATATCTCAAAGAAAGAAAGATCGAAAATGTAGAAAAAAGTGTGTTAAGTGTAAAAATTTTGTATGCTTAGAACAATCTGTTCTTGAAACTTTTTGTAATAAGCGCTACTATTAATAATTTGTAAATTTAAAATGATGATAATAAAAATGAGAATTGATAAATTTGTTATTGTTAATTATAAAAAGCTGATATTTCAAGTAGGAACAACAATGTGAGTTTTTATTGAGGGTTCAAGCGGACCCCGGCCAGTCCGTTTCGTAACTTTAGGATGCCGGTCCGTTGAACGTTAAACGTGCATAAATATGAAATAGATTTAGGATGCACTGATTGATGAAATAATCAAGTTCCTAATCAAGATTTGATATATACAGTACGGAATATTATAGCGGTCGAACTAGAATAAATCATAGTTGCAATCACGATAGCTATGTACATGTACAGTACGGAATATTATAGCGGTCGAACTAGAATAAATCATAGTTGCAATCACGATAGCTATGTATGTTTTAAATATGGGGTCCGATTTCGGTTTTACCAGATCCAAATGGCAGGATGTTATACCAACCTGCCTGACAATACAAGGACCACATATTATGATTACATTCATAAGTAGCCGAGTTTTAAAGTCATCCTAGTAGATTTGAACATGTCATGAGTTTAAATAATATTGAAATATGTTGCGTCATGGTCTACATACAGTGTGTTTCACTTAAGAGTGTAACACCATCATATTTTTAGTCCAATTTTAGTAATTTTTTTTCCAAACGTAGAATACTTATTGCTCTATTTACGCCCAAAAAACAATTGTCTTCTTTAAATGCAAAGCAACCTGCGATGGCAAAAATCAAGAAATCAGTTTAGGGATTTTTTTATCGAAAATTTTTACTAGTAATAATTGTTCAGAATTGCCCAAAAACCCTAAATCCAAAATTTCATGAAAATTAAAAATGTTAAAATTTTCTTCAAAAGTAATTCCAATTCGGTAAATATTATTTGCACAGGTGGCTGCGCCTAAACAACAACAATTTTAAACAACTTTGACAGTTGAGGTTTTATTTCAAACAAAATTTTCACAGCATACAATTTTCGGCGCCGCTAATAATAACTATTTACGGAAAATTTTAACATTTTTAATTTTCATGAAATTTTCGATTTAAGGTTTCTGGGTAATTCTGAACAATTGTTACTAGAAAAATTTTTCGATAAAAAAATCCCTAAAGTGATTTCTTGATTTTTGTCATTTATTTTGCCATCACAGGTTGGTTTGCATTTAAAGAAGACAATTGGTTTTTTGGTAGTAAACAGACCAATAAGTATTCTACGTTTGGAAAAAACAATTACAAAAATTGGACTGAAGATAAAAAAGATATGATGGTGTTACAGTCTTAAGTGAAACAGACTGTATATAATATACAATTTTTTCAGCAACCAAATCAAACTGTGATATAGATTGTACTATATCCTATATATTCTATATAATTGAAAACAATTTGATACTTATTCATAGTATTGTTATTGCAGACTAATATTTTAAGATTAAAGTTCAAATAAAGTTTGATATACAAGCGACCCCACCTCTAGTACTGTGATCCATTCCAAATAAACTATAACTTTCGCTTGTCACCATAATAATAATAATAATTCCTTTTTTGCTGTAGATCAACAGATATTAGCATTGTCAAGATATATACACAATACAAAACACCATATACAAAATATTAAATATTAAATACCAACTAAAAATTACAAGTACTTGGATCACTACATGAATGTGATATTAAAACAAGAACTTTTTCAATTTGGTTTTTAAAATTCCCAAGCTTGTTAATGCTTTGAGGTCGTCCGGCAATGCATTGAATGCTCAAGGCTTTATATTAAAGACCCTCTTCGTAAAATTTAGTTCTATGCATTGGAATACTGATATTATAGCAATTTCGTGTCGTCATTGTCATATATATATGTAGATATCACCATTTCGTGTAAACTTGTCCTTATTATTGAATAAGAAAAGTACTAGTTCCATTATGTATAAATATGGTAGAGTAAGTAGCCACGAAATAGTGGTCAGCAATGTGAACAATGGGGAGCGTTGCACATACATTTAACGGCTCGGTTTTGTATTATGAATAAATCGTTCAAATTTGAAGCGGATCCCCAAAAGGTAACACCGTAACACAAATGAAATTCTATATAGGCATAATAATAAGATCTAATGGAGGACATGGTCAAATTTTTCCCTGAGGTACACGTACACCACAATGAAATTCTCTTAATTCTGAAAGAAATATTTTATAAACATGATCGCAATAACCAATCACGCCAGTAACATGCGATCTAGTACTTAGGTAGGATCGAAATACATCAAGTGGTATCCCCCTAACACTATAACTTTCCATTTTGTTCAACAGCAGTTCGTGGTTTATAGTATCGAAAGTGTTTGAGGGATCAAAAATAGCCCAGCAGCAATTCTTCTATCGTCCAAACTCTTATACAAATAGTCAAGAATAGAAAACATGGCATCCTTAGTGGATTTTTTAGGAATGAATCCAAACTGATTACTGTGTAGTATATTATTATTGGACAAAAAGGAAAACAGGCGCACATTCAAGACTTTTTCATAAATTTTGCTAAATACAGATAACAAAGATAATTAAGATTAATTATTAATTAATTAGATGTTACCCTCCTATTACCTCCTTTATAGCATGGCGTAATCTTGCCCGAATTGAGACGATGGGGAAAGATACCTGTAGACATAGAGAGATTAATCAGGTATAGTGGTTGGGCGATATCCTCCGTTATATATGATAAAAGAAAGCACAGTATTTCATCAAGGCCCACAGATTTTTTCACTGAAACATCCGTTATAATATTCTTTATTTCATTAAGATCGTTGGGTAGGAGGTAGAGACCACAAGCCCATGAAGTGCTACTGACATTGTAGATACTACATGGGGTCTTGACAGCGGGAACAGAGTCCCGAAAGAAATTATTGAAAGAGTGAGCTAGCACACAATTTCGCCCGAATCACTGCGTACCTGAATATTCGTATTACTAACTTTATTCGTTTCACTACGAATTATATTCCAAGATGTTTTTGTTTTATTAGTTGAAGTCTCGAGTAGATTATCATAATAGTGTTTCTTTGATTTTGAAATTAATGAATTGTACTGTTTTAATCTGATTTTGTATACGGCATAAATCATTTGATTCTTTACAGTGTATATAGGTTTCGTAAACTAATAGACTCTGGGTGCAGCTCATGACAATTTGCTTTTGTTATTTACCTTTCTGTTTCGACAGAAACGATGTATAGAAGTGAAATAAAAATTTACTGTGGAAATTGTCAAAACTAGTATTTGCGTCCAATGAATTACAATATAAGTATCAGCCCAATCTTCATTCCTAAGATATGACTGAAATTGTTGTATGTTTATTTTACCGAAACAAGTTGATAATAGTGATCAGATAGATCCAGGTCAGCAACTTGAGAGTGAGAAATATTCATATCGTTGTTATCAATTATCGTCGAGGAGGTAGCCGTGACCCTCGTAGACTGGTGAATGAGTGAAGTCATATTGAAAGACTTGAAAACATTCAATACATTACCGGAAATTTTATATGTCTTACCAAAATCAATATTAAAATCACCACAAACAATGAGTTGATGGTTAAAGGGGTTTGAGTTTTCTAAGAGAGCCACCAAGCAGTCAACAAACATGCTCGTATCTCCAATGGACGATCTATATATACATGACGATAATTAATTGGTTACCACACTTAATAGGCCCCATACACTTGCGAACAAATTGCACAAACTGACGTTGCACGACAACCTAGATTACCCATACAGCATACACTACACGCAGTTTTATGCAAACTTCAGTTGCTTGTGTTGTGTACGTACGGAAATATGCCGTTACTTATGAAATTGCCCATTTTAACACCCCCACCTTTAAATTGGGTTCTGTAAAAGCTACTTACCAATTGATAATTCATAAAATTAATATAACTGGCATCAGTTTCCGCTAGCTAGGGCTCGGATACACAAAAAATATCTGGATAATTTAAAGTTTCAAGAAAAGCCTCAACTTTGAGATGTAACAACTTAAATGTTAAATTGAATTAGTCCCATTAGACGGCTTACTGGAAAAGGCATTTTTAACATTATTCATTAAGGCTTGCAAATAATCACAAACGATCAAAAAAGCAAAAATTCATAATTATTAACAATTTCTTTATCATACATTATGTCTTATTATTCAGATTGTCGTGCGAAGATATTTTTACTAATTTTAAATGTACTTTAGCTAGAATATTTCCATCAGACACATCGTGAAATCCTCTTTCAAATAACTTTAGCATTTTTTTAGTTTAGTAAATTAATTTTTTAAATTACAAATTTGACAATAAGTATTTCTTTTCCACATAACCAGTGACTGACATTGATATAAGAATAGCCTGACTGAGCTCTTCGTGACATCATTTTATCACACCATCCATATTTTCGCCCACTGTTTCAGGAATTCCATAAATTCACAACGAATATTGTACATCTTCAGTTTCTCATGTAATTGAGAATCAACATTTTAGTGTAACACACTTGTTAGTTTATTTAAGAAAATACTGCACTTTGTTTTTTTTACGGACATTGACATTTTAATGATCAAAGACAAGGACATGATCCAAATTAACTTTATATTCTTGAAGAAATTGCGCACAATTAACGAGCGTCTTCTCAACTCAACCGTGCATCCAGAATCTAAGAAAGTTACTGAACAATAAAACATCTTGATTGTTGGTTTTAATTAATTAATTAAAATTCAATTAACATTTGACTAGGAAAAATGTACAAAATATATATCCGTCCTAAGGCTACGACAATCCTTCCTGAAAATTCAAAGTTTTATTCGTTTCCAACATTTCACCTTGCATCTCAAGACTAATGTTCTTGTACTTATCGGCCAATTCTTTATTTTTCTCCACACCTAAGAAAAATAATTTTAAATAAATTAAATATAAATAGGCAGTTTGTTTATTACCTTCGCCTCTCGCGTACATTTGGCTCAAATTAACGCAACTGTATATGTTTCCCAATTCGCACCCCACCGTTGCGAATTTAAATGCCTTTTCCATGTCCTTCGCAAGCAGATATTTAGGATTGGATTGTTCGGTCGTTTTTTCATTCGTTTTATCTTTAATACCACTTATGTACATCGACGATAAATAATAACAAGCATTTGCGTGCTTATCCATGCAAGCTTTCTCTAATAAAGATAAGCTCTAAAACTGATTGGATGAGGCACATATACATCTACACAATTTCCTAGGTACCTTTGTCATGTCTAATGGAACCTCGCATTGTTCGTTACTTGTTACTAATAAAAGACCCTGATTGAAGCATGCATCTGGAACACCTTGCTTGCAAGCCAAGTCCATATACTCGTAACCAGTTTTAAAATCTTGTTTCAATCCGCCTTTACCGAGCAATGAAAATGCTGCAAATTTCATACAACTTTTCCCATACTTGTAATCATCGCAGTTTGTTTTGTACAGTTTTCTCGCTTTCTCGTAATCTTTTTTGATGGCTTCCAAGTAATCTCCCAACAAATGACAAACTAGAATTACATTTTGCTATAGTTTGAGGTTAAATGACTAACATATGTAATTTTAAGGTTACCTTCGGGGTTCTTTTCGCTGTAACATCCAAATCTATATTCTATGCCGATGTTGTGTATGAATTGTTTTACATCGGCTTCTGATTTGAAGTCATAAGCCATTTGACGTCCTCTTTATTACCTAACCTAAAACGCAATGCAAGGATGAACAATGGGTAGTGGTTCCGTAGTTCATAAACTAACCACCGGGCAGTGTTGCCAGATTTTCTCGCAGCGGTATAACCTTACGTCGAATAGCGGTAGATGGCGGTAGATTTAAATGAAATGCATAGCTTAATACTATTACTATATGGCTGTTTCACTGGGAGCTTTTTGCATTGTTGAAATTGATTCTCTGACAGGTCGCCAGGCTGAGACCTCTATGGCAAATGTTGTAACTATATTTGATGTCATTTCTTGTCAAACTGACAATTAAAGGTTGGTGATTAATGTAAACAACAACTGAAACCGTTTTAATGGTGCAATAATAGCAAAGGAACACAAATAAACAAAGAAGAATGAAAAAGTAAACTAGTGAACAGGCAAATATAACAAATTTACAACTTTAAAATTTTTCTACTTGTTGGCTTGTAGTCTATTAATTTATAGTAATAGTAGTGAGCCAAGATGAAATATATGGCCCATTTACTTCAACCATCTACAACGATTGAGCAAAATCACGTTGGTAGTACTAAAGTCACCAGAATAGACATTGATTTTGGCATCTGACGGCAGACATTTCAGAACCGACAGAATTTGGCGACTGTGGCAGCAAAATGCCAGGTTGTTGGATTAACAATTGTAAAAGTAGTGGTAGAAAAGGATTTCGGATGTTTAGAATACTGCGTAATGAAAATCGCCGAAATGTTTGGTTAAATCAAATTCAACGTGATCAC
The DNA here is from genome assembly GCA_959613385.1 of Geotrupes spiniger. Classification (NCBI taxonomy): domain Eukaryota; kingdom Metazoa; phylum Arthropoda; class Insecta; order Coleoptera; family Geotrupidae; genus Geotrupes; species Geotrupes spiniger. The sequence continues at coordinate 22,117,345 of OY390740.1, read as the reverse complement.
TTGCAAAATGCTAACATTTTGAGAGTTTGTGAGATAAGTGGTACTTCCACAAGGTGTCTTGTATTGTGTTGGTACGATAATATATATTATTAAAAATATAAAAATTTAGGTAGATACATTTCTCGGAGTCTCAGTTTCACTCTATTCACGGGCGAGGTATGGTACTGAAACATAATGCTGTCGCTGATGTACTCTTAGTGGAGTCTGCAACTGAAGAAAAATTTATACAAACTTCACATAAAGAAGGTGCTACAGGCACAGCATATGAAGAGGATGCTGCAAACACTGCGAGTGCAGAAGATACCGCACAAACTGCATTTGGGGATGCACACTAAATGAGGTTTGTTAGTCACTTAAGATGATGTCTCACATTTGATAAATGGTGTTTCTAGGTGTTTCCTACAATCGAAAGCTGTGAGCCAGAAAATGACATGCAACAACTGCAACGGAATCTAAAATCAGCACTGAAAAAATTAAGCAGTTGGATGCAAAAGTGCTTCCTCTCGATAGTCTTATTCAAAATATATTTAATGAGGACCAGTTATGGTTTATACATAAAGGATTTTCTTGGTTCTAAGGATACACTACAAAAAGTTTTAAGGCTATATATGGCCTGTGGTACTTCAGGATATCCAGAAATGTTGAAGCAAAAGTTACCCTTGCCATGTATCAGAACAATACAGAGACATATTCGAAGTATGAAATTTAAACCCGGCGTTTTACACGACATACTAAAAAATGTCGAAGCAAACGTACAGCCAGATCACAATATGTAGGTGGGCGGTACCGAAAGATGTAGGCGTGGGGGGGGTGATAATAAATTCGAAATGTTCAATATAACAGATGCTTCACTTGCATACGATCATTACGTTATAAGGTTTAAGCATTTTATTTAAATTTTTCGATAGATTTGTGATATATGATTCTCTATATAGTATTCAACATGGGGCGTACAACGAAGACCGGAACGAGAGGGAAAAGGACAACCTACATTCTGTCGTTCGTTCGAGCGGTCCAGATTATTTCCTGTTATCGTCGTGTGAGATTTATCGAGGATGAAACAAATTAGTTTTGTAATTTCGCTTATATAACTTTAAAGGATTAATCGAGTTGGGTCTGAAAGTTAATTTTAACCTGTAGCGTGTAACGTCTACATGAATAAGGGAATTTGTGTTTGTTTATAAATGGAGTAAAAGAATCAATTTGATTTGTTTTACAATTGCTGTCTCACATTTCAGACGATAGCCGCTATTTGGTAGTATTCGTTACGTGCAACTTTCACAGTAATAAGCAAGTAAGCTTTCTTTCACTTATGACACAACAGAGTATGATTTTTACGACACTAAAAATAAAAAATTGCTACTTGTAGATATGTTTATAATTGCACTTGTCTTGTATCGTGAGAAGTAAGTCGGCAAATGAAACACTTTTAGTGATATTAATGTTTATTGCAACACCGTTTTTTGCAAGAAGGTGTTTCGTAAATCCTTTTCAATTAATGAACATTAATATGACAAATGCCATTAAATAAAACCTATTGTGGTAACAAGGCCGTCTTTCTACATATCCCAGTATTTACTGTGAAAACTAGGGAAAACCTAGTTAGGGTATTTGACCAATATTTAGTTCACTACAATACAATTCAAAAAAGCATAAAAAAGTTCCTTCAAATGGAAAGTCGTTTGTCAAAAATTGCATTGTAAAGAGTCTTAACATAAATTCAATATTAAAAGAACTCAATATTACAAATTAATGTTAACACATTCTGAATAATCTAGCTAAGCAGACTATTAACACAAAAGTAGTAGAATGACCAATGTTTAATTCATAGTAAATTATAAAAAAATAACTCAGACATATCTCTAAAAATATTCCAAATGAATTCAACATTGGTCAGACCTCCAAAACAAATACAGTGGTTAAACGAAGTACTCTACAAGACAATGCCGCAACCGGTATACTCGCTTGAGCTCACGCCAACTGACTACCACGTCTTCAAGCATCTCGACACCTCCTTGCAGGAAACATGCTCCAAAAACCACGAAGATTCCAAAAATGCCTTCAGTGACTCCAGAGCTCCGGAATTTCATGAAACAGGAAATATGTTGGCAACAGTGTCAAGCTGATATGTATGTATTTCAAGTGAATGGTTAAAAAAGATATTACTTACTTTAATACCAACCGTATATTTACTATTTCTTTACTGTGAAGTAGACCCCCCCTTGACTGTCGCCTCGGTGTCCGTCTTCAATGACTTGTCCAAAAAACCATGATTATCGATGGTTCTTGCATCCTGCCACACATTGAAGTCACAAGATTGTGGCAAGTTGGTGGGCCTCTCAGAGTTTTCCAAATTCTGGTCACATGACTGTGCAGAGTCTGCCTGTTTCGTGGTGGCGCATCCAAATCATGCTCTCGCATCTGGCCCATAATCACCCACAAATTCTCAATCGGGTTGAGATCCGGTGACTTTGGTGGCCAGTTAAGAGGAACAATATCTGGATGTTCGTTAAACCACTCGTGGACGATTCTGGACGTATGCACCGATGAATTGTGGTGCACGAATGTTATTGCTGTTGGTGGTTGGTGGAAGATATAACAACCGTACACTTGGTAACATAACGTCCTCCAGTGTACGGATATATTCCACCGCATCCATCCGTGTGTCGATCCTTGTTAATTCTCCGGGACCTGCTGGTGACATCCAACCTCAGTACGCCAAAGATAGTCTACTGCTCCTTCGTATTTTCACAATATTTGGTGGGAGAAAGCATGTGTGGTTTCGCCTTCACACTACCTTTTTCACATCCTGGGACGTGCAGAATGTCTTCTCGTCGGTGAAGATGACGTGACTCCAATCACGATCTTAATTTTGCATGGCAAAATTTAAGCGGCACTCGGCATATTGTTGTGTCATGTCGACCTTCTTCGCTGGACGTCTGCACAGGGTTGCCATATGAAATTTTAGAATGTCCCTAGATCGAGTTGTCATTTCCCCCTAGAAATGCCTAGACTTCAAAGTACCAGTGGCGGCTCGTGGGTTTGCTGCTTGAGCAGGCAGACTCAAATGTGTGTAATGTACAACGTCCTGCATGTAAATATTAAATGATTTTTATTTGTATTGATCGAAATATCGAAATGTTTTAAGATAAAAGATAAACTAGGTACTTTAGTGCTTACAGAAAATATTCCCATAAAATTACGAGGCGGATATTATGCATTCCTATTCCTATGTGGGTATATTGTCACCTTTACACAAGATTAAGGGACATCAAATTGTGAGTAGGTACAGCAACTAAAACATGCCGATATGTAAATAATATTAAACTAATGATAATTCACTCACCGGGAGCAACCTGCCCCTTGCAAAATTTTCTATTTCACAATAAAATAAAACTATGTGCTCCAATTTAAAACATGAGATTCGTTGGTTTGAACTCAAACCAACCCAACCCAACCCAACCCAACCCAACCCAACCCAACCCAACCCAACCCAACCCAACCCAACCCAACCCAACCAAGTTGTTCATGAAACAAAATAACATTTAAAAAAAGTAATTAACAAACTAAAATATCTAACTAACAAAAATAATGTAAACTATTAACAGAAAATAAACAAAAATGCTAATAAAAATTTAAACTCAATTGTATTAAAAACTATATAATGCGTCACACAACTCCACAACTGTGGGAGAGTGGGGGTATTCATGTGCCGTGACGCAGCGTCTGGCGGCATGCCTCCAGCCGATGTGTTTTTATCGAGAAAAGTCTCTAGTTAATACGGACTGCGCTAGGTTTTGTATCGGTACAGCGCGTCAAATGCAGCAGTTTGTGAGGCTGAATTTAGTTTGCCTCCGGCCGGCAAAATTTCACAATATTTTCGTGCTATAAGATCTTGGGATGTTTGAAAATTGTAATTTCTACAACTACAACTATTTACTAAAATACGCGTTTTAATACAAAAAACAACATTCATGTATAGAAAAAAATAAATTACAAAAAAATGTCATTATACAAAATGATTAAGGGAGGGATTGCCTCCGTTGCCTCCTCTGACAAGCCGCTACTGCAAAGTACCTATTGCGAGTTTGCGACTACTGCCAAGTGAACTGCTGTTAGCTGTAAACTGTACGTGTAAATTCAGTGCGTTTTGTTTTAGATGTTATACCGATCTGAGATAGGAATGTTGAAATAAAATAAACTTGATGAAATAAGAAATATTTTATTTTAATATACGTAGTTTAAATTAACTTGGAACTAACCGAAATAAATTACATGTTGCCGTTATATGTTAAGTGCTATGGTAGATGGTACAGTCGAATGCAAGAAAAGTAGACAAAAACAGTTTCCTGTAATTCATTTTCTTCAAATTATTGTTGTATAAATAAGGCTTTTCTCAGTAAGTTTTCTTAAGGGGGGATCCTGCTTTAGAAGGCTCAAAAAATCGCTTATTGCTCAAATCTATGCCTAATATATCTAAGAATATGTATAAAAAGTTATAGCGGCTAATTCGCAATATTTTGAAAGATACAGCACTAAACACAGTGAGGTGTCGAGCAAAAAATATACGAACGCACGAACTTTAGAGCGTGTTTTCTCGAGTTTTCGTTTTTACGATTTTTCTAAACTGGTGGGCGTGATTGCGAGAAAACTAGACAAGCAATCAAAACGAAACAAAACTTTTGTTGGCTTCAGTAGCATTCTGTTCTATTTGAACTAAAAAGATTAATGAAAAAAAATTCTAAACAACTTTTTTAGCAAGTTGAAATGATTTTCTCTTCAAAAAAAAGAGCACATTTATTTTCAAACCTGAGAAAAATCTTGAATTTCAAAATTTTGGGTTTTTTTTTTAGTTCACATAGAAGAAAATATATGAGAATTACAATTTTCTTTGTTTTTTTTTGTTTCAGACAAAAATTACGAGCTACATCTTTCCCACCGATTGTAGACTGCAATTGAGGGGTGTTGCACAAATGTGCATAAAAATCGGTTCCGTTTAAATATTTTTCTCTCGAAATATTTTTTCTTTAATGCTCAAATATGTAATAAAATGCTCTAAAAAGTTCACTAGACTTGCTCATTTTTTTCTGTCCTAAAAAAAATCACCCAAAAACCATATTTTAAGTCCTCCTAAAGCAAGATCCCCCCTTAATCCACGTGATATTTGACTTATTTATTCAGTAAGGTGGTTCGGGGCTCTAATTCGGGGTACCTACGCTTACGGCTCACCAGTTCATTAAAATATCACTGAAATGACAATACTGACGATTGCATGACATTGCTAATATCAAGTTTGTTCAAGCAGCCGAAAATTTCGTGTCTACTTTTTTTGCATTCGACTGTACATAGATTTATTAATTCTTTTAAAAAGGTCATTGCCAACAGGAAAGTTATAACATGACCAGTGGCGGCTTGTCAGAGGAGGCAACGGAGGCAATGCGTCTCTTAATCATTTTGTATAATGTTATTTTTTTGTAATTTATTTTTTTCTATACATGAGTGTTGTTTTTTGTATTAAAAACGCGTATTTTACTAAATAGCTGTAGTTGTAGAAATTACAATTTTCAAACATCCCAAGATCTTATAGCGCGAAAATATTTTAAAATTTTGCCGGCCGGAGGCAAACTAAATTCAGCCTCACAAACTACTGAATTGACGCGCTGAACCGATACAAAACCTAGCGCAGTCCGTATTAACTAGAGACTTTTCTCGATAAAAACACATCGGCTGGAGGCATGCCGCCAGACGCTGCTTCACGGCACATGAACACTCCCACTCTCCCACTGTGTTGTGTGACGCATTATATAGTTTTTAATACAATTGAGTTTAAATTTTTATTAGCATTTTTGTTTATTTGCTGTTACTTTTTGCTAGTTATTTTGTTTCATGAACAACTTGGTGGGGAGTTCAAACCAAGGAATCTCATGTTTTAAATTGGAGCACATAGTTTTATTTTATTGTGAAATAGAAAATTTTGCAAGGGGCAGGTTGCTCCCGGTGAGTGAATTATCGTTAGTTTAATATTATTTACATATCGGCATGTTTTAGTTGCTGTACCTACTCACAATTTGATGTCCCTTAATCTTGTGTAAGGTGACAATATACCTACATATGAATAGGAATGCATAATATCCGCCTCGTAATTTTATGGGAATATTTTCGGTAAGCACTAAAGTACCTAGTTTATCTTTTATCTTAAACATTTTCGATATTTCGATCAATACAAATAAAAATCATTTAATATTTACATGCAGGACGTTGTACATTACACACATTTGAGTTTGCCTCCTCAAGTAGCAAATCCACGAGCCGCCACTGAACATGACTTATTTTTTAATAATTGCTTTGTGTGTAAAATTCCTTGCAAAGTATCAGTTGAAAGTTTATTTCGAATTTTCGTTTTGTTTAGATTTACCTGTGAAAATATCCTCTCCACAGTGGCGCTCGAGTGGGGTAAAGTGAAAATATAATACACAAATTTACATAATTTAGGAAACAAAGTTGTATCGTCGCTTGTTTTCATTTCGGATATTTTTTTACAAAAATTACTTATATTCATTTCAACTAGATCACGAATATCAACATTTCTTAACAAACGCCACTCTACATCACTGTCATTTAATTCATTTTGTTTAATTAAATTTGGGAATTCAACTGCTAGAGGAGCAATAGAATTATGTTTTTTAGACAAAACTTCAGATGGTGAGATTATTTTTATCTTTTTTAAAATCTGCATCTTTTGGATTAAATGTATTATAAATTTGCTTACAACTTTAGATGAAAAATTCTAGACAATGTTTGCGAAAATGTTAGCACCTAAGTACAAGTTTTCCAGGGGTTGAAAATAATGAGGATTTCTATATTGTATATTTTCTAGTGGTGTCATTTCTAAATAACTTCTATCTAAATAACAATCTAAAAGACTTTTTAAAACAGATTCAATGTTTGAGTATAGTGCATATTTTTAACTGTCTCCGATTGCATTTCTAAATTGAGAGTTTTAAAGAAAGCTAAAACAAAATCTAAAAACTGGTAATACAGTTTTATGGATGGATCCTTTAATCGTTTTAATATAGATTCAGCAATGCTGACTTTATGAGTAAAATGCATATCAGTGAAATAGGGTAATAATGCGTTGTATTGCTCTAATATTCTCTTAACAACGTAATGCAGAGATAACCATCTTATATGAGAAGGCTGTAACATTTTCTGAGGCTTTACTGCTACAACATTTTGAAATTGTGTAAATTTGTTCTGTCGTTTATAACTCTGATGAAAATATGTATAAATATCTCTTGCAAGCAATTCTACTGCCTCTGGCAATTTTTCACAAGCTTAATTTGCACACAAAACAAATGAATGACAGGTACATTTCATTAAAAATAAGTTTGGAATGTGAGATTTAAGTTTTGTGGACAGTGAGTTATGCACGCCCTTCATACAACTAGCCCCATCTGAGGCAAATCCAATTAAATTCTGCTTCCAATCAACATTATATTTTATAAAAAAATCAACAATAGTTCGGTACAGTCCATCCGCTGTACCATCTGGTACAGGAATTAAACCCAAAAATATGTCCTCTACAACATGTAAAGTGCATAAACGGGCCACCAAAGATAAATGCTTAATTACACCCGTATCTGTTGACTCATCTACTATTAATGAACATTTATTGGTGTTTAATAATTTTAGCGTTGTCTCAAAACTAAAACTTCCAGTTACATTACAAATATCGATATTTGCGTCTTTAAAGGTACTTGAACGTTAATTAAATAAGCCGTGTCGTTTATATCCACAATAAACATTGTTCCGTGATATCGTCTAAATTTATATTAGTTATTGATATGCAATATTGCACTAAATGCGAGGATAACCTCCCGTCGGACGGGTTATTTGTACGCTGCTACGGTTGTGACGGAAGTTTACATTTCAAATGTTGCTCTATATCACAAAAAACATATTCGGCAATGGGTAAGATGAGAAAAGAAGAATGGAGATGTGATTTCTGCAGATTAGCTAAAAAAATTGGCGACCAGTATAACGGAGGCGCGGAAACGGGAAGACTTGGCCCTGCAATCAATGATCTGATTGAAAAAATTGCCAACCTAGAGAAGAGGCTATCGGACCTGATACAGTTGAGCGCAAGTAAGGACGAGAAAATTGAGTATTTAAATTGTCTCCTAAACTACTTGGAACAGGCCCAAAAGAAAAGAGAATTGGAAATACATGGAGTAGCAGAGCGAGAAGGGGAAAATCTACACGAAATTGTAATAAAAATAGCAGACAAATTAGGACAAGAAGTTGGCCAGGAAGATCTAGAAAACGTGTACAGAATTCGTGGAAGAAATTACGCAGGAACCCCGAAACCTGGTCCGATTATTGCAGTTTTCTCAAATTACAATAAGAGACAAGAAGTACTAAATTGTAGAAAAATACAATTACGGAACAGCGAAATAGTTGGGCGAAACGTTGCAGGGAAAATCTCGATCTTTGAAGCCTTGACTCCGTTCTCAAAAAAACTTTTGTGGGAAGCGAAAAATAAAGCCAAAATAGTTGGATGGAAATATATCTGGGTAGTACAAGGCAAAATTAAAGCAAGAAAAGAAGATAACGCGTCAGTTATTAACATTTCAACGGTGGGTGATATAAACAAGATCGCCTAGACTAGCAGAAGGTATACGATAAAAGGCAATAGGAAAAATGAATACGATGGACACACAGATGGAAATGGATGATGATTGGATTTCGGCAAGGGTGGGCAGCTTTGAAGAATATATGAGCGAGAGGGGGAATCGGCGTGAATGACACATAATGCACCTAAATATAAGATCTTTACGCGCACACTTCGATGAATTTCTAATTCTAATAAAAAGGCATGTTAATATCATCGATATTATTGTGTTAAGCGAAATAAACATAAGGGAAGACGATTTATTAGCACAATTGAACTTATTTAACATAGAGGGATTCGCAATGAATTTTAAGTGTAGAACAAATAGAGCGGGAGGAGGTATAGCTGTTTATGTTAAGGAGTGCTATTCATTCTCGGTCCTAAACATAGAATTTGAGCATTCTGAAGTGCTAAACTGGCATTGCGAGGGATAAGCTAAATATCATAAATGTCTTAGCGATATATCGTCCGCCGAGTCTAAACGGGCTTAATTTTATAAATGAAATTGATATTTTTTTAATAAACTGTACTGATGCTAGGTTAATGTTAATAGGTGACACAAACATAAACATTATGCAAGACAGAACTCTTACGAATAGATATCAGAATGTACTAAATAGTCATGGATTGGTAGGGAAAATTAAGGGAGCAACTAGGGAGGAGGTGATCAACGGACGATTAGTGTCCTCATGCTTAGATCATGTTTATGTTAGGGGTTACCAAACAGGAGTTCGTAGTTTGGTTGTGCAAACGAAAGTATCGGACCACTATGCTATAGTATGCTCGTTACCATCGACATTGAGCACATGTGAAGTCCTAGTGACAACAAATAAAACTAATTTCAACAGAGAAATGTGAAAAATCGTTCATTCAAAAAATCAATGATACAAGTTTCAGCGAAATGAAGCTGCCTGATCGAATTTACAAATATATTCATATGGCACACGGAGAGGGACGAAACGATGCAGCTTACCATAAGTCTCCAAGATGCCAGGAACGGCGACCCCAGAAATGTTGGATCACAAATGACATTCGAATTCAAATAAGAAGGAGAGATGAGCTATTCCAAAATTGGAAAAAATTAAGAACTTCAGAAATTAGGATTAAAGAACAGTGTAGGAAAGGGTACCAAGCAGCGAGAAATAAAGTCAATATGCTCATAGTAATTGCGAAAAAACAGTATTATAAGAGAGTGTTTGCAGAGGCCAAGGGGGACATGAAGAAAACTTGGAGGAAGATTAACGAAGTGTTACGTAGGACGCAGAACGGTTCAGTAGACAACGCAGTGGTTAGAGTTATGAAAAAATCTCCAAAAGAGGTGGCAAATTTATTTGGTCAATCATTTAAAAACCATGCAACAAATATAACTCATTCGTGTTCTAAACTTCTGCACAGGGAAACGAAGCCACCAATGATTCACATGCAGTCGATTTTTATACCGGAAGCTGATAGTGATCGATTGATACAAATTATAAAAGACATGGACAGCAATAAAGCACCAGGAGTTGACGGAATAACTATTAAAGTGATTAAAAAATGCTATTCAGCAATGGAGGGACCGATTCTAAGGCTCATAAATACATCGATAGAGACGGGGGAGTTTCCAAATGATCTGAAAAAAGCTGTAGTTAAACCAATATATAAAAAAGGTTCGCGATCAAACCCTGTTAATTATAGACCAATTTCAATTCTTCCAACGCTGGGAAAAATTACAGAGCGATACGTAGCGGACATTTTAGTAGAATACCTAACAAAGTATAAGATAATTGACGATGCCCAATTCGGATTCCAGAAGAATAAAAATACGGATTGCTTACTGGAAAAGTTCTCCGATAATCTGAACAAGAATTTAAATAACGGAATGAACGTGATATGCATTTTTGTGGATTTTGCAAAAGCATTCGACTGTATTGACCATATCTTGTTATTGAAGGCGTTGGAAAAAATAGGAATAAGAGGAAGGTTGCTGATTTGGTTCGAGAATTACTTATCAAATAGATGCTTCGCAGTAAAAATCGAGGATGAGTACAGTGAATACATGCAGGTAAACAGAGGAGTACCACAAGGTAGCATCCTAGGTCCTATCTTATATTTAATTTACGTAAATGACGTATGTTCCTGCTTCGATAAGTGTGGGTACTACCTTTTCGCAGACGACACGGCAATTATATCTGTTCATAAGGATTTAGAAACGGCAATAAGTCGTATGAACCAAGAGTTTGCTGCTTTCCAATGTTGGGCGCATGACAAAGGACTGACGATAAACCAGGATAAAACAAAAGTCATGCACATAACATCACCGAATCTTAGCAGAACTTTGTCAGTGAAAGTAAAATTTCATACGTATGACTGCCTCCACGAAAATTGTAGCGATGTAAATACTGGATGTAAATGCTCACAGGAGTTACAGATTGTACGGCAACATCTTTATTTAGGACTCATCATAGACGACAATTTACTCTGGAGTGGACATATTGGGAAAATTTGTACGCAATTGAGATATTTTGCTACGCGTTTTTATTACCTAGCAAAATTTGTACCAAGACCTGTATTGATAACAATCTACCATTCGTTGGTTGAATCTATTCTGAGGTATGGAATATCGATATGGGGTAGAACATCGGAATCACATATCAATAGAATTGTTGAGATACAAAACAGAATTGTACGTTGCATCGCCTTAGAACAGAGAAAAAAATCGACATATGATTTGTACAGAGATTTGCAGTTGCTAAACGTGAAGAAATTATACAAATATGCTGTGTTATATAAATACTATTTCAAAGAGGGAAATAAGGTTGTTATAGATCATCGATATGAAACGAGAGGAAATGTCGCGGAAAAGTTAAAAGTACCACAAACAGTAAACAAATATGGGGAAAGATCATTGGAAGTGGTAATACCAAAGCTATTTAATCAACTTCCGGATAATTTGAGGCATTTATCTAGTATACGCGAAATTAAAATTCAAATTAAACAGTGGCTCATATTAAGTAAAGACTGTTAAGTAAAGACTGATGGGTAACATTTTATTTTAGTTAAAAGTAGTTTTTTTTAGTTTGTTTAGTTTCTTTGGCCCAAGTGAATTGGTTTTAGACACTTTCATCAAAATTAAGATGTTAAACGTTTGCTCGACCGCTGATAAGTCATTTAGACTTAGCGGTGAAATACATAGATTTAGATACTTTGATAAGTTACGGTATGTTAAGTTACTGTTCAATATCTGTTGTTAGAATTGTATCTTCATTTTCTCCTCATCGAACACAACTAGATACTTTATGTTGCAATAGAAATGTAAATTATTGTTAGCATAATTGTTAGTTTTGGAACAAGAATATGAATAATAATAATAGAGGTTAGTCTTTCTAACTTGGTGGCTCTACAGCCTATGGGGTGTAGAGTGACTAAATTGGAAGCAAGGAGTGAAGGAGGAGATGGGGCAAAAAAAAATAATATGAAATCTTAAAATAATATGAAATCTTAAAAATTATTAACTGTAGCAGTGGTTTTTGTGCGTTTGCTACTGAATTTTTTTGCAATTTCTGTAACATTAAACGGAAGGTAGTGCTCTGCAACAAAAGCAGCAAACCTGATTTCAGCAGTTACTTGATTTTCTAAATTTATATTTTTTTGAAAACCTAACATACTTGTTAAAGTTCGCTGAGTTGTTACTTTTGCTTTTATTATATGTGTCTTATATTGTGAGTGCTTCAATAGCTCAGATTTGCCGATAGTCCTTGTCACATACTTTACAGTATGCATATAGCTATGAATTAACCTTAAATTTTTCTTTATTAGGAAATAACTCATTACGATATAACATTTATGCCAAAGCTATCCTTTAGTTCAGGTTTGGTCAGGTTAAATAATACAACGATATTTTAAATGAAAATAATATATTTTACAAAATCAAATTCTTTAAATTCCCCAAAACAATATACAATATTATATAAATTCCTTTACACGCGTTTAAATGTTTACCGCAACGAGTTCTCGGTGCCTGTTAAGAAAAACAAAATTCGTATACAAAAATTATTTACACATGCCAGGTATGGGCAAGAAATGCTGCGCGACTCCGATGCCTTGACCGGTCCGTCCTTCATCATAATCTAGTCCCGCGTCAATATTTGTCTTATTTCTCATGCATGTGTTCTTTATTGCAACAATTTGTTATTATTTTGTTTATTTGCTCAACAAGTTGCAAATAGGATTTATTGATACACTTTGTTATTATCTTTTGTTATTTGCTAAACAAATAGCAAATAATATTTATTGAAACAATTTGTTATTATTTTGTTTATTTGCCCAACAAGTTGCAAATAGGATTTATTGACACAATTTGTTATACTCTTTTATATTTGCTTAACAAGTGCAAATAAAACTAACCATTATAAACCAACATAATTCATTTAAATTTATATTTTGCCAAACAAGTTAGTAAATTATTCCATTTACCGCTTATCTAGCCATTGGTTATTCTGAATTCAGGCATTATCAATACAATATTAGAAAATTTTAAATATTCTTAGCAAATATTCTGTCCCAAGCTAACTCGTGTTCTTTCTTCTTCTGCCTCCGGTAGGTCGCTGGGTTGAACTCTTTTCCCTTCCTCCTCAGGTTGGTCACTGGATCGAATTTCTTCTGCCTTGAACTGGTCGCTTCGTTGAACTCCTCGTAATTGTCCGTGCGTCTGGCTTTATAACTCCGTCCCTACCTTCTTCTCCCCGCACTTGTCTACATCCCTGCTCTTCGCTTTTACAGGTGATCTCCCTACCACCTCTATCCCTTCTCGTTATCGTTTTAAAAATAAAATTAATTTTTCTAATTTAACTAATAAATTCTTTTATTATTTATAAAAAACACAACAATATGTTGGTCCCTTCTTCGTCGCAGCCATCCTCTGAATTGTTCTTCTTCTTCCCATGTCTGCTGGTAATTTTGAGTGCAGCTTTTCTTCTTTTTTTATGTTAAGTTGCTGACCTTCTTCAGACAGTGATGAATTATTGCTTTCGTCCTTTGAAGTAGATGGTCCAGGTTTTCTTTTTTCTATGGAATCCTGTTAGAAAATTTTAAATAATAAATACCTTTTTACTAAAAATGTTCGAATTAATGTAAGTGCATCACAAAAATAATCTATTTAGAAATTTCAAAACTGAATACATAAGTATACATAATTACGAATATCATTTTTTCAAAATACCATTTTGTTACTTTGATTTATAAGTACTCTATACTTTATTGATATGACATCAATATAGGCCGTGGCCGTTAAAATTCAACGCTAATGCCGTTATTTTTTGTCAGTTTTGACAGATTTTTTAAATAAATTTTTATTCCTATTTTGACAAAGATTACAGAATTAATTAAAAGATCACAATTTTCTTACAGTCACTTCATCGCGAATATTTTAGAGGAATTTTCACAAATGTTCCATTTGCTTCGTTTTCAAATCATTTTACTGTACAAACAACCATTACTACGGCAAAAGCAAAGATTAGTAAATTTAATTTGAATTGAAGAAAAATGCAAATCTTACAAATCATATATAAGTATTTATGGTATGATGAAAACTACTGAACGACACGCGGCCGATACGCAAATAATAGACGCGATTGGTAGTAAAATATCGGCTTCGCCTCGATTTTACAATCTTCAATCTTGTCTGTTATTTGCTGCATATCGACCTTATGATATTAATAACTATAATTTATTCTAAAAATACTTACTTTAATTATCCAACACACACAATTATTCGATATTTTCGCGATTATTATACCTAATATTTTTTCACTATCACATAACTATTTGTGCAGTAATTTTGCGCTATTATTCAAACGATGACCACTATTCGAATGAGGAAATTTGTGATCCCGGTTATATTATATAGGAAATCACAATAATTGTAGTAAATTACACTCTTATTGCACTGTTTTGGCAGGAAACGTATATTGATAAAATATAATTGTTTCGTTTCACTAAATGCAAAATGCATTAAAACCTATCGAATGTTTGGGTTTGCAATTATGAGCATTGTCGTAAAATTTGAACAAACTGCAGAATCATCTCCCTGTCGGCAGCGCTCAGTTTCGGAGGTTGGCCAGACTTAACACGTGAGTGCAGCGCCGTATCTTCATCCTCGGAGAGCCATCTTGTTACCCACTGGTGGACTTGGGTTTTCTGAACAAGAGGTAAATAATGATGTAAAATTTTCTTCTCCTTGTTACTTACTTATACTTTATGTATAAGTATAGTAATCATGAAAAATTTCGACCTCGAGATTTCAACGGATATACGCGTTTTGAGGTCCCCTGAATCGTTTCTGACTATTTTCGGAATGACGTCTGTGTGTCTGTGCGCGCTCTAGCGTCCAAACGATTATAGCTAGAGCTCTGAAACTTTAAATTTAACATTTGTATGTAGCAAGGAGGAAAACGTCCTATTTTGAACGCAATCACTCAACCGGAAGTGATGGTTTACTCTTATCACCTTTTTCCATATCTCAAAACGGTACACGTTACGGAAAAAAGTATTCTTACATAAATTATAGATATTGATATTTTAAACAACTTTCACTTGAAAAGTTTTTTCGAAAAACGTAGTATAACTAAGTATAAGTAAGTTTCGTGCGGACCACCGCGGATTTTTACTTACTTATACTTTATGTATAAGTAAGTATAGGAATCATGAAAAATTTCGACCTCGAGATTTCAACCGATATACGCGTTTTGAGGTCCCCTGAATCGTTTCTGACTATTTTCCGAATGACGTCTGTGTGTCTGTGCGCGCTCTAGCGTCCAAACGATTATAGATAGAGCTCTGAAACTTTAAATTTAACATTTGTATGTAGCAAGGAGGAAAACGTCCTATTTTGAACGCAATCACTCAACCGGAAGTGATGGTTTACTCTTATCACCTTTTCCATATCTCAAAACGGTACACGTTACGGAAAAAAGTATTCTTACATAAATTATAGATATTGATATTTTAAACAACTTTCACTTGAAAAGTTTTTTCGAAAAACGTAGTATAACTAAGTATAAGTAAGTTTCGTTCGGACCACCGCGGATTTTTACTTACTTATACTTTATGTATAAGTATAGGAATCATGAAAAATTTCGACCTCGAGATTTCAACGGATATACGCGTTTTGAGGTCTCCTGAATCGTTTCTGACTATTTTCGGAATGACGTCTGTGTGTCTGTGCGCGCTCTAGCGTCCAAACGATTATAGCTAGAGCTCTGAAACTTTAAATTTAACATTTGTATGTAGCAAGGAGGAAAACGTCCTATTTTGAACGCAATCACTCAACCGGAAGTGATGGTTTACTCTTATCACCTTTTTCCATATCTCAAAACGGTACACGTTACGGAAAAAAGTATTCTTACATAAATTATAGATATTGATATTTTAAACAACTTTTACTTGAAAAGTTTTTTCGAAAAACGTAGTATAACTAAGTATAAGTAAGTTTCGTGCGGACCACCGCGGATTTTTTATTTTATGAGCGCATGACAATTCAGTGAAAAATGCAAGAACTCAAAGTAACCTCACTATTTCAATTTCTCAGCAGAATCTCAAAATTGTTGTGTCCGCGTCCATCCGACAGAGCGTCCGTTTATTGTCCATTCATGAGAGATGTCCGCTTATAAGAGCTGTTCGCAAAGAGAGCTTTCATTGTACTCTAATAAAATAGCACAGCCTTAAAAACACATAAAAAGTTATTATTCATGAAGTAACGTTTCTAATTCGTGTGTGAACAGTTATAAATGTAAATTCTTTACAATGCAATTTTTGACAAACGACTTTCCATTTGAGGGAACTTTTTTATGCTTTTTTGAATTGTATTGTAGTGAACTAAATATTGGTGGAATACCCTAACTAGGTTTTTTACAAGGTTTTCCCTAGTTTTCACAGTAAATAGAAAGACGGCCTTGTTACCGCAATAGGTTTTATTTAATGGCATTTGTCATATTAATGTTCATTTCTTGAAAAGGGTTTACGAAACACCTTCTTGCAAAAAACGGTGTTGCAATAAACGTTAATATCACTAAAAGTGTTTCATTTGCCGACTTGCGCGTCACGATACAAGACAGGTGCAATTATAAACATATCTACAAGTAGCAATTTTTTATTTTTAGTTTCGTAAAAATCCTACTCTGTTGTATCATAAGTGAAAGAAAGCTTACGGCAATTGAAATTGTTTATTACTGTGAAAGTTGCACGTAACGAATACTACCGAATATCGTCTGAAATGTGAGACAGGAATTGTAAAACAAATCAAATTGATTCTTTTACTCCATTTATAAACAAACACAAATTCCCTTATTCATGTAGACGTTACACGCTACAGGTTAAAATTCATTTTCAGACACAACTCGATTAATCCTTTAAAGTTATATAAGCGAAATTACAAAACTAATTTGTTTCATCCTCGATAAATCTCACACATGACGATAACAAGAAATAATCTGGACCGCTCGAACGAACGACAGAATGTAGGTTGTCCTTTTCCCTCTCGTTCCTGTCTTCGTCGTTCGCCCCGTGTTGAATACTATATAGAGGAATCATATATCACAAATCTATCGGAAAATTTAAATAAAATGCTTAAACCTTATAATGTAACGATTGCACATTCATACACGAAAAATATATACACAAATTTCAAAGAAAAACCTCCTCTACAACAAACGACACATTTATAATTACATCAAACATTCTCGTATGCAAGCGAAGCATCTGTTATGGAACATTTCGAATTTATTATCCCCCGCCCCCACGCCTAGATCTTTCGGTACCGCCCACCTATATAATATTATGATCTTTGCAACGCCGGTTGCTTATAACTTGGCGTTAGCGTCCGTATTTTAAATTCCCCGACTGTACACCTCAAATGTAAGACATAAAAGTATTCAACATTTACATTGAATTTTGCAGGTAGCATGTATGTCTGAGCAGGATAAGCATGCAACTCTCCTTATAGAAGAAATGAAAATCAAACCTGGTTATGCATATGATCCAGCGCTCGGGGAAGTTATAGGAAACCCCCACGATACCTTCCAGCAATGGACAATTTGACAAATATGCGGAACATGGATTGGTTTTCATGATACGTGGAAACTGTTCACACTGGAAACAGACCATCGCTTTTGAATTTACTGGAAATAGTGTTGAGCCTCATTGTCTACATGAAAAATATTAATATTAATATTATTAAACTTTGTGTCTCTATTGGTATTTTTATAGACAATGTTACATCAGACATTCAAAAATACAGAACCATATACAACATCCCTGTGACTCTCAACGCAGACTTTTTATTGTGCCAAATCCATGCCATGTTGTTAAAAACGTTAAACATTCGTTAACGAATAAACATACATTCACTTTTGAACCGGAAATAATAAACCAATATAAATTAATCAAATGTGACTCTGGATGTTCTCGAACAGTTATTAGCGTTTGACGAACAGTATGATTTGAAACTGGCACCATATTTGACCTCGAGTGTTTTTAAACTTTGAAAAATGAATGTGTCACTAGCTTCCAAGTTATTCAACAATGATGTAGCTGCCATTGACTACTTAATATCAAAGAAGGTGTTTCCTGAATCACGTCATACTACTTCTTGGTTTATAAAATTGATTGGTAAGTGGTTTTACTTGATGAGTGGACGTCATTTCAAAGCAGCCCTTAGCTGTGCAAATAAAACCATTCATTTCGAAACTATAGATTTTTTAAAGAGTTTAAGACTATAATTTTTCACACGTATGTGGATGGAAAGGCATGGAAGCCATTTCAAAGTGGCTTTTGATAGCCACAGAAACAGCCCTAAATATGCAAGGATTATATTTGCAAGTGTATAAGGTGAATTTTTTTTATGTTGGGCAAACTAACATAAGATGCCATAGAAAATTTATTTAGCGCTGCAGGGCACGTAATCCGCAACCCACAGCCAAATTCAAATTCAATTTATTCGTACAAATGCCAATACAATTGGATATACACGTCAATACATTTAATTACATAAAACAGTGAAACTATGAAACTATAGCTATATCTATTTACAAGATTTCGGTAAGTATTACATTTAAAAACAAACGTACACAAATATAACATATTAAAAAATAACAAATTCAATTAGCGCTCAAGAATAACGACGCATTTCTCTATGAGTTGAGCTTTAATTTTAATTTTTTAATTCCCCAAGCTGGAGTGCCTTAACATGCTGTGGCAGCTCATTGAACAACATCTTGCCCATATATGCAAACGTTTTCTCATATTTGGAGGTACGAGGTTTATCGACAAAAAAATAATTTTGTTGTCTGGTGTTATAATCATGCAAAGTTGAATTTTTGCTGATTTTTCGTTCATTAATTTTTGTTAGCGTTAGGAGTTTATACATGTAGATACATGGAAACATCAGTAGATTATTGGCAATAAAAGTTGGCTTACAAGATTCGCAGTTGCGTAGTTTAAAGATCGTCCTGATAGTACGCTTCTGTATTATAAAAACTCTAAGGGCCGCCGTAGACTAGCGATTAAACAGTCGGCCGATAGTTTAGTCGGATCGGGCTGGAGCGCGCACACTACGCCGACTAAACTATTTGGTTGCACGAGGGCGCGCACACTGTCCGATAGTTGCCCGATAGTCGGCGGCTGAATACATCGCGAAGCACAGTTCTTGGGCGAAACGTGTTATAATAACTGCACACATCAAAAAGAAATGTTATCTAGAAAAGTTATAATATTATATATTATATTAAATAAACGAAAGAAATTAATGAAAAAAAGAATTCGAAAGTTTAACATGTGTTTCATTTAAATTTTAATGATTCTAATTCTACATATTAGTTGACTGAACTTGTACATATGAAGTTTCCATTGATTGTTTCTTTTAAAATGTTTGGCGTTGCAAATGTCTGTAATGATCGTTGCTAATAAATTATTATTATTCAATTGTCTTTTATAAACGACAAATGTACGCACGCGCACTTCTTATCAGACCCGGTCGGCCGACTAAATAGTTGTATAGTGTGCGCTCTCGTATTGAACGCCATGCACTTCAAGCGATCGGCCGATAGTTGGCAGACTTTAAAGTTGGATGGGAATCGCACTGCTCATCAAACTTTTTAATCGGCCGATTTAAAATCGCATAGTGTACGCGCTCCCATAAGGCCACGTGTAATTCAGCCACCGACTAAACTATCGGCCGACTGTTTAATCGGTAGTCTACGGAGGCCCTAACCCAGTTACTGGCGTAGCCTCATAATACTACATTATATGAAAACTGGCAGTATGCTAGCGAATAGTAAACATTCAATAACCCATCCAAACTAAGTACGGATGTCAGCTGAGAGATAGCAAACAGTGCGATTTTTCGTTCATTAATGTTTGTTAGCGTTAGGAGTTTATACATGTAGATACATGGAAACAACAGTAGATTATTGGCAATAAAAGTTGGTTTACAAGATTCGCAGTTGCGTAGTTTAAAGATCGTCCTGATAGTACGCTTCTGTATTATAAAAACTCTAACCCAGTTACTGGCGTAGCCTCACAATACTACATTATATGAAAACTGGCAGTATGCTAGCGAATAGTAAACATTCAATAACCCATCCAAACTAAGTACGGATGTCAGCTGAGAGATAGCAAACAGTGCTCTAGTAGTTTTTTTTACTTATATATTCTAAGTGATCTTGCCAGTCCATGGCCGCATCCACCGTAACGCCCAGGAACCGTGCTGTATTAGATACAGAAATATTAATGTTATTTACAGGAACAGAAAATTGACTGTCAACATCCAAACGGCCACCAAAATTCACAATTACAGTTTTTCCTATATTTAGAATGAGATCATTTTTATAACACCAGTCTGAAAAATCACGGGCCACCGTAGACAAAGATGAAATCAGTTCCTCCAAGGTCAGCGCTGTGAGCGCAATTGATGTATCGTCCGCAAACATTACTATTTTCTGTGCGTGAATGTAGTGTGGTAAATCATTTATATACAACAGAAATAATAGCGGTCCAAGTACAGACCCCTGAGGAACACCCATATGTACTTCATACTCAGAAGACAATATGTGTTGGACCTTGACCTGAGATTTTCTGGCACTAAGATAAGAACTTAGCCAAGCCAGAATATTGCCCCGGAGACCGACACTGTAAAGTTTGTTAACCAAAAATTGAATGTTGAGCGAGTTAAACGCACGCGATAGGTCGAAGAACATTGCCGCCACATAGATTCCCCGATCCATCATTTCACCAATGAATCCCAGGAAGTCCGCAGCAGCGCTCTCTGTCGACCTACCGGTTCTAAATCCATGCTGACACTCGCAGACACCATTAAACGTGTTTAGAAACGCCACTATTCTGCTGTAGATCAATTTTTCAAATAGCTTTGATAAAGTATTCAGCATTGATATCGGTCTATAGTTATCAACGGATAATGCATCCATTTTTTGGTATATGGGTACTATTGTAGCAATTTTAAGCAATGAAGGAAATTGACCAAGACGTACCGACATATTAATAATATAAACCAAGGCGTCAATTATATAATCCGATATAGTCTTCAAAATAATTGATGAGATACCATCGACACCCGATGTATTTTTATTTTTTAGAGCAAGAATCGCACTACGTAATTCGCCTCTGTTAACTGGTATGAAAAAAAACAATTCCTATTGAACAAACCTTTTGGCCGATTTTGACCAAATGTTTGACGCAGAGCTGCGTCTGTTACACCCGCAAAATGGTTAGCAAAAACCTTAGAAAGTTCACTCGGCTCGGATATCCTTACATCGTCATGCAGAAGTGCAATATCAACTCTCACCTTAGATCGATTTAGTCTAGTGTTGACAATTTGCCAGGTCTTTCTTTGTTTATTATCAGTGTCTGAGATTACTTTTGTAAAATAATTCCATTTTGTAAGAGCTATTAATTGTTTGTACTCCTTCTTTTTTTGCAAATACAATTCATGCAAACCGTTATCGTTGGCGTTTCTAGCAATCCAAAATAGTTCTTTTAGTTTGTCACCAGCATCCATAACATTACCAGTAACCCACTTATGTGCATTATTCATGTATTTGAATGTCGTTTTATTTTTATTCTTTATAGGACAGTTTACATTGATAGCCCATGTAAGGGTGTTCATAAATACCTCAAAGACTATGTCAACATCAACATTGCTACTGCTAAATATGTTGTCAAAACTCACATTATGCATGAACGACCTCAGCATGTCAAGATTACTCATCGATAAACATCTGTAGGCGGGAACCTCAGCTCCGCAACCATTTTCTGTTACAATACTAGCCTCAATCTCAAATTCCAAAACAAGAGCAAGATAATCACCCAAGTTCGGCTGTATTACACAAGATTGATACAACCCGCTTGGCAAACTAGTAATAATGTAATCAATTTTAGAGGATGTAGTAATTCCAATGTGATTAGTGAAGACCCTTGTAGGCTCCCGCGAGCAAATATTGCGTCCAATTTTAAAAACTTGGCTTACAGGAGAAACATTAGCAGTTATTTTATTGGAGAGTCATGAACTTTTTCTGAGAAAAAACCTGTTTAATTTAACATCACATGGCCACACATCCGGGTTCTTAATATCTTCCAATTTATTCTGAGGTACAGTAAGCTTAAATGATGAGTATATTTCTGGAAATTTTGCGTTTAGTTTCTCACAAACTATTTCATTACATGTAGATCTTAGATGATCGATTATATTTTCAACAGTAGTGTGGGGATGAAGGTTTGATACGTGCACAAATGCATATCTTGTAGCTTGCTTTAGACAGGTTTGAGCTTTATTAGTTCCTATAATTATATTAGAAGTTTTCTTTGAGAATCCCCTATTTTATTAACTGCTACATTCGAGGTACTTGCGCTTTTGTTCAATATTGGTGTATTGTCGTCTGTGGTACTAATAATACCATCAGAAGTATTTTTCGATGCATCGGAAGAATGTTTCTATGTATGTTGAGTTGCCGATTCCTTGGCGTTGACGTTAATGCCTTGCCTAACAGCTGATGCATAGCGGCCTTGAACTTGATCGACCTGCTTAACTTCTGTGGTAGCCCTACCTTCCAAAATATCAATTTTGAAGTACAGAAGATGAAACTTATCTTATGTAGGAGTACATTTTCATTACTTAACCTGGTATTCTCTCTCAATACGTCTTTATAGACTGTGTCATTATTGTCAGAGTTTACCGCCGTTGCATCCGACTCGGCAGAGGAGTTCATGATCTCTTCAACACAAAGCGCACACTTAAAACACGAAACCAAACTCAGATTCACATTAACACATTTTTCACTATTGTGAAAGCATTTATCGCACTTTGTACATTTAACAGCATTTCCTTTCGCAATTTTGTTATTACATTTATAGCACTTGCCGATAATTCGGAGATCAGCATCGACCGACATAACCATTGGTCGCCATTGTATTGGTGTGAATTTAAATGTAACTTGCGACTGATCACTTTAGGGCAATATACTAATCTCTAAATACATCAAACTATTGTCAGTCTGACTCATACTTCCAATTAACGTTTCCAAAACTCATATTTCTGACGACATTGATGATGGGACAAATGATGAAGAAAAGGAAAATAACGTTACTATTGATTTAGGTATAGATGTTTTACTGTAAGAAATACACATCAATTAAAATGCGCAGAACACGAAAATCGGTCGAGCGAGTCCATTATGACTAATAACGGGGGAGGCGCTAATCACAGTGGCGTGACAATTGCTCGTAATAGCGTGTGCAGTGAATACATCGCATATATTTATGTGTATAAGTATATATTAACCGATAACTTACATTTATTTTACTCCCTATTACTGCCAACTACTTTTACAAACACTTATTTTCAATAATATTCCATATTTAAATAAACGCCCCCGGCTTAATATTGCCCCTTCACATCCGCCTAGTTTTGTTGGCGCAACTTGTGATGAGTCATTGTGTATTTCTTACAGTGCACGGAGTCTACTAATGTTAACATCGCAGACAATGAATTGAATTCCTTTCTTTATAAAGCAGGCGGAGAAAATGTACATTGCGATAATTGTTTTGAAAATTTAATTACTACTTCTAATAATCCTGACATACAAAATTACAACACACTTTTGCGTCTAAAATCTTTTAAAACTGATTCTTTAGTTTCCCCATCGCTTTTAATTTTTCAAATTTTCGTCAAAATCGAAATAATTTTCAGAAATAACGTACCTGCAGTAAGTAATATTAATTCTACTTACATACAAGCAGTTGAAAACCAGATTATAGAGGCGAATTTCGATGCTAATATTTGTAGTTTTAGTGGAATTTTAAAAAAAATTGAAAATTGTTATTTTAAGGCAAGTATTTTGTATTAAAAAAACTTAATTCAAAAATTGTACCACAAAACGTTTATTCCAGTTTTTCTATGAGTAAAAAAAACTGTAATCCGTGGTTAGTTAATTTGATTTTTTCATCAATAATATTTTAAATATGCCGTTGCTCCCAGTCCTACAGTACTGGTATACAGGAACTGTTGTTGCCAATTGAACTTCGATTCTAAATTCAAAATTTACATCTTGAAACCGTTCCTGACATCAACATTTACTCAGCTTCTGTAGCCTTTTTTGGCTACAGCACTAGTGGAGTTTTGCTATACTCGTATGTCATCAATATAAGAAGAAAATAAAAAAGTATTGGACATCATAGCTGAAGTGGAAACTACCGCACGCCGCACAGAGGGGCTGATGTCATGAAAAGTTGTCAAAAATTATTTTCGGTGGTTTTGATGTTCCGTTGTGTAAATAAAAAACATTACATACAATATGAAAATAATGTTTATCGGATATTTTAAACATATTAAAAAAATATAATATAATAATAATATTCTTAAATAAAATTATTGTTTACCAAATCAATTTGAGGAGACGTCGCTGTGTGAATCCTCATTTTCTTCGGATGCACTTGACACGTTGACATATGGAGAAGGCTCCAAAAGCTGTATAACATTCTTCTCTAAACTACGTTTTCGTCTTGGTGGTTGGTGCATACTTGAAATTACAGGATCCGAAGACAGTAATAATCAATTAAGCACATCCGTATTGGTTTCAGCACGAGAAAATTTGCGAGAAAACATTTTCCTGTAGTTTTTAAATTCTTTATTATTTGCCTCTTGTGCTTCTTCGCTGAGTTGTCCAGTAAGAAGTAACGCCTTTTCTATTATAGTGAGTCCATGAATAAGCACCTTATATACAGTGGGGGGACTTAAATTGTGCTTTTATATAATTTTTTACGTTTTCGACGACTTGTTTGTTTTCGACTCCACGAGCTTGCCATTTCTTTAGAGGTAATTTATAACTTACATGTAATATGCATTGGAAGAAACGTATCCACGCATGGAGTATCGATAAACCGAATTCGAGTCTTCCTTCGGTTATGTTGGCTTTTATGCATTTATCACTATTATTCTTTTGATGTTAAACAGCAGAGATAACATTTCATTGTGGACGTCGTATTTGTTAACGAGTTGCAAATCTTGCCATCAACCATTGTAAATAACAATTTATGGTGAATTTCAATTGTTCGTCCATCGCCGTCGTCATACAATGAAGGAACTAAATCGTTTATTTGACTCTCTATGTAATCCCGTTCCTTTTGGCAAGATCAGTTGTTTCGTGCGCAAACTGAAACCTGATTAGTCGGCAGTATCTCGTTGATGAAGGCCTCCGTTTGTTCCAAATTACAACTTGGTGTTCTGCGGATTCATCAGGGTCGCCAGATATCAGCTTCAATGGCACCAAAGAAGATAAAAAGATGGCCTCATCACCAGCGGACCCACTAGAAAATTTCTGCTTGTATTCTGAGTCTCCAGAAGAACCACACAAAACTCCACTTAGTGATTAAATGCACGCGCTGTAAATTTTCATGGCTGCTAATAACTTCACGTTGTAGTTGCATGAGACGCAAAGCTGTGTGGTTCAAGAGTCCTTGTAGTTTGACCTCTGCTACTACATCAGTAACTACAATAACAACAAACTTTCTCTTTTCTAAGTATGTTTTTAAATAATTCGCTTGATCTTGAACTTTTGTTTTGCCTGATTCAATAATTTTATCGTAGAGGAACCTTCTCAACAAAAAAAGATCAGTACTGCTTGATCCTGAATCGAAGAGAAAATAAATAAAATTACTAAAATTATTTAAAAAATTTTCATAGAGAATTTAATTTTTTTTAAAGGTTTGTGCAAGGCTTCATTTGTTTAATTGAAAGTGGTACGGTTACTGGTACGAGTGGGGCAAGAATTTGGAAACAGTCGCAGACGCGCTGATAAAAGAAGAAGGCGATTTAGCATGGCTACCTTTGTGGTCGTGCATAAAACGCGATGCCTTCCGATTGGGCAGGGTTCCCGCATCAAGTTCGAGCGTTGATAGCGATTTCATTGACTTGAAGAATAGGGTGCTGAAGAATCATCGTTTGCATATGAGAGCAGACGATTTTCTCGTGAGGCATATCGCCTACCTTACTGTACCTCGCACACTGTATATCGTCCACGCTGCTCTAGCTTATAAATCAGTAGAGCCTGTAATACTACCTCTGCGGGTAAGTACGCACCATGAACTTCGAGATGCCGACGCTACCCCAACGACACCAGAGACTGTACCGTCGATCGTGGCTTTAACATCGAAACGGCCATGCCCGGTATGTTCCGATGGAAACTTGCCGTCAGCGCATACCTGCATCATGTGCCACAAGCCCGTAGATTTAATGCCGGAGTGCTCGGCACCTGTACCGGGCGATAAAGAAGGGCACGGAGAAAAACGCGTCTGTAACGAGTGTTCGTACGTACCGGAGAAGAAGCTCGCCACTATCATTTCTTCGAAAGTGATAGAGAACTGGGCTTGCCTCGTTCAGAAGAAGCAAAAGACCGGGCATTATCTGCGCAATGATTACGTAGATAACGAATTCATGGGCCACGATAAAATAGGGAAACTGCCGGTCATAAGAAATGGCAATTCTGTAAGCCTGAAATCGATTGAAGTGCAAGAAAAGAACGTGACATTCGCTAATACTTGCGCATTCGATAGCCTATTCTAGCTATTCTTGGCAGCAATGCACGATCGACCAATGTTGAAGCATGAACTGAGCGCTACAGCAGATCATGCTTTTTATGATATGCTGCGGAAAGTCGAGCAGGCACGATTGAACCACGGCTCATACGTACAGAGGGTTAACATTCTCGCAGAAAATTTCAAGACGTTGGAATTGCCAAATGATTGTGTACTCTTGGATTGTCAAGTCACGGCTGCAGATATGTGCAAGAGATTCTTTCGTTTCAACCCCAGCTTTGAAGAAACGTCAACTTGTAACAAAGGATGCGCAGCGCGCATCCAAACCGACAAGTCGACGTTACTGGATCCAGAATCCTTCACCTCGTCCATCGAAAAGAATACAGTTTTACGAGAAGCACAGCGGTGTTGTACTTCTGACTGCGACGGTTTCGAAACGACGGTTATTTCGAAAATAGGTGATTTTTACTATTAACATACTACGATTCTGACATTGTATTATTGTACCTGTAACTCATGCTTTTTATGTATTTTTCAAATATTAGGCAAATTCTTCATACTAGAAGTTTTTTCATTGGATGGACTCGATAGGAATTTCAAACTCGCCGATTTTCCGCAAAGGCTGAAACTTAGCTTCATGCCGAAACCATACCAGTTGGCCGGCGTCGTTAATTTTCGACTAATCACGAGACGATTTTCTGGTGAAGGCATAGGCCATTACACCGCACTATCACTCCGAAAAAACTGATCGCGGGTCGAGTAGGACGATTTGAAAGACGGAGGGAAACGACGTAGGAACGTCGACTACATAGTAACACCCCATGTGATCGTATACACCATATGATGAGCCAGTCTCGACTTTACTGAATGCATGTGTGTGCGCGCACGCGCACGTGTATATATGTATATATTTGTATATTATCTCCTTTAACAGTTTTTGTTTCCTGTCCTATCTCCTTCTCATTTCTGATTCCGCACATATTTTTCCACCATAACCATATTTTTCTCCGTCTTGCGATGCTTTTATTGTTCTTCGTTCCGTCTATTAAACATCCTTGATAATTACTGAACACAATAAAATACGATTTTATACGCTGCAGTGTTATATATCCACTCCATGAAATTATATATTTCTGTTGAAATATTGGAGTACGAGAGGGTGAGAGCACAAAAATCGTGAATAGGATATCTCGAAACTACATAATTATTACAATGTTTCCGCGTCGGTTTAAATTGTTGTGCTCGTTCAGTATAGATTATACCTCTTGTGGCTTAAACTGTTAGGGGTGAATTGTTCTAACAAGGGTGCGAGCAAAAAAATCGGGAGCATAATACCTCGAGAGCACAAAATTATTGCAACGTTTTAGCATTGGTTTGGATCTTTGTGCTCGTTCAGTATAGATTTCACCTTATGTGTCTCTAAGGGTTAGGGGAGAATATTTCGAACAAGGGTGCGAGCACAAATATCAGGAGTATGATTTCTTGAGAGCAATAATTATCGCAACGTTCAGTATCGGTTAGGATTTTTGTGTTCGTTCAGTGCAGATTTTACCTCTTGTGTCTCCAAGGGTTTGGGGTGAATTTCTTGGACAAGGGTGCGAGCACAAAAAACAGCGTGTATGACATCCTCAGAGCACATAATTATTGCAACGTTTTAGCATGGGTTAAACTTTTTGTGCTCGTTCAGTATAGATTCTACCTCTTATGGCTCCAACTATTAGAGGTGAATTTTTCAAACAAGGGTGAGAGCACAAAAATCGGGAGTATGATTTCTTGAGAGCACATAATTATTCCAACGTTTTAGTGTTCAGGATTTTTGTGCTCGTTTAGTATAGATTTAAACTCTTGAGGCTCTTACTGTTAGGGTGAATTTTTCGCCAAAGGTGTTGAGTTAGCAAGTTCTCTCCAGGGTATTTAGAAAGCCCATAAATAGCACATAATTATAGCGATAACCAGATCTCTCCTTTCCAATTTTTTAGATGGGTGGGTGCTAGATTGACATCAAGTTAGCACCCCCCACTTTTCAAATTCGAATTTTTCTATGACCGCTTCCTGCACAAAAATCGCAATTGCGGCACATAATTAGCACATAAAGAGCACATAATTCCGGCATAGTCAAATTTGGATTTTCAGTTTGTGGGGGTGCCAGCTTGACAGACCTCATTGTTTGGTAAATCTGAATTAAAAAAAAATTCCATTCGTTCTACTATTTGCAGTTTGTTTGCATCGGCTAAATTTGGCCATTTTGAGGCTATAGGGGCAATAGTGTTAAAAACTGTTTTTTGAGCTCTAATGTTACAAAAGTCTTGGAATGCCTTGAACGCTAAAATCCTTTTTGGGCTGTTGCTAAAATAATTGTAAATGTCTCGGGTAATAGCTTCTACAATTAGGTAGTTGCATTGACGCACATAATGCAAAACTATGACAAACGCATTTTAAAATAAACATGTTGGGAACTGTTTCAATGAACCTTGATGCTACTGAATTATGCCGCCCCTTCATATTTGAAGCGCCATACATTCTTAAACATGCCACTATTGATCTCCAGCCCACCGATCAAGTTGGCATTACGTTTTGCGGGCGCTCTTTTGAAAAAGGACCCGGTTGGATGGCGTTTCGACAGGCGAGCAGCGTTTCAATAGAGGACGCGTGGAAGATGATTTCTTGCATTTTCCAATCTAATTCCAAGGGTTTGAGCATGAACACGTTTTGCCTATCGGTAACGTCGGTCCGCCTGACTGCAGGGAGAGGTGGTCCTCGAGGACGAAAATACCACAGCTTCGACGAGGAGTGCACTGCACGAAAAGGGGTCGTAATTATCAAGAACACGGACAATTTATGTTTGCCACGGGCCCTTGTTGTAGCTATGACCGCTGCAACAAAAGATCCCGAGTACCGAAAGGTTCGTCGGGATATTGAAAAAATTCAACAACGAAGAGCTGAATACTTTAAGCGAATATGATTTTTATTTACGGAGAACATTAGTTTTAATTTCGTGTACATTTCGTTTACATGTCATGGGGGAAATGGCAATGCGTTAAGTAGGGAAAATTAAGTGGGGTTTAGAGAAGTGGGAACCGATAACAATATATAAACGATTGCGGACGAGAAATTAGGACAGTTCCACGACAGTTCCTGAAGAGTTCCCGGGCAAGACAGAAGAAGAAGGAAGCAGCCGGAGAACCACGGAGCCAGAGTCCAACAACAGGACAGGTATGCAGAAACTTAATTCATAATTAATTTGTAACCAGGTATATGTTCAGGGAAAAATAATTAACACTTGTATTTATTAAAGGTGTGTATGTAGCGTAAAAAAATCTAACTTTATTAAATGTTTTAACACTTGTGTACGTGTTAATAGTATTATTATTACAAAGGTTTGATTAATGTAGATTAAGATTGATGCTCGTGTAAGCGTCAATAGGAAATAATGCAAATAATATTTAAGAAACATTTCATTTAATGCTTATGTACGCTTTAAATGGATAGAAATTTAAGACCGATGCTTATGTAAGCGTCGATAGGCAATTAAGAAAAATAACAATTAAGAAACAATTCATTTAATGCTTATGTACGCTTTAAATGGATAGAAATTTAGGACCGATGCTTATGTAAGGGTCGATAGGAAATTAAGAGAAATAACATTTAAAAAACATTTCATTTAATGCTTATGTACGCTTTAAATGGATAGAAATTTAAGACCGATGCTTATGTAAGCGTCGATAGGCAATTAAGAAAAATAACAATTAAGAAACATTTCATTTAATGCTTATGTACGCTTTAAATGAATAGAAAATTAAGATTGGTGCTTATGTACGCATCAACAAATAG
Source organism: Geotrupes spiniger (assembly GCA_959613385.1). NCBI lineage: Eukaryota > Metazoa > Arthropoda > Insecta > Coleoptera > Geotrupidae > Geotrupes > Geotrupes spiniger. The sequence goes on along the minus strand of OY390740.1, from coordinate 22,086,765 downwards.
GAAATTAAGCAAGTAACATTTTAAGAAAAATTCCATCTAATGCTTGTGTACGCATCAAATGATCGGAAAAGTATTAGTTAACATTTAATAACCACGAGCGCATCAAGGAAAAGACCGCGCTTTTATTTTCTTAATAGGCTCAACGATCGGACGCTCGGCATCGACGACACGACGCGCGAAACCGTTTGGCAGCGACGAAGGCCACGCCAGGGGACCGAGTCAAGACCGAAGTACCGAATTGTATTAATTAAAATACGCAATTTTTTGTTAATTTCAGAAAATAAATGTTAGGTAAAGAATTTAGAAAACTTTTTATTTCAACGTGTCCACCCGATATCTGTTCTCTACAATAATAAATATGTCTATGTAGCACGGTAAAATATTAAAAATAAAAGTTATACAAAAATGTTACGCCCGATTGTAATTTAAAACATAAACATATAATACATAGCAATATGTACGTGTGGGATCGAAGATATATTCAATCTAAAAAGCAAATAACTTCACAAATTGAATTGATCAGGCGGTAAAAATCCGCTCAATGTGAAAGCGGCGATATATTCCCATGCGCCACTGACAACACAGCGACGGCAAAACTACCGCCAGCGCAAGTGGCAGTCGACGTGCCGTTACACACTGGGCGATTTTTACCGCGGCGGTAAATTTGCCGCTGCCGCCGATCTGTTAGTGGCGCGAAGAAACAAATGGGAGCTTACACATTGGGCGGTAAAATATCGCGCGGAAGATTTGCCGCTGACGGTAACTTTGCAGCCGTCGACTGCCACTGGCGCTGGCGGTAGTTTTGCCGTCGCTGTGTTGTCAGTGGCGCATTTGAACATATCGCCGCTTTCACATTGAGCGGCTTTTTACCGCCTGATCAATTCAATTTGTGAAGTTATTTGCTTTTTAGATTGAATATATCTTCGATCCCACACGTACATATGTACTATCATGCACAGAAATAATGTCCCTGTACTAAAACAAGCGACGAAAAAGTAATAAAGCAATAACTTGTTGCCGGTTCATTTATATTTTTCAAAATAACTATTTAAATTTTAATCACAATAATTAAGCGCAAATAAAATACGTGAACAAAAATCTCAGGGAACTAAAACAAAGGTGCAGAGTCACGTACGACAAGTGATTTCTGTTGTTGCTCTTGTGCCGCTAATAAGCAGCGGCACTTTTACCGCTCAATGTGAAAGCATTTCAAATTTTGTAGGCGGCGGCGGCAAATTTACCGCCGCGGTAAAAATCGCCCAGTGTGTAACCGCACTTAGCGGCAAATCTTCCGCGCGATATTTTTACCGCCCAATGTGTAAGCTCCCATTTGTTTCTTCGCGCCACTAGCAGATCGGCGGCAGCGGCAAATTTACCGCGGCGGTAATTTTGCCGTCGCCGCCTACAAAATTTGAAATGCTTTCACATTGAGCGGTAAAAGTTCCGCTGCTTATTAGCGGCACAAGTGCAACAACAGAAATTTGAATTTTGCAGTTTTTCAGCATATATCGACTCGAATCAAATTGTTATATAAATTTGCATTTAAAAATATTTCCTTTAAGTATTAACTTTTTCTGATAGAATAACTTAATTAGTTTGTTCAAATCGCCTAACCGAATGCATTAGAAGCAATGGATATTATACAAAATATTAATCAACCTAGAATCTACATTTAAGTTTCGTGTTTTGTATATGTTGCCGATAACTAGGTAACTAAGTTTTATGAAAGGGTAGTCCGTTTGCCGTAGTTTTTTCCAACGATGCAATTAATCGTGTCATTTTTGTGTATGCAAAATTTCAACTTGACAGGTTCACGCGTTCCCGAGATAGAGTGGCGCCATCTTGTTTCAAGATGACATGCATTTTGTCATAGTTTATTGTCCAATGTTCCCACTATGTGAATAAAAATTACACTAATTTTTAGCCTAAGAGAAGCGCGTGTTTCTGAGAGAGAATGCCGCAATGTGAAACAAGCTTCTCTCTTCTTATCAAGCAAAATTTTAACTTGTCAAATTGACAATGTTAATTCGTGAAAACAAAATTAACAGAATTGCAACAACATATTTTACAGTGACAACGTAAATAATTGCATAATTTTATCCTAACTATAACAATTATATTCCTGTTTGTTGTATTTTCTTTCAGAATTATAAAAACCACCATGCCACTGTCTTTTTAGTTTACTATTGTTAAATTGATTTTCAGAAATACGTTAACTACATTTACAAAATAAAATGATATATCGACAATATTGTCGATAAAATGCACCTTTGACCATTGGGGCATTCCATTTGATTTTTTGTTTAAAATGAATTATCTATCAAAGATACATCTGATACAAACTAAGTTCTACAACGTAATTCATTAATTGATTAAAGCCTTCTGACCAAATTATTCACAAAACAAGCCATTTGCAAGTATTAAATAATCTTTGAACACTGTTATGGCTTAATCGGTTGAAATTTGTAAACAGTAGTTAGCCGTTGTTAATTTTTTTTGGCGGTTGGCAAAATCTTGTCGCTGCGTTAGACTCACGCGGAGCGCTAACTAATCGATCGACCAGGTTGATGAATTTGTTTGACGTTTGAAATGTCGTGCTTTGACGTTTGAAACGTCAGAAATATTTTACAACGACTTCAAGAGTTGTCGCTAATTGTCGACGAACTGTTGTCGTCAAAAGCACAGTTTTATTGGCAATTACATGTCATCCATTTGACATAACACATAACCTTGACGCGAAAAAGCCAAAAGTTACATTAAATAAAATATTGTTTTCCCATAATTTTTTACAGTTTTCTACCAGTTATATACGTATGTCCACCGATTGTGCAATCGGTGCACATATAAAACTGTCAAAAATATTGTGGGGAAACAGTAATTAATTTAATGTTAATTTGTCTTGTTCTTACCAAGGCGTGGTATCAGCCGGATGACACTGAATTGCCAATAAAACTGTGTTTTTAGGGACATGCAGTTTGTCGGCAATGAAAGACATTCTCTCCTCAAGTTGTTTTACCAACCATGACGGCAACTGACGGCAGTTTTTAATTTTTTTTAAATATTTACGTTTGTGACAATTGACTTTCTTATGCGTTTGACATGAGCCTTTAAGGTTAAGTAATGATTTGCAACTTTTTAGGGATATTTTTTCTTAACAACTGCCGAAAATGTTCCTATTGGGGAAACAATAATTTATTTAGGGAAAATCTAACTTGTTCATGCCAAGGTTATGTGCTGTCTAACGGATGACATTGAATTGCCAATAAAACTGCGTTTTCGGGGACATGAAGTTTGCTATTAGGAATATTCTCCCCTCAAGTTTTTTCAATTCTCTTAAAGGCATCTTTAAATTTGGTTTTCACGAATTAAAATTGTAAATATGACAATTTAAAATTTCGATTGGCAGTTGAAAAGCTTGATTCACATTGGTAAAATGTTAGGTGTACCAGTATTATGTATCCAATACTATCAAAAAATATTCTGGAAAACAATATTTATATCGATTTATTATTAGTTTTTTTACTGTTGGAAGTTTGCGTAAAATTAATTCTACCTGGAAATTATACTTTGACATCCGCACGTACCAACCATGACGTTTAACTGCAGTTTTAAATTATTTTAAATATTTGTGTTTGCGATAATTGACGTTCATACGCGTTTGATATGAGCATTTCGGGTTATATAATATTCAGTAACATTTTGTGGATTTATGTTCTTAACAATTGCCGAAAAAAGTTCATATATACAATTAGACATTCATTATGATTACATTGAACCGAAAGAAGCTGTTGGTATTCAGGCAATACATTTATTATTAATTAGCTAAATTAAAATGTTGATTTGACTGAAGTCTTTGGTTGAACGATTACACCCCTCGATATTATTACATATTATTAATGTTTTGAATTGCCAGCATGGCAGTATAAAATTCACTTGCAATTAAAGAAATACAAATACTATCCTTAATTTTGTTGAATATATTAATGAGTGGTCCAGTTTTTTCAATGATTCAGGTTGTTGCAATTAAAGAAAAACTACAATTTGAACTAAGTTTTAACATCTGATAATATGTCACAATAAGTTAATAATGTGCAATACATTTGAGCTAAGATCTTTTTCAATGATTTATATTTTGAACTAAGTTTTATTTCAAAGGCGTCACGCTGTTATCAATTGTAAACTACAGGGTGATCAATAATGGGCGACTTGGCAGCTCTAACAAAATATGCCTTCAGTAAATACAGTTGAATGCAAAAAAAGTAGACAAAAACAGTTTCCTGTAATTGATTTTCCTCAAATTGTTGTTGTATAAATGTGGGTTTTCTCAGTAAGTTTTCTTAATCCACGTGATATTTGACTTATTTATTCAGTAACGGTGATTCGGGGCTCTAGTTCGGGGTACCTACGCTTACGGCTCACCACTTCATTAAAATATCACTGAAATGACAATACTGACGTTTACATGACATTGCTAATATCAAGTTTGTTCAAGCAGCCGAAAATTTCGTGTCTACTTTTTTTGCATTCGACTGTATGTGCCCCCCGGCACAGATTGGGTGTGCACTAAAGTAGCTAACTTCTCTTCTTACAAGTTTAGAACCAATTTGAAAATTATTTATAATTGTCAATTATGATAGTTTGGCAATAATTTACTACATAATATATATAAAAAAAACTATATTATAGTATGTGATTTATTTTTTTATTTGCCACTATTGGCATACATGCATTTACTTTTCTTTTCATGCTTTCAAAAAGCGCATGCAGCTGTTAGTTTCTGCACAGCACCTTCTGGCCCTTCTTTTAATTCATCCTGTGTGTAATCGATTGTGATAAATGGTGTATTTTAAATAACCAAATATAAAATAATCCCGAGGGGTAAGATCTGACGATCTTGCTGCAAAACGTTCTTTCCAGATAACTGTGTTATCATAATTGGCTTAAATGAACCGATAAGTTGCTTGTGCTGTATGTGCACTGGCGTTATCATATTGAAAATAACCCTCCCGTAGGTCACCATCGTGTAATTGGTCTATAGAAATTTGCAACATATTACGATAGCGTTTCGCATTACACATTGCAAAACTGAAGTTTGTTAACGTATCGAAGATACAGCGAACTCAAACTAAGCTCTACTACCTAATTAATTAATCGATTGAAAGTTTTATCACCGAATATTTACAATTTATGAGTGTATTTGTAAGTCATATGGAACTCGTACATTGATCATTATGAAACGTCGACAAGGCTAAACCTGTACTAAATCTTCCAACAATACTCCATGGTCGTTCGGTTTTTGCTGCTTTCTCTGCACTTTTTTTTGGGAAAAACAGAAGCGTACTTTTAACTAGTGATGGGCATAATCGAGATATTTTAATAATCAATTATTAGTAATCGATATAATTTAATAATCGACTAATATTAGTAGTTAAAATTAGTAGTAGTCGTACTAATACTAATTAATGCAACGTACAACATAAACGTTCTAATACCACTAACAGTGTGTTTTCTAAGGCCGTACAACTTACAAATTTACATCGAAACAAACTATCGTCTAAAAATTTAGATCAAATTATATTCCTTAATACCACATTCTTATAAATTTGTTTTTATTAATTTTTATTATTATTGTTTAATCTAGCGTTATTAATTTATTATATAGGTACCTTTGTTTTTATTGAGTTTTATTTACTAACGCAATATCATCAACACCATTGTACTTATTTAAATTATTGTATTCTTCAATCCGACAATGACGATCGGTCGAGACTACAAAAAATAATTGAAAGAGAAGCTTCGCTTAGCGATACGACTAATTAGTTGCCACAATCGAACGAGTCCAATGTTAAAATAAAATATCTCGAACCTGGAACTACTATTAATATTTAGTGGTGGGGTTAAAATATATCGAGATATCGACCTTCTCGGTCCGCTGCCACACGTTCCGTGATCGACGTACGACTACTAATTTAGTACTACTAATTTTCAGAGTGCATAGTCGATTATCTCGAGAGATTTTAATAATCGACTAATTCGTGTATCGCATCTCGATTATTCCCATCACCACTTTTAACGTCCGCGAATTTTTAATTTTTAACATGACGTTGTCCGAAGACGGCATGAACCAATCAAACTGTCGGGGCGATGAATTTTACTGTACAGAAAGACGTATACCTTATGTATGGGTGAAATCGCACCTGCCCAAATACACATCCGTAAAGAAAAATTGCCCAAACTGTAAAAAAGACGCACTTTGAGGCGGCGCTCAATGTGTATTGGCGGAACGCACGTTTGACGTTTGAAATGTCACAACACGACTATCGGCAAATCCACATTGCATTACCATCGATTTTCAAGGACGCGTAATCGGCTCCGCCTCCTATTTGCTTCGCGAAATCGATCGAAAGTGCAGACTTTTGGTTCATTGACGATGCCGATGGACGGCATCGGTCGTGGCGAAACGGACCACAATCGACTGCGGACCTCCATTGGCTATCGCAAACGGCCCGCGCGAAGCCCAAAAACGCCACCATCGTGGCGCCGTGTCCCGGAAAACGAACGCCCGTTTTACGTCAAATTTTCGCACTTGACGTTTCTCCGACGCGCCGACCACGCGCTCGCGCGCCTCGACCAATCGTCATCAAAAGTATCATGCACAGAAATAATGTCCCTGTACTAAAACAAGCGACGAAAAAGTAATAAAGCAATAACTTGTTGCCGGTTCATTTATATTTTTCAAAATAACTATTTAAATTTTAATCACAATAATTAAGCGCAAATAAAATACGTGAACAAAAATCTTAGGGAACTAAAACAAAGGTGCAGAGTCACGTACGACAAGTGATTTCTGTTGTTGCACTTGTGCCGCTAATAAGCAGGGGCACTTTTACCGCTCAATGTGAAAACGTTTCAAATTTTGTAGGCGGCAGCGCCAAATTTACCGCCGCGGTAAAAATCGCCCAGTGTGTAACCGCACTAACAACAACAGAAATCTCTTGTCGTACGTGACCCTGCATCTTTGTTTTACTACCCTGAGATTTTTAGTTCACGTATTTTATTTGCGCTTAATTATTGTGATTAAAATTTAAATAGTTATTTTGAAAAATATAAATGAACCGGCAACAAGTTATTGCTTTATTACTTTTTCGTCACCGGAGGAATAAGAAAAGAAAAAATCGTTTCATTTGGATTCATGAAATCAACCAAAAGAGAACAACATTTGGAGCCTTTCACACCTAATTTGAAGATTTGAGGAATGACGACACCAAGTTTTTTAATTATTTTCGAATGTCCGTCTTGTCATTTGACGAACTGCTTGGAAAGCTAAAAGATAGTATTCAAAGGGAAAATACCCAGTTGAGGAATTGTATTCAACCTGTGGAGATGTTGGCAGTTACGTTGAGGTGAGTAGTTTTCAAATATTAATAATACGCATTTAATTTAATTCAGTCTGTTTTATTTATTTTATGATAATTAGTACAAAAACCCCGTAGGCGTTTTTTTTTTTAAATACATATTAAGAAAAATCATAATAATTTGAACGAACAGCTTCCCTCACTGCACTCGTCACTGTTGTGCTGCAAAAACTTTCATATAATTGAATAACAGAATGGGTTTTTTTCTTTTGAGCACTCCACTGTAGCTGAGCCGGTGGAGTAGGTACTGAAGTTGGATTATTTGTCGTTGAAGTAAAAGATTGTTGATTTTGTTAGGTCAAGGGTGTCGATGACGATGTTGGATATGGACATGATTGATGTTGTGGATAGTAATATGTTGGTTGGTTGTGATGCTGGTAATGTACAGGTGGTGGAAATGTTTGATTAGGCGGGACTGTCGAACGTTTACTTTTAATGTTAGAAATCACTTGAAGAACGCCCATTTTGAAGTCAAGCAGTTCATTTTCATTAAAGTTTTGAGTATGTGGCAGCAGACTTTGGAAAAATGACATTTGACTATTTTGTTGTTCTTGAGGTGCGTCTAATGCCTTCAAGATCTTCAAATCAAGTTTTTTCTGCTTCCTTGTTTTTGGCGAGGATTTAGAAGCGGTGGTTTTATCGACTTCTTTGTTAACAGTAGATACTTCCATAAGATCATCTGTTATGTCCTCTTCATCGGTTCCATTGTCAACGTTGTAACTATCTGCTGTCTCCCTTTCAGTATAAACTTTGCTCAAAAATCGGAGTTCCTCATGGAATATATATTTCCGTTTTTTTGTAGCTTTAGAGCCACTGGCTTTACCGACCTTTTTCTCAGCTTTAACGTATGCGTCTCGTAAATTTTTCCATCTTCTCAATACTTCTTTACCTACAAAGAAATAGAAACATAATAATTGACTTGCGGTTAATAACATACATGGAATTGCTTTGAAGTAGACTATGTGGCCAATAGTTATGTATTGAAGCACGGTGTTGCTAGTTTTAATCAAATAAAAACTTGTGTACGTATTTTTTCAGGTATTTGGCTAGTAGATGCACATTTACCGAACTTCATTCTTCCCATAGACTAGGAATCTAAACTGTACAAAAAATTGTAAAGACGTTTGTCAAGCCATATGGGTAGTAACGAAACAAGAATGTAATCAACCAAGAGATTGTGACTCTTCGATTATTAAAAATACTCAGTTATGGAGATCAATAGAAAGTAATTCGCAAAATTTGCCGGATGAGAAGTGTCTACCTGGCACTGAAAGTCCGAAGATGACTTATTTTTCGATATGCGATGCAGCTTTTGGACTGCACAAACATTTACTTAGGCCTTACGGAGGAACACATTTAACAGTTGAAAAATGAATATTTAATTATCGATTGTCTAGAGCAAGAAGATATATTGAGTGTGCATTTGGAATACTCAGCAATAAATGGCGGATATTTCATAGGGCACTCAATGTTCAGCCAGATTTTGCGATAGATCTGATTAAAGCTTGTGTTATCCTCCACAATTATGTTAGAGATAGAGACGGATATTTGGTTGAGGATACAATCAGCCGTATACTCTAAGCATCTTTTCAACTTGTTAAGTTGTTAGGCTTGTTACATATCAAGCGTAACAAGTTTGTTATGCAAAGTGGTATTCTGTAAGCTCAGAGTCGTTCAATTTTTGTTAGAACCTTAACAATTTATTGAAATGTCATATCAATTGATAAAGGTGGTGTGTTGTTACGTGTGTTACTTGTCATTTGAAAATTAAAAAACTGGATTTTATTCTTAAATAGCGTCAGTGGTAATTTTTTAAATTACATTTCGCTTATTAAAAATAGTAAATAAGTAGGTATTTAATATAAAATCGCTTTTGGTTACAATTTTTGTGTTATTTATTAAAGAGATTTTGCGTCATGAATTTGGAAGGTGAAATTCTTGTGGCTTTAGTAAATGAGTTAGAAGCAGTAGAAAATAGGTACGTGAGTTGAATTTATAAGTAATAAAATAAAAAATAATTATTCTAACCTCACTTTTTAGAGATCATGTTCGAAGAATGCACAGACGATTGAGGGACACTAGTGATCCATTCTCGTTGCCAGAGCGAAATTTTGTTGGTATATTTCGATTTACCAGAGAACTGGCACGATAATTAGTCGACGAAATGACAATCTACTATCCGGAACGTGAACGTTTTAGAGGAATTCCTATATTTATTCGAGTATGTGTATATGTATGTGTATTTTTTTAACTATTATTTCCAACCTAGATTCTTGCAGCATTACAACTTCTGGGCCAAGGCAGTTATCAAAAATGAATCGGCCAAAATTTTAATTTTGGATTGAGTCAAGCGTCAATCAGCCGTTGCCTTTCAGCGTTCTGCGACATCCTCGTTGCACATTTTACCAATGCTTGGATCAAGTTCCCTGCACAAGAAGTTGAAAGGAGATCGATTAAAGCTGAGTAAGTAAAAATGTGATTGATTTATTCGTATATATTACTGAAATAAATTTGTTTGTAATCAGATACATGCGGAAATTTAATTTCCCCGGAGTTATTGGGTGTATAGATTGTACGCAGATTGCAATCCATGCTCCTCCGGCAGAACACCCTGAGCATCCTGCACTAGCGTTCTATAACTGACAAGACTTAAGACTTTAAGTTTAAACACACAAATTGTAAGTATCATGTATTTAAGTGTACAAATTAAGCTTCTGCTAAATTCCAATGATTAACAGACAAAATGATCTGAAACTGATTTGTAATTTAATTGTAACTAATTATTAGAGATATGTGATTCCAACTTAAAAATTTTGGTAGTGAATGCATTACCCAGGTTCTGTTCACGACTCTGCTGTATGGAAACAGTCGAATGTAAGGCGTCATTTAGTTCAAGAGTTTCAAGCTGGACATCAGTCTGCATGGCTTCTAGGTTGTATTTATAAAGTAAACAAAAAAGGTTTTTGCTTGCATTACATTATTTTAGGAGACTCTGGTTATGGTTTGGAACCTTGGCTAATGATGCCAGTGGTAAATGCCGAAGCTGACACTCCTGAATTTAGGTACTCGCAGGCGCATTGTTCAGCAAGAAATACTGTGGAGAGAACTATCGGAGTTGTAAAAAATGTATTTAGATGTTTACTAAAAGATAGGGTTTTACATTACTCTCCACACAAATCTGCCAGCATTATGTATACCTGTTCGATTTTGTATAACATGCGATTAGCAAGAAGTATGCTCTTAATAGATGGGGAAGAAGAAGTAGAAGAACAAAATGAAGCACCTGTTATGCCAGAAGACGATGTAGTGCTATTGACAGCTGCAAGAAGGACTAGAATTAATTTAATTAGAAATCACTTTATGTAATATAGTATTTTACCTACGACCACTGTTGAAAGTGCCCTTTTTTGCGCTATACACAGACCATGTAAATAAGTCATTACGCACAGCCGTGAACTAATCGCACAGTCGTAAAGTAATCGCACAGTTTGAAGTTGCTTAGTTACCGAAATGCATTGATAGAATTTATCCAATTGTCAGTAAGCTGTCAATATTATTCTATTTCCCACAACAGTTTTATTATTAATCAATCATAATTTATTGTTATTAAAATGTGTGACGACAGTGGCAGATCCACTCCTCCGAAGATTATTGAAAATGCCAGATTAGCAAACTGTGACCGCATCAGTTAACAACAAAGATAGTTGTCCAATATTTAATGACTGCAATGTTACCATTAACAATTATTATTAAAAATTACTTATATCATAAATATAAGAAAATTTGTTATAAAATAAAATAGTATGTAATTAAACAATAAAAAAGATATTAAAAGAGGCTTTGTATAGAGGTTGTTTTAGTGGTTGAAGCTGGTCGTAGGTAAAGTATAGTACGTGACTCGAGTTGTAACGCAATTACAGTACTCGTGGAATTACATACTCGCTCCTTCGTCGCTCGTATGTAACTATTTCCACTCGTACGTAAAATGCTATTTACAACTCTTGTTACGTAATATACTATTACCTACGACCACTGTTGAAAGTGCCTTTTTTTGCACTATACACAGACCATGTAAATAAGTCATTACGCACAACCGTAAACTAATCGCACAGTCGTAAAGTAATCGCACAGTTTGAAGTTGCTTAGTTACAGAAATGCATTGATAGAATTTATCCAATTGTCAGTAAGCTGTCAATATTATTCTATTTCCCACAACAGTTTTATTATGAATCAATCATAATTTATTGTTATTAAAATGTGTGACAACCACAGTGGCAGATACACTCCTCCGAAGATTATTGAAAATGCCAGATTAGCAATGAACAATTTGTTACCGGCGAAGACACGTGAAAGATACGAGATCTTATATAGAAAATTCATGGACTGGAGAAATAAGAATAATGTTAGAAAATGATAGTTGACCAATATTTAATAACTGCAATGTTACCATTAACAATTATTATTAAAAAGCAATAATTACTTATATCATATATATAAGAAAATTTGTTATAAAATAAAATAGTATGTAATTAAACAATAAAAAAGATATTAAAAGAGGTTTTGTATAGAGGTTGTTTTAGTGGTTGAAGCTGGTCTTAGGTAAAGTATAGTACGTGGCTCGAGTTGTAACGCAATTTAGTACTCGTGGAATTACACTTTCCACTCGTACGTAAAATGCTATTTACAACTCTTGTTACCTCATATACTATTGTGTATCTAGTGCTTGAGTGAACGTGTTGCACACAATAGTTTTTCTATGACTACACCTCACCTTCGCAAAATATGCTAACGTTTCACGCCAAAATGCTAAAGCACAGATATCTAGAAATGTTTCACCGGTGCATAAAAGTGTTTTGGCTCTCATGGCATGGCTGTAATGTGTTAAATGACAATTTTGAGACGGGACTAAAAAAAATACTTTATTAACAGAAACCACTTTATATATTAAACACTTTATTAATAAAAAAATATTCTTTATTTCTTTAGTGAATTACCAATGCTTAACACAGCCGCAGCAAGGTTTTCGATTGCTGACACCAAGTTATTTATTGCATCGGTATGTGTCGCTAGTTCAGCATAGCGACCTGCCATTGCCTCTGCGTAAACATTGGTAGCTCGCTCTGCAGAAGTACAGTTTTTTTTTGCTGGTGTAGCTGTTGCCGTCATTCTTCTTTTTTTGTGTGTGGTCGGAGTTGTTGCAACACCACTGGTGCTAGCAACAGCACTGGTGCTAGCAACAGAACTGGTGCTAGCAACAGAACTGGTGCTAGCAACGACACTGGTGCTAGCAATTATGTTATCGAAATAAAACGTTGACACGTCTTCACTGATCGCTTCAAATAAGTCTAGATTTACAGTAGCATCAGTTTCCTGGACGGCAGTGCAGCCAGGCTCAATGACGTCATCGAGGCCATCGACGGTTATTCGGGATATCAATCCCAATCAGTCTTTCATCCCGATAGGTCAAATTCTTGCACTTAACAGTACCCCCGCCTGTTTTCATCTGGGCTACGCGGATGTCTCTCGCTTTCTTTTTAGTGTGTGCTTTATATTCATTCCAAGTCTGTCAACAAAAAAATTGTATGTATACTTACGGTTGATAAATCCTGTACCTGCACAAGCGGTGTATATCAATGCAGATTGTAGTTTACTAAATTCGAATAAACAAAATTAGTACCTTTTTCTATCCGTCCACGCTTTTCACTGGTCCGTTTCCCAAAGAATTTAAGATTGTGGACATTTCTTCCCACAAACTATGAATATGGTTAGGGCCTTGGCCTGGCGTTAATTTGCCGGTAATTAAAATACGATGCGCACTTATAAAATCGAGCATGATGTCGAACTGCTGTTCCGTTGTTCGAGGATTTCTGCTTTTTTATCCATATTTCACTTAGGTGACGTTCCAAAATCTACTGCAAGCACTGTACAGTACTGATATGTGAAATTAAATGCAGTAAGCTGCGAACAAGCAACAACTATTATTCATTTCACATGTTTTGACCAGATGTTGGTGCTGGCACGCTGCTGCATTTTCACATCTGAGAGGTAGTGTAAACACAGCAGATGGTCACATGACTCACGTCATAAATTGTGTTGTGATTCATCGTTGTATAAATGTGTTAAAATGTTCCCGAGTAGTAGCATATTTAGTTTAGACTATGTTTTCGTCGTGTCTAGTGGTTGCAAAATGGATCAATCTTTCGAAACAACTTTATTGGATGGCGAAACGAATGAAAGCTATAATATAAAACTAACCTCGGAAGAGTATGAAAAAGTACACGTCGGTACTATTCAAATAGGAGAGAGGTTATAAAAGTTAAGTTGTCGCGCATGTGCGAACGCCGACTCGGCGTCGCCGATGGGCCGATGATACACAAAATTACTTTCCACTTTCCTTGTTATCGGGTTCGTTTCAATGCGCCTAACAAGTCGCGTTACAGAATACCATTAATTGATACGCTTGTTAGGATTTTGTTACGTTTCAATTTTGTTAGACTTATCAATTGTTAGGTATCAATAGTTACAGAATCGACCTGATTGTCAATTGCTCCCATAACAATTGCATTTTTTGGGGACTCTCGCCTGGCGTTAATTTGCCAGTGATGATCACTTTATGCGCGCTAATAAACTCTAACATCGCGTCGAATTGTTTTTCACTTGTCCTTGGATTTCTTGTTCTTTTCTCCATGGCTGCGTGTGAACTAAACTACTACTTCAAACACAAAGGGTAATAAACTTTAAATACAAAGGGTTATAAACTTGAAACACAAAGGGTTATAAATGTAATGTTGTCCGCGCATGTGCGAACGACGATGGTGTCAAAATTACTTTCCGATTTCATTTGCGTCTAACAAGTCCCGTTACAGAATAGCATTATTGATACACTTGTTAGGATTTCGTATCAATTCAGTCTTTTCCAAGTTTGTTAGAGTTATCAATTGCTACGTAACAATAGTTACAGAATAAGGCAGAATGTCGATCACAGGGATCCAAGATATTAAACGCGAAACAAGTGGGAAGTGTTCTTTGGCAATGGGCTAATATATAAGCTATACAACATTAAACATGAAAATCTATATATTACATTATTATTATCTATGAAATTAGTCTTATTATCTATTATTAATATCTAGATTATTATGAAAATGTATATAATTGGGAATTAATCAAATAAATAAATGAAATTGTACACTTACCAAATTCATTTTTTTCTTCATCTTCGAGTTCGTCAAAGTCGTTTCGAATTTCCGAGCATACTTGTTTCCAAGCATTCCTCGTGGCAACTCTATCTTTAAAAATGTTCAAAGTCTTATCCCATAAAACTGGTCTCGCTTCAATCGACGAAATCAGAAGATCGTTATCGATCCCTACTTCACTCATGTTGGGATTTTTCAACTATCTTCAATCTAAGAAACAAATTGAACTGTTCACGCGGTAAAAATCCGCTCGATGTGAAAGCGGCGATATATTCGCATGCGCCACCGACTACACAGCGACGGCAAAACTGCCGCCAACGCCAGTGACTGCGGTTACACACTGGGCGATTTTTAAAGCGGCGGTAAATTTGCTGTCGTCGTCGTTCTCCTAGTGGCGCGAAGAAACAAATGGGAGTTTACACATTGGGCGGTAAAAATATCGCGCGGAAGATTTGCCGTCGACGGTACTGTGCTAAGCTGTGCAGCCGTCGAGTGCCACTGGCGATGGCGGCAGTTTTGCCGTCGCTGTGTAGTCGGTGGCGCATGCGAATATATCGCCCCTTTCATATTGAGCGGATTTTTACCACGTGAACAATTCAATTTGTGAAGTTATTTGTTTTTTAGATTGAATATATGTTCGATCCCACACGTACATATGTACTATTATGCACAGAAATAATCAGCCGTATTCTCTAAGCATCTTTTCAACTTGTTAAGTTGTTAGACTTGTTACGTATCAATCGTAACAAGTTTGTTACGCAAAGTGGTATTCTGTAAGGTTTGAGTCGTTCAATTTTTGTTAGAACCTAACAATTTATTGAAATGTCGTATCAATTGATAATGAGCTGTTGTTACGTGTGTTATTTGTCATTTGGAAATTAAAAAAACTGGGTTTTATTCTTAAATAGCATCAGTGATAATTTTTAATTATATTTCGCTGTATTAAAAATAGTAAATAAGTAGGTATTTAATATAAAATCGCTTTTGGTTACAATTTTTGTGTTATTTATTAAAAATATTTTGCGTCATGAATTTGAATGGAGAATTTTTTGTGGCTTTAGTGGATGAGTTAGCTGGCAGTAGAAAATAGGTATGCGAATTGAATTTATATGCAATAAAAATAAAAAAAATATTATTGTAACCTCACTTTTTAAAGATCATGTTCGAAGAATGCAACACAATTGCAATAATTAAACCACTTTGTGAGTACAAATAAAGTCCAGCATCATATCAAACTACTTCTCGCTGGTTCTCGAATTTCTGGTTTTTTCCCCATTGTTAAACTCGCCATGTGCGAACTACGCTACTATTTTTAATACGAAGGGGTTATAAATGTAATGTTGTCAGCGCATGTGCGAACGCTGATGCGGTCAAAATTACTTTCTATTTTTCTTGTTATGGGTTCGTTTCAATTGCGGCTAACAAGTCCCGTTACAGAATAGCATTATTGATACGCTTGTTAGGATTTCGTATCAATTCAGTCGTTTTCAAGTTTGTTAGACTTATCAATTGCTACGTAACAATAGTTACAGAATAGGGCAGATTGTCCCTGTACTATTTACGGTCGCAGCTACCCGGCTTTTGCCATTGCGTTTTACAATACGATTTAGATTTTCTTTAATGAAAAACCGTAATTAAGTTTGTATTAAAAATGTTTGCTTTGATTTATTTATTGTTTTTGAAATCATTTAATCTATTACGTAAATACAAATATAATTACATATGATAATTCCGTGAAACGTACAAGTGATTTATGTTGTTGCACTTGTATCGCTAATAAGCAGCGGCACTTTTACCGCTGAATGTCTAACATTTCAAATTTTGTAGGCGGCGACGGCAAATTTACCGCCGCGGTAAAAATCGCCTAGTGTGTACCGCATTTAATACGTTTCAAATTTAACGCTATTTTTATGTCGTTTTTACGAACACTCTATCTTCCATCTGTGACGATTTTTTACATTCACATAAACTTAACGGTTACCACACGAAAAACAAACAAAAAAAATATTTTCTTACAGATTAATACTGATACTAAATAAAACACACATCTTGGCCGAATGATCTACAGAAACAATGATTTAATTAGAGGAGTAGAAGGGGTATTAAAAAACACATTTCTTAAACACTTTTTATTAGTCCCAGTCCCAGTCAGGCAATGCCACGATGATTGCCATTGCTAAAGAGTGAGAAATACATAATTCTGGATATGTAAAATAATTATAACTTAAAGATTGGTAATCTTTTTATGAACAATAAGGAATAAATCACCAAATTAAAAATAAAAATTAACATATATTGAACGTATGTAATGTCTTATGCATTATGAAATATGTACATTCAACAACATATTCATTATTTACACAAAAAAAAACTATTTTTGTCAGTCAGATGAATCTGAAGTGTCATATTCTATAGAATCACTGATAATATAATCTTGATTTTCGCCTATTTCTTCAAAATTCGAAATTTCTGCTATTGGTTGAACGTATCGAGGTTCATTTGATGCTGATTGAGATGGACACTCTAACAAATTTGATACAGCACACAAGAAATACTGATTGTTGCTTTCGGGGAGTGTCTCGAAGACTATTTATGACTGGATCTAATGTAATAAGCAACATATTTAATAAATCTGTATTACTTGCAATACGTGACTTTTTTTTAGTTCTCTAAATCTACGGAAATGTTTATTACGTGGTTCTTGCGCTTCTTCCTATAATTGTCCTATAGGAAGCAAACTATGTTTTATAATATTGGTACTGTGCATTAAAATTTTGTGTAACGGGCATGTAATACCATGGATAAAGATGTAGGTAAAGCTTTCTGGTTTCTTCTGTAAACTCCTGGAATTTTTCACAATTTATGTCATAACCTGATGCCAAAGTTTGTAATATAACGCAGATTTTTTTGATTAATGTTACATCTAATCCAGTTATATTGGCGCTTGTTTCAGCATTTTTAGAAAATCTTCCAGCTGTATTGCCATCATTTGAAGAGCCAAAGGAAGGTTTTGGTCAATCTATAATTTAAAACGAGCTTGAATTTCCAATTTTCGGTTTTTCACATTTGCTTTATCACTATCCGTCTCAACTCTCCATTTTTTTATATTTAACCAGTAGCTGATATGTAGACAACATTCCAGACACCTAATCCATGCATGTAGGGTGGATAGACCGAAACCATAGTTTTCTTCTGAATCTATAAATTTAGAATGTAGTTGATTCATAAATTTTGGTGTAGCTTTACAAATATAACACGTCTGGGTAGATTTTGTTTCAGCCATTGTGTTGCGCACTTTACCATCTACCATGGTAAATAATAACTTATGGTTTATAACAATTTCTTGATCTTCAAGTTTAATTTTGGAGGATTGCAAACTTTTAATTTGATCGTTTATAATGTTTGTTTCAATTTTTGTAGTTTGCCTTCTTTAAGAAACATAAACTTGATAGGACGACAATACATAGTGGAAGCTGGTCTTGGATTATGCCATACGCACTGCTCTTTTTCATCAAGTTTATACAATTTAATAGGAACGAAGGAATACACGAACAGATATTCGTCGTCAGAATCTTCATAAGCAAATGTTTGTTTAGATCTACTATGACCACTGCTCCCATCACATCCCTACTTACTTATTAATATGTATTCGGTCATAGGTAATAAACTTTTAAGAACTTCACTGTGAACGCTTACCAGTCGTTCAGCCGTTAAATCTAAAATTGCTTGGAGATTAATTTCTGCCCTAATGTCCGTAACTGACAAAAACTGTTTATGTGACATACATTCCAATTTTGACTTCTGAAGAGCGTAGTATGATGGAAGCACAAGATGACCAGTTTTCTGCATCCATTTTCGAGTAACCTTATACGAGTGCAAAATTGATTTTGAGTCCACATAATATGCCAAAGCTTCATCACTACTTAGAGGTCTTCTTATGCACTCATTAACACGAGGTTTTTTTATTCTGGTAGCTCGATTAGGTGATGTGCTTGTAACTTCTTTGATTAAATTTGCACCGTCTCGTTGTCCAGAAGCACGAACGAACATTTCCGCAGCAAAAGTTAATTCGTTTGTTGTGAGGGATTCTAACAATTCGCGAATTCGCCTTCTTTTCGTCTTAACTGAAGCGTCCTCAAATTCCAACTTGGACCTTCCAGCTCCTGTAGAAGTAGAGGGTTGTGGTTCATCTGATTCATCCAGGAAAATTTCTATTTTAAAAATAAAACTTCCTGTACTCAACCACTGTCACATTATTTCTTAAAAACAATTCTCGTTTTCTTGAAGAATCATTCCATTTTTGCAACATTTGCAATGAAAACAGTTTCACAGAATTCTTTATTTTTTGTAAGAATCGCTGCGTTAGATTACTTAAATTGATTTTTTTTTGCTAAATAATCGCATAATTTAGCAACCCGATCATTTTTGCTATGTCTGATCCATTTATCGAAAAATTCCTGTCTTGAAATTTCGTAGCGTCTCTCCGAAAAAATTGAAAAATTGTTGTTAACGCAAAGAAACGCAAAATAAATTTCATACAGGAACAAAGCAGACAAGTAGTACTAAAACATATTAAAACACTAGGCCGGTACTATTCTATATAATAACGTATGTTGCAAAAGTTTTGAGAATTTTTTTCAAAGTTCAGGAGGTAGCATAATTTTATAATTTTTAAGTTGCGAGCCGTGGAAGATCATGGCCCCTTAGCAGTACTTTGAAATCATTTTTAGTTTAAGAAATATTGTTATTTTCAGTTGTTCTTATTACAGATTAAATATATTATTGCAAGTTTCTTTTTTAATTTTTTTTTTAAATTCTCAAAACTTTTGCAACATACGTTACAACAAAATCTCTACTGAAATATGCAAATAGAATTTTATTCCACACAAAATGAACGCATAATTTCTCATAAATTTTACAAAACCACGGAAGATCGTATAAATATGTAACATACACAGAAAAATACTACATACCTTCTGGAATATTCATTATAATAATTATTACACAATAAACTTTTAAACACTTTTAAAGCACCTGTCACTACAATTGTGCGATTACTACTAGTGAATGTGCTATCTAAGGGCTACCTAAGAAGTACCTTTCGAATGTTGTTACGTGCATGTAATTAAAAGGTATTTGGAAAAACCAATTACTGTGTTATACTGCCTGGGGTATTGTAAATAAATGTGTATACCTGGAATTTAGTAATTTGAAAGTAAATTTTGTCTCTCTAGATTACATTGTTCGATTCACTGTGCGCCCCTCGTAGCTTTTACTTTAAGAGAAACATTGATTTAATTAGGGAGTAGAAGGGTTATTACAACACGTACATTTGTCAAACACATTTTAATTACTCCAATCATCTTCATAGGGAAATGAGGGTAAATTATTTAAATAAATTTTCGGCGTTATTCTAATTGCTAAAAATTTACAATTTAGACATTACCATGCGTTTTAAAAAATGTTATTAGAAAAAATCCCGATCCACCCCTCGTTTGCGATAGTTTGTGAAGATGTCTTGCAGCGCGCACCATACATTTCACGAGCGTTAGTTTTTTCTCGAAACAGATTTTTTCAATTGGTGTGACAAATAACTTAACTTAAATTCCTTCAAATTTAAGAGCACAGTTAACATCGCTCATCGCAGCACTGGATAAACTAATTAAGGAGAGTTCTTAATTAAAACACGCACACATTTTTTGCCACGACAAACTTTCCGCGATCCCCCTTAGTTTAATAGATTTTTTATTTCACCATTTGTGTGTGTGTGTGTATGGATATGAAACAGCCGCGCGGTCTAATACAACAGTTAGGGTTCAAATCCCACCTACGGATAATTTTTACATTCACACCGTTCAACATCATCTTTAATTGCAAATTTAATTGCTCAAAAACGAACTATTTATACATTAAAAAATCCGCGGTGGTCCGCACGCAACTTTCTTATACTTAGTTATACTACATTTTTCGAAAAAACTTTTCAAATGAAAGTTGTCAATATGTATAATTTATGTAAGAATATTTTTTTCCGTAACTTCTACCGTTTTTGAGATATGAAAAAGGTGATAAGAGTAAACCATCACTTCCGGTTGAGAGATTACGTTCAAAATAGGACGTTTTCCTCCTTGCTACAGACAAGTGTTAAGTTTAAAGTTTCAGAGCTCTAGCTTTAATCGGTTGGGCTGTAGAGCGCGCACAGACACACAGACGTCATGCCGAAAATAGTCAGAAACGATCCAGGGGACCTCAAAACGTGTAAAACGTTGACATCTCGAGTTCGAAAATATTCATGATTCCTATATTTACTTATACATAATGTATAAGAGAGTAAAAAGTTCGATAAGAGAAAGAGATAACGGCCCCGCCCCGCGGTGCCCGCCAAACACCATACGTCCGACGAGGGAGGCGGCGGGGTGGGGGGAACAGTGTGAATTTGCGTTTCGCCATCTCACCGTTTCTCTTGCGTTTTTTGAGCTACTGCTGCTGCTGCTGCTGTTTCATATCCATACACACACGACGCTTCACTTCAACAATGCCGTGGTGGCTCGATCGTTAGAGCAGTCGGCGGGCGCTCGCGCGCCGATCCGCAATCGTGCATCCGTAGCGAACGGACGTGTTTATTTGTGCTCTGCAAAATTGTGAATTTTAATTTGTGTACCGCAATTCTATCGAGTGGTGCCTACCGACCCTTTGTCGCGCCCACGAGTGCAACCCGGCATCTGGCGCCCGGTCCCTAACGCAGGTACCTAACGCCCCAAAAGTGTTAATTATCGCGAAATGACGAACTTTTAAAAATTTAAGCTAGTTTAGTAAGTACTACAATATCGCAAATGTTAGACGAGACATTCGTAGCAGGACAAAAAATACAAAGCGGCTCGTAAAATCGACTCGCGTTGGACACCCGCAACGCAAACCGCGATTCGGCAGAATCAAATAAAGTTGCCGACCCGAACGTGAAATGGCAAACCGTCAACAACCACGGGAAGCACTCGCGACCGGATGACGCCGAACCAACGGCAAAGAAAACTAAAACTACGTATTAACACCTGACGAAAACAAAGAAATGGGCACAGAAACCGCGGTTGAATAAAAGAAAAACGGCCGCCGCCGATTGTTCTCCAAGGACGCGTACAACACAACACAATGGTAAAATCCATAAAGGAGACCATGGGTAACGTAGAGTACTACGTCACATACCGCCAACACGAAACGAATGTGAAGTTTAAGAGAAAAATAGATTATCAAAAATTTCTACACTGCATGCCAGAGGATTATAAAAGGGCTGCCGGACAACCTCGACATGCAGGACCTCCTAGCAGAAACTACCGAACTGAATTTTGGCATATCAAAATTCACAAAACTGAGAAATACCGCTACCCGATATATATGGCGATAAAGAATACTAAGAAATCAATACCCGAATTGAACAATAACTACAAATACTTGCAACATACGCGGATATATTGGGAGCGATACCAAAACAAACGCGTCATAATACAGTGCAAAAATTGCAAGCGTTGGGGCCACGCTACAACTAATTGCCGGCTAAATGCAAGATGCGTGAAATGCGTAGAAGATCACGCGACCCGCGTATGTACCAAATCGCGAGAAATCGAGGCAAAATGCCCGAATTGCGCGGGCGCGCATACAGCGTGTGATATTACGTGTCCACTCTACATAAAATTAGTAGATGCGACAAATACAAAGAAATGCGCATCGAACGCAAGGCAGGTGCCACAATACCACAATAGACCGGTGCCACAATACCTACCCGTACCCATGCCGAGGGTTAACGCTTGGGACGAGCGAAGAAAACACGCCGACAAAACGAACACGAGAACGGAAGCCCCCATCCTCGTGGCTTGCCAAAGCCACCAACAAGCTCGGTCACAGGCATACAAGGAGGAAACTATAGTGACCAAAACGCAGACGACAACGGACGCCCCTTTGCTACCAGCTCCCCGAAGCCACCAACTTGCTCGACCTCAGGCACGCGAGGAAGAGAGTATTGAGAGCAGCTCACGGACCCAAACTAACATCCCCGTTCCCCCGACTCGCCGTTGCGACGAACAAAAAAAAAACACCGGCATGACCGGTATGAATCACTTAATCGAAGAAATTAGAAAACTAGACTCAATTATAAATATAAAAGAAATGCTGGACGCAGTAAGAACATTAAACAATATACTTAAAACGTGCACAAGCAAACTACAATACTTCGAAGCATTCCACGACTTTTGCACGAACTTTTATGAATAATATAAGAATCGCATACTGGAACGCCAATTCGATCACCGGGAAACTACGGGAGCTGATCAATTATATCAAAACAAAACAAATACAAATAATGATGATGAACGAAACCCGATTGAAACCAGCGACCAAACTAAAAATCATCTGATACACTATAACAAGAACGGACAGGCCAAACAGGAACGGCGGAGTCGCAATTATAATCAGAAACGACATTCCATACAAAACAATAGAAAATATACATCTAGATCCAATAGAAGCGGTGGAAATTCGTCTGGCGGACGGAACACACTTGGTTGCTTACTACAATAGCCCGAGATGCGCGATAACTGGCGCAAATCTAGACGGCATTTTTTCTATCGCCAGAAACATGCTGGTAATAGGTGAAACGCCAGACACTACACATGCAATTGCTACCGAAACAGTAGAAATGTCAATAGTCTCTTCCATTACGCCGCCCGCAATAACATTGCAACGCGGTTGTTTACCCTCTGTGATTTGCTCGCGGGCGTCGCTCAATCATACGGAGATCGCATCCGATATCTGCAAATGGAGGGAAGGAATCTTACAAAACAAGCGCGTACCCCATACTGAGATCGCACCCGATATTTGTAAACGGATACCCGATATTTGTCCGTTCGCTATGCTCGCTCGCTTGCCTCTGTCTGTCGACTGGTAGGGGTCGGAGTTTATATATTCGCCCGCTGCATAAAAACTACTACATATGACGCGTGTTATTGACACGAACGTCTCGGTTCTCGCTCGCACGGGTATCTGCCGCGATCTTCTTTCTCATTTGGAATCATTACTCGAATTTATTTTAATATTAAACTAAATATAGGTCCTATTACGCGGTTTACACGTTCTACCGGGTTTGTGTGTGGGCTATACGGAGCGGTGAAACGATGTTGTATCCCAAAGGCTTTGGTGATCTCAGCGAGTTGTCGGTTCGCAAACTGGGGGCCGTTGTCGGATACTAATATTTTCGTGACCCCAAAACGGAAAATCACTCTTGCTTGCAATGATTGGATCACGGTTTTTGCGGTAGCTTCTCTTAGGGCTTGACATTCCACCCACTTGGTGAAGCGATCCTGGATGACCAGTAGATATTTAAATCCTTTCTTGGATCTCGGAAATGGTCCCAGAATATCAGCGGATATATTCTCCCATGGTCGGCTGACTTTCGTCATGTGCATTTGTCCCAGTGGTTTTTGTTGGTCAAATTTAAATTTATTACATGATATGCATCTCCTTACTTAATTTGACTTCCCTGAACATCCCTGGCCAGTAATAGCGGTCAGCTGCCCTGGTCATAGTGAAAAGGCCCCGTAAGGGATGGCTGGAATCACCTTGAAGGGGTGCCTATTGGATTCTTCGCAAACCCAGTCGAGACATTCCCGGAGTCGCAAGAAAAGTCGTTGTACGAAACGTGATGTTTATTTGTAGTTGGTTATAAGATTACATCGTAAGCACAACTGAGGTCGGCGCTGCGTTAGCGCAATACCTTGCATACTATACATTCTTTTACTGACCTATGTCACTGTTACATTGACGACACACTAAAGAGGTTAGATACTAAGCACTGCACTTACAGACTCTCTGTCGTCGACTTCTCCCTTCTACATTCTAAAGCTATTATTTATACTAATTGTCTTGTCGATCTAAGCGTTAATTCCTTTGTCACTAATATGTTGATGTCCTAGTTAACTCAATTGTAATGTAGGACGTTGCAATGTAATATAACTACGCAACAACCAGGTTGTTACCAAAGTCATTACGGCATCACACTACACCACCCTTCCTGAGAAAAAAAATTGATTCCGCGAGTAATTAATTTTTCTTACATCGACATTACATTAACATGCTTTTGTTTATTCTTAATTGTACTTATTTTACATATTTCCCTAAGATCTACTTATTGTACACTTACGTAACGTTTAACTCGGTTCTTGTGCACTGTCACTAGTTTGTTCTTCACTTTTAAGGTGACGTTTGGTGTCTCTTCACTTATCACTTTGTAAGGACCCTTGTATAGTGCCTCTAGTTTGTTATTCGTTTCCACTCTTAATAGTACCTTATCATTAAACTTAAATCTAACATGTTTAGAACTTATATCTAGTGCTCTTTTCCTGTTGTTCTTAGTTTCAACAAAATTTTCTCGTGCATCTGCCCATGCTGATCTCAATCGAAACTTTAGTTCATCATAGTAATTCCCAAAGTTATAAATTGGTTGTTTATTATTAATAACATTCTTTGGAAGACTACCATGTTTTCCAAAAATCAGTTCATAAGGCGTATATTTCGTTGATGTGTGAACAGTATTATTGAAAGCAAAGCTCCAAAACGGTACCCATGCAGACCAAGTATCTTGGTACTTAGCAACTTGAATTCTCAAATAAGCTCCAAGATTTTTATGTGTATTCTCCAAAGCGCCCAAGGTCTCGTGGTGATAAGCGGTAGCGCTAAGTTGCTTAATCCCCAGAACCCTAGCTGATTCTTTGAATACCTTGGCTAAAAATTCTAGACCTTGATCGGTCACAACTGTTTGTGGAATCCCGAATCGTAATATGAAATTTATTTACGAAAACCTTAGCTACCGTTTCGGCTTCTTTGTTTTCAATTGGATATGCCTCAACAAATTTTGTAAGTTCACATTGTATGGTTAAGATATATTTATTGTTTTCGTTATCCTGATTGAGCGGTCCAACCAAGTCTAAAAAAAATTTGTCAAATGCCGTTGTGGCTGTGGTGGTGACCGTAAGTGGTTCGATATGAGCTTTCGCGTGCTTATACCGCTGACAGTCATCACACCTCGAGATGAATTTAACTATATCTTCTTTCATATTATTCCAAAAGTACTGCCGTCTTATGTTAGCGTACATTCTATTTATACCTGCATGACCCCCAGTAGGTAACATATGATAATCATTTAGGATCAGTTGCCTTGTTTGTTTACATGTAATTCTGTTAGCGTGCTGGATGATGCTTACTTTCAAGTTTAATTTTTTGAGCTGTGAGCCTGCTTCGGCAAAAAGGGTTATTAAATCTTCTGTGCACTTTAATATACTTAATTGTGGGATCTTATAGTCCTCACACATTTTTCGCAAAGTCCTCAACTGAGCGTCTAGGGCTTCAGTCGATCGGTTCAGTTGCGTTAAGTAAATGATATTTGACTTTTCGTCATACCATACATTTCCCTTTTTTATCATTTGGCTTTGATTTACCTTGGATGACTTTTTCCATTCTCTGAGTTCCGTGGAATCTTTTGGTCGCTTCAATAACTCAACCATTCCTGGGTGATCAATCCGTTCGTAGTTTTCGTTATTTGAATTGTCCTTGGACTCCAAGTCATCGTGCAATCTTTGCCTAGCTCTTGTTATGACATAAATATTACTTGTCATTTTCTTTAAATCTTCTGATTCAATTTTAATTCTTGATAATGCATCCGCTACAACATTGTCCTTTCCTTTAACATAATTTATTGAAAAATCAAATTCCTCAAGGATTAATCTAAACTTTGTTAATCTTGATGAAGGATTATGCATTCCGAAGAGATAAACTAATGGCCTATGATCTGTGCATATTTGGAATTTCCGACCGTATAAGTATGGTCTGAAATGTTTTACACTCCATACAATTGCTAAAAGTTCCTTGTGTATCGTATCGTATCGACTCTCGGCTTGATTTAAAGATCTACTAGCATATGCTATTGGCTTGTTATTCCCGTTAGAGAGTACCGCCCCAATTGCATAGCCCGATGCATCTGTTGTTAGGATGAATTGATTATTTGGTGAAAAATCTGGATACTGTAGAACTTGTGGTTGTATCAAAGCTTCTCTTAAAGCTTGAAATGACTTCTCACAATTGTCGTCCCATTCAAAAGAACTTGACTTACGCGATAGCCTGTTTAGAGGTGTTGCGATCTGTGCAAAATTCGGAATGAATTTCCGGTAATAGTTTGCAAATGCAACGAATCGTTTTGTTTCGTCCGTACTTTTTGGAGTTGGATAATTCCTTATTGTTTCGATTTTGCTTGGATCTGGAGAAATGCCTCCTGAAGAAATAACATGTCCCAAGTACAAAATCTCCTTTTTCAAAAATTGACATTTGACTGGATTCAATTTAAGATTGACATCCCTAAGTCTGTTGAAAATTTTTAATAAATTTTTATTGTGGTTTGATAAGCTATTCCCGAACACAATAAGGTCGTCCAAATAAACGAAACATGAGTCGTAGTTCAAACCCGACATCGCAATTGTCATAGCCCTTGAGAAGGAATTTGGACTAGTCTTTAAGCCCATTGGGAGTCTAGTCATTTGGTACTGGCCTTTCCCTGTAGTGAACGCTGTATATTTTCTACTGGAAGGCTCTAGTTCTATTTGGTAGTATCCTTGTGAGAGATCTAGATGTGAGAAATAAATTGCACCTGAAAGTGAATCTAAAATCTCTGTGATATTAGGTAATGGAAACTTATCGTCTTCAATTACTTTATTCAATTTCCTATAATCAATTACTAATCTCCATTTTTTATTGCCGTTTTTGTCGTTTTTCTTTGGAACTATTAGAATTGGTGATGACCAAGGCGACTTAGTCTCTTCAATTATTCCATCATTTGTCATTTTTCCTACATGTTTATCAATTTCACTTTTCTGTGAATGTGGTAGACGGTAAGGCTTGACGTAAATCGGATTTGGTTCATCCTTTAGTTTTATTGATTCTTTTAAAACATTTGTCACGGTTACCGGACCGTTCTCTAACAGAAATATATCGGCAAATTTCGCACATATTCTCTGAATCGATTCTTTCTCTTCGGTATTTAAATGTTCGCTTTTAATTAGCTCTAACAATTTATCCACTCGTTTCACGGAATTTTGATTTCTGTCGAAATTGTAAGTTTGAAATGTCGATAATTTTTCTACATTAGGCTTGAAATTTCTAATGCAAACTTCTTTTTCGCCTGTATTTAATATTCGAACTGGAATTATGTGTGACCTTGGCCTAGCGATAATGCTTGCGGTGAAAACACCGTCAGCGATTTCGCTTGGTAAAATCACACAATCATCACTATCGTCAATCCAAAAATGCTTTATAATTTCGCAACGAGGTGGAATTGTCGTGAAAGTATCGAATTGAGATATTATTTGCTTCGTAATCCTCGCTGATTTATGAGAAAATGAAAATGTGAATTGTTCGAAATTTATTACTGCCTGGTATTTCGTAAAGAAGTCCGATCCTATAATTCCGCTTACGTTAGCTCCGAATTGTTTCATGACCGTGAATTTATGCTGAATTTGTTTATTTTCTATTTGCAATGCTAAGTTTACAAAACCAATTGACGTAGTTGACCCAGTAATCCCATTTATTGTTATGTTATTACTGTCGTCTATTTCTTCATTTGTTATGACATTATCAAATATTACACTAATCGAAGCACCCGTGTCTAATAAAAATAACAATTCGTGATTTTTATATTTAATTTTTACCGAATTTAATGCATTCATTCTTAATATTACGTCAGCCTTTTTGGTTTCCTCATTATTTTTGGGGTTGCGCGTAAAATGCTTGGTTTCTCTTGGCTGCACAAGCGCCGCCTCGAAAAAACCGTTGCCCCCCGCGGTGTAGTCCGCGCTTTTGAAATTGACTATTTCGGAGGTTCCCTTGCGGTGTTTCTCCGCGTTTCATAGTTTGGTTATAATTTCTATCTTGTGTGAAATTTCGGTAGGAACCTCTATTACCTCTCGCCATATTCCTATTACTATAAGTGCCTTGATTATTGTAGTATAGCATTGTTCCTGGCCTATCTGTTTCTTCGTCTTTTGCTATAGTAATGGCCTCTTTTAAGGTTGTACAATTTCTCATTTTACAATTGTTCTGATTTCCGTATTCTTTATACCATTACAGAATGTATTAATTGCAATCTTTTCATTTACGGGTTTTAATGAATCCCTCAGATTATCACAGTCCCCTGCTTGAGCTAGCGTCAAATCAGCTAGAATTTGCTCGATTTCTCGACCAAATTCGTCCACTGACTTACCGTTTTGCCTTAACTGGTGCAGCTGATTTGATAGAACTGTTGCTGATTTGCGGCTAATGAAATTGTCTCTAATGTCTTTTACAAGTGTTTCAACCTTATCATAACTTTTCCTTAATCTAATTTTCGCGTTTTCTGAAAGTCTAGTTTTTAACACGTAATTTATTAATTTCGCTTGATCGTCTGCTTTAAGCATTTCCGCGTACAACTCAATTGAATCTAATAACCCCGGTCGGGGTTTGGAACGCAGAGTTTCCATGCATGGTCTGGTTCAATTTCTACTTCGGCACTTATACTCGGAAAGTATCGGTAGATGTTACCCTCTCGTATTGCGAAATCTTTCCGTGTTTCCGGATTCTCGAGTACCTCCGTATACTTAGTTCGATACCATTTACAGTAGGTTTCCTCGAACAATGTCGCCACGTCTTCCTCGCCTCGAGGATTGGTGTTGGTTAATGGTGCGCGCAATAGCGCGTCAGATTCAGTTGTCCTCGTCGGTATTCGACGGTAAAATCGAATTGTTGTAGGTCCACTGCCCAACGGCCCAACCTTCCGGAAGGATCTTTTAGCGAGTTCAGCCATCGTAAGCATTGGTGATCAGTGATCACTCAGAAAGAGTACCCCTCGAGGTATACCCGGAATTTTCGGATGGCCTATACCACTGCGAGACATTCCTTCTCGGTAGTGGAATATATTCCTTCGGCCTGGTTAAGAGTGCGGCTAGCATAAGCGATTACCCTCTCTATGCCATCTATCTCCTGGTTCAGGACCCTCCTTTTAACAGATTTTTTAAGGGAGCGGATTTCTCGGCGAACTGAGGTACAAATCGACGGTACCAGGAGGCAAGGCCTACGAAACTCCTGACTTCCTTTCTTGTCTTTGGTGTGGCTATGTTTAGTATCGCCTCAACTTTTTCCGGATCGGTTCGCACTCCTTCTCTTGTCACAACGTGACCTAGGTACTTCAATGAAGTTCTTCCGAACATTTCTCGGCTTGTAGCTGTAACCCGGCGTTTCGTAATCGATCGAAAACGATTTTCAGGTTTCTCAAATGTTCGTCGAAAGTTCGGCCGAGCCTGTCTAGATATACCAATGCAATGTCGTCCAGATCCGCACTTATTAGGTTGTTTAAGAAGCGTTGAAAGGTTGCCGGTGCGGCATGTAGTTCACACGGTAAAACTTTGAACTGGAATAGTCCCCTTCCTGGGACCGTAAAAGCAGTGATCTGTCGGCTTTCCTTTGTTAAAGGTATTTGCCAATATCCATGCCGCAGATACAGGGTTGAGAAATATTTCCCTCCCTTTAGCTTGTATAGGATTCCGGAAATATACGGTATAGGGTATGCGTCTTTTTCAGTCACTTTTCGGAAATCTATACAAAATCTTTGTTAGCCATTTCTCTTCTTTACCAACACGATTGGCGAACTCCACTGGCTTCTGCTGGGTTCGATCACATCTTCTGTCAGCATTTTGTCAACTTCCCCATTAATTCCAATGTTCTTTGGGTTGCATGGGCAATATCTTTGTTTTATTGGTGTCACTCCCGGTTTCAGTCGTACTTCATGGTACACTTGTTGCGTGCGTCCCGTTACTGTACGGAATCTACCCATTTCGGTGTATAGGAACTCTTGTAACCGTTTTGCCAGTGTCGGGTTTAACTGGGTGTCCACGGTGGCTAGAGTCGGTTGTTCTAGTCTGGGCGTTCTTTCTAGTATCTGATGGTTTCCGGTATTCAGGGTCAGGTTAAGACGCTGCAGCACGTCCATGCCCAGAATCTTTTCGGCAGTGGCGGTTTCCATCACCAGAAAAATGATTCAATGACCTGGTGCCCCACGTGAATTTTTAGCTGTATCCGGTCCTCTAGTCTTCTGGATGACCCGTCAGCCATCCTTACTTTTGGTAGTTCGGTTTCCTCCTTCTAGATACCATTTTCGTAGCCATATCTGGCGACTGATTAACTCACGAATGAGCTGGTGGCTCCGGTATCTATCAGTGCTAACCACACCTTCCCCATAATGTTTATTTTTGCCCAAAGTCTGTTGCCGTTATTATGAACCACATCCACGGTTTTTAAGTCCGGATTGGGAAGTGATGGAACGGGCGTTTTAGTTATGGGCACATCTTCCTTTCCGCATCGGGAACAAAATAGTTTTGGCCGATTTCGACAATCGGACGTGCCCTGTCTGTCCGCATCGCCAGCACGTTACTGGTTTAGACGGTGTCGTTGTTCTCTGGTTGGTATTGCCTGGTTGGAATTGATTTCCTTTCACGGGAGCATAGCAATCCGCCCGGGGTCTTTCCTTCTCTCGTGATTGCAGTGCTGGTTCGAGGGCATTAACCTCGCTTTGCGTTCGTCGGTAAGCAGTTTCGCTTATAAGGGTTTGTGTCGGCGGTGGTGGTTCTTCAAACAGTCTTGTTTCTTGACGGAGTTGTTCATACTCCGCCGCTTGATCCAACAGATCTTGTAATGACGCAACATTCGACCGGCGTATGTATAATATAATCTCCGGCCGCAGGTTATTATAGATTCGGTCCAGCCTCGCTTGCTCCGAGAATCCTCCGCAGCGCCTAATCAGCGTTATTAGAGATACAGCGAATTCCCAAGCGGTTTTCTGCGAACCCTGAGTTCGATTTCAGATTTCGTCCTCTATCCGTGACTGATATCTCGGTGGTAAGTATTGCCTTTTAAAATCGGTCAGGAAGTCGTTCCAGTTTGCCCATAAGTCTGTTGTTGCGGTACCATAGAAGAGTTCGTCCCTTGAAAACTGCTGGTAGAGCAGCAAGCATTTCCTTATCTGGGATCGTGTAACACTCTTTCTAAGAATGAAACTGCGTCACTTTCGCCCGAAAAGTGTACACCTCATTTTTGTACACGTTCGCACGTGATTGCTACTGGTGATGTTATCGGTG
Source organism: Geotrupes spiniger (assembly GCA_959613385.1). NCBI lineage: Eukaryota > Metazoa > Arthropoda > Insecta > Coleoptera > Geotrupidae > Geotrupes > Geotrupes spiniger. The sequence goes on along the minus strand of OY390740.1, from coordinate 22,054,962 downwards.
TAGTACTTGGCAAATGTTCGACAGGTTCGGGGTCGGTGTCGGTTTCTTTAACCATTCAACAACTCTCTTTCGAATGTCTTCTTGCGTTCCTTTTGTTGATAAACCGAATTGTTTTGCAATCACCATCAGGTCTTCCTTTTTAACTGAATAAACCCAGTTTGTACTTCTCGGAATATCTAACTCCTCTTCCGCCATTTTTTAAATATTATATTAATATTCTTTATATTTACGGTGGGATTATTATTTTAGATTTAATCTTTTGTTCTGTTTTAATATTATTTGCGTTCTTAATATTATTTACGGTGTTAATATTATTTAAAGTCCCTGTTCGGGCGCCATTTTGCAACGTGGTTTGTTTACCCTTTGCGATTTGCTCGCGGGCGTCGCTCAATTCGGAGATCCAGGTAATAAATCGCGTTCGGTTTCACTAATATACTTTAATTCCCAACTAAATCAATACAAATAAAGAAAACAAACAAGAATGTATACGACAGAATATTTACAGGTATTTACAAGAACAATATCGATTATTGTTATTTTCCCCGGCTTATGTCTAACCACGAAAGATTTATGCGCGGGTATTCGTCTACACGGACGACGGTTCGGCGAACGAGAATCGGTAAATGTTATTCGGTGTTGGTAACACAAGCGCGTACCCCATACGGAGATCGCACCCGATTGTTACAAACGCAAGAGAGGATTCTGCAGAACAAGTGCGTACCCCATACGGAGATCGCACCCGATATCTGCAAACGGAGGGAAGGAATCTTACAAAACAAGCGCGTACCCCATACGGAGAACGCACCCGAAATTTGTAAACGGAGGTAGGTCCGTTCGCTATGCTCGCTCGCTTGCCTCTGTCTGTCGACTGGCAGGGGTCGGAGTTTATATATTCTACTACATATGACGCGTGTTATTGACACGAACGTCTCGGTTCTCGCTCGCACGGGTATCTGTCGCGATCTTCCTTCTCATTTGGAATCATTACTAGAATTTATTTTAATATTAAACTAAATTCGACGGCCGTAATGATTCCAAATTTGTAACGAAGCTCGTTGCTTCGTTACAACATCATTATTTACCACCCGGATCGACATACAAATTACCCGACGAATGGCTCGACACCAACTACAATAGATTTGATACTAAACAAAAATATTATAAGCTTAAGGGATGTCGTGGTAACGGATGACCTGCCGTCGGACCACCTGCCACCTTCACCATAGGTGGCCGAGCAAATCCGCACCCGAACAGGAGCTGTTTAAATTACGCCCGGGCTGACTGGAATAAATACCGGGAGTTGTTAAACGTGGACACACAAATTAACATAATTGAAAACGTGCGGGATCTCGAACGAGAGGCAGCAGCTCTTGCCGCGAGCATTAACAATGCGGCCACGCGACCCATTCCGCAAAGAAGAATGCAGGCAACGCCACAAGACAGGCTCCCTGACACAATAATACAACAAATCCACCTCCGAAACAGACATCGAAAAATATTCCAACGGACGAGACGCGCCGAAGACCGAGAACGAGCGGCAGAGATTACCAAGAACATCAAGATGGCTATCAGACACCATCGAGCGACGGAATGGGGCAAGAAGCTGAAAGCACTGAACACAAGAGACGGTACAATCTGGCGACTGACCAAAGCAATGACGAAGTGGCACGCGGCGATCCCCGTTATGAATCTAGCGCCAGATGAACATGCCTTCACCGACCAAGAAAAGGTAAATGTCCTGGCGGATGCATTCACACAACATCACATCACACCACAAACAACACCCGAACACGAACACAGAGTACACCAAACAGTTACACAATTTCTCCAAAATCACCCACCCAATCCTGCTGATGCACATCGGTTCCTAACAAACCCGAGACAACTCCGTAAATTAATTAAAAAACTCCCGTCCAAGAAAGTTCTCGGCCCTGATAACATACAAAATATCCTCCTCAAAAACTTACCCCATAAAACAATCGTCCATCTTACCCAAATAGTTAACTCCTGTCTGAAACTTCAGTACTTTCCACAGACCTGGAAAACCGCAAAAGTCTTCCCCATCCACAAATCCGGAAAACCGCCACAAAATCCCTCTAGCTCTCGTCCTATCTCACTCCTCAACACCATAAGTAAAATCACTGAAAAGATTATTCACAAACACCTACACGAAAACAATTGCATTCCGTCAGAGCAATTCGGATTCTGACTAGGTAACAATGTGATGCACCAGGTCGCCAGAATTGTTACCGACACTATGCACCAGTTAAATCGCCGCCAGCACACCGCCCTCATGCTTCTGGATTTAGAAGGCGTTCGACCACGCCTGGATCGAAGGATTAATATTTAAACTGCTACAGATCGCACTACCATCGGCCCTAACTAGAAGGATCCACGATTATCTCACTGGACGGACCTGCTCGGTTTCCATAGGATCAGCAGCGTCCGAAATACGACATATCACAGCAGGCGTACCACAAGGTTCTGTGCTCGGGCCAGGATTGTACAATATTTACACATACGACATGCCAGAACACACAACAAACACAGCACTCTACGCAGACGACACCGCAATCTACGATCACTCACACAATCCCATCACAGCACACAACAAAATCCAAAACTTCCTTCCTTACCTAGAAACATATCTCCACAAATGGAAAATAACCCCCAACCCGGAAAAATTTACATCCATCACCTTTACCAAACGGAGCAATGCAATAACCAGTCCTCAACCGACCAAACTCTTACAAATTCCAAATCCCCGTCACCCAAACAGTCAGATATTTAGGATTCCTTCTCGACACACGCCTCACATACAAACAGCACATTACACACAACATCAGAAAAACAGCCGGAGCAATAAGAAACCTTTACGCAATTATGATCAACACTAACACTACACGCAAAAACAAACTCCCAATCTACAAAACAATACTGCGCCCCATCCTCACGTACGGAGCCCCGATCATCGCCACCGCCGCCTTCACACACATTAAAAAGATGCAAGTATACCAAAATAAATGTTTAAAACTGGAACTCGGTGCCGACCGCTACACCCGAGTCGACGAACTACATCAAAGAGCGGAAATAGAACCCATCAAGACATTCCTGGTGAACTCGGCAACAACATTTTACACGAAAATAGAAATACATGACAACCCACATATCAACATGATCACAAGAAACATCAACGGCAGCCGCAAACACCTTCCGCCGCACGCCAAACTGCCACAATACCAATAAATAAACAAACAACACCGAGAAACTTACCCCGAGTCCAGTACAGAGGCACCCGAGAAGATGGTTTTTTTGGATCATTTTCCCCATGAGATCTTTAGACATTTAGCGAAGTGCTATTGCACGAATATACAGGACGTGAATAGAAAGACAATATTGACTTCAATATGAAATACATTTGTACATATATATGTATATAAAAAGTCGATGATTCTTCGGAAATTTTGAGACCACGGTGCTTGAATTTAAACACAATTTACATTTGTGACGTTTCGCTCTTTGTTAAAAAGCATCTTCAGAATAAATAGAAACAACCAACAATTTATTTATAATTATGTAAAATAATATTATCTTACCTAATGTAAAGTAAATTATTAACAAAGCAATTGTCAACATTATATCAAATCATTAAAAACACTTTAAAATTCATGAGTACATAAAAAAAGAGGGGAAAGCCCGGGAAAGACGTTAGTATTTGCGTGACACAGTGGTGGCGTCTATTTTAAAAAGCGAGAAGTTGGGCATTTAAATAAAGAACGGGGGCGAGTCCCGGCCGGCGGGGTAGTTTAAAGTGAGAGAAACAATTAAATGGCGTACAGGGACGGATCAGGAAGTGCGGGGGAAAAAGTTCCATAGATGTTCACTAGGAGTAGGAAATTAGCAAGATCGAAAGAGAGAGAGAAAGGGTGGAGAGGAAAGAGGAGGATAGAGAGAAAGATACGGAGAGTGAAAGCGTGATAGAGCTAATCAGAGAACTAATGAAACAAATGAAGGAAATGAGAAGAGAAAATGCGGAACTGAGAAGAGAGTTAAAGGAGGATAGGGACAAGAGGGAAAAAATGGAGGCGAAATGGAAGGAGGAAAAATGAGAGGTTGGGGGGGGGGGGGGGGGAGAGTTAGAAAAATGGAAGAAAAGTTGGAATGGACGGAAAAGAAAGAAAAAAGAAACAATATGGTTATAAGAGGATTAGAGCTGGAAAAGGGAGAGGAGAAAAAGCAGTTGAAGAGAAGTGGATGGAAAAGGAAATTCAGGTGGTGGCGGAAACAGAGGACGTATACAGGATGGGGGAAAGGGAAAGAGGTCATTTTAGTGAAAATGAAATCTGGAGAGGAGAAAGCAAAGGTAATGAGCAATAAAGCGAGATTGGGAGAAAAAAGGGTATTAATTGACCACGACCTGACGGAAAGGAAAGAGAGGTTCAACGGGAGATATGGAAGCAAGCGGTGAAGGAAAAAGAACAAGGACGGAGGGTGAAAATGTGGTATAGAAAGCTGAAAATAGGAAATAGTTGGTGGATGTGGGACGGGGCGAAAGAAACACTCGTGTCAAAAAACTAAGACAAAAAAAGGGGGGAGGGAGAGAAAAGCGGGAAGAGCATGGGAAAGTAGGGGTTCAGAGAAGGATAGAGAGGAGGAGAATAAGAGAGGATTCAAAGCGTGTTTTTGGAATATAGCGGGGTTGAAGAAATGGATACAGGGAGAAGAGGGAGAGTACAGCGGGGTTGTGAGTTATATAGAAGAATTTGATTTTGTGGGAGTGGTGACGATAAAGGACAAGATGCCAGGAGGGTTTAGATGGAAGTGTCAGGGAGCTCATAAAGGAGAGGGGAGGGGGAGAGCAAGGGGGGTATAATAACGGGGGTAAGGAGAAAATGGGAAGAGGAAGTAAAGGGGGCAGAAAGCAGGCCAGACAACATGCAAGGAAGAAGAATTAAGAATAATGTAAGATGGTGGGAAATATACACGATATACAGCAATCAAAGAATGAAGGACATAATAAAAGAAATAGAAGAAGCGACTGAAGAGATAGAAGAAGCAGTGATGATAGGAGGAGACATGAATGCAAGAACAGGAATAGTGGAAAAAATGGCAGGATGGAGAGGGAGAGAGGGAAGAGAAGAAAGGAAGTCAAAAGACGTAATAATAAATGCGGGGGGAAAAGTATTAAATGAGTGGTTGGAAGAAGGAAGATGGAGCAAGTTAAATAGAGGGAAATGGGGGGATGGAGAAGGGGAATTCACTTACGTGGGCCCAAATGGCAGGTCGGTGATAGATTACGTTGTAATAATTGTAATTTTTTGGTCACTAAGTAATGAGTTCATTTTATTTATATAATCTGTTTTGTTAATAATTACAGTAGAATTACCCTTATCCGATCTAGACACAATTATATTGGGGTTATGTTTTAAAAGTCTATTAGCCATTGTGAAATCTTTCATTAATGGATCTTTGCCTGGTAAGTTTTTTTTATTATGCATAAAATTAGTGATACAATTAACTGATTTTAACCTTAATCTATTTTTTTTCCTCTTCCTCGTTGTTATTAGAATTATTTAAATAATATTCCAAATCAACGGCTAACTTTTTTATAGGTATTTCTTTATAAGTATGTTTTACGGAAAATGTTGGTCCAACAGATAAATTGTGTCTAGATCGGATAAGGGTAATTCTACTGTAATTATTATATTAGTGACCAAAAAATTTACTCAAAAAGCAATAAAGATCCGACTAGCGCTACACAGGAGAAAAACAATAAATTAATTAAAGAATTACGAAATAAAAAATATATTAATGAACAAGAATACAAAAAGTTAATTTGTAACAATGGGGTTTTCCCCAAAATTTACGGCTTAATTAAGATTCATAAATTGAATTATCCCATTAGACCAATAGTTTCTTGTTTAGGTTCTCCTACATATGAATTATCAGTATTTGTATTTAACGTTTTAAGTAACCTTTCAAAAAATTTTAATTACACGATCAAAGATTCTTTTTCTCTTGTACAAAAAATTCAGAACTCGACTTTACCAAATGATCATGTGCTAATTTCATTGGATGTTGTGTCATTGTTTACCAATTTACCACAAGATTTAATAGTTAATACCATACAAGAGGAATGGAGTAATATACAACTATACACACCAATTGATTTGCTTACTTTCACTAGAATCATACGTATTCTTTTCAATACTAGTTATTTTGCATATAATGATTCCTTCTTTCACCAGAATTCAGGGTCGTCAATGGGTCATCCATGTTCACCTATCCTAGCGTCAATAGTAATGAATAAACTTCTACATTCTACTATAGCGTCATTACCTATTAATATTCCATTTTTATATATTTATGTGGATGACATATTCACGGCTATTCTACAACATTATATTGATAATATTTTGAATTCATTCATACAATTCACTCTCGAGATGGAGAAAGATAATCAATTGAACTTTTTAGATGTCACTGTCGTTAGGAAAAATGACCAATCATTATCAACAAAATGGTTTACAAAACACACTAGTTCTGGTAGAATATTAAATTTTAGATCTCAGCATCCAATGAAACAAAAAATTAATACCACAATAGCATTAAATAATCGGGTTAATAAAGTAACCCGTAGTAGTGCTACATTTCACACAGAAAACAAAAAAATCATATTCAACATACTAGAATCTAATAATTACCCAAAAAAATTTATTAATAGGGTCTTATACTCGAATAACCACTCCAAAAAACAACGATTAATTTACCAACATCAAAATATTATTCTTTCATTAGTGGCTTATCGGAACAGTTAAGAAAAAATTTAAACAACAATGTCGATGGTTTGACTTTTTATAACACTAAGACGATAGGGTCCCTGTTCACAAAATTAAAAACTAAGACACCTCTTTTCTCACAATCAAACTTAGTTTATAGATTACAATGCAAAGATTCTCCCATGTGTTATATTGGTCAAACTAAACAATATCTTAAACGTAGAGTACAAAACCACAAACAAGATTGTAATAATATATTAATAAAAGGAAAAAAATCATCACAGCGTTATGTTCACACGTAGAAAAGTATCAGCATTCCTTTGATTTACTAAATCCGACTATTATAGATAGGGAGAATAATCTTTCAAAACGTTTGTTTCTTGAATCCACGTATATAAATTATACCCCGAATATTTGTAACATAAAAAATGAAAACATGACTATATCTACGGTTTATAATAATATTCTCGAACAATTTTACATTAAAACCATTTTATACTTGTCCTTGTAGGTTAAGGTTTTTCCGTTTTCACATTACCCCTTTTTCCAATCGACATTGTCGGTGTTTTATGAGTCGCTTCAGTATCTGGTTAGACGTTGCTCCTTAACGTTATTTATTTATGTATAAAATGTGTATTGATTGTTTCCGATTTCAATTTTTCTTGTATTAACTGGGGAAAATCATACTCATTTTAAATTAGTTATTATTATGTACTCATTAATTTTAAAGTGTTTTTTAATGATTTGATATAATGTTGACAATTGCTTTGTTAATAATTTACTTTACATTAGGTAAGATAATATTATTTTACATAATTACGAATGTTAATTGTTGGTTGTTTCTATTTAGTCTGAAGATGCTTTTTAATAAAGAGCGAAACGTCACAAATGTAAATTGTGTTTAAATTCAAGCACCGTGGTTTCAAAATATCCGAAGAATCATCGACTTTTTATTTACATAGGGGACAAAAATATATTATACGAATATACATATTGCTGTGTTTCCGAAGTTACGGTAATAATAAAAAAAATTAAATTGAGAAAAATAATATTTTTGTTTATAATTTATACTTTAAGCGAATATGATTTTTATTTACGGAGAACATTAGTTTTAATTTCGTGTACATTTTGTTTATGTCATGGGGGAAATGGCAATGAGGTGAGTAGGGAAAATTAAGTGGGGTTTAGAGAAGTGGGAAACGATAAAAATATATAAACGACTGCGGACGAGAAATTAGGACAGTTCCACGACAGTTCCTGAAGAGTTCCTGAAGAGTTCCCGGACAACACAGAAGAAGAAGGAAGCAGTCGGAGAACCACGGAGCCAGAGTCCAACAACAGGACAGGTGTGCAGAAACTCAATTCATAATTAATTTGTAACCAGGTTTATGTTCAGGGAAAATTAATTAACACTTATATTTATTGAAGGTGTATATGTAGCGTATAAAAATCTAACTTTATTAAACGTTTTAACACTTGTGTACGTGTTAATAGTATTATTATTACAAAGGTTTGATTTATGTAGATTAAGATTGATGCTCGTGTAAGCGTCAATAGGAAATTAAGCAAATGACATTTAAGAAACATTTCATTTAATGCTTATGTACGCTTTAAATGGATAGAAATTTAAGACCGATGCTTATGTAAGCGTCGATAGGCAATTAAGGAAAAATAACAATTAAGAAACATTTAATTTAATGCTTATGTACGCTTTAAATGGATAGAAATTTAGGACCGATGCTTATGTAAGCGTCGATAGGAAATTAAGAGAAATAACATTTAAGAAACATTTCATTTAATGCTTATGTACGCTTTAAATGGATAGAAATTTAAGACCGATGCTTATGTAAGCGTCGATAGGCAATTAAGAAAAATAACAATTAAGAAACATTTCATTTAATGCTTATGTACGCTTTAAATGAATAGAAAATTAAGATTGGTGCTTATGTACTCATCAACAAATAGGAAATTAAGCAAGTAACATTTTAAGAAAAAATCCATTTAATGCTTGTGTACGCATCAAATGGACAGAAAAGTATTAGTTAACATTTAATAACCACGAGCGCATCAAGGAAAAGACCGCGCTTTTATTTTCTTAATAGGCTCGACGATCGGACGCTCGGCATTGACGACACGACGGGCGAAACCGTTTGGCAGCGACGAAGGCCACGCCAGGGGACCGAGTCAAGACCGAAGTACCGAATTGTATTAATTAAAATACGCAATTTTTTGTTAATTTCAGAAAATAAATGTTAGGTAAAGAATTTAGAAAACTTTTTATTTCAACGTGTCCACCTGATATCTGTTCTCAAAATAAATAAATATGTCTATGTAGCACGGTAAAATATAAAAAATTAAGTTATACAAAAATGTTACGCCCGATTGTAATTTAAAACATAAACATATAATACATAGCATATTTTAAATGGCGCCCAACAACGTGTGGCTCCTTAACGTTAATTCAGAAAATAACTAAATTCATATAATTATTTACATATCGCTCAACAACGTGTAGCTCGACAACGTTAAATTAAAATTTTGTAATTTGTCAAATAGAAAAATAAGATAAGTTGTTTTCTGAATGTACGACGCCCGAGTCGTGTAAACTGTGTGTAAACGTTTTTGTGCATAGTAAATTTTGTAAACAAGTAAAAACAATACGCAAAATATATTTTTCGGTCGCCGATATTGATTTTTAAAAAACTTTATTTATTATGGATTACAATATTTATTCATTCAACTACTTGTTTCACTTAATTAACATAATATTAAGTATTGCTCGATGCAATGATTACTTCTAAAAATGAATTATAATTGGAAAATACTACAAAACGATTTAATATGAATACGCGATGTATTCGGTTAATACTATCTCTACCAACTAATGCTTTTGCCACACCTTGCACTGACATATATAACGTTATCCTATAATTGCAAGGCATGCTGTGGAAAATTCCCGATGAGGTCATCCGTACATTGCCGTAAACAGTACAGGGGCGGCTGGATATAACTCCTCCCTTATCAGAGACGGCCTTATGCTTCCTTGGAGTAGAAGGGCGTCATTATGTCCCGGGGTTGTTGAGAGTTTTCTTCAATATTTTTCTTGGGAACGTATATGAATTTGTAGGCACCATAACATATCATCGATATCAATAGCAATAGAATAATGTATAAAACAATTATTGATATGTTAAGAGAATTTTCTTTTGACGTTAGTACTGGTTCTATTGGCGATAACCGATCTGCATGTTTCTTGAGCTCTTGTAGGCTGTCTAGGTGTACTTCTTCCAATTTAAGTGGTTCAATGGTATCTTGTTCAGTCGATAACTTTTCTAGTTTTATATACGGCAGCAGAATGGGGGATGTTACCTTTGAAGTTTCTTCTGTATTAACGAAGGTAGCTGTCAACGTAGAGAAGCTGCAATGCAGAGGCAGTGTGATTAGGTAGTTACCCATTATTTCTTGATAATCTTCACGGTTACATTCTAGTCGTAATTTCGTGCGTTTAGGAAATATTCCAATATAGTGCGAGCTATCAATCTCTTCAATAACTTCGTTTGGTGTCTGGATGGGTTCTTGCTTGCGACTCGAATAGTTTTGTGTAAGGTGAAGAATTTGGAACATGCAATCTGTTTCTCCTTGGCCACTTAATAGATTGTTTTGACTACAGTAGTGTACTATTCCTAAATCTTTGCATTTTTCTGGTGTATACATATAATGAAGTTCATTGGATAGGAAAAATGCGTTTTTTGGAATAATGGTTACGTTTTTATTAGGTATGGAATATAAATGATAATAATTATAGGTTTCGGCTGTGACAATTGGAATGGTAATCACGAACACGATTCGAGTTTTAGTGTAAAACGATTTAATCTCCATTACCTCATAATATTTATAAATACTTTCTTCATTGATTGTAAGTAGCATTTGTTCTGACTGCACTTGGAGTTCCAAATTATGTAAAATGTTTTGTAACTCATGTTTCTTTATTATTGCCGTATGCGCTACGTTTAACCTTGCGAATGTTAGGGCATTTTCTAAATCTGACAGTAATTGAATGATTACGTTAAGCGTTAAATTCATCTGGTCTAGTATATTTTTATAACTAGGAAATGGTTAAAGTTGAACATAAATTTATTCAAAGTGGCTCCTATTTCGGATACTTTTTTATTTATTAATTCTTGGTTGTGACTTATGAGTGCTATAGTTGCATTAAATTTCTCGATTATTTCCCTAGATAAGGAAATCTGTTGATTAACCGTATGAATTATTTGGTTTTGGTTAGTCTGCAAATCTTGAAGAATATTGTCGTATCGCTCTGCATCATATGCGTCTAAATTTCCGGTGATTGCCTTGATAATACTTCCAATGCCATCAATTAATCCTCGTTTATTCCGCTGTAGTGGGAATACGTTACTCAATTTTTGCATGGCGTTGTCCAATTGGAATTGTAAGCCTTTCTCGTAATTTTCCAGTTCGTTAGAGTACGAGGGGCTTAATGCTTTTCCAAAATGATGTCTTATTTCCTCATATTGATGGCGTATAATGTCTAGCTCTTCTTTTATTGGGCTAAGCTCGAAGTAATGAATAAATGTTCTTGAATACTGATATATTTTTGCTGAACCAATTTTGAAGGGCAATATTCCTGGATTGTCTTTGAGATTAGTAATTTGTATCTCTTGTCCAATTGCGGAGAGCACGTATCTGAAATTTGTCACATATTAGATCTGCTTTGGTCTTCTTAGTTGATCTTTGTGTATTTGTACATTTTTGTCGGCAATCACAACTTTGTCTTTATTTTCTAGGATTGTATGCGGTACAAATTTGTTTCCGGCTTTATTTCGTTTTTCCGTTTTGGCATAAACCTTTTCTTGTTCTACATAAGTCAATGGTGTTTCTCGCGTAAGGTTACGGTTTTCTATGATCTTTATTTTGTTTTCTTGTAATTTCTCATTTAGCTGTTGGTACATAACACGCGTAAGATCTCTATGTCTTTGAACATAATCTGACATAAGTCTTTCAGATAAATCAATATTAAATGGATCATCACTTTCAATATGTCCGGTAATTATTTCGATAGGTTTTCTTTTCGTCATTGAGTGTATACTATTATTATATCCAATAATCGCATACCTTATTCGCATAATAATAGGTTCTTCTGGGAATTTATTTTTTAATATTCTTGAATGCTCGATTAGTGTGGAATGGAATCTCTCGATTGTTCCATTAGATTGCGGGTGATTTGGAGTACAGAAATGACTTTGTATGCCATGTAGATGTAGGAATTCTTTAAACGTTTGGTTTTTGAATTCCGGTCCGTTGTCTAATGTAATTAAGGTCGGAATATTATGATGGGATATGAAATTTAAAAGGTTTGTTATTACTTCCATAGAATTTGCTCCAGTCATAGGATAAGCTTGTGCGTATTTGGAAAATGAATCAATGATAGTAAGGAATTTTTGTTTTTCAATTTGGAATGAGTCAATGTGGATTAATTCAAAAGGTTTTGTTGGAGTAGGCGTAAGATTAAATTGCGGTTTGGGCGGATTCCTGTCGTATTTTGTGATTTGGCAAGTTTCGCATTTGTTAATGTATGCTTGCACAGTTTCTTTCATGCGAGGCCAATAATATGATTTACGAAGGCTTTCTTCCGTTTCGTTGATTCCACGATGGTTCTTTTTTCTTTCATGGTACATCTGAATTAGTTCATTAGCATCGTCTTGGTTTGTTATATCTGCGAGCATGCGAGTACATTTAACGAATTTATAAGACGGGTATCTGAAGTTAGTACGAATTATTTCGCAGAATGGTTCGTATAAATAGTCTGGTTCGAATAAGATATAATATTGTGTATTCGGAACGATGTAATCTTTCACAAATTGTACGATGTCGTTATTAAAGTTATTTTTGGAAAGTTGCACAGTAATTCGCTGTTTATCAAATATTTTCATTATTTTTGGTAGAGCTGGCGAGTGATATACGTATTTAAAAATTAATTGATTTTGTCCAAGATTCAATGGTTTCGGGGTGATTGGAATTTCAACTATCGGATTTTCCTCGTTGTTGGAATGTATGGTTTCTTGATCGATAGGCTGTTGTGTTTCCTGTAAATCTATATTCACTCTCATTGATTGATTATCGTCCTCTTTTGGTGAAATGGTTTTATTAAAATTTTCCATGTATTCAACCAATTCCTTTGTGTTTATCTCTACTCTCGATAGAGCATCTGCATTAGCGTTAAGTTTTCCTTTTTTGTAACAAATATTGTAGTCAAATTCTTCCAATTTTAATCTCCAACGGACTAGTTTAGAGTTAGGCTCTTTTAAAGAAAATAACCACTGGAGAGGCTTGTGATCTGTTATAATCGTAAATCGTTTACCATAAAGATATGGGCGAAAATATTTTGTGGCCCATATAATCGCTAGGAGTTCTTTCTCAATCGTACTATAATTTTGCTCTGAATTGTTAAGAGTTCTTGATGCGTACGCCACTGGCAAATCCTTTCCTACGGTTCCTTGTGAAAGAACTGCTCCTATAGCATAATTGCTGGCATCTGTCGTCAAGAGAAATGGTTTTTCAAAATTAGGATACTGGAGAATGGGTTCGTTAGTGAGTAGATTTTTACATGTATCGAAGCATTGAATGAATTCCGAGTTATGAATAATTTTAGCGTCTTTTTTCAAACAATTCGTCAAAGGTTTCGTGAGTTTCGCGAAATTTTTAATAAATCTGCGGTAATAACCTAGAAGTCCTAGGAATCCTTTAATTGACTTCGTCGTTTTCGGTATTGGGTAATTTTTGATTGCCGAAATTTTATCAGGATTGGGTTTAACTCCCTCTGGGGTTACAATATGTCCCAGGTAAGCGACTTCCTTCCTAAGGAATTCCGACTTGTCCATTTGTATTTTAAAATATGTTTCTCGTAGTCTTTTAAAAACTTCTCGTAGATGAGTAATGTGCGTTGAGAAGAGACGTTGAGAAGATTATAATGTCATCAATATACACTAAGCAATGCTCGTTTTGTATTCCTCGAAGGATATTATCCATTACACGTGAAATGTAGCAGGCGCATTTTTCAGGCCAAAGGGCATACGAAGATACTCATAATGCCCGTTTTCTACGTTGAAAGCGGTTTTCTTAATATCATCTGGATGGACTTCTATTTGATGAAATCCGCTCGCCAAATCCAGCGTGGTAAAGTAGTTACATTTGCCCAGTTTGTCTAATATGTCTGTAATATTTGGAAGGGGGTAATGGTCATCAATTGTTTTTTCATTAACCTTCCTATAGTCAACCACAATTCTCCATTTCTTCTTGCCTGACGAATCGGGTTTTTTCGGAACTATCCAAATAGGCGATGACCATGGAGAATCACTTGGTCGTATTATACCTTGTTCTAGCATTTTTTTGATCTGTTTATCTACTTCTGGTTTGTGAATAAATGGATATCGATAGGTTTTAGTATATGTAGGAATTTCATCTTTCGTTTTAATTCGATGTGTCATCTGGTTGGTAAATGTTAATCTTGTATTTTCGTCATAAAATACGTCATGATATTCCTTGCATAATTTAAAGATTTCTCGCTTTTCTTCGTCGTTCATGTGCTCAGTTCGTACAAGCGCTTTTATATCTACCGGTTAGGTATTGTGTTGCTCGAAATTCAGGTGAAATGTCTCAAAACATTCTTTTTCATATTTCTTTACTCGTAATGGTTTAAAGAAGTTCAAGGTGACAGGTTCACTACTTTTATTTAATATTTCGACAATAGCAAAATTTTTATGTGCTGTTGCTAGTATTTCGGGGATTTCGCAATTTTGGAATTCTGTTTTTGGAATTAGAATTTCTCCTTCTTCTATCGTAACAGGTACTTTAGTCATATTCTTACTGTGTGGTTTTAATTTTATCTCGTGTATAGGGGGTTGTCCTGATTCTTGGTATAAAATTTGAAAACTTGCATCTGGTGTAGTAAGGGTTGAATTAAAGAAATCCAGCTTCGCGTTGAGTGATTTTAAAATATCGAGTCCAATCAATCCGTCGTAAGTGTCATGGAAATGGAATACGTAAAATTTGAAATTGAAAGGGTCAGGTATACAGAATTCTCCCGGAGCAGGTATAGTTAAACTATGGTTATGATGCGATGTCTGGAATGCACTGGAAACAATGAAAGGATCGTATGTAATTTCTTCAGGGAAATATTTTTGTGCGATTTCGGGATTTATAAATGATTTGCTGGAACCAGTATCGATTAGGAGTTTAAGAGGCGGTGAACGTAATAATATGTAGGGTAGTTCTTTTTGGTTTGGTCCGCTATTATGTTCGATCACATTTGGTTCGTACGAGGGGGCTCGTAGTAAAAAATTTCATCTTCATTGGATTCTCCTTGTAACTCAATTAGTGGTTCAACGTGCAATTCTGTCGCTTCTTCATAGTCGTCATTAGATTCGATATGTGGTCCTTTGTTTATTTCCAATAATTCTGTTGTGTGAAGCTGCTCGGAATTAAAACTTGGTTTTTGTTGGTAGTTTGGATTAAATTGCGGGCAAAATTGTTGTCCGGGTCTGTATGTATTTCTTGTAGATACGCTCATAGGTGTGGGTTTTGGTAAATCTTGATTATTCGGACGGGACTTCCATACGTTTGTGGTATTAGGAAATACTTGTTTGTTGGTAAGAAATGTCTGTTGTATCAGACGTGGTTGGATATTAATCGGCTGGCTTGGAAAAGTTGGTTTGTACGTAATTTGTGGATTAGCATTGTAGAAGTTAGGTGTAGGTAATTGACGTTGGAAATTATATTGCGGTACATTTTGAGAATAATTTTGTCGAAAGGGTTGATGTATAACTGGTTTTTGTACGGGCCTGGTCGAATGTTGAAAATATTGGATATTTTCTTCCGAAGTAACAAAATGAATAGCTTCCGCGAGATCTTTTGGACGCATAGAACGAATTATGCTTCCTATTGTTTCTTTAAGTCCGGCTAAGAATGTATTTAGCGTTAGATCCCTATAAAATTGTTGTTTTGACGCTCTGAATGGTCTCGGCTCGTTTATATTCATGTATGCAAATATTATTTGCAATAACTGTAAACATCTTTCATAATAATCGTTTGGGCTTTCATTAGGTCTTTGTCTCAATGAAACTAGGTCTCTTGTAAGGCAGCTTTCATTTCGTTGATCGCCAAAATTTCTTATTAAAACATTTTTCAAATCGGCCCATGTTTGTATATAATTTGTGTTTGCTACAAGGCGTGCTTTTCCTTGCAATTTATTAATAATACAATTAATCATATATACATTTTGGAAATTACCGACATTTTCTTTATCATAAAAAGTATCGATAAGTTGTTCACTTACGGCTAAAAATCTACTTAATTCGTCTACGTTTCCATCAAATAGTGGAATGCAATCTAAATATTTCGGTTCGAACGTCATTTTACTACTTACGTTATTCGTATTTATTTTTCGAGGTTTATCGGATATCGTTAATTTACTTATTCTTTCAACAAGAACGTGTTCGATGTCGTGATTATTATTAGGATAGGTCATAAACTTCAATTTATATAAATGCAAAGATTACTTACAGCATAAAATATAGCGTAGTGGTCATACTCGACATCGTTGGTATTCCTCGATGGATCCGATCAGGTATGGTAAGCGGTTTTCGGAATTCTTACGGGAGATTCTTCGGTTTTCAATATCAGGCGGCGAAACTCTTGTGGAGGTCCGTAGATTTGTTTCCTAGGTCCACACGAAATTCGAATTCGTCGTTAACGATAAAAATCGACGAAAAGGTCCTCAGAAGCACTGGGTTTTCGCGACGAATCCTGCCGACTGCGCCAAATATATTTTTCGGTCGCCGATATTGATTTTTAAAAAACTTTATTTATTATGGATTACAATATTTATTCATTCAACTACTTGTTTCACTTAATTAACATAATATTAAGTATTGCTCGATGCAATGATTACTTCTAAAAATGAATTATAATTGGAAAATACTACAAAACGATTTAATATGAATACGCGATGTATTCGGTTAATACTATCTCTACCAACTAATGCTTTTGCCACACCTTGCACTGACATATATAACGTTATCCTATAATTGCAAGGCATGCTGTGGAAAATTCCCGATGAGGTCATCCGTACATTGCCGTAAACAGTACAGGGCGGCTGGATATAACCCGCAACTGAATCGATATTTAAATTTGAGTTTGTTTACGCGTTACACATTCATGTTAGGGATTTAGATAAGAAAAAGGACCTGTACCCGAGAAATAAAAAAGTGTTGTTATTAATAAATTTTTAACAAAGAGAACAGATTTCGGACACGACGAAATAACGTTTATTTGTAAATTTAAACGCGATTAGAAATATACTTCTTATTGGTAAAATATAAAACGGACATATTAGAAATTAAATAATTATGGCAGAACAAGCGCAGGGGCGGAAAAAGGCGATATCCGAAGGGACAACAGAAGAGCCGGTGACTTTAGAGAAACTGTATACATTTATGCAACAACGAGAAAAAAATATAACTGAACAATTCGAGCAACAAAGAGGAGAAATTAGCGCATTAAGAAACCAATTAGACTGCATAAAGGAAGAAATACAGTCACAAACAAATACAAGATTAGACCTCGTAGAAGAGCAGTTAGAAGATGTCGCGTTAAAATATAACCGAATTGAAAGGTCACAGAAAGAGACGAAAGAAAGGATTGACCAGATGAAATGTGAGGAGGAGAAAACCACCAAGGTGATAGATAGAAATTATAGGCACATCGCAAAACTTTATGAAAAAATTGAAGAAAAGGAAAAGGAGTCGCGAAACGTGATTAACTGTATCTCTGAAGAAATACATACAAGATGTACCAATGCTGAGAGAGAAATAAATGCTAGATGCATAGAAATAGAACGGAAAATAAATACGAACCTACAGGGCAATATACCTAGCGTTCCACAGGTCACGATGACCACCGAAAATTTACCGAAATTCTACGGAGATGGGGGGATAAACGCAATGACATTTTTAAAAACGTTAAGGGGTGCAATAGATCTTATATCCGATGAGAGACGGAAACTACAGATAGTCAGAGGATGTCTAAAGGAAAATTCACAAACATGGTATGACTTGTGCGAAGAAGAGATTGGGGATTTTGATGCATTCGAAAATCTGTTTACGAGACAATACTGGGGACAAACACAACAGCAAAATGTTAGACGCGATCTGATTATGGGAAAATACAGACCCGGATACATGTTGAACAGAGAAAATTATGTAATAAAAAAGTATTCGATCTTAAAGCATCTAACGCCACGAATGGTAGAAGCAGATGTGGTTATACAATTAGCTAGACACTTTGAAACGAACGTGGAAGAGGCCGTCGTACTACAAGGCATAAGTACCATTGCAGGTCTCATCGAATTATTGCGAAGACTCGACTCCATTAATTTCGGACAACAAAACATGCAAGCTCATAACCCAAACCAATATAACCGGAAGGAACAATGGAACGGGAGAAATAATGTAAACTATAGGCGAGACGATAACAGAAATGGGGAAGGAAATAAATTCGAGAATGGTAACCAGAAAAAAAATAATAACTACATCGAGCAAAGAAAGGGACAACAAAATAGAAACTCGGCAAATTACGACGAGATAAAAGTCGATATGCACCAACCGACGACGGATTTTTAGAGAAATCAACCATTAGGAGCGCCAACGAAATCTGCATAGAAAACGGAACAAGAATAAAAACAACAATAAAAGGACTACCACATATAAAAATGCAGATTCACGATAAAGAAATATTGGCACTAATAGATACAGGAGCGGAAATATCATTATTAAATAAAAACTTCGTAGAAAAGGCAATTAAAAAAAAAATTAAGGAAATTAATCCCAATAAAGAAAATTAACGTTACAACAGCAACAGGGAAACAGATGGCTATAATAAATCAAATGTACATATCAGAGGTAAAAATTGGAACAAAGATTTATGAAGGGAGATTTATGGTTATTTCAGGAATGGAAAGAGTTTGTATCTTAGGAATAGATATGTTGGACGAGCTGGGCATGGTGATTAACGTGGAAAAAGAAACAGTAGAGATAGGAGAGGAGGAAATTCCGTGGGAAAATTCAGAAGAAATAGAAGAAGAAGTAGTAGAAGAAGAAGAGAAATTAATAAATATTGTTTATATAGAAAATATAGAAGAAGAGGAGGAAGAAAAATTGATAAATATTGAAAATGTAGAAAATAGAGAGGAAAAAGAAGAGGAAGAGATGGGCTGCGAGCCAGAGTTTAAGGAATTTATAATAGAGAAGAGGAGGAATTTTCCACGATTAATAGATGACACCCCATGCACCGCCGTCGGATATGAGGCGGACGAATCGGAACCCATATCCACCAGAAATTACCCTATTCCACAAAATTGCCACGAGGAAATAAAAAATTCGAAAATGCTACAGCAAGGAATAATCGAGAAAGTGAGGATATACTTCATAAACCCAATTGTTGTTGTAAAGAAAAAAAATCAAACTATTAAATTATGTTCGGATGCCCGAAAATTAAACTCGAAAAAGAAGCCGCAATATGGCTCTGCCAGGCTCTTTACGAAGTTGGAGCTGAAAAGCTCATTTTGGTTGATTCCACTACAAGAAAAATATCGGAACACGGGTTGCATGTTAAATGGTCATGTATACCAATTTAGGGTTGTACCGTTTCTTCTACCTAGTTCGTCAGCCGCTTTAGTCCTGGTGATGCAGGCGATACTAGACATATCAAAATATAGTATGACGGAGATAATACTGATCAGACCCTGGGATCCAGGGGGGATGAAATAGAAAACATAATGGAAAAGATAAAACGATGTAGGAAAAGATTGAAATAAAAGGACTGAAAAATAAGGGAAAAATAAAACAGAAAAATATGAAAAGGATGATTTTCCAGGAAGAGGATCTCGTCAGTGTAAAAAGATACCGACACTCGCAATGACAAAGATAGATTTGCCATATGAGTTAGAAAGCATGGATGGCTTCACCAGAAAGGGCCGTTATCATATTAATATGCTTCATCCATACCAAGGTGAATGAAGAAAAACAGAAAACGACTTTATGCGGAAACCAGCGAAGACATTTTCAGATTTGTTAGGAAACAAACAAGAAAATATCTTCGGGGATATGCTGTGTTTCCGAAGGTACGGTAATAATAAAAAAAATTAAATTGAGAAAAATAATATTTTTGTTTATAATTTATATTTTAAGCGAATATGATTTTTATTTACGGAGAACATTAGTTTTAATTTCGTGTACATTTTGTTTATGTCATGGGGGAAATGGCAATGAGGTGAGTAGGGAAAATTAAGTGGGGTTTAGAGAAGTGGGAAACGATAAAAATATATAAACGACTGCGGACGAGAAATTAGGACAGTTCCACGACAGTTCCTGAAGAGTTCCCGGACAACACAGAAGAAGAAGGAAGCAGTCGGAGAACCACGGAGCCAGAGTCCAACAACAGGACAGGTATGCAGAAACTCAATTCATAATTAATTTGTAACCAGGTTTATGTTCAGGGAAAATTAATTAACACTTATATTTATTGAAGGTGTATATGTAGCGTATAAAAATCTAACTTTATTAAACGTTTTAACACTTGTGTACGTGTTAATAGTATTATTATTACAAAGGTTTGATTAATGTAGATTAAGATTGATGCTCGTGTAAGCGTCAATAGGAAATTAAGCAAATAATATTTAAGAAACATTTCATTTAATGCTTGTGTACGCTTTAAATGGATAGAAATTTAAGACCGATGCTTATGTAAGCGTCGATAGGAAATTAAGAGAAATAACATTTAAGAAACATTTCATTTAATGCTTATGTACGCTTTAAATGGATAGAAATTTAGGACCGATGCTTATGTAAGCGTCGATAGGAAATTAAGAGAAATAACATTTAAGAAACATTTCATTTAATGCTTATGTACGCTTTAAATGGATAGAAATTTAAGACCGATGCTTATGTAAGCGTCGATAGGCAATTAAGAAAAATAACAATTAAGAAACATTTCATTTAATGCTTATGTACGCTTTAAATGAATAGAAAATTAAGATTGGTGCTTATGTACTCATCAACAAATAGGAAATTAAGCAAGTAACATTTTAAGAAAAAATCCATTTAATGCTTGTGTACGCATCAAATGGACAGAAAAGTATTAGTTAACATTTAATAACCACGAGCGCATCAAGGAAAAGACCGCGCTTTTATTTTCTTAATAGGCTCGACGATCGGACGCTCGGCATTGACGACACGACGGGCGAAACCGTTTGGCAGCGACGAAGGCCACGCCAGGGGACCGAGTCAAGACCGAAGTACCGAATTGTATTAATTAAAATACGCAATTTTTTGTTAATTTCAGAAAATAAATGTTAGGTAAAGAATTTAGAAAACTTTTTATTTCAACGTGTCCACCTGATATCTGTTCTCAAAATAAATAAATATGTCTATGTAGCACGGTAAAATATAAAAAAATTAAGTTATACAAAAATGTTACGCCCGATTGTATTAAATATAGCATGCGGCATTACATAGCAATATGTATATATATATCTAAGCTAAAAAGTAAGGCCAACTTAGGGCAGGAATTTTTAACTTTTATTGTATTCCATAGTTTATGTTTTTGTAAAGAAAATTCGTACTAGTAAAGATTTTTGAATTTGAATTTAATTTAAATCCTACCTACAGACGATTCTTACATTCAACAAACGTCAGGAATTTTGAATTTCCCGCCCAACGGACCACTTCCGGAATATTTGAATTTCTCGCCACATCGGACCACTTCAGGAGCCAGGATTTGGTTCCCGGGCCAAACCGCCGCAATACCTACTTACAATTTACCTTTAAATAAATTGTAAGTACCAACTAAAATTGTATGTGTGTGTGTGTGTGACTGTGTGTATGTTTAAACCTAAGATTTTTCGATAAATTCAATACAGTCTGTGATAATCTGCCCTATTCTGTAACTATTGTTACGTAGCAATTGATAAGTCTAACAAACTTGAAAACGACTGAATTGATACGAAATCCTAACAAGCGTATCAATAATGCTATTCTGTAACGGGACTTGTTAGCCGCAATTGAAACGAACCCATAACAAGAAAAATAGAAAGTAATTTTGACCGCATCAGCGTTCGCACATGCGCTGACAACATTACATTTATAACCCCTTCGTATTAAAAATAGTAGCGTAGTTCGCACATGGCGAGTTTAACAATGGGGAAAAAACGAGAAATCCGAGAACCAGCGAGAAGTAGTTTGATATGATGCTGGACTTTATTTGTACTCACAAAGTGGTTTAATTATTGCAATTGTGTTGCATTCTTCGAACATGATCTTTAAAAAGTGAGGTTACAATAATATTTTTTTTATTTTTATTGCATATAAATTCAACTCGCATACCTATTTTCTACTGCCAGCTAACTCATCTACTAAAGCCACAAAAATTTCTCCATTCAAATTCATGCCGCAAAATATTTTTAATAAATAGCACAAAAATTGTAACCAAAAGCGATTTTATATTAAATACCTACTTATTTACTATTTTTAATACAGCGAAATATAAGTAAAAATTATCACTGATGCTATTTAAGAATAAAACCCAGTTTTTTTAATTTCCAAATGACAAATAACACACGTAACAACAGCTCATTATCAATTGATACGACATTTCAATAAATTGTTAGGTTCTAACAAAAATTGAACGACTCAGACCTTACAGAATACCACTTTGCGTAACAAACTTGTTACGATTGATACGTAACAAGTCTAACAACTTAACAAGTTGAAAAGATGCTTAGAGAATACGGCTGATTGTCGAATTATCCTTTGCTTTAATAGCAAACATTCAAAGCATTTCAACGAGTCTAAAGGTTTTATCCAAATATTTATGTAGTCTATGCATTCTTGAAACATGCGTTTTATTTCAGTATTTATCTTGTTGCGTTCGTCTTCATTAATTTTATATTTTTCAACTAGATCTCGTACTTTTAAATGAGCGAAGTTGTGTTCGCTTTTTGACTTGGTGACTATCGTTCTTTTCAAAGAACAAATCACTTCGACGATTGAATGTTTCTCCTTTTCCAGAGAAGCTATTTTGAATGAAATATAACCATCAATGAATGAAGATAGAACACATATATTTCGCTAGTATCAATCTCAATTTTTTTTTGACGAGAACTGGAGATTTATCTTTTCTTTTAAAGTCATGTATACCTTTAGGATTCTTTCTATGGCTGGAAAAAGGCTAAGCTACCTCGTCTAACTATGATAATACAGCAAATTTTCATAGTTAAGTTCAACATAATTACACAATTCTTTCAGATTTTCAGTTCGTACAGTATAATCATACTGAAATCACTAAAGATTCTACGTCGAACTCCAATAAATCAGTAGCGTGACCTATTGCATTATGAAGAATATAAGCTGGACAACTGACACCCACAATCTGTTCATCCAAGCTTTGATTTAGATGTGAGGATTGCATTGTTACCCACATTTCGTCCTGCACCTCTGAAATTCACATTTGCGTTATCACCGGTGAAAGAGGCGCATTTTCTTTTAAATTGTACTTCTCAAGAGTCCTCAGTAGATGATTGGCAATGGTGATCGAAGTTTCATTTTCCAAAGCTGATAACTCAAGCAATTTACTCTGCGCCCCGGTTTTCCAATGAAAATATTCAATAATTATGGAAAATATTTTGTTAACGTTGTGATTGCATCTTGTAGATTCTGTAGTAGATAATATTATTAATAATTGTCGCAGATTTTGTCCTCGCACAAGCTTAGTTTTAATGAAGTTTTCTATGTAATCTATTTTCATTTCGTTGTGAAATTCTGTTATTCGTATGAATCTGCCTGCATTCAACATAATTCTTGATATTTTGTTTTGCATTACTTGCAATTTCTTTATATTTCTTTTGGAGGCTCCCGATCAGATCGGTACTGCGTACGTCAGGATTGGGCGGAAGATGGTCTTGTACAGGAGTATTTTATTTTCTTTATTTAAATGGCAGTTTCTTGCGATTAATGAATACAGTGTTTTGATGATGCCCGATGTTTTTCTTATTGCGGTTTTGATATTTATGGTTTAAGTTTGTACCCAATGTCATACCCAGGTACTTCAATTTTGTTGTGGTGGGGATGGTGCTGTTTTGTATTTTGGTGGGGTTTGGGAGGTTGAATTGTTTCCTTCTTTTAATGAAGGTGACTGATTCCGATTTCGTTGCGTTTATTTTTATTTTCCATTTTCGTAGTATTTTTGTTTAGGAGGATTTGGATTTTCTTGTGGGCAATTATTTCGCTGAACGAGGGATATGGTGGTGTTTGGATTGGTTGGTAGGTCAGAGATGTATATATTGAAGAGATGCGGTCCCAGGATGGACGTTGTGGTACCCCTGCTTCGATTAGTTGCTTTTATGAGGGGATGTCTTTGATTTTAACTTGAATTTTTCTATTTGTTAGATAGCCTTTGATCATGGTTTGTGGTGGGTATTCGTTTTTCATTAGCTTGTATAGGAGGCCTATAATCCAGACCCGGTCGAACGCCTTTTGTATGTCTAGTAGTGTCATGGCGTTAACCCTATTTTTGTTAAATTCCTTGGTGATGTCGGTGGTGATTCTTGCAACTTGCTGCGTGGTGCAGTGATTTTGTTGTTGTTGGAATCCGAATTGTAGTTTTTGTATGATGTTGCTCATGTTCGTGTGGTGTTTTATTTGTTTATATTGTGAAGGTCGTAAATTAACAGAAAAAGCACCAAATAAAATAACAGGTATAACAGCAATGAAATACGACGCTGAGATGAGAGTAGAACTTTTAGATCGAACCACGTAGAGAGATTCGGCATCATAATGTTGCTCCGAATAATAACTCGATGTAAATAATTGAACAAATAAGGATGTTTGTCGTAGAATTAAGTTAGTTAAGATAGAATGGAATTAGGAATAATACAATTATAAATTAGATCTCGATATAATAGGTTTTACTATATTTATGTATTTTAAATCGTAAAATATATTCAAATACACGATATAATCGCATGGTCCGAGACGTGACTCATAGCACCTGGTCCGCATGTGGGCCTTGTCGACTCGATATCGATGCAAAAACGCGCGAAAATTGATAATGTCGGCCGCAAAAACGACATACGGCTGTGTTCGAACTCTCGCTAAACGCTCGTCTAATCTACCGATAGCCCAGGTCTCGGTGCGAGGTACGAAACCTTGAACAAGGTCCTAGGCAGTACATTTGGCACACCGCTATGGCAATTTACGCACGAAAATTAATGAAATAAAATAACAACAGGAATAAGAATCGAGGATTTCCTTCCCTGAATTGGTAACGTAACAAATGATAGTCCTTGGCGGCGGGCGTTGAGAATCTGTAGTTGAAGCTGATACTTTTCTAGTCTTGACCATGGCCTAAAATAAAGCAGCAGTCTTATTGAACCATCGTAGATTCACTAAACATGAAATAGTGAAGAAATAAAAATCTTAGAAAATAAGAATGAATTAGTGAGTGAATCTGAATTTTCGCAATTTCGCAATTTTCAGAAAGTTACGATGTTCACTTGGAACACTAAAAATCAGGCCCATCGATCGATTCAGCGTGAAAAACTGGTCTAGAAAATCCATTTACAAAAAATAATTGTTGAATGCAATAAACGTAACAGCGAAACAGTGCTAATACTTTCCGCCACTATTGTATTTGCAATTTCCTGCCAAGCATCTTGTTTGCGAGTTGTATTTTTATAGGGGTCAATCGTCGGATCCCAGAGACATCTGGAATTCTTTCATAAACATGTATTTTTCTTAAGGCCAATCCATAGTTGAATCGATGAGTATATATTCAGATCAGTGATTCAGATCGCACGAACACAATGACACTTTGAAGAGACCGAACACGCAAGAACGCTCTAAGCAACTGTTCGCACGCTATAGTACCGTTTACATCAAGCGAGCGAGCATTCTTAGAATATTCCATAGAATCTTTGACAACGCAGACAAAACAACGAAAGAATGCTCTACGTCTGTTTACACTAAAAGAATTTGATAGAGTGGGGATAGAATGAGCATTCGCTAGTCTGACGTAAATCGTGGAGTTCGACGGTGCGGGTGTACCTACCGGCTCCAAGAGCTAGGCGTAAGCATTTATTTTGGAAATTTTGCATTTTTTGCGTTATGGCTGCAGCCGCGATTATTGGGGTTCCGTATGTAAGGATCGGGTGCAGTATCATTTTGTACAGTAATATTTTGTGGGCTCTCGTCGTGTTGTTGTTGATGAATATGTCGTATATGTTTTTGATTGCAACGGCTGTCTTGCGTATGTTTTGCGTGATGTGGTGTTTGTATGCGAGTCGGGAACTATGTAGAAGCCAAGGTATTTTGTGGTTTCTGTGATAGGTATTTCCGTGTTGAGGAATTTGGGAGGTTGAGGAATTCTTATTGGGTTGCTTCTTTTTGTTAAAGTAATGGAGACGGATTTTGGGTGATTTTCCATTTTTGCATGTACTTTTCCAGGGTTGGTAGATAATTTTGGTTTTTTTTGATAGGATTGTGTGCGTATGCGTAGATTGCCGTGTCGTCTGCGTACAAGGCAACCTGGCTTGTGTTTGTGTGTTTATGTGTGTGTATATACTGTACAATACTGGCCCCAGCACTGATCCTTGGGGAACGCCTGTACGCTTCGGGTTTGTTTTTACCAATCGCCACTTGGAAAGTCCGACCGGTGAGGTATGAATGTGTCAGCCTTATGATTGTGACAATGTCTTCGTTTTGATTAATTGACAGATTAGTCCTTCGATCTAGACGCGATAGAAGGCCTTCTACATGACCAAGAGCGTGATGGCGGTGTGTTGGCGTTCGTTAAACTTATGCGTCGGTTACAATTCTGACGACTTGGTGCATGACGTTGTGACCTTGCCGGAAACCGAGCTGCTCAGACGGGTTGATGTTCTGTTCGTGTAGGTGCTTGTTTATTTATGCGACGATAATTTTCTCTGTGAGTTTGCTGATGGTACTCAGGAGCGATATGGTTCTGTAACTGGACGGGTTCTGGGGCGGTTTTCCGGGATGACCGTGGCTGATTTCCAGGATTGGGGAAAGTATTGTAGTTTAAGAAAGGAATTGATAATTTGTATGAGCTTTTTTTGAAAGGTTTTTGAGAAGCATATTTTATTTTTGTAGGGTTGGTACACGCTATGCGCTCTGATATTTGTAATGCCGTTCCTTCTTCGCTAGTTGTAAGTAATAAAGTGTATATATGTAACCCCTATACTACAATAACCGCTATGATGTAATACTCTGCTTAGTGCTGCCACCTGTTATTTGTACTCTTTACTCTACATTATTTATTTTGTCAGTTGTTTGAGTTAGTTACAAGTTATCAATAACTGTATGTACACGCGTTTTCTTTGACTTAAAAGCTGCTTTACACTATCTGATTTTTGTATTTGATATTCCGTTTGATTTTCCCTTTTGTTTAAAATCAAATAGAATATATTTCGCCGTTTACACCGTCTGACCACGTGGCTTTGATTTTGTGAAAAAAATAACCCTTTGGTCGCGAAAGTGGCTCACTCAGGAGAAACGCAGGTCGTGGGACAACAAGTTTGGTTCTAAATGAACG
Source organism: Geotrupes spiniger (assembly GCA_959613385.1). Taxonomy (NCBI): domain Eukaryota; kingdom Metazoa; phylum Arthropoda; class Insecta; order Coleoptera; family Geotrupidae; genus Geotrupes; species Geotrupes spiniger. The sequence goes on along the minus strand of OY390740.1, from coordinate 22,027,504 downwards.
AGCAATTGAAGAACCAACGGAATTTAGAACGAATGACAGTCCAAACATTTGTGAACACCGGCCCGCGCGTACGAAACGCTCGTGAATCGAAACACGGGCTATCCGCGTAAACCGAACGTGTTTCTGAAAATCGGGAAAAGTTCCGGAAACTCGGTCACCAAAAGGCTTCCTTCGGAACGTAGGAATCTTTTATCCAGTGGGGTAGCACGGCCGATTCCCAGATTTCTCTACTTCCCAATTTTCACGTTCAAGCGGATAATCACTCAAAAAAAAAACTCGTCGTCAACTTGTGAGCAAATTTTATAGATTAAGCTGCCACCAGCCCCCAAGTTAGACGACCACCTTCGTCAAATTAGCGTTAGAGGTTTTTTTTATTAATTAATTAATAAAAAACACAAAAATGGTTTAAATAACTTTAATATAAAAATAATGATTAAATTAAAATAAAATTCAATGAAGTTATTATAAAAGGAAAATTATTAAATTTAATTAAACTAAACTGTGTCACCATTTGTGAACTTCATTATAAAAAGAAAATTATTAAATTTAATTAAGCTAAGCACATAAAATACGCACATAAAATATGAAAAATATAAAAAGAAGCGACGAACGAACTTGTGATCGACATTTAACAAAAACGATTCTTCATAGAACCTTTATACTTTTTAAATTATTTACTTTAGAGAAAGGAAAGAAAACTTGCCCTTTTTAAATTGAATGCATCAAATCAAAAATAGAGATTAACAGAACCCACATAATTTCGCACTTGTTACAAATAAAAATTTCTTACAGTTCCTCTTGTCCTTTAAATCCCAATGGATTGAAACAGGGAAACTCGACTGTTTAATCTTCTTTCACCAACAACTTTATTTAATACCCGAAATCCGTAAACAAAGTCAAATATATTTGAATTCTATTAATAGAATTTTCCACTTTTTATCCACTTCAAACTTTAAACAACGCCGTATTTTCCGAGAAGTTAGGCTAGATTTCGCCTGTTTAACTCAACACTGCGCGACATCTTCGACGACTCACGGCGTCCCTTAACGGACCCGTAACTAACTGCCTTCCGAAGGGGCACCCGAATGAATCCCCGTTTTTCGTTCTTACTTCGTCTTAAAAATCATATTTTCAAATATGATGATCTTTGCCGCTATTCGCGCTAATCTTTGTTTATGTTCTGAAATCGGAGTGGTCGGTATTATAATTAATCTACTTAAACAAATATCCGCATCCGGCAAACAACGGGCGTTAAAAAGCCTTTTTAGCAATTTCTAAACACACTTGTTTATTCCCGGCTTATCGGGTTCGATAGAATTCTCTTTCAAGGCCCAATCAGCATATTTCAAGCGCGCCCGCTCGTACTAGCGGGAATCTTTTATTTATATTCTGAAATCGTAAGCGGTCATTTTATTAATTTACTTAAACAAATATTCACATCCTGTGAACAATAGGCATGCTTAAAAGTAATTTATATTATACCGTGCGTTTTATTTAAGTATGGCCATAAGGATTTACATGGTAAAAATTGTACCCCACGTTAACTTTTGTTGCCGTTCAAATTTGAAACAATCTTTTGTTTTTATCAATAAATCAAACATTTTTCTACAAAATGTACATTATTTAAAAGACATAAGCGTGTTAGAATTCTTCGTTTTCGCTTTCAAAGTTGAAATTAATGACACAAATAATTAAGACAAAGCATCAACTTGGCGTAAATGTCATAATGCTTATTGACAACTAAAGGTTATAAAATCGCAAGAAAGTTTGTTAATGTGAATTTTTGAAGAAAATGTCTGTTTATAATATTAAAGAACGAGTGGAAATTGTAACTGCATACATAAAAGGCATGTTAAATTGTGGATAACTTTACTGCGACACATCCAAAACGTCCTATCCATTCTTTACTTGTCAATAAGCATTATGACATTTACGCCAAGTTGATCTTTTGTCTTAATTATATGTGTCATTAATTTCAACTTTGAAAGCGAAAATGAAGAATTCTAAGACGCATATGTCCTGCAAATAATATACATTTTGTAGAAAAATGTTTGATTTATTGATAGAAACAAAAAAAATTGTTTCAAATTTGTACGACAACAAAAGTTAACATGGGGTAAAATGTTTACCATGTAAATACCTATGGCCATACTTAAATAAAACGCACTGTATATTTGGCTTATCGGGTTCCATAGAATTTTCTTTCCGGACGCAATCGTTACATTTCAAAGCGCGACCGTATTTTAAACCAATATATGTGCAGGGTCGGAATTAAATATTTCTAATTTTATTTCTAAGCCATATTAATTGGCGGCGGTCTACACATTTGAGGTCCTCTTATTAAAGGTTGTTGGTCAATTAGAGAGGCAAATTTTATGTGCAATTGTTCATTTCATTGTTTTTAGACTCATTGTGACTCTTCGTTTCCTTGCAACTGGAGAAACGTACCAAAGTCTGAGTTACTATTTCAAAATATCAACACCTTCACTGCCCCTTATCATCCCTGAAACTGTTGATACAATTAATACATCGTTAAAAAAGGACTTCTTAAAAGAAAAAAGTATACTTTTCTGATTTTTGTTGTTTAATAATATTCTTGTATTTATAGATTCCTAGTACTCGTGAAGAATGGAAAGGAATTGCAGAAGCATTTTACAAGTTATGGAATGTTCCAATGTGCTTAGGGGCTTTAGGTAAAATCTGTGAAATTAGTTTCACATTTTCATTTTTAACATGAATGATATATGTATTCTAGATGGCAAACATATTGCATTTCGGGCCAAAAAAAGTGATGGATTCTTTTACTATAATTACAAAGGCTTTCACAGCATTGTGTTGTTATTATAATTTCATTTATGTAATGGCCGACTAAGGGTGGAATTTAGACGCTACTTGAGGCGTCCTCACATTCACCTTATCCTCACCTCAACCTTGAAGTAAATTTTCGAATTCATAAACGTTCCTCGACTCACTTTTCACTCAAGTGTCGGCCATATTGTGAGTTCAAACTGAGTGAAAAGTAAGAAGCGCAACTGTCACCTTGAGCGTTCCTTTCTTATGTTTACTGTGGCATTTGGCGTATAAATTGTCATATGTTATCGTGAAATTAATACTATTCGTCGCCTTTAGTGTTATTTTTGTTATTCGTTAATATTTGCCATTTTTATTTATATATTGTTGAAATGGAAAACGATTTTATGTATTTTGTGCAACATGTGGAATACGAGGACGTATATTTATATGCACCGAGGTAAGTTTATTTCAAATATTTAACATACATGTTATATTATAGGGCTCTATCAATCATAATAACTAGACGACACTCGATACTTATGCAAATATATTTATTATTTTTAGGTTAATTTTAAGGGATGTGCAAAATCCCTTGGAGAGGTACACAAACAAAATAAAACAACGGTTCTGGTTTTCGAGGCACGTCATACAAGAAATATTGCTACCGTTAGTGTATCCCAATCGAGCCGAGCAAACACGTAAAGGACTTCCTGTACCACCGATATTGAAGTTATGTGTTGCTTTGCATTTTTATGCTACAGGTAGTTACCAGGTAAATGTTTACTTAAATCTGTAAATGCAGGGTAATATTCAATTGTCTTTTCTTTGCAGAGAGTTTGCGGTGATCTGCAAGACATTAGTCGAAGCACTACGTGCCGAATAATCAGTGAAGTGTCAAGTACTATCGAAGATGCTCTCCCAGTGTACATCAAATTTCCAAGCACACCTGCACACATCTGTCAATCACAACAAATTTTATGCATTGTCATATTTTCCGGGAGTAACACTAAGCACAGAAATAAAAAGTCCAACAGCAGAAGTGTATCCTTCTTTATGTGACCCGCATTTTCAAGACAGAGGTGTTGCAGTGGCTGCAGCCCCGGAAGAACAAAGGGGATTTTGACTCGGCAGCATTTATACAGCGACATTTTGTCCAATAATATACGTGTTAATTTTTGTGATACGTTTTACAAGTGCATCTTAGTTCTTATGTGTATGGTTGCATATTTATATTTATAACAAATTGTACATAATAAAACACAAAATGATATTTTAATTTGTTTTTCTGTCTTTTGCCAAGGTTTGCTCCTTTTAAATTTTTCCTTACTGACTTCTCTTTTAAAAACAATTTCTCTTTAGCAGAGAAAAACTGGTGAACTCCATATTATTTCAAATACCTATAACACTATACTGCTGGTAACGTTCAACACAGAATTAATGCCATTAACGGCGAACGATGCGCATAACGTGCGCGTAGAGTGATAGAGAATGCTTTTGGAATTTTGTCAAATAAATTCCAGGTGCTCCAAAATGACATTAACCTATCTGTAGAAAAGGTTGAAGCAACCTTCACCTGCTGCACTCTACTCACAATTTTATTAAAAGCAGGGATGGAAAAATTCACATTTACTGAAGGTGAATGGAGGCAAGATGTGTTTCTAACACCTTTGGAACGTAAAACTGCTAACCGTTCATCAAATGACTCAATTCATGTTCGAAACCAATTAAAGGATGGTTGAGACCTTTAGTATGTGGTAGTCCATATTAATGATGTAATAAAACAAATGACAACGTTTATACCACAAATAATTTATTGTTAAAAATATATATGTGACCTGGTCTATGAAAACGGACCTTACGTATCAAAAAATCATTTTTCACTTTCTTGTCGAAAAATACTGTTATTTTAAAACATCTGAAATAAGGAAAATACATCGATTTATAAGATAAAACAACAATATTATATGCTAGAGAAACATATTTTACGCCAAACGAACATAATATTCTACGTCATTATATTATAATCGTTTCTATTGGTCTTTTGCAGTAATGAAAAATGAGTGTTGAATAGGAGTTTAGTGCCGTCTACAGTGTATATTATGGTCCTGAAAACGACGATGACAATGACGGGTCCGACGATGGTGTTAGTTCGAATGGCGATGATGATGAACTACATTTGTCTCATTCAGAAGATGAAATGGAACAAACTTTCGTTACACTAGATTTATCTGTTGTCGATGAAAAGGAAGAGGAGCTCGTAACCAAATTTCTCTCAGAAGATTGTTCTAATCAGAAATACCAAACAATTATACCACGAAAAATGATCGAGAGTACGAGAAACAATTGTTTAGAGTTATCAAAAATGAACTCGATTTAGTTATGCCAAGTCATATCGAATCCGGAACGATATGTAATGAAGAACTTGAAAAGGGTTATTCGTGACTTGCCAAACGGAAGAAATATGGAACATACAAGGGATAAGATCGAATTTACCTTCTACAACGTACCTGTTTGTCGTTTGTTTTTCCTTTTTATACATGCTTGGACTAGCGAATAAACCATCTACAAATCGGAAGTAGTTTAAACCAGCTGATATCCAAAAAGTTGTCAAATTTATCGAGTATACAGCCGATCAAGTGGCTCTTCCATTACCGGGACGGCTTCCAAAATTCAAGGACTATCGGGTCATGAAATTGTCATCGAACGAGACAAAGTCCTTAATTTATCGAAAATACATTGCTGCACTCAATGATGACGAACTGAAGATGAGTAATCGCAGTTTTCGACGCATATGGGCCAAGTACATACCCTACGTTACAGTAATGAAACCGGTGGATGATCTCTGCGATACCTGTCATGGTAAGTAGATAATTTTTTGCGTATTCTATAGTTATATTAAACGCTGATATTAAATTGAATCTTTTTCAATAGCAAGCACGCTATCGATTGCGCAAGTCAAAAACGTTCCTGACGATGAACGCGAACAGACGCTGAATGAATTTCTCTCATCTGCATAAAGCTCGAAATCAACGAGCGTACTACCAAAGATGGTGTACAAATACTGAAAATACCGGAAAGGTTCTGTCGTTCGATTTCGCCCAAACAGTTCATTACCCCGTTAGTCTACAATAACCTGGTTCGGCTTACTTCAAAGTAACGAAAAAGTGCGCAGTGTTTGGAATAACGGACGAAAAAGAAAAAGTTGGATTACAAAATAAATAATAATTATTATTATTATCATCATCATCATCATCATTATTATTATCGTCCGAACTCAAACCTCTTGCTTTTGTGGAATCTAATTTATAACTTTTTTACAGTATAATTACTTGATTGACGAGGAAGATGATGTAGGAAAAGGTCCCAATTGCGTTGTGAGTATCTTGCACCGTCGCGTCACCTGCAAACCTTGAAAAACATCGAAACTCTGGTTCTTTTCTGCGACAATTGTGTTGGGCAGAATAAGAACAACGCTGTGCTGTCGTATCTGCAATGGCGAGTGGCTCGAGGACTTAACAAAACAATTTTATTCAATTTCCTCTTTCGGGTCATACAAAGTTCGCACCAGATCGCCACTTCTGTATTTTCAAGGCTAAGTACGCCACTACCATCGACACGTTTGAAGATTTACTACAGTGCGTCGTGGAATCGTCACCTGGTGGTTATAATAAAGCTGTGTCGACTGAGGAAGTTGTTTGGTATGAATGGGACAGCTATCTTATATAACACAATATAACACAATTTCATCACTTTATAATCACTACCGCCTGTGTAAAAACGAAGAAATTCGCAGACAGTGCGGACGTGGAGTCGTTTCATCTTTTATTAAAACCTATCGACGATCAAACGCCAAAAATGATAGAATTTATTGGTTTATGTTTGGAGCGCCAGTGGTATATTTATCACAATATTCGCAGCTTAGTTTCTGATATGTAAGTAAAGCAGATATTGTAGCTCCATTACCAAAACAGGAGTTGGCATCGAAGAAACGTGCGGCTGAATTATCGAAGAAGGATTTAGTATTAGTGAAACGCGTGGCTGCATCATCAAAGAAGGATTTAGCATCGAAGAAACGCATGGCTCCATTAGCGAAAAAAGAGTTAGCTTCAACGAAACGAAAGGTGGAAATTAGTATGTAGATTAGTAGTAGATTAGATTAGTAGTAGATGTTTTTGAACCGGACGTGGACCAAGGTCCATGTTCCTCACAACCAAAACGTAAAAAGGTCTCAAAAAAGACGACGACGAAGAAAAATGTAAAAAATACATTAATTACAAAACATACGTTGTTTTTTTTCGCGTAGAATGTTTGTTTTTGTGTAAAATACGTTTCTCTGGCATATTATAATAATTTTTTTGTTTTATATAACTCCCCTTTTCATTAATTTTGAAAATCTGACACCGGATTCGTAATTAGCGACCCCCCCCCCCCCCAGAGTAACAAGTTAACAAAAAAGTAACTAACGAGAAAGTGACGAAACAAGTTGTTTCACTTCAATAGCTGTTTTCTCGAAAACTTGGTTTCGCACGTAAGGTCCCTTTTCATAGACCAGCTCACATATTACTAATGAATATATATCCAAACAAACACCACACGACTTAAGTTTCGACTTTTTACGGTCATTGTCAAGTGAGAACAAAGTAATATTTGTGGTATAAACGTTGTCATTTATTTTATTTCATCATACTACCACATAGTAAAGGTCTCAACCATCCTTTATATTAAATCAGCCTGTACGGCAATACAGACCAGAATATACAACAAACTAAGGAAAAAGTACAGAAGCACATCCCAGGACATCTGGTTTAATTCGAAATGTCTACACGGAAACCTCATCCCTAGTTATATCAAAATTAGAACTCGTTCCACCACGCCAGCAGCAAGAACAGCCGTCCGTGCAGCCGAACTCGCTTGGTTGAGAGCCGAAATCCAAAACCTTCATCGCACGAGAGATGCCATACAACATTATCTCAAGGTATTGCATTCGGAACTTTCATTTAAACTTCACCCAATAGAATTTAGCGTTTTTGATGATTTTGTTGGAGAAAATGCAAGTAAAGTCATTTATAAAAAGTACAATATTCAAAAGAAAAAGTTAGGTAACCTTCGAAAACACAACACTAGCAGTAGATTCAGAAATTACGTTAAGAAAAATTCAAGAACGTCTTCTTCCTCAAGCAGTATTCAGCATAACTAGACAAAACAGTCAAAGACCCTAGCACCATGCAGAACTTTATAATGCTTTTGAAACGTGCTTAACCCAAAATTATTTTCAATTTAACAATCAGTTTTATCAGCAAACTGCAGATTTAGCAATGGGTTCTCCTTTAAGCCCTTTGCTTATAAAATATTCAATTTAGACTTCACCAAAAAAACATATATCACTCTGGTATCGATACGTGGATGATGTAATTGCGTGTTTTAGCGGCATATCACGCCAACTGGATCAATTTTTAAATAAAATTAACAGCATACACCCCAACATTAAATTGATTTGATGTAGAGAAACATAATCAAATAATTTTTTTAGAATTAACCTTAATTCACAACAATAACAAAATAGAATTCAATATATTCAGAAAACCGACCAACGTCAATTCGACAATTCCCTTCAAATCCAACCATCCCATGTCACTTAAACTAGCAGCTTATCATGCTATGGCACATACAGCTTTTTCAATTCCATTGTCACAAAAAAATCTTAATATAGAACTCAATAAAATTATATCCATTGTTACAGTCCGATTTCCCGCTATAGTCCCGTAACCTAGAATCTCGTTCCGTCCCGATTTTTTTTCTATTTTTCCTTCTCGCATTTCCTCCCGATAAATTTAAAATTACTACGTTTTCGCTTCTTTTAATATTTTCGCAATTCATAATAATTTGTCCCCCAGCGCACAGTAAAATTATGACCGCCCAGCTGATCGTTTTCGCCTGAACGCTTAGCGACTTTATCGCCAAGGTTTAAACCTGTCATTTCCTTTTTTAATTTGTAATTTTTCTCGTTTTATTTCAATCACCCTTAACCCTTTTGCAATTTCGTCATTTCCAAATGTAGAATATTTCAGTAACCGCGAGGTAGACGACGAATTTTATTAACGGCGATAGAGGTTGCGGATGCGCCGAACCACGAGCTACGTAAGATTTATTATTTTTGTTTCGAACCACTATTGAAGTTTCGCGTCGCGCCATTAGATGGCACGAGTGAACTCAGAAAGACAACCTAGTGCGTTATTTGGTTGGCAATATTTGAGAAATAAAGTCTCTGAAGCCAAAGAATTCTTTATTTTTAATTCATTATTATAATTGTTTACTAACCATACATGCCTGTTTATGTTGCGAATTTGTGTACTGATTTCGGAGATTTCAATATGACATAAAGTTCTGTTAAACTCGCGTTCCCTAGGGAAGCAGAGAGGTCAGTAGAGTGGTAAGTTGGTGTGGTTGGCGACCAAAGGCCAGGGTCTAGACTTCACCTGGTTCAAAAGTCTGGTGGCGCCGTCGGACAACCCCAGCGATTGATGCTAGCCGAGCACATATGTGACGCACACGTTGAACACCACTCCAACGTCCCGTTCTCCACTGACCCCCTGCAGGCACACGATCTTGCCAAATACCGATCGCCTCCCGCACAAGCGCGTTACACCATAGGAAATATGAATGGTTTTCCAGTCAGTCTATACAAAACCTCATTAATTTACCAGAACACAATTTCTCACATTTATCCTAAAGTTTCAAATTTAAATAAAGATACGTTCACAACTGTAACCTATTTTGGAAAAACCACAGAAACCATAGCACACTTTCTTCGAAAACAAAATCAACAAATCGCATTTACACCAAGTTGCAACTTCTCAAACATATTATTTAATGCTAAAGATAAAATCAATCCCTTAAAGAAATCTGGTGTTTATAAAATCTCATCTTCCGAATGCAATAGTTTTGAAACGCGTTATAATGAACATTTTAAAGCGTTTAGATTAAATCACAATACAAGTTCATTTGCAAATCACAATATAAATTGTAACCACATACCTTCCCCGAAAGTAATAAACTTAAAATATTACACAAGTGTAACAAAGGCACTAAGCTTTAAACAGCCGAAATCAAAAAAAAAACCAAGGTAATCCTCTCGTTAAGGGTTCGTGGTAGTACGGTTGGTTGCAGAGATATAAGAAAGCAGACGCACGGCGAATTACAGGTAGTTCAACGAAGTGACCAGCCCGAAGAGGAAGGGGTTCAACGAAGTGACCAGCCCGAAGAGGAAGGGAAAGAAGTTGAACGAAGTGGCCAGCCCAAGGCAGAAGAAAGGAGTTCAACGAAGTGGCCAGCCCAAGGCAGAAGAAGGAGTTCGAGTCCGAGCCAGCGACCAGCCCAAAGCAGAAAGGAGTTCGAGTCCGAGCCAGCGACCAGTCCCGAAGCAGAGAGTGGCATCCAGTAAGAGCCGAAGACAATATATTTGGTAAGAATATTTAAACTTGCTAATATTTGATTGATGTTGCCTGAATACAGCGCAACAAATGGCTAGATAAGCGGCAAATGGAATAATTTGCAACTTGTTTGGCAAAATATAAATTTAAAATGAATTATGTTAGTTCATAAGGTGTTAATGTATTTGCATTTGATAAGCAAATAGAAAAGGAATAACAAATAGTATTAATAAATTTTATTTGCAATTATTAGCAAATAACAAATATATATATATAACAAATTGTATCAATAAACATTATTTGCACTTACAGGCAAATAACAAAAGATATTAACAAAGTGTGTCAATAAATTTGCAACTTATCGAGCAAATAAACAATATAATAACAAATTGTATCAATAAACATTATTTGCACTTGTCAGGCAAATAACAAAAGATATTAACAAAGTGTGTCAATAAATTTGCAAATTGTCGAGCAAATAAATAAAATTATTCACAAATTGTTTCAATAAACTTAAATTGCAACTTAGTGAGCACAGAGAGAAATTGTCATAACAAATAGTTTTAAAATCAGAATATGCATGAGAAATAAGACGGGTGTCGGCGCGGGATTAGATTACGGTAAGGACGGACCGGTCAACGCAGCGGAGTCGCGCAGCATTTCTTGCTCATACCCCGCATGTGGAAATAATTTGCGTATACGAATTTTGTTTTTTTTTACAGGCACCGAGAACTTGTTGACGATAAACATTTAAACGTATATATATATATATATATATATATATATATATATATATATATATATGAATTTATAGAATATTGTATATTAATTTGGGACATTTAGTGAATTTGATTTTGGTAAATATATTATTTTAATTTAAAATATCGTCGTATTATTTAACCCGATCAAACCTGAACAAAAGGATAGCTTGAACAAAATTTTATATAGTTGTGAGTTATTTCCTAAATAAAATAAAATTAAAAATTCAAGGCATAATTCATAGCAATATGTACAGGGACATCCCTCTTTGATGCAAAACTATTCTACCTAACGTATAGGTTCACCAGGTGTCTATACGTTGGTGTTACCGTTAGTTTCTGAACTCGTACGTTGCATTATTTTAGCTTTTCGTTCACTCTTGGCAGTTTTTTCTTGCAAAACTGTCTTTTTCAAGGCTAACTATGTGTAGTATCCATACATCGCACAGTGGGAGCGAGTCACGAAAACGTGGCCAAAACTCCGAAAATTAATTTTCGATTCTGGGAATTTGAAGGGGTGGGTTGGATAGGGTACAGATTAGTGCATCTCACCCGAAAAGGATAGGTACCCAACTTCGATACCAGTCAAATTATTTCAGTTCAAAGTTCACCTTCGTTGAGAGTACACGTGACGTTGTGAAAACTAGAACAATTTACGCTTGTTAGTGAGTGAATAATTAAGTAGTGAAGTGGAGAATTTTGATTCTACAAAATGGAAACAATTGCTACAGGTATGTACAAAATATTCATACACTAATAAAGTCTAAATCTCACGGTTGTCCTATTTATATTATTCCTTTTTCGAAGCTTGTACGAAAATAGCATGCTTTTCCGAACTTGCATTTTCAACTAGAGCAAAAGTAGGATATTCCGCGGAGTTACAACTCAGAGTTTCTAGAAAACGGCGCAATCCTTTTGAGATATATAGTGAAGCGGAATTTAGAAATAGATACCGCTTCTACAAAAATACTGTGAGAGCCATTATTGCATTGATTGAAGATACCATTTCACCGGTGACACTAAGGAATTATTCATTGTCTGCTGCTGATTAACTACTTATTGCTTTGCGACTCTATGCCACTGGTATCCAGTCAATTATTGTATTTACAAACAGTTAATTTGCTTTCATTTTTAGGTGCGTTCTTATTGGAGATGATTATGGAGTACATAAAAGTACCGTATGTCGCATAGTTCAACGCGTTTCAGAACGTTTAGCAGAATTACGCCCTCATTTTGTAAAAATGCCAGAAACTGACGAAGAAAAAATTGCGGTAAAAACAATGTTTTATCAAGTGCACGGCTTTCCAAATGTTGCTTGTGTGGATGGCACTCACATACCAATAATATCGCCTGGTGAAGATAACGCTGAGCTGTATAGAAATAGGAACAATTATTTCTCAATAAATGTACAGAGTGTTTGTGATTCGAAGTTACTTATAAGTGATATTGTTGTTCGTTGGCCTGGGTCAACTCACGATAGTACAGTGTGGAATTCTTCATTCTTAAGTGCAAGATGTGAAGCAGGAGAGTTTGAGGGGTCTTACATAATAGGAGAGAGTGCTTATGCTTGTAAGCCATATTTAACGACTCCTGTTTTAAATCCCACCACACAAGCAGAAATTAATTATAATACTGCCCATAAAGGAACAAGATGTTGCATCGAACGTTGGTTTGGGGCCTGGAAAAGGAGATTTCGATGTCTGTCTCTGGGTTTAAGAACATGCTTGGACAACACGTTAACCATGATAGTCGCTACTGCAGTTCTACACAATATTGCAGTGCAAGAGAATGATCAAGCTGATGATTTTGAATTAGTTGAAGAATATGAAAATGTGGAAGATGGAGTCGATCATGTTATGGGAGGCGGAAATGCAGTTAGAAGCGCATTAATAGACACTGTTTTTGGGTAAATATTTTTAATAATAACATTAGAATTATTGATTCGTGAAACCTGGACGCCACAAGAGTTAGCTTATGCTACTCAAATGAGTCTGCGTTCTACAAGTCCATCGACAGCTTCCAAGTATCGACAGGCTCTTGAATCGACCGCGACCACTTTCAATATACTTTGAATACAAATTCACAAAGAGTCACTATCAGGGATTGAGAACGACAAGTAAGGAGAATAACTGTAAGCTGTATCCTTCATATAAGAAATTGGCAGAAGCAAAAACACATTGTTATCCACTGAACACTGCTATCACCATCACGGAAAACATGGCTGAAGTTCAACTACAAGCTTTACTGGATCATACAACCGACCGTATTTTATTATGGAAAGAGGATGTTATTCGTAGTTTAGATCAAGCGAATGTTAGCCACATGCAATTCATTTTCAAATGCGGTTGTGATGGAAGTTCTGGACAAAGTGAATATAAGCGAACATTTGAGGATGAACGCGTATCAGATGCGAATGTATTTTTCACATCGATAGTACCATTACAACTCATTTCTGTGGATCCACAATCTGAGGCAGGAGTGGTGATTTGGAAGAATCCTAAACCTTCGTCTCCTCGATTTTGTAGACCAGTGGGACTACAATTTTTGCACGAAAGCACGGAATCTACGGTCAATGAGGTTCAATATATCGAAAATCAGATAAAGTCACTTGTTCCATTTGAAAATGTAATGCATGGAAAAGAAATCTCGGTTTCGTACAATATGGCATTCACAATGATCGACGGGAAAGTATGCAACGCAGTCACATCCACAAAGTCTACGCAACGATGCTATTTATGTGGAAGTACAAGTAAAGATTTCAATAACTGATGAAGTTTTACAAAAAGAGGTCAACGAAGAAAGTCTAAAGTTTGGACTATCAACATTACACACGTGGATAAGGTTTTTCGAATGCTGCTTGCATTTGTCTTACAAACTTGTGATTAAAAAGCGGGAAGCACGCAGTGACGAAGAAAAAGAGATGGTGGAAACGCGCAAGAAGATCATCCAAAAGGGATTCAGCTCGAAATTGGGACTTATTGTCGATCGTTCGAATCCTGGCTATGGAAGTACCAACGATGGAAATACAGCTCGACCCTTTTTTGAAAAATCGAAATCATCTGCTCTAATAACATCATTGGATATAGTGGACATGAAATCTGGTTCCACAACTATACGCTGGCAACTGCAAGAAAATTCGTCGAGCTGTATCCATGGTATTATATGCCCACCACTATGGTGCATAAGCTATTGATTCACGGTCCACAAATAATAGCTTACGCATTGCTACCAATCGGTCAATTATCGGAAGAAGCACAAGAAGCGAGGAACAAAGACATTAAGATATCGCGAAGACTTTTCCAGAAAGTGTTCGCGAGTAAAAACAAGGAAGGCGTTTTCAAGCGGCTTCTGGCAACTTCCGATCCGTACATTTCGAGTGTTAGAAAACTGCCACAAAAAAGATGAAAAGTTTGTCGAAGGAGGCAATAAAGCTACTACATCCCCCTGAAATTCCAATCACATCACGACTGACAGTGGAACATTCTGATTCTGAGGACTCCGAAAGCGATGCTGATTCGGATGTATAAGTATGAAACCAATAAAATAATTGTATTCAGCAGATTAACATTTCATTTACCTTATTCATATTTCAAATTGAATACGATGTTCTTACGATTATAGGGCATAAAGTTAATCAAATTACGCTTTGAATTTTAGGACCGATTTTTTTCGATAGCTACTCATTATTATTATTATCATAACAATTACTTCTATTGTTGATTATACTATGACTTTTATTAGTTTTATTCAATCAAAGAGTTTGAAAACGGTTCCATTATATTATTGTACGACATATATGTGGAATAGAGAAGAATACAAATGCTCTATATACGCTATTATTAATAAATTATGACGGGTTTCCACGAGTCTCGTTGCTATATTGGATCCGCCATTTTGTTTAGACAATTTTTAACTTGATATTCGTAATCAGCGACCTCAAAAACCCCCGAGTGATGAGTTTTGTCTGAATTAAATGTCTTCTTGGGGCGTTGGCCATGTTTTAGGGATTCGGTCCCACTGTGCATCGGTTGGAAATGTCTCCACCACGACATTTAACGGCGTCTATGAAGCGTAAAAGTTTTTTAATATAAAAATGATGAAAATGCGAATGAAGAAGTAATATATTGTAACTGTTGTAGGTTTGCAACCTCAAAATCCGTACGAAACGATGAAGAGGGTGGCTCTGCAAGGTAAGTGTAGTTGTTTTGTGAAGTTGTGGTAGTTTGGCAGCAGTGCGGTGCGCGCGAATTTTGTTTCGGCTTTCCCGAAACGTGTTTTTAAAAACTTTCGTTTTTAACTTTTTCTTTTTATTTCAAACTTTATTTTAAATGATTACAATATTTGTGATTACTTTTACAATTTATTTCTTATATATTCGACGGTTGATTTAACACAAAGAATCTACGATAGAACTTGCGAAAAATGAATCTCGTACGAACGTAACGTGTACAATGGTAGGTAACGCGAAAAGTAATGTTCTATAATTATCTTAAGATTAGTATTTATATGAGCGTTTTTGCTGGTTCGGCGTTTGTCGCATGAAGTGCAGGTGCATTTCTGCGTACGTAATTGTTTCGCTGTACATAACTCCTCCATCCCTAGCTGGAAGACTCGGTGGAACTGAGATCTACCATGCGTCTCTTGTTTCATTCGGTGATTTCATCTCGAGATCGGGCGTTTTCTTATTTCTTTCTTCGTTTTGTTTCTTGATTAATCTTCTTATTATGAAGGCAATCAGACAAATAATTGCAATAAGATAGATTGGGATTTGAAAGTAGTAATGACTGTTGTCATGGGTTTTCAATGATACTGGTTGTAAGTTAAGTTGCGCTGGTTGTTTTCCGAAGACTGTTTATTCGTAAAGAATTTTTGTGGTTGACTTTGTCTTGGTTGTATATTGATTGGTCCGGTTGGGAAAGATTGTCTCGGTTGTTGTTGTTGTTGGTTGTTACCGAATTGATTATATCGTTGAGCTTGGAATTGCTGTTGTCTCTGGAAATTCTGATTTTGCGGTCTGAAGGTATGTTGTTGGAAATTTGCTTCGTTGAACGTGTTTTGAAATGGTTTAACGTTCGTCGTGTATCGTGGAATATTTTGGGGTGGTGCTTTTTTGTAATTTTGTTGACCGTAATCTGCGTTAATTAAACCTTGTATATAATTATACTCTTCTTCCATGGACGTTGGTTTCATGATCAATACGGAAGTTCCTAACGGTTTGTTTAATCTCGTGACAAAAGTTCTCAGGGTTTGTTTTGCAAAAAAGTCTCGTTTCGCTGCTTGAGAAGCTTGCGGAGTATTTAAATTAATATTCTGGCATATAATGTGTAATAATGCCATGCATCGTTCATGAAATTGTAACGGATGTTCGTTCGGTTTCTGTCTGAGGTCCATGAGATCTTGAAGTAGACAGTTTTCTTCTCGGGGGTCTCCGAATGTGTGGTTTAATGTCGTCCCAGGTAACTAAACCTTTAATTGATACGACGTAGTTTGCTCGAACTTGTAATTTGTTTTTTATACAATTTAAAATGAATTTTGCCGTGCTTCACCGAGTGAATACGTGAACTTGTCGCTCCGAAATTAAAACCCAAATTTTGGGAGATTTCGAGCTAGATAATTTCAAAGAAAAGTGTAGAAGTGAAATAGAGTGCGGGGGTAGCACAGAGAACAAAACCCCAAGTCTAAAAGAAAGGTTTTAAAGAAAATAACAGTTAAATAGCAAATTAATAAACACCGAGAGGAGCTCGACCTTCCGAGAAGTCGATTCGAGGTCACCTCACAACGCGGTGCAGTGCCAAACAGGGACAGCGGGCGAGAGAGACAGCGAGATTGACAATAAGACAGGCAGGCACGTACTAAGGTAGGATTTTGATTTAATTTGTTAAGTGACCGCGAGAACTAAAAATAAGGGAGAAATGGATAGCGAAGAGTACAGTACGAGTGAAGGAAATGACAAAAAGAGGAATAGAGAGGAAGGAAAAATACCATTTGCAAAGAGCAAGAAATTAGCACGAACACCTACAAAAGGGGATAAAAAGGAAGAAGACAAATTAGATAAAATATTAGAGACGGTGATTAGTTTAACCGCGGAAATGAAAGGACTGAAGACGGAATTAGTAGAAATTAAAAAAGAACAAAAAGAAACAAACAAAGAAATAAGAAGACTACAAGCAGAAATGGATGATGTAAAAAAGGATAACGAGGAATTAAAACAAGGAAAGGAAGAAATTATAAGAGATATGGAAAAAGTCATGCTAAGAGTGAAATGGTTAGAGAAATGGGCAAGAGCTAATAACATAGTGATATCCGGGATAAAAGTAGACACAAATGAAGAAGATATGTTGATCGAAACAGTGAGATTATTCATAGAAAAGGAAATTAAGGTAAAAGCTGAGGTTAAAACCGCCTACAAAATAGGTCCGAATGCTTGCGTAGTGGAACTTAAAACCAAAAAGAATAAGATAGAAATTATGCAGAACAAGAAAATGTTAAAGGAAAAGAAAAACGAAAGAATATATATTAATGATGATTTAACACCAGAAGAAAGGAAAACAGCCAAAATAATAAGAGAGATAGCCAGAAAAGAGAGGGGAAATGGAAACAGAGTAAAGATAGGATATGAGAAAATAAATATAAATGACAAGTGGTTTAAATGGAATAACATAACTGGAACAACAGAAGAGGCAAAAAACTAAATAAAAAAGGACAGGAAAAATGTAAAACGACAGAGAAGAGAAGGGAAATGGAAAAGAATAAGGAGTGTGAAACGGGAAGAAATCAAATAAACGCATATAATAAAAAGGAAGAAAAGGAAAGAAGGGAAAAGAGAAATAAAAAGAAGAAAGAGAAGCAGGTAAAAATTAAGAAATTAGGAACGTGGAACATTAGGAGCTTAAATGGAAAAGAAATTGAAATAATAAATGAATTTGAGAGGGCGAAATTAGAAATAATGGTAGTTGCGGAAACAAAGAAAAAAGGTAATGGAACTATGGAAATGAAAAATGGTCATTTATTAGTATTTAGTGGAGTGGGAGAAAAAGAGAGAGCGAGGGCGGGAATTGGATGTATAGTACATAGAGACACAAAAAATACCGTGAAGAAATGGGAAGCAATATCAGAAAGAATATTAACTATCGAGATGGAACATAGAAGCGAAAAACGAACAATAATAGCTGTATATGGCCCGGACGAGAACGAGAAGCAAGAGAAAAAAGACGAATTTTGGGAAAAGCTGGAAATGGTACTAGAAACAGCAAGAGGTATGATATATATATAGCAGGAGACATAAATGGCAGAGTAGGGAAAAGAGACTCTATATATACAGAAACTATTGGAAAATGGGGAGAAGAGAAAAGAAATAACAACGGAAGGAGACTGCTGGAATTCTGCCTAGCAAACGATCTAATTATAGCGAACACGTTCTACCAACATAAAGATACAAATAAATACACGAGAGAGGAGCAGAGCAGAGGGGAGAGATCAATTATAGACTATATAATAGTAGAGAAGAGAAACAGAGCGGTAATAAGAGATGTGACAGTAAAAAGAGAATACGAGATAGATAGTGATCACTATCTATTAGTGGCAGAAATCAAGGTAAAAGAAGAAAACCAAAAGAAAGATGAAACAGAAGAAACAGTAAAAATAACCAGAAACTATTCTATAGAGTTCTGAAAAATCTAAGAGGAAATAAAAAAGTAGATAATCTAGTAATAAAAGGAGAGAAAGGAGAGATATTAACGGAAGAAAAAGAAATAATGGAGAGATGGAAAAAATACTTTCAGAAATTAATGGAAGGGAGAGAAGCAGAAATAGAACAACAAGAGTGGAAAGAAGAAGCAGTGGAGCAAGAACAAGAACCAGAAGGAGAAAGTGTAGAAGAAAATATAACTATGGAAGAACTATCAGGAGCGATAAAAAGACTGAAAGATGGAAAAGCACCCGGAACAGATCAGATAACGGCGGAAATGGTAAAAAAATGGGAGATGGAGGAAGGGAACTGCTACTAAAAATTTGTAATAAAGTGTGGATGGAGGAAGAAATACCAAAGCAATGGGAAATAGGATTGATAGTGCCAATACACAAAAAAGGGGATCGTATGGACTGTAATAATTACAGGGGAATATCATTAATAAGCACAGTAATGAAGATAATGGAACAAATAATAGAGAAACGGTTAAGAAAACAAGTAGAACCGACACTAACAGAAGTGCAAAGTGGTTTCAGAAAAGGAAGAAGCACTCAAGACCACATATTCACACTTAAAGAAATAACGAACAGAACATTAGCAACGTCAAAAACAGCCTATTTTGCATTTCTTGACCTGGAAAAAGCGTTTGACAGAGTATCACGAACGGAAATATGGGAGAGCCTAGAGAAAAGGAAAGTAAATAAAAAATTAATAAGAGTGGTTAA
Organism: Geotrupes spiniger; assembly: GCA_959613385.1. Classification (NCBI taxonomy): domain Eukaryota; kingdom Metazoa; phylum Arthropoda; class Insecta; order Coleoptera; family Geotrupidae; genus Geotrupes; species Geotrupes spiniger. The sequence continues at coordinate 22,008,111 of OY390740.1, read as the reverse complement.
ATGCTTATATAAGAGAACCAGAAACTGTGTAATCAGTAAAAACCTTAAATCCGAAGTATTTCTAACCAAGGAAGGACTAAGACAGGGGGGAAGCCTAAGCCCGCTTCTGTTCATAACTTTCATGGACGACATAATTAAGAACATGAAGCAGAAAGCGAAACCGCTGTATATAGGATACAGGAAACTTGAAAAAATCGGAATCACAGTGTGTGCATTCGCGGATGATGTAGCTATCATAGCAAAGAATGAAAGAGATCTGGGTGAAAACTTGAAAGAATGGAATGAAGCGCTAAAGGATAAAGGAATGAAAATAAACAAGAGCAAAACAAAGATTATGGTGGTAACAGAAGAAACGAAACGGGCACAAATAAAAATTGAAGGTGAAGAAATAGAACAGGTCAGCAGTTATCAATACCTGGGAATAACACTGGATGAAAAAGGCAGACAGGAGGTTGAGCTGAATAAAAGGATAGAAAAAGCAAACAGGGTGTATCATGCAATGAATAAGGCATTTATAAATAAAAAGGAAATATCAAAGAGAACAAAGATGCAGGTTTATAAAATAATATATAGGCCTATTCTAACTTATGGGTGTGAAAATTGGGTACTAACATCAAAGGAAAAAAGCAAAATTAGAGCGGCGGAAATGAAATATTTGAGAAGAGTGAAGGGAGTAACAATAAGAGACAGGATACGAAGTGAACAAATTAGACAAGAGCTTGACATAGAACCAATAGAGGAGTACATAGAAAAACGACAACTGGGATGGTGGGGACACATGCAGAGGATGAGTGATACAATACCGACTAAACAGATATGGGAAACAAAACATATAGGAAAACGGAAGCGCGGAAGACCTAAGGAGACATGGGATAAGATGATAGGAAGAATCTTAAAGAACAAGGGAATAATGTGGACAGATGCAAAGAAACTTGCACAAAACAGAGAGGAGTGGAAGATATTTATTAAGAATTGTTAAAACTATTACACCCTACACCTTCGGGTAGAAGGGTATTGATTATACATACATACATACAATTTAAAATTAATTCGTTTTGAAATTGGTCCGCTGCTGGATTGTGAACCCAATATTTATTTATTATTAAATTTACCGATGACAGAAATAGCGCTAAATTTTCCTGTTTTCCGTCAAATGTTGGAATTGTATCCAGGTGTTTAAAATCGAGTTGTGGGGGTGCCATTATGTTTGTTACTGCGTCTATTAGGTAACTTAAAGTGTTGTCGTCTATTTGCGACTGATATTCAAAATCTGAATCTGGTAGCGATTGATTTGTTGAAGGAGTGGTATATCGTCGAATTTGCCCCAGTTTCCCCTGGTTGCGCAATAATTCGTCTATCGGATCGTCCCTAACTTCGCGATTTATATTGAAACAAATGAATTTATGATCCGATAGCGACTTGTCGTCGGCCAGCCGCCAATCGCTAACATAAGGGTACATTCCGCCGTTTGCTAGCGTAAAATCTATAAAACTGTTTCCCTGATGCCCTAAAAATGTCGGTTCTGTGTTATTATTTAAAACGATAAGTTCTTTATCGCTAATAAAATTTTCGAACTTGCGACCGCGCCTGTCCTCTACGGGGCTGCCCCACAGCGGCCTTTTGGAATTGCCGTCGGAGCACATAATTAGTCTAACGTTCGTGTATCGGATTAAGTCCGAAACAACTTCGCTAATTCTATTTAAGTGCTCGTCAAACTCGCCATGGTGCTTTTCTTCGGGCGGAATGTAATCTGCTAGCGCAATAAAACTCGTACCCTTTGCCCTAATCTCTACCGTTACTAAGTAACCGCAGCTCTTGTCGGCTAACAAAATTCCCTGTAAATTATCGTCGGCAATTACTAATGCCGCTCTAATGGGTGGTGTGTCCGAATAAAATATTTTAAATCTGTTTGGAAAACCACAAACTTTGTTATTCATAACATAAGGTTCCTGTATGAAAATTACTGTAATATTTTCCGTAACTATTTTTTCCACTAACTTTAATGTCGCTTTCCTGCCTCTGCCTAAATTAATTTGCGCGCATTTAATCGTATTCGTCGCTGGTAAATCTACTTGATTATTAAGCATTGTAGTTTACGCGTTTTCCCTCGGAATTTTGAATTCTTTTTAGCGACATGCAACTTTTTGAGTAAACTTCGTGTTTTATACTGGCACCCGGTACCTTTCTACGTTCGCAAATAACGCACTTAGTTTCGCGCGATTTGCACTCTTTATTATCGTGAGCGCCTCCACATTTCCCACAGATCTGCTCTTTTCTGCAGTCTTTTGCCTTGTGGTCTACCCCTAAGCACTTGAAGCAATACAAAATTGAGTTGTAATTCTCCACATTACAATGGCTCCACATTAGATTAATTGACCTACCTACGATCAAGTTTCTTAATTTGGCGCTAATCGCCGCTACAGCATGTTTGCTGTTTAAATAATTTTTGCCTGAAAAATACCTAAATATTTTTAAGTCTTTTGACAAATCCTCCGCGCTTTCGTAATTCTGTTCGATGTGAGCATTTTGCTTATACATGCATTCCGCGAATTTTTCCTTTTCTAATTCCTTATCAATGCCGTAAATGACAACGGTCGGGTTCACTTTTTTAATTTCGGTGGCCTTTGCCTTTCATTTTTCGGCTACACTAACTTTGAATTTTTCCGCGTCTGTTTTTGATGCGCATTCTACGAAAACAACCCCATTCTTACCGCTTTTAATATTTTTAACCGCGATTTTTTTGCTAACTATGTTCACGCTCTCCTTGAGCTGTTTCTTAGTAACATCGCCAGTTTGTTTCGCAGCAGGTTCTACTCGAACCGTCACTGCATTTCTCTGTCTAACTTTATTTGTGCCTTTTAATTTGTCCGCATACGAAAATTGCGTATGCGGGTTCCCAACGACAATACTCTCACTATTGCCAATCGGGCCACTTAATTTTTTTAAGCAAACATGCTGCTTACCTTGTTGAGGGAGTTCTTTCAGCACTCCGTTCTGTTCCGCCAATAACCCGTACAATTCCGCAACTGCTTTTCCATTACACTTGTTAATAACTTAGCACCGTTTTTCAGCACTAACTCCTCGTAACTTAATTCTCTTGCAACAATTGGTTGCGACAAAACAACATTTGCTGCGATAACTGTTGGTGCGGCACGCTCGGTTGCCACACTAGCACTACGCTCCCTCCCCACTCTTACTCGTTTAGCGCTCTCCATTTCGCACGTCTGACCGCTACGGCTGCTCGATGCGAAGTCCGTAACTTAAGACACGCATATTTGCTTAGAAACTATAGACATTACAATAATATTTTACAATCACTGTCCTGTCTGTTCCCGGTGTTCCACTCAAAGGTACTGCGCCGGGTTCCCTAGCCATGCATTCACAATCTAACTGTTAGTAATTTTTAATCATGTATGAAAAGTTCCTGAAAAATCCTATCTAACTTAACTAACCTAGCTCTTGCCGAGTCCCCGCGATCGGCCCTCTGACGCCCGCGAGTGCTCAGGCGGATGGCGGGTACTCGGCAGTTGTTAATTAAACTAATTTTTGCGGCCACGACCGTGTTGTGCTCCGATTCCGCCCAGCATTTGCTCTACAGACCAGGGAAACGTGGAAAATCTGGCCCGAACGGGTTGTATAAATTGCCTAATTCTAACATGCATGAACCGAACTAACTGAGCATGCATGATTCCGCGTATAATCGTAACGTAACTCCGAGATGGTCTTGCCCCGTTCCGTTCCGTCCACCTCGGTCGGGATCGTTGCCGATCCCTTCTTTGCCGGACGGTTCCTTGCCGGTAAGATTTTCCTGAACCTGGTCGAGTGCCGTTCTGAAACAGAGCGACACCAGCAGTTTCCGTCTTATCTAACACTATGTTAGTAATAAAATTGTTAATTTCTGAAAAGGAAAACGCTGAAATTGGACATTACGACCGTATCCCGCCCCGGTGGGACCTCCCTTCCCTTGGTTGAGACCTACCTTCTCGACTCCGTCGATCACGGCGATTATTCCGCAGCATGATTCGACGTTTTAGGCTCTGGGGTCAGGGACATGGAAGGGCAGTGACAGGTTATCCGAAGGGCCCGTGCGGACCCCTCGTCACCGCTCCAGTTGGATTCTGATTCAGCCGGCCACCCCTCCTCATTTTACCGGGTGGTCCGGCAATCGGAACAGCCCAAGCACCTACTTCACCCTATTCGCACGTTATTGTCATTGTTTCTATACAATGTTTTGCGCAATCTAATTCACTTCACTTTACTTTATAACAGGCTAATCGTGTTTTAGCCTGTCCAATTCCCGCGCGGTTTTGTCGAAGAGTTTCCACCAGTCGGCGGTTTCTTCCTCCTCGATCTCCTGTTCGTTCCGGGGCCACTTGAGTCCCTTGATCGCGAACCTCGCGTCTGCCCTCCTCCATTCGGCCGTGTCCGGACAGCTGAATAGGACGTGATCTGCGGTGTCGTCCGCTCCGCATCTGCAACATGGCGCGTCTCTGCACCCGATTTTATGGAGATAAGCCCCAAAATTGCCGTGACCGGTAACTAATTGCGCCGCCTGATAACTAAGACTTAAGTCGAGCGTCCTTACGCTTGTTACGTTTTTAATAAACTTTCGGGTCCATCGACCAGTAGATGCTACGTTCCATCTCGTCTGCCAGTCTCTGATGGAGACCGTCGAGATTCCGTTCTATTACAAGAGAACAACTTCAAGAAATCCTAGGTAATGAAAATTTTATTTCTAAATTGGCCGATAAATTGCTATCGAAATTTGAATCGGTATTAAAAGAACAAACTAAATACTATGAAGAAAAGTTTGAAGTACTTAAAAACGAAAATATGCACCTAAAAACCGAAATTGATAACCTTGAACAGTACAGCCGCAGAAGTAACGTTCGTATTTTTGGCATCAAGGAAGTTAATAACGAAGATGTCGAAAAAGAGGTTATTAATATTTGTAAGAATAAACTAAATGTTGATTTGCGTCCTGAACAAATGGACCGGTGTCATAGAATTGGTAGACAATCGCCCGCAAGACCTCGTGCAATTATTGTAAAATTTCGTTGCTACAGTGACAGAAGATCGGTGTTTAACAAGAAAAAAAATTAAAGGGTACCGACATTAACATTTATGAAGACCTGACGAAACATCGGTATGATCTGTTAAATACGTGTCGAAAAAAAATTGGCAATTATAAAGTTTGTACTCTCGATGGTAACATTCATGCTATGTTTAATAATAAAAGAATTAGTATTCGTTCAATAGATGATTTAGCCAATATATAATATCATAGTGCACTATGTAAATATTATGTGTACGTATGTAAGTACTTGTATTTGTCGATAACGGCCAACGTTTGCGGAGTCGTCCATAATCGTATCGGAACTTAATACTGGAAAATACTTTACTATTAGGTTAATTAAACTAAGAAAACATTTTTTTAAATTGTCTTAATTTGATTTTTCCAATTATTTGCTGCTAAACATTTTTGTTCTCTCATATACATCGTCTTGTATCTGTTTTTTCTTCTATTGCTGATTTGTTGCAAATACAATTTTACATATTTCTTATATTTAATGTGTTATGTAATACGATAATTTTGCTTATTTAAATAATTAATGTCAGTTAACTCGCTCAAAGTTGCTCATTTAAACATTCGCTCACTGGTAAGTAAGTTCGGTCAATTTTATGAACTGATTTTAAGTTCAAATTATGATATTATGGGAATTTCTGAAACGTGGCTTAATGCAAATATAACGGATAGGGCACTGAACATTAACGGTTATAATCTTGTCGGAAATGATCGTGGTGGTCGAGGCGGTGGAGTCGCGTTATATGTACGGAATAGTATCTCGTTCAGAATTATCAAGATGGAATCACAAGAGTTTCTGGAACACCTTTGGATTAGTTTTAGTTTAAATTAAAAAAATATTGCAGTTGGTGTGTTCTACCGTCCGCCTAATACAGACGTGTCGTTATTTTTATCTCATTTTAACGATTTATTGGCAGAGCACAATGTCATCTTCGATGATTTATTTTGTCTAGGTGATGCTAATATTGACTTATTAAGTAACTCTTTTGCGTCGCGTAATCTGACTGCCACTATACAGTCCCTCAATTTGAATCAGTTGATCGAAAATCCTACGCGTATTACTCGAGACTCATCTACGTTACTTGATGTAATTATTGTGTCAGAGAGCCTGCATGTGATGGACTACGGTGTCTTAGACGTACATCAGTTGTCTGATCACTGTTTAGTTTTCTGCATCATTGATTGTAGGTGTAAAAAAACACTGCCAAGGGCACATACATTCCGAAATTTCCGTAATTTTGAATACGCAAGCTTCCTCTCAAGATGACAAATGATATTACATTTTTGATATGTTTGATATCAATGAAAAAGTAAATTTTTTAAATGATAATCTGAATATAATTTTTAATTTCCACGCTCCATGGAGGACATGTGTATTTAACAAGCGTTTACAACCATGGCTGACCGATAATATTAAATTAATGATGTCCTTGCGTGACAAAGCCTTAAATAAATTTAAGCGTACTCGTTTGCCTTCACATTGGGATTACTATAAATCACTTCGTAATTTTACTTCTCAAGCAGTAAAGTCCGAGAAAAGGTCTTATTTAAATTCAAACATTTTAATAAAAAAACACTATTTAAAGATTTAGAGGATTTAAATATTTATAAAAAAAACCATATCATGAACCAATAATTTGCAAGATGTTAATCTTATTAACAATCACTTTAATACTGCAGCAGGGATTAGCCAGGCCCCAGGTCAAGAAATTTTGGATTTCTATGGATTGAGTCGAATGCCAGATGTTTTGGATTTTTCATTTAAAGAAGTATCTGAATTTGAGGTATCTAAAATTATCGGTAGCATTGTATCCCGGAGTGTATGCTTTGATGGAATTAGTATTAAGATGCCCGTTTCTATTGCCATTCTTAACGCATATTTTTAATTTTTGTTTGACCAAAGGTGTTTTTCCTACAGCTTGGAAGGAAGCTCGTGTTACTCCGTTACCAAAAAAAGGCAAACCCACTGACTACAGTGACTTGCGACCTATTAGTATTCTGCCGGTCTTGTCCAAGGTTTTAAAAAAGATTATAAACAAACAACTCCAAGCCCACATATCACAATATAATATTCTGCCGGCTCTGAATCCTGATTGCATTTGAATCAGGATTCAGAGCCGACTTCAGCTGTACGACTGCCTTAGCGAAAATAACTAACGATATCATATGCGCAACCGATGATAACAAGTTGACTGTGCTTATTCTATTAGATTATTCAAAGGCTTTTGATATGTTAAATCATCAAATTCTGTTAAAAATATTACATTTCATCGGTCTCAATGAAACAGCAATAAATTTATTTTCACGTTATTTGTCAGGAAGAACTCAGAGGGTCGTGGTGAATGGCGAAGTTTCTGAAATGGCTCCTCTAAACTCTGGGGTTCCACAGGGATCCATCCATTGCTATATTACATTTACACTTCTCAGTTTTTTAAACTATTTCATTTAAGTTCCTCTTATCAATAGACACTTACTTCAAATTAATTTTGCTAAATCATGCTATATGTTATTTGGTAGAAGAGCGGACAGACTAATAGCAAGCTCTTTGATTCAGATTTCACTTGGTGGTGTCGACCTTGAGCTTAAAAACTGTGCTAAAAACTTAGGTTTACATATCGACAGTTTTCTGCGCTATACACCTCATATTAATTTCAACATCAGGAAAGCATATTATCCACATAGAAATATTTTAAATATAGAAACTAAGAAGATACTGTCAGACACCTTGGTTTTATCACATTTCAATTATTGTGATGCTGTATACGGACATTGTTTGAATAGTGCGGATGTTAGAAGGCTTCAGGTAGTGCAGAATTTTTGCATTCGATTCATTTTTGGGTTATCAAGAAGACATAGAATATCTCGGAGACTAGTTGCTTTGAATTGGCTCAATATGAGGGGTCGCAGACTCCTGCACTTTGCAACTTTTACTTTTAAAATAATCAAGACCCAAAAGCCGCCATATCTCTTACATTTAATTAGATTCAGAACGGATATTCATAATTTGAACATCCGTAGAAAAAACTTAATAAACACAATTCTGAATTTTTTAAAAGATCTTTCGCGTATAACGCCGCAATTTGTTTAAATAATGTTCAGTGGCTCAGAAATTGCTCGCTGAGTGTTTTTAAGGCTAACTTTAGGGAGGGTTTGTTGAATGAGCAATTGTCGGCGATTTGTTGATAAGTTTGTTTTTTTTTCTTATTACTTTTGTATTTTTGTTATATTTCCATATGCTAGATGATAATTTAAACTGTTAGGTAGTATTATTTGTTCCACTTTATTTTACTTAAGATAATATTAAGCGTTTACTTGTTTTTTTTCTCTTATATTGGGTCCTCAAAGAAGGGCAGGGCGCCGCTTGCGGTTTAACTGATGAGGATCCATTTGGTCAATGTTTAATCTACACTAACTTTGAATTTTTCCGCGTCTGTTTTTGATGCGCATTCTACGAAAACAACCCCATTCTTACCGCTTTTAATATTTTTAACCGCGATTTTTTTGCTAACTATGTTCACGCTCTCCTTGAGCTGTTTCTTAGTAACATCGCCAGTTTGTTTCGCAGCAGGTTCTACTCGAACCGTCACTGCATTTCTCTGTCTAACTTTATTTGTGCCTTTTAATTTGTCCGCATACGAAAATTGCGTATGCGGGTTCCCAACGACAATACTCTCACTATTGCCAATCGGGCCACTTAATTTTTTTAAGCAAACATGCTGCTTACCTTGTTGAGGGAGTTCTTTCAGCACTCCGTTCTGTTCCGCCAATAACCCGTACAATTCCGCAACTGCTTTTCCATTACACTTGTTAATAACTTAGCACCGTTTTTCAGCACTAACTCCTCGTAACTTAATTCTCTTGCAACAATTGGTTGCGACAAAACAACATTTGCTGCGATAACTGTTGGTGCGGCACGCTCGGTTGCCACACTAGCACTACGCTCCCTCCCCACTCTTACTCGTTTAGCGCTCTCCATTTCGCACGTCTGACCGCTACGGCTGCTCGATGCGAAGTCCGTAACTTAAGACACGCATATTTGCTTAGAAACTATAGACATTACAATAATATTTTACAATCACTGTCCTGTCTGTTCCCGGTGTTCCACTCAAAGGTACTGCGCCGGGTTCCCTAGCCATGCATTCACAATCTAACTGTTAGTAATTTTTAATCATGTATGAAAAGTTCCTGAAAAATCCTATCTAACTTAACTAACCTAGCTCTTGCCGAGTCCCCGCGATCGGCCCTCTGACGCCCGCGAGTGCTCAGGCGGATGGCGGGTACTCGGCAGTTGTTAATTAAACTAATTTTTGCGGCCACGACCGTGTTGTGCTCCGATTCCGCCCAGCATTTGCTCTACAGACCAGGGAAACGTGGAAAATCTGGCCCGAACGGGTTGTATAAATTGCCTAATTCTAACATGCATGAACCGAACTAACTGAGCATGCATGATTCCGCGTATAATCGTAACGTAACTCCGAGATGGTCTTGCCCCGTTCCGTTCCGTCCACCTCGGTCGGGATCGTTGCCGATCCCTTCTTTGCCGGACGGTTCCTTGCCGGTAAGATTTTCCTGAACCTGGTCGAGTGCCGTTCTGAAACAGAGCGACACCAGCAGTTTCCGTCTTATCTAACACTATGTTAGTAATAAAATTGTTAATTTCTGAAAAGGAAAACGCTGAAATTGGACATTACGACCGTATCCCGCCCCGGTGGGACCTCCCTTCCCTTGGTTGAGACCTACCTTCTCGACTCCGTCGATCACGGCGATTATTCCGCAGCATGATTCGACGTTTTAGGCTCTGGGGTCAGGGACATGGAAGGGCAGTGACAGGTTATCCGAAGGGCCCGTGCGGACCCCTCGTCACCGCTCCAGTTGGATTCTGATTCAGCCGGCCACCCCTCCTCATTTTACCGGGTGGTCCGGCAATCGGAACAGCCCAAGCACCTACTTCACCCTATTCGCACGTTATTGTCATTGTTTCTATACAATGTTTTGCGCAATCTAATTCACTTCACTTTACTTTATAACAGGCTAATCGTGTTTTAGCCTGTCCAATTCCCGCGCGGTTTTGTCGAAGAGTTTCCACCAGTCGGCGGTTTCTTCCTCCTCGATCTCCTGTTCGTTCCGGGGCCACTTGAGTCCCTTGATCGCGAACCTCGCGTCTGCCCTCCTCCATTCGGCCGTGTCCGGACAGCTGAATAGGACGTGATCTGCGGTGTCGTCCGCTCCGCATCTGCAACATGGCGCGTCTCTGCACCCGATTTTATGGAGATAAGCCCCAAAATTGCCGTGACCGGTAACTAATTGCGCCGCCTGATAACTAAGACTTAAGTCGAGCGTCCTTACGCTTGTTACGTTTTTAATAAACTTTCGGGTCCATCGACCAGTAGATGCTACGTTCCATCTCGTCTGCCAGTCTCTGATGGAGACCGTCGAGATTCCGTTCTATTACAAGAGAACAACTTCAAGAAATCCTAGGTAATGAAAATTTTATTTCTAAATTGGCCGATAAATTGCTATCGAAATTTGAATCGGTATTAAAAGAACAAACTAAATACTATGAAGAAAAGTTTGAAGTACTTAAAAACGAAAATATGCACCTAAAAACCGAAATTGATAACCTTGAACAGTACAGCCGCAGAAGTAACGTTCGTATTTTTGGCATCAAGGAAGTTAATAACGAAGATGTCGAAAAAGAGGTTATTAATATTTGTAAGAATAAACTAAATGTTGATTTGCGTCCTGAACAAATGGACCGGTGTCATAGAATTGGTAGACAATCGCCCGCAAGACCTCGTGCAATTATTGTAAAATTTCGTTGCTACAGTGACAGAAGATCGGTGTTTAACAAGAAAAAAAATTAAAGGGTACCGACATTAACATTTATGAAGACCTGACGAAACATCGGTATGATCTGTTAAATACGTGTCGAAAAAAAATTGGCAATTATAAAGTTTGGACTCTCGATGGTAACATTCATGCTATGTTTAATAATAAAAGAATTAGTATTCGTTCAATAGATGATTTAGCCAATATATAATATCATAGTGCACTATGTAAATATTATGTGTACGTATGTAAGTACTTGTATTTGTCGATAACGGCCAACGTTTGCGGAGTCGTCCATAATCGTATCGGAACTTAATACTGGAAAATACTTTACTATTAGGTTAATTAAACTAAGAAAACATTTTTTTAAATTGTCTTAATTTGATTTTTCCAATTATTTGCTGCTAAACATTTTTGTTCTCTCATATACATCGTCTTGTATCTGTTTTTTCTTCTATTGCTGATTTGTTGCAAATACAATTTTACATATTTCTTATATTTAATGTGTTATGTAATACGATAATTTTGCTTATTTAAATAATTAATGTCAGTTAACTCGCTCAAAGTTGCTCATTTAAACATTCGCTCACTGGTAAGTAAGTTCGGTCAATTTTATGAACTGATTTTAAGTTCAAATTATGATATTATGGGAATTTCTGAAACGTGGCTTAATGCAAATATAACGGATAGGGCACTGAACATTAACGGTTATAATCTTGTCGGAAATGATCGTGGTGGTCGAGGCGGTGGAGTCGCGTTATATGTACGGAATAGTATCTCGTTCAGAATTATCAAGATGGAATCACAAGAGTTTCTGGAACACCTTTGGATTAGTTTTAGTTTAAATTAAAAAAATATTGCAGTTGGTGTGTTCTACCGTCCGCCTAATACAGACGTGTCGTTATTTTTATCTCATTTTAACGATTTATTGGCAGAGCACAATGTCATCTTCGATGATTTATTTTGTCTAGGTGATGCTAATATTGACTTATTAAGTAACTCTTTTGCGTCGCGTAATCTGACTGCCACTATACAGTCCCTCAATTTGAATCAGTTGATCGAAAATCCTACGCGTATTACTCGAGACTCATCTACGTTACTTGATGTAATTATTGTGTCAGAGAGCCTGCATGTGATGGACTACGGTGTCTTAGACGTACATCAGTTGTCTGATCACTGTTTAGTTTTCTGCATCATTGATTGTAGGTGTAAAAAAACACTGCCAAGGGCACATACATTCCGAAATTTCCGTAATTTTGAATACGCAAGCTTCCTCTCAAGATGACAAATGATATTACATTTTTGATATGTTTGATATCAATGAAAAAGTAAATTTTTTAAATGATAATCTGAATATAATTTTTAATTTCCACGCTCCATGGAGGACATGTGTATTTAACAAGCGTTTACAACCATGGCTGACCGATAATATTAAATTAATGATGTCCTTGCGTGACAAAGCCTTAAATAAATTTAAGCGTACTCGTTTGCCTTCACATTGGGATTACTATAAATCACTTCGTAATTTTACTTCTCAAGCAGTAAAGTCCGAGAAAAGGTCTTATTTAAATTCAAACATTTTAATAAAAAAACACTATTTAAAGATTTAGAGGATTTAAATATTTATAAAAAAAACCATATCATGAACCAATAATTTGCAAGATGTTAATCTTATTAACAATCACTTTAATACTGCAGCAGGGATTAGCCAGGCCCCAGGTCAAGAAATTTTGGATTTCTATGGATTGAGTCGAATGCCAGATGTTTTGGATTTTTCATTTAAAGAAGTATCTGAATTTGAGGTATCTAAAATTATCGGTAGCATTGTATCCCGGAGTGTATGCTTTGATGGAATTAGTATTAAGATGCCCGTTTCTATTGCCATTCTTAACGCATATTTTTAATTTTTGTTTGACCAAAGGTGTTTTTCCTACAGCTTGGAAGGAAGCTCGTGTTACTCCGTTACCAAAAAAAGGCAAACCCACTGACTACAGTGACTTGCGACCTATTAGTATTCTGCCGGTCTTGTCCAAGGTTTTAAAAAAGATTATAAACAAACAACTCCAAGCCCACATATCACAATATAATATTCTGCCGGCTCTGAATCCTGATTGCATTTGAATCAGGATTCAGAGCCGACTTCAGCTGTACGACTGCCTTAGCGAAAATAACTAACGATATCATATGCGCAACCGATGATAACAAGTTGACTGTGCTTATTCTATTAGATTATTCAAAGGCTTTTGATATGTTAAATCATCAAATTCTGTTAAAAATATTACATTTCATCGGTCTCAATGAAACAGCAATAAATTTATTTTCACGTTATTTGTCAGGAAGAACTCAGAGGGTCGTGGTGAATGGCGAAGTTTCTGAAATGGCTCCTCTAAACTCTGGGGTTCCACAGGGATCCATCCATTGCTATATTACATTTACACTTCTCAGTTTTTTAAACTATTTCATTTAAGTTCCTCTTATCAATAGACACTTACTTCAAATTAATTTTGCTAAATCATGCTATATGTTATTTGGTAGAAGAGCGGACAGACTAATAGCAAGCTCTTTGATTCAGATTTCACTTGGTGGTGTCGACCTTGAGCTTAAAAACTGTGCTAAAAACTTAGGTTTACATATCGACAGTTTTCTGCGCTATACACCTCATATTAATTTCAACATCAGGAAAGCATATTATCCACATAGAAATATTTTAAATATAGAAACTAAGAAGATACTGTCAGACACCTTGGTTTTATCACATTTCAATTATTGTGATGCTGTATACGGACATTGTTTGAATAGTGCGGATGTTAGAAGGCTTCAGGTAGTGCAGAATTTTTGCATTCGATTCATTTTTGGGTTATCAAGAAGACATAGAATATCTCGGAGACTAGTTGCTTTGAATTGGCTCAATATGAGGGGTCGCAGACTCCTGCACTTTGCAACTTTTACTTTTAAAATAATCAAGACCCAAAAGCCGCCATATCTCTTACATTTAATTAGATTCAGAACGGATATTCATAATTTGAACATCCGTAGAAAAAACTTAATAAACACAATTCTGAATTTTTTAAAAGATCTTTCGCGTATAACGCCGCAATTTGTTTAAATAATGTTCAGTGGCTCAGAAATTGCTCGCTGAGTGTTTTTAAGGCTAACTTTAGGGAGGGTTTGTTGAATGAGCAATTGTCGGCGATTTGTTGATAAGTTTGTTTTTTTTTCTTATTACTTTTGTATTTTTGTTATATTTCCATATGCTAGATGATAATTTAAACTGTTAGGTAGTATTATTTGTTCCACTTTATTTTACTTAAGATAATATTAAGCGTTTACTTGTTTTTTTTCTCTTATATTGGGTCCTCAAAGAAGGGCAGGGCGCCGCTTGCGGTTTAACTGATGAGGATCCATTTGGTCAATGTTTAATCTACACTAACTTTGAATTTTTCCGCGTCTGTTTTTGATGCGCATTCTACGAAAACAACCCCATTCTTACCGCTTTTAATATTTTTAACCGCGATTTTTTTGCTAACTATGTTCACGCTCTCCTTGAGCTGTTTCTTAGTAACATCGCCAGTTTGTTTCGCAGCAGGTTCTACTCGAACCGTCACTGCATTTCTCTGTCTAACTTTATTTGTGCCTTTTAATTTGTCCGCATACGAAAATTGCGTATGCGGGTTCCCAACGACAATACTCTCACTATTGCCAATCGGGCCACTTAATTTTTTTAAGCAAACATGCTGCTTACCTTGTTGAGGGAGTTCTTTCAGCACTCCGTTCTGTTCCGCCAATAACCCGTACAATTCCGCAACTGCTTTTCCATTACACTTGTTAATAACTTAGCACCGTTTTTCAGCACTAACTCCTCGTAACTTAATTCTCTTGCAACAATTGGTTGCGACAAAACAACATTTGCTGCGATAACTGTTGGTGCGGCACGCTCGGTTGCCACACTAGCACTACGCTCCCTCCCCACTCTTACTCGTTTAGCGCTCTCCATTTCGCACGTCTGACCGCTACGGCTGCTCGATGCGAAGTCCGTAACTTAAGACACGCATATTTGCTTAGAAACTATAGACATTACAATAATATTTTACAATCACTGTCCTGTCTGTTCCCGGTGTTCCACTCAAAGGTACTGCGCCGGGTTCCCTAGCCATGCATTCACAATCTAACTGTTAGTAATTTTTAATCATGTATGAAAAGTTCCTGAAAAATCCTATCTAACTTAACTAACCTAGCTCTTGCCGAGTCCCCGCGATCGGCCCTCTGACGCCCGCGAGTGCTCAGGCGGATGGCGGGTACTCGGCAGTTGTTAATTAAACTAATTTTTGCGGCCACGACCGTGTTGTGCTCCGATTCCGCCCAGCATTTGCTCTACAGACCAGGGAAACGTGGAAAATCTGGCCCGAACGGGTTGTATAAATTGCCTAATTCTAACATGCATGAACCGAACTAACTGAGCATGCATGATTCCGCGTATAATCGTAACGTAACTCCGAGATGGTCTTGCCCCGTTCCGTTCCGTCCACCTCGGTCGGGATCGTTGCCGATCCCTTCTTTGCCGGACGGTTCCTTGCCGGTAAGATTTTCCTGAACCTGGTCGAGTGCCGTTCTGAAACAGAGCGACACCAGCAGTTTCCGTCTTATCTAACACTATGTTAGTAATAAAATTGTTAATTTCTGAAAAGGAAAACGCTGAAATTGGACATTACGACCGTATCCCGCCCCGGTGGGACCTCCCTTCCCTTGGTTGAGACCTACCTTCTCGACTCCGTCGATCACGGCGATTATTCCGCAGCATGATTCGACGTTTTAGGCTCTGGGGTCAGGGACATGGAAGGGCAGTGACAGGTTATCCGAAGGGCCCGTGCGGACCCCTCGTCACCGCTCCAGTTGGATTCTGATTCAGCCGGCCACCCCTCCTCATTTTACCGGGTGGTCCGGCAATCGGAACAGCCCAAGCACCTACTTCACCCTATTCGCACGTTATTGTCATTGTTTCTATACAATGTTTTGCGCAATCTAATTCACTTCACTTTACTTTATAACAGGCTAATCGTGTTTTAGCCTGTCCAATTCCCGCGCGGTTTTGTCGAAGAGTTTCCACCAGTCGGCGGTTTCTTCCTCCTCGATCTCCTGTTCGTTCCGGGGCCACTTGAGTCCCTTGATCGCGAACCTCGCGTCTGCCCTCCTCCATTCGGCCGTGTCCGGACAGCTGAATAGGACGTGATCTGCGGTGTCGTCCGCTCCGCATCTGCAACATGGCGCGTCTCTGCACCCGATTTTATGGAGATAAGCCCCAAAATTGCCGTGACCGGTAACTAATTGCGCCGCCTGATAACTAAGACTTAAGTCGAGCGTCCTTACGCTTGTTACGTTTTTAATAAACTTTCGGGTCCATCGACCAGTAGATGCTACGTTCCATCTCGTCTGCCAGTCTCTGATGGAGACCGTCGAGATTCCGTTCTATTACAAGAGAACAACTTCAAGAAATCCTAGGTAATGAAAATTTTATTTCTAAATTGGCCGATAAATTGCTATCGAAATTTGAATCGGTATTAAAAGAACAAACTAAATACTATGAAGAAAAGTTTGAAGTACTTAAAAACGAAAATATGCACCTAAAAACCGAAATTGATAACCTTGAACAGTACAGCCGCAGAAGTAACGTTCGTATTTTTGGCATCAAGGAAGTTAATAACGAAGATGTCGAAAAAGAGGTTATTAATATTTGTAAGAATAAACTAAATGTTGATTTGCGTCCTGAACAAATGGACCGGTGTCATAGAATTGGTAGACAATCGCCCGCAAGACCTCGTGCAATTATTGTAAAATTTCGTTGCTACAGTGACAGAAGATCGGTGTTTAACAAGAAAAAAAATTAAAGGGTACCGACATTAACATTTATGAAGACCTGACGAAACATCGGTATGATCTGTTAAATACGTGTCGAAAAAAAATTGGCAATTATAAAGTTTGGACTCTCGATGGTAACATTCATGCTATGTTTAATAATAAAAGAATTAGTATTCGTTCAATAGATGATTTAGCCAATATATAATATCATAGTGCACTATGTAAATATTATGTGTACGTATGTAAGTACTTGTATTTGTCGATAACGGCCAACGTTTGCGGAGTCGTCCATAATCGTATCGGAACTTAATACTGGAAAATACTTTACTATTAGGTTAATTAAACTAAGAAAACATTTTTTTAAATTGTCTTAATTTGATTTTTCCAATTATTTGCTGCTAAACATTTTTGTTCTCTCATATACATCGTCTTGTATCTGTTTTTTCTTCTATTGCTGATTTGTTGCAAATACAATTTTACATATTTCTTATATTTAATGTGTTATGTAATACGATAATTTTGCTTATTTAAATAATTAATGTCAGTTAACTCGCTCAAAGTTGCTCATTTAAACATTCGCTCACTGGTAAGTAAGTTCGGTCAATTTTATGAACTGATTTTAAGTTCAAATTATGATATTATGGGAATTTCTGAAACGTGGCTTAATGCAAATATAACGGATAGGGCACTGAACATTAACGGTTATAATCTTGTCGGAAATGATCGTGGTGGTCGAGGCGGTGGAGTCGCGTTATATGTACGGAATAGTATCTCGTTCAGAATTATCAAGATGGAATCACAAGAGTTTCTGGAACACCTTTGGATTAGTTTTAGTTTAAATTAAAAAAATATTGCAGTTGGTGTGTTCTACCGTCCGCCTAATACAGACGTGTCGTTATTTTTATCTCATTTTAACGATTTATTGGCAGAGCACAATGTCATCTTCGATGATTTATTTTGTCTAGGTGATGCTAATATTGACTTATTAAGTAACTCTTTTGCGTCGCGTAATCTGACTGCCACTATACAGTCCCTCAATTTGAATCAGTTGATCGAAAATCCTACGCGTATTACTCGAGACTCATCTACGTTACTTGATGTAATTATTGTGTCAGAGAGCCTGCATGTGATGGACTACGGTGTCTTAGACGTACATCAGTTGTCTGATCACTGTTTAGTTTTCTGCATCATTGATTGTAGGTGTAAAAAAACACTGCCAAGGGCACATACATTCCGAAATTTCCGTAATTTTGAATACGCAAGCTTCCTCTCAAGATGACAAATGATATTACATTTTTGATATGTTTGATATCAATGAAAAAGTAAATTTTTTAAATGATAATCTGAATATAATTTTTAATTTCCACGCTCCATGGAGGACATGTGTATTTAACAAGCGTTTACAACCATGGCTGACCGATAATATTAAATTAATGATGTCCTTGCGTGACAAAGCCTTAAATAAATTTAAGCGTACTCGTTTGCCTTCACATTGGGATTACTATAAATCACTTCGTAATTTTACTTCTCAAGCAGTAAAGTCCGAGAAAAGGTCTTATTTAAATTCAAACATTTTAATAAAAAAACACTATTTAAAGATTTAGAGGATTTAAATATTTATAAAAAAACCATATCATGAACCAATAATTTGCAAGATGTTAATCTTATTAACAATCACTTTAATACTGCAGCAGGGATTAGCCAGGCCCCAGGTCAAGAAATTTTGGATTTCTATGGATTGAGTCGAATGCCAGATGTTTTGGATTTTTCATTTAAAGAAGTATCTGAATTTGAGGTATCTAAAATTATCGGTAGCATTGTATCCCGGAGTGTATGCTTTGATGGAATTAGTATTAAGATGCCCGTTTCTATTGCCATTCTTAACGCATATTTTTAATTTTTGTTTGACCAAAGGTGTTTTTCCTACAGCTTGGAAGGAAGCTCGTGTTACTCCGTTACCAAAAAAAGGCAAACCCACTGACTACAGTGACTTGCGACCTATTAGTATTCTGCCGGTCTTGTCCAAGGTTTTAGAAAAGATTATAAACAAACAACTCCAAGCCCACATATCACAATATAATATTCTGCCGGCTCTGAATCCTGATTGCATTTGAATCAGGATTCAGAGCCGACTTCAGCTGTACGACTGCCTTAGCGAAAATAACTAACGATATCATATGCGCAACCGATGATAACAAGTTGACTGTGCTTATTCTATTAGATTATTCAAAGGCTTTTGATATGTTAAATCATCAAATTCTGTTAAAAATATTACATTTCATCGGTCTCAATGAAACAGCAATAAATTTATTTTCACGTTATTTGTCAGGAAGAACTCAGAGGGTCGTGGTGAATGGCGAAGTTTCTGAAATGGCTCCTCTAAACTCTGGGGTTCCACAGGGATCCATCCATTGCTATATTACATTTACACTTCTCAGTTTTTTAAACTATTTCATTTAAGTTCCTCTTATCAATAGACACTTACTTCAAATTAATTTTGCTAAATCATGCTATATGTTATTTGGTAGAAGAGCGGACAGACTAATAGCAAGCTCTTTGATTCAGATTTCACTTGGTGGTGTCGACCTTGAGCTTAAAAACTGTGCTAAAAACTTAGGTTTACATATCGACAGTTTTCTGCGCTATACACCTCATATTAATTTCAACATCAGGAAAGCATATTATCCACATAGAAATATTTTAAATATAGAAACTAAGAAGATACTGTCAGACACCTTGGTTTTATCACATTTCAATTATTGTGATGCTGTATACGGACATTGTTTGAATAGTGCGGATGTTAGAAGGCTTCAGGTAGTGCAGAATTTTTGCATTCGATTCATTTTTGGGTTATCAAGAAGACATAGAATATCTCGGAGACTAGTTGATTTGAATTGGCTCAATATGAGGGGTCGCAGACTCCTGCACTTTGCAACTTTTACTTTTAAAATAATCAAGACCCAAAAGCCGCCATATCTCTTACATTTAATTAGATTCAGAACGGATATTCATAATTTGAACATCCGTAGAAAAAACTTAATAAACACAATTCTGAATTTTTTAAAAGATCTTTCGCGTATAACGCCGCAATTTGTTTAAATAATGTTCAGTGGCTCAGAAATTGCTCGCTGAGTGTTTTTAAGGCTAACTTTAGGGAGGGTTTGTTGAATGAGCAATTGTCGGCGATTTGTTGATAAGTTTGTTTTTTTTTCTTATTACTTTTGTATTTTTGTTATATTTCCATATGCTAGATGATAATTTAAACTGTTAGGTAGTATTATTTGTTCCACTTTATTTTACTTAAGATAATATTAAGCGTTTACTTGTTTTTTTTTCTCTTATATTGGGTCCTCAAAGAAGGGCAGGGCGCCGCTTGCGGTTTAACTGATGAGGATCCATTTGGTCAATGTTTAATCTATTTTCTTTTTTTTTTCTTTTGTTCTGTCACGCATATGTTGACCAATAAATACATTATTATTATTATTATTATCTTTTTACCCACGATATCTACGCTTTCCTTGATTTGCTTTCTCGTTACTTCGCCAGTTTGTTTCGCAGCAGGTTTTACTCGAACCGTCACTGCATTTCCCTGTCTAACTTTGTTTGCGCCTTTTAATTTGTCCGCATACGAAAATTGCGTATGCGGTTTCCCAACGACAATACTCTCACTATTGCCAATCGGGCCACTTAAATTTTTTAAGCAAACATGCTGCTTACCTTGTTGACGGAGTTCTTTCAGCACTCCGTTCTGTTCCGCCAATAACCCGTACAATTCCGCTACTGCTTTGTGAACCTTCCTCCTGTCTTCCTCCTGTCTTCGACTTTCAGCGTCTCCGACCTCGGCGTCACGATTTCCATCACGCTTGTTAATAACTTAGCACCGTTTTTCAGCACTAACTCCTCGTAACTTAATTCACTACTTGCAACAATTGGTTGCGACAAAACAACATTAGCCGCGATAACTGTTGGTGCGGCGCGCTCGGTTGCCACACTAGCACTGCGCTCCTTCCCCACTCTTACACGTTTAGCGCTCTCCATTTCGCACGTATGACCGCTACGGCTGCTCGATGCGAAGTCCGTAACTTAAGACACGTATATTTCTTAGAAACTATAGACATTACAATAATATTTTACAATCACTGTCCTGTCTGTTCCCGGCGTTCCACTCAAAGGTACTGCGCCGGGTTCCCTATGCCATGCATTCACAATCTAACTGTTAGTAATTTTTAATCCTGTAAGAAAAGTTCCTGAAAAATCCTATCTCACTTAACTAACCTAGCTCTTGCCGAGTCCCCGCGATCGGCCCTCTGACGCACGCGAGTGCTCAGGCGGATGGCGGGTACTCGGCAGTTGTTAATAAAACTAATTTTTGCGGCCACGACCGTCTTGTGCTCCGATTCCGCCCAGCATTTGCTCTACAGGCCAGGGAAACGTGGAAAACCTGGCCCGAACGGGTTGTATAAGTTGCCTAATTCTAACATGCATGAACCGAACTAACTGAAGCATGCATGATTCCGCGTACAATCGGTAACTCCTTGATGGTCTTGCCCCGCTCCGTTCCGTCCACCTCGGTCGGGATCGTTGCCGATCCCTTCTTTGCCGGATGGTTCCTTGCCGGTAAGATTTTCCTGAACCTGGTCGAGTGCCGTTCTGAAAAAGAGCGACACCAGCAGTTTCCGTCTTATCTAACACTATGTTAGTAGTAAAATTGTTAATTTCTGATAAGGAAAACGCTGAGAATGGACATTTCGACCGTATCCCGCCCCGGTGGGACCTCCCTTCCCTTGGTCGAGACCTACCTTCTCGACCCGTCGATCACGGCGATTATTCCGCAGCATGATTCGACGTTTTAGGCCAGTACTAAGTTCGGCGGAAACGGACTCGCGCCCGAACGGGCACCGCCAGCTCGCTGAACGGCGTGGCTGAACCCGCCCGAACGCGTCCCGGACCCGCAAAACGTCGTTCTGGCCCTGGGTACTTCGTTGGTGCTTGGATCAGGCTCTGGGTCAGGGACATGGAAGGGCAGTGACAGGTTATCCGAAGGGCCCGTGCGGACCCCTCGTCACCGCTCCAGTTGGATTCTGATTCAGCCGGCCACCCCTCCTCATTTTACCGGGTGGTCCGGCAATCGGAACAGCCCAAGCACCTACTTCACCCTATTCGCACGTTATTGTCTTTGTTTCTATACAAGGTTTTGCGCAATCTAATTCACTTCACTTTACTTTATAACAGGCTAATCGTGTTTTAGCCTGTCCAATTCCCGCGCGTTCGCCGATATTCTATCGTACGCAACCGCCAGGTCTACGTCCGTCGAAGCATCCTTTGCCAATTCGTCGGCTCTTTCATTTCCCAGCGTGCCCACGTGGGCTCTGGTCTATCGGAGCGATATATTTCTTTCGTTTATTACGTCACACGTTTCCCTAAGCAAGTCCGTAGGTTTTCTCATATTTTTTAATGCCTGTAAAGCAGACAAGCTATCCGAAAAGATTGTGGCGCGGTCCACGCTCATTTCTCTAACGAATTTCGCGGCTTCGTTAATCGCGAGTAATTCGGCCTGATAATTATCGCATCTTTTCCCTAATTTATATTTACGGCTGTGAATTTCGTCCGTACCGGCGTAGACGACGAAAGCCGCACCGGTTCCGTTAATCGATTTTGACCCGTCGGTGTAAATTCGCAAGCCCTCCTCGTTGCCCTGCAAATCGTCGTTTGCGTAAACGACCGATTCCCTTTCTGCGGGGTGAACGTCTGAGTGGAAGGGCGCTACGCCCTCCATCTCATCAGCGTCGGCGTCTATTCCCGTAGCCCCTAAAAAGTCTTGCCCTCCCAGGTTAAGTATTTCTCGACGCCTACTTAATTCGCGCAAGCGTAAGTCCGCCGGCAGCAGCCCCGAAGGGACCGCCGCCGCTTCGCCGGACGTCGTAGCATACGTTCTCGCGGCCCTAACTGCCGATAATCTTTGTACGCCTATTAATTTTCTCTTTTCCCTGACTCTACACGCACCTGCCCATATCGGTGCCGCGTAAAGCATGCACGGTTCGATGGCTCCCCTGTATATTGTTCCCGCCGCTTTACCGCTCAATCCCCAAGTTAATTTTGCCGCCGCGCCTATCTTGTTTGTTATTTCCCTCGCTTTCCCTGTCGCGTAATCGACGTGCGCTTTGAAATTTAGCCTATCATCTAAAATTACGCTTAGGTACTTCACCTCTGACGAGCAGTGGATGAAAGTATCTCCCATTTTAAAAGCGGGCTTTTCTTTTTTAACTTTTTTCGGCCACCCCAATCGCGAATATTCGCGAGCGCTTCGTTTGCCCGTGATTTTAACGTTTTGTACTGACCCGCCCTCAGTAACAGAGTCGTGTCGTCCGCGAAAGCTATTATTTGGGATCCGTCCGGCAAAGGCACGTCGAATATGTCGTCGAACGCTATATTCCAATATCCCGGGCCGGATCTGGATCCCTGTGGACATCCACGTTCCACGTTCCTAACTATTCTGGTGCCCGGTTTTTCTATGATCGCTAACCTATTCGAGAAGTATGACTCTGTTATTTTTACTAAATTGCGCGGGCAATTTTTTCGTTTTAATTGGCCGATTATTTGCGGCCACCACGCGTGGTCGAACGCTCCTTTAATATCTAACATGATTACCGCGCAGTAATCACGCGCTTGCTTCGCGCTTTTAATGTAACCTACAACCGCTTCGATCGCGTCTATTGTGGATTTACCCTTTCTAAACCCGAACTGTTCGTCGTGCAACAGTGTATTGGAGTACATATGGTACTCTATAATGTTTATTACCAGGCTATCTAGTGCTTTTCCTACGACGGAAAGCAAACTAATTGGCCTGTAACTTTTTACATCTGCCATGTCTGTTTTGCCCGCTTTGGGGATGATCTTAACAGATTGCTGTTTGCAACAGGCCGGAAAAGTCCCTAACTGAAGGCATTTGTTAAATAACCTATTGAATGTTCCCGGTGACGCATCGTACGCGCGGATCGAGATATCCGCTGTGATTCCGTCATTGCCAGGTGCCTTGCGCGGGTTCATGGAAGCGAAGGCCGATCGGATTTCGCGTTCTCCGAAATCGCGATCGTCCTCCGCGTCCGTTTCTACCCTCGCCGTTATCCTGGCGTTCGCGTGCGCATCGTCGTCATCCCTATCATCGTCGCCCGGAAAAAACGTTTCTAAAAATAATTCGGCGGTTTCCGTGGCGTTCCGCGTATAAGAACCGTCCGCGCGCTTTATCGTTATTTCCCCGCCCGCGTTTGCGCCTAATTACGCGGTACGCTAAACCCCACGGATCTTTCCCTCCAGATCTCGTGCAGAATTCTTTCCACTTTTTTTGCCTTGTGTCCTGAGTGGCGGTTTTATACTCGTTGAATTTTCCGCGGTATTCGCGTTGTAGCGCCTCTCTTTCAGCGTCTACTCTTTTCGTTCGGGCGTCCACCAAGGTACAGCGTTTTTAAATATTTTCCTACGTGGCACTGATCCGTCGCATGCGTCGATTATAGCCGCGTTTACTTCGGCTGCTAAATTTTCTACTTCCCCCCGTCTGCGATAGATTGAATTCGAGGATCTATCGTTACTAATCTATTCCTAAATATATCGTCGAATTTGCCCCAGTTTGCTCTGGTTGCGCAATATCCGCGAAATTCGTCTATCGGATCGTCCCTAACCTCGCGATTTATATTAAAACAAATGAATTTATGATCCGATAGCGACTCGTCGTCGGCCAGCCGCCAATCACTAACATAAGGGTACATTCCGCCGTTTGCTAACGTAAAATCTATAAAACTGTTTCCCCGATGCCCTACAAATGTCGGTTCTGTGTTATTATTTAAAACGATAAGTTCTTTATCGCTAATAAAATTTTCGTACTCGCGACCGCGCCTGTCCTCTACGGGGCTGCCCCACAGCGGGCTTTTGGAATTGCCGTCGGAGCCCATAATTATTTTAACGTTCGTGTCTCGGATTAAGTCCGAAACAACTTCGCTAATTCTATTTACCTATTTAACTATTTTTTCCACTAAATTTAATGTCGCTTTCCTGCCTCTGCCTAAATTAATTTGCGCGCATTTAATCGTATTCGTCGCTGGTAAATCTACTTGATTATTAAGCATTGTAGTTTACGCGTTTTCCCTCGGAATTTTGAATTCTTTTTAGCGACATGCAACTTTTTGAGTAAACTTCGTGTTTTATACTGGCACCCGGTACCTTTCTACGTTCGCAAATAACGCACTTAGTTTCGCGCGATTTGCACTCTTTTTTATCGTGAGCGCCTCAATATTTACCGCAGATCTGCTCTTTTTTGCAGTCTTTTGCCTTGTGACCTACCCCTAAACACTTGAAGCAATATAATATGGAATTGTAGTCATCCACGTTACAATGGCTCCACATTAAATTAATTGACCTGCCTACTATTAAATTTCTTAATTTGGCGCTAATCGCCGCTACAGCATGTTTGCTATTCTGGATATTTTTACCCGAAAAATACGTAAATATATTTATGTCTTTTGACAATTCCTCCGCGCTAACATAATTTTTTTCGATATGCTTGTTCTGCCTATATAGACATTCTACAATTGTTTCTTTCTCGAGCTCCTTATCTATGCCGTATATTACCACGGTCGGGTTCACTTTTTTAATTTCTGTGGCCTTTGCCTTTTCCTGCATTTTTTCGGCTACCGTAACTTTGAATTTTTCCGCGTCTAATTTCGATAAGCATTCTACAAAAACTACCCCATTTTTGCCGCTCTTTATATTTTTAACCGCGATTTTTTTTACCCAAAATATCTACGCTTTCCTTGATTTGCTTTCTAGTTACTTCGCCAGTTTGTTTCGCAGCAGGTTCTACTCGAACCGTCACTGCATTTCCCTGTCTAACTTTGTTTGCGCCTTTTAATTTGTCCGCATACGAAAATTGCGTATGCGGTTTCCCAACGACAATACTACTATTACTATTGCCAATCGGGCCACTTAATTTTTTTAAGCAAACATGCTGCTTACCTTGATTATTGAGTTCCTTAAGTACTCCGTTCTGTTCCGCCAACAATCCGTACAGCTCCGCCACTGCTTCCAAAACCCGCTTCCTGTCCTCGACTATCAGCGTCTCCGATTTCGGTGTCACGATTTCCATCACCATTGTTAGTAGTTTGGATCCGCTTTTAATCACTGACTCCTCGTAACTTTGCTCGCAATTAACCACAACACTTGGTTGCGACAACGCCACGTTAGCCGCGGTAAATTTGTTTTATCGGAAGGTAACAAGGTCTCAAAGGCGGCGTCTGAATTTATATTAGCGAGGATGCATGAGTGTGAGGAAGTAATGTTAAACGTGTTATTGAAATCGGAAAGAATGGCGGGTAGGATCGAGGAGATGGAGAAACGAGCGGCACTGGGAACCGGCATGGGTGGGAGAACGTATGGTGAGGTGGTTAAAGCGGGGGAAAGACGGATGCAAGCGGATATGAATGTGGCACGGAGTGATACGGGTGTAAGCGAGAGCGCTGAAACTAAGAGTGTTAGGACGTTTGCGTTGGTGGTAAAAGCTAATGATGAAGGTGTGACGAATGACGAAATAAAGAAAAAAGTTCTGAGTGAAATAGGCCCGAGTGTGGATGTGCGGGTGAAAGGAATTAGACGGATTAAAAGTGGGGGATTATCTATCGAGACGGTCAGCGAGGCGGAACTTCAGAAACTTCGGGAATGCAAGAAGTTTGAGTCGATAGGCATGCGCATCGAAGACCCGAAGAAGGTGGGGGCCAAGCTAGTCATGTTCGATGTCCTGAGCGACCTCAGCGACAACGAGTTGATGGGGGAATTGTATGCAAGGAATTTGAAAGGTATGATGACTGCAGAAGAGTTTAGAACGCGAATGAAAGTTGTGAGTAGGAGTGGGAGAATAAATAAGTCTGGTAACGTTGTTTTGGAAATGCCGAAAAGAGTGAGGGAATACTTGATGATGGAAGGTAGGGTGTATATGAACTGGTTGTCTTTCAGAGTGAAAGAACTTGACATGGTAAGTAGGTGTTTCAAATGTTTTGCGTTTGGGCACATCGCAAGGGAGTGCCGGGTGAAATAGGTCGTATGTTCAAAGTGTGGAATGGAAGGACACCGCATGAAAGAATGCAAGGGTGAGGAAGGATGTAGAAACTGCAGACTACTTAAGAATGAGTCTTCGCACGGTATGCTCGATGGGAGGTGTCCTGAGTACCTCCGAGCGGTAAAGCGAACGAGGATGCGCATCAGCAATGATTGAATGGTGTGTGATTCAGCAGAATTGTCAGAGGTCGAAAGGTGTTATGCTTGAGTTAGGGAACGTGATGATTGAGAAAAGAGTGAATGTAGCTCTGCTGCAGGAACCGTATGTGGTGGATGGAAGGATAGTTGGTTTACCAAATCGTATGAGAGTGTTAATGGCTGAGGGGGAGTGCAAGGCTGCAGTAGTTGTAAATGATGAGAGTATGGAAGTGTTGCTAGTCACAAGTTTGGCGACGCAACACGGCGTATGTGTTTATATAAAAGGGAGTATGGGTGAAATGTATCTAGTCTCGCTGTATTGCCAGTATGGAAGTAGCATGGAACCGTTTCTTTTATACCTGGAGCGGGTTTTGGACGTAGTGCGAGGGAAACCGTTGATTGTGGGCATGGATGCGAACGCTGTGTCAAACATGTGGCACAGCAAGGGTGAAAGAAGAGGGGTGAACTGTTAGAAGGTTTCGTAATTGAAAAGGGATTGACTGTGTTGAATGATCCGAGTGAAAGTTATACGTTCTGTGGTGCCATGGGACATAGTGACATAGATGTGACCGTAGTGAATCAGCCGTGGGATCGGTATGTATCGAGCTGGGAGGTAAAGGATGACTGGAGTGTAAGTGACCACAACACAATTGTGGTGCGAGTGCGTGGGGATCCAGAAGTAAACGGAGGAGAGAATGACAACACCAGGTGGTCACTGAAAGGGGTTGCGTGGGCTGACTACGCCGAAGACCTCAGAGCGAAGGCCTTAAGCCTGGACTTTGGGGCATATGAATGCATGAGTGCCAATGAGAAAGTGGGGATCTTGAATAAGTGGATAGAAGAGGTAAATAATGATAATTTGAGGAGAGTGAGAGTTAAGTGTAAAAGGAGAGTGAACTGGTGGACAACTGAACTGTTTGAAATTCGAAAGGATGTGAGAGTCAAAAGGAAATTTTTTCAGAGAGAGAGATGACGAGTGATGGAAATGTAATGGGGAGTAGAGCCAGTTATATGGAGAGACTGCGGGTGTATAAGAAGTGTATGAAAAGAGCGAAAGAAGATGACTGGAGAGACTTCGTCAAGATTGGCGTTACCAACCCGTGGGGCGAGGTCTATAAAATCTGTCGTGGAAGGAAGAGGGAAAGGGGTGTGATACACCAGATGAAAGTTGGAGAGAGTCTTACGACCACCTGGAAGGAAAGTGTTGAGGCACTTCTGAATGAATTCTTCGGTAAATCTAGTGAGGGTGTGCGAGAAAAAGTTGTGTATGACGTTGGAGGAGTGAACGACTTCGAATGGGAGGAGGTGGAAGTAGCGGTGAATGCAATGAGGAATGCCAAGGCACCAGGATTGGATGGAGTATATCCTGAGATGTGGAAGAGAGTATGGGAGGCCGTTCCAGGTCACGTAAAGAGTATGTACGATGCATGTTTGAAGGAAGGTGAATTTCCGAGTGAATGGAAGCGTGCAAGGGTGGTGATTTTATTAAAATCACCAGAGAAAATCAGGAGCGATCCTCGATCATATCGCCCGATAAGTCTGCTGTCTGTGTTGGGTAAATGTTTAGAGCGACTGATGGTGAATAGGTTGAACGAGTGTGTAGCTAGGTATGAGTCGGGCAGGCAGTAGTATGGTTTCAAAAAGGGTAGATCGACAGAAGACGCTTGGAATGAACTAAGAGTGATAGTTGGCAATACAACGAAGAAGTATGTGTTGGGGGTATTTGTTGATTTTAAAGGAGCATTTGACAATATAGAATGGAGATGTGTTATGGAGAAACTGATAGCTTTAGGATGCAAGGAGGTGAATCTGTGGAGTGCATATTTTTGCTGGAGGTGCGTGTGCGTGGTAGGTGAAACTGAGAGTGTATGGGCTAATGTGGAGAAGGGATGCCCGCAGGGATCTATCTGCGGGCCAGAAGTGTGGAACCTGATGATGGAAGATTTACTGAATTAATTGACTGAGGATGGATGTAAGGTGGTTGCGTATACGGATGATTTAGGTTTGGTAGTGGATGGTAACAGTAGGAGTGAATTAGAGGAAAAGGCAACCAGATGGATGAGTCGAGTGGAAAATTGGGGAGAGGCTGTGGGAGTGAAAGTGTCCGAGGATAAAACTATATGCATGTTGTTGAAAGGATTTTTGTCAATTGCGAGAGTGCCAAATGTACGAATGAGAGGACGGGCTGTAAAATATGTGAAGGAAGTGCGGTATTTGGGGATATGGATGAGTGAGCGAATGAATTTTAAAGTGCACGTGAAACGACTGAAAGCGAAAATAGTAAATGTGGTTGGGTGTTTGAGGAGAATCTTGAGGAAAGAATGGGGACTAGGGCGAAAGGCGATGCGGGTGATCTATAAGGGCCTATTTCTTGCGAGTGTGAGTTACGGAGCGAGTGTGTGGTATGAAGTAATGAAATATGGGTATGGAAGAACATTAATGAATAGATGTGAGAGAGTGTGTCTGAGCGCGTGCCTGAGTGTGTGCCGGACGGTCTCCACGGAAGCCATGCAGGTATTGCTGGGGGAACTTCCGTGGGACCTAGAGATAGTGAGAAGGGGGGTTCGGCACAGACTGCGAAAGGGGATAGCGATGAATGTAGGGGACCCAGTGTCGAACGACGAAGTTATGTGTGAGGGTAAGCAAGCGTGTATGGTTAAACTAGATGAAAGGTTGTATGATTCTTGGCAAGAGCAGTGGAATGAGTGTGAAAATGGTAGGGTGACGTTCAGGTTCCTAAAGGACGTCACATTTGCAAGGGATAATGAATGGTTCGAACCTGGGCTGTGTCTTGGTTACCTGTTAACGGGACACGGCAGTATGAATGCGTTTTTGTACAACAGAGGACTGTCTGGGTCGAGCGAATGTTTGTGTGGAGGGGGTATGAATGAGACTTGGGAGCATGTGTTAGTTGAATGTCAGCTGTACGAAGACCTCAGAATGTTGGATGAGTGGGGTGTGTTTCTGAGGGAGGATGGAACGGTGTGTGTGGATCGTGCTGTCACGACTCAGGGGGCGTACGATGGTCTCCGGCGGTTTGCGGACGTGGCGTTTGCCAGAAGACGGGAGATGTTGGGGAGGACGTGAGTGGGGTCTTTGTCAGGGGATGATTGGGAACTGTGGGAGTTTGTGAGCTCGGGGTCAAAGCAGGGGGGGGTCACCGCTGGGGAAAAGGTCGGATCGTTCGGTCGGCCTACGCTGTTAGAGTCATTCTGTTAACGTGACCGGCCCGGAACCCAGTAGGAACCCTTGGGCTTAGCGAACCCACGAACCCTGAGCTTGGTCTATCGGGTGCCGTGGCTTACAAGGGCCACTACCCGAGATGACGCTTCGGCGTCGAAGTCCGACCGGTGGCTGTGACTGGTACTACGGGGGTCGGGGGCCCACGGACTTCGGTCCGTCCCGACCGTGGTGAGGAGTAACGTAGTGGCAGTGGTTTAAACCCCGCATGCTGGGGGAGAGGGTCGATACGTCGACCCTCGACGGGTGAGCTGCGGTAACAGCTCGCGTGCTAATCAAGCGGAATTAGTAGAGAGTGGATAGTCTCTTGCCTATACCAGAAGGGACACCGGGCTTGTAATTGGTGTCATCCGGTAGGGGGTGCCCTTGCACTTCGGTGGTTTTGGCATCCCCGCGCCGATAGGGCGTATCTCTATCACCCGCCAATGGTGGCCGTGTCAATGAGCCCTCTGGGCAGGAGTGGCACGTTAAATCAATCACGACTATATGTCTAATTAAAACAAAGTGTTGACGCAATGTGATTTCTGCCCAGTGCTCTGAATGTCAACGTGAAGAAATTCAAGCAACGGCGGGAGTAACTACGACTATGGTCTACGAGTAAATCTTTCGCCTTCAAGACTGGCAGCGGGATTGATTGGAATTCGTTCTATTTTGTCTCGTTATGAGCCGCTATTCCACGAAAGTCTGGGTGACCCGCCTCCGCGAGGCAAAAGGCGGGCAACGAAGCCAGGCAATTAATTGTCGGAGTGACATTGTCGCACTGTTTCCCTCCTACTTACCTCTTCCTACTTCATCTTCATACCCACCTAGTCCATCCAGACCGATCGCATAAGACCTGGTACGGCCAAGGGTCTTTTAACATCTTGGGACCACCCCAACTTTTAAGGAAGCTATAGAGAAATCAGAGTCAACTAATTTTAGGGTATTTTAAGTCTATGTTAGTTTTATTACGTAAGTACGAGTGCGACGTACTTCGCAGTGATCGTGTGTGATTGAGCTCACAACAAGAATTTTACCAAATAACGTCTATTATTATTTTAAAAATTATCGACGCGATGTTGCTGTGTACTACACTATAATTACATTGCTGTTTTTATCTAAAATTTTCAAATACGCCAGCACGAAACGAGTTTGTTTTGTATTCTTGTCCCATATACACAGATTTTAATTTGGTGTGTTCCGTGCTGGCAAGACGCACTATCGAATATTTGTTTGGGTGTAGCGGATGAAGCTGAGGAGGAGCTAGAGGTGGAAATGGCTAGTTATAATAGCAATGATGAGGGGAACAACTTACCTGATCCTAAGGTTGCTGCTATTCCTTTGGAAGCGGAGACGGTTGCCATGTCAGAAACTCTGACTAGTCCGGTGACGAGAGAACCGTTGCCATCCACCTCGAGGGCTTCCACTTCCTGGCAATCGCCGCGTGCGTCTGTCTCGCGGGAATGGATGATTGAATCCATTAGAACGTTCTTGGAACACCTAAAACAAGACAAAAGATTAACGGTGGAAGATGTCAGTATTATTGAGATAGCGTCAGGAGAGCAGTCGGATGAAGGAGTTAGGAATGCTCTGGAGGAATATGTTAAAATCGGAGGTGTGAGCTCGGGTGAAAGAGGGAAGCGACAGGAGAATCGGAGAAAGAGAAAGGATGGGGCTAGGAGAAGGAGAGGTCAAGCAGCCGATAGAGCGTACCTGTATAAAATCACACAGGAAAGGTGGCACGGTGTGCCAATGCAGCTCAACTTGCCTCCGATGTAATTGCGGGGAGACTGGGGGCCAATGATGAGGATAGACTGTTCCCATCTAAATGGGACATGGACATGGAGCAGCATATTACCAGAATGTGTTTGCACCTGCAGTAGTGCAGGACCGGGAGCCGGTGACCGATACGTTAACGGAACCGAGAGGAAATTTTGGGCACATTACTGAGGAAGAAGTGGTGGCAAACCTCGCGAGGCGAGGTCCTCTGCGGCCGGACCCGATGGAGTTCGGATATCAGATTTACGCAGACTCCCAACTCTCAAGGTTGCAATTGCGTTTAATATAATGGTTCTCAGGACGGTGGTGCCGCATTCTCTGAAGGAATGCCGTTCGACTCTCATCCCAAAAGATGGGAGTCGAACGGCAGATCTCGATGGGTGGAGAGTTATTACGATAACATCAATCTGGCTGAGGGTCCTACATAAGTTGCTAGGAGGTCGCTTTAATGGGCTGGAAATTAATGCTCAGCAAAGGGGATTCAGGAGGACAGACAGTTGTTTGATAAATAATATGAGTCTCGAACATATTATCAAAACCTCTCGGAAAAACTTGAGAGCATCACATCGTCACCCTGGATCTCCAGAAGGCCTTTGACACGGCAGGCCATGCGACTGTTGAACGGGCACTGAAAAGAGCAAAAGTTGATCAAGGACTTATAGGATTCATCAAGGAATCATATCGAGGATCAGGGACTAGGATTACATGTGGGCCAGCCACCACTAGGAGAATACCGTTTCTGAGAGGGGTCAGACCCTCTGTCGCCATTTCTATTCAACCTGGTCATGGACGAGCTCATTGAGAAACTTCTGGTAAGGGATTGGTGGTGGACGGAGAGCAGGTTGCATGTCTTGGGTATGCGGATGACCTGCTGCTGGCCGCTGGCTCGGTGAAGGACATGAGGGACTTACTTGGAATTGTCGAGAGATTTTTGGAACCGCGCTGCATGAGGCTGAACATTGCCAAGTGCACGGCACTGGCTGCCAAAAAATGGGGCGATAGGAAAAAACTATATATCGTCACAACTCCGTTGTTCTTTATAGGGGCAAACAGAATTCCGCAAATAGGCCCTGCGGATTCGTTCAAGTACTTAGGTTTCCGTTACGCCATGCTCGGGTGCGAGCATAAGTTATCGAGGAGGGACCTGGTGGCTGAACTTCGGAACGTGGAAAGGGCTCCATTGAAGCCGTTCCAGAAGCTTCAGCTTCTGAAGACTTACCTGATTCCCCGATACTTATACTGTCTACAAAACCCGAAGATTAACCTGAAAGTGTTTGACAACGCAGACCGGAACATAAGGATGTTCGTTAGGAAGGTTTTACACCTACCAAGGACTTCCGCAGATGCTTTTATCTATGCATCTCCAAGAAGCGGAGGTTTGGGCGTGATGTGCCTGCGGGCGACAATTCCACGGGTGTTATACATGAGACTCACGAGAATGGCCGAAGGGAGAGACACAGTGGAGGAATTGGTGAAGGGGGAAATGTACACCAAGCTAGTAGCGAAACTGTTGCGATGGGCCTCAATGTATGGCTTCAGTGGACGGGCCAATGGACGGCATTTTAAGCAGCGCCTGCATGAATCATATGCAGGGAACGGCCTGAGACAGGGTAGTCATTCGGCGCACAGCTCCTCCTGGGTTAATCGGCCACCGCAATACTGGTCGGGGAAAGTCTTCGTCAAGGCAGTGCAGCTTAGATCAAATGCACTGCCAACGGTAGGGATACCGTCAAACCCGCGGGAGGAGAGGTTGTGTCGGGCAGGATGTAGAAATGTAGAATCATTATGCCATGTACTCCAGCGTTGTCCTTTAACACATCGCAAAAGGATTTACAGGCACAACCGCGTGTGTAACACGCTCAGGGACGCTGCGTCGAAAAAAGGATGGACGGTTCATCACGAGCGTAACATTAGGGAGGCACAGGGACGAGGTGGATTGAAAAAGCCCGATCTTGTCTTAATCAAAGACGACAGGATCGTAATAGCAGACGTGGGTGTGCACTGGGACCCAGATCACTGCAAGTTGCATACTACTACGAAAAGATTGGCCATTACAGTACGGTGTCCTTCCTAGAGGGAGGAAGTACGGCGCCAATAAAGAAATCTCTATACAGCCATTCATTATTGGAGCAAGAGGCGTTCTGTACAATCTGAACAGATCATTGGTGGCCACGATTTCGTTACCGGCTATACAATTACAATTATATTATATATACAATTTATATGATTATAAATTTTTAAATATTGCTAATAGCCAAATGCCTCGTCATCTAATTAGCATGAATGGATTAACGAGATTCCCGCTGTCCCTACCCACTATCTAGCGAAACCACTGCCAAGGGAACGGGCTTGGAAAAATTAGCGGGGAAAGAAGACCCTGTTGAGCTTGACTCTAGTCTGGCAATGTAAGGAGACATGAGAGGTGTAGCATGTTTGAACTTATCCATAAACGTAATACATCTTTATTAATAAAAAAATTATCGTAAATAAGACGTTTCGCATTCATATTATATTAATATTAATTTGATTTTTGATCTCACTGTACAGAAATTATAATCCATGGTAATACTTCATTGTGGTCCGTTAACAAAACTGCCAAAATTGCAAAAATAAAAAAAACGTAAAAATGCAAAAGGAATTAATAAAATATGCGACATATCAAATTAAAAAATACTTAAAAACATCAAAATCCATAAAATTATTAAATAAATCAACAAATTCTAATAATAAAATATTAAATAATTGAAAAAAGTGTTGTAAAATAGTATATTAAAAAACAAGTTACAGAAGGCACAGGCATGAGTCCGAAATCCATTTTTTCTACTTTGCGCCCTTTTTCACGTGAACTTTGTTAAGTATTTCAACATTTAGGGATGTAATGCACTCCACCCGAAATACGGGAAATTGCACAAATTACTATTGGGAATTTACTTCCGAATAAGTCGCGTTCTCAATACGAACAAAAATATAAAAAAATCGAAGAATGGTGCAACGAAAATAATGCAAGAATTATTAGTTACAACTGACATTTCGTTGTACCATATACCAGACTCATTTTAACACTCGAATTTTCATTTTAACACTGTTTTGGGTGCTAAAATGAAGTTATTACAAATACAAAGTAAAAAAAAAAAAACAAAAAGTAAAAGAATATATAACGATAAGTATAAAAAACTGTCAAAAGTAAAAAATGTAAAATTTGGGAAACGTAAAATATTATAAACGCACAAGCCAAAAGTTGTAAATATATCTATGTTTTTAATACATATGGACAAATCCAAAAATGAAAATATATGTAGAACTAATTTATAACAAAGCGCCAAATTTTTCACGTCTTTAATTGGAAGACGCACTTAAAAAATTCAAATGTCAAAATGCAATTCAATAAACTGTAACAGTGAAAGATTAATATTTCAACCGCCGGTGATTGATTACTCGGCAGGGTACGGTACAGTACGAGTACGGAAAATTTCTCTTGTAGATAAAGATATTGAAATTCTAAACAAATTTTGTTTGAAAAGTGGTTTTCAAGTAATGGTGTATAAGTACATATAAGATACTTCAAGTGCTGATTACTGCAGCTTTTTTTACTATTACTTCTGCCAACATTGCGACCAATCCCTTTCCTTTACACTTCGTCATTTTTGAAATAGTTGGTCTTACGTTACGATATTTAATTATTATATCATTATCATTAGCAGTTAGCAATATTGTAATGGTATTGTGTGCGAAAGTGCAAAAGTCACCAGCATTTCAATTTTTATTGTGGTTAATATATTTAAAGACCATAGTTACGTGCAATGTGCCCCTATCAATAACATTGAAGAAATACCTAGAGTCTCAACAATGGAACATGTGGATGAAAGCATAAAGCAATTGAGCGATAATACAGGACATTTTAGGTATTACTATTGCACTTTAGTGCAACTTAAAAGAGCTTAATTTTCAATATTTAGTGATGAAACTGCTCTTTTGTTGTCGACGACAGTGCGAAATAATGTGGTATTGCAAAGTGATGACGAATGCGATTCCACTGCAATAGTAACACCAACTACATCGATTACAGGGAGACGAATTGTAGATATTAAATTTTCAAGGAATTTTGAGTATTTGCGTGCATGAACCATTTTCATGTAATGTTTCGGACATGGACATCATTTCTGAAAAGAAGATTGGTTTATACAGTGTGTTTACATTCAAATGCAGAATGTGTAATACAACCTCTAATATTGGAACAGAAGATGTCTTAAATTCTGATATTTTAAATGTGATCGATGCAAGTGTATTATGTTGCATATCAACTGGTATATGGCACTCACAGCTTGTCGAACAACAATTTACAAAGTCTGACATTTTTAAATACGCTCAAAGTCACAGAAATATATCTGAAATTATAAGGAAAGCTGTGTGGAAAAGTATGAAAGAGGCAGGAAGAGGAAAAACATTGTGCAATGGTAGAAGGAAGAGTTAATAAAAATGGCATTCCAATTATAGATGTTATTGTTGATGGTGCTTGGTGCAAGCGGTCGTATAAAGAAAATTATAATGCGCTCTCCGGAGTAAGTATATATATATAATTATATTTTATCTATAAAAGTAAATTGGTCTTATTTCATGCATGTATAATTGGGCAACGCACAGGAAAGCTCATATATTTAGGAATTAAAAACAAATATTGCACCACTTGCGCACGTACTGAAGCACAAGCTGTGACTGTTACCTCTCATCTCTGCTCCAGAAACTGGTATGGAACGTCCACTTCTATGGAATATGAAATTATTTGTGAAGGTTTTAACAATTCCTTACAATTACATGGCGTAATTTATGAAAGGTTAATAGGAGATAGTGACAGCAGCGCGATGAAGAAATTAATAGAAATAAAGCCCTATGGCAATGAAAGAGTTGAAAAAATGAGTGCTCAAATCACATGATTCGAAATTTTATCAAGAAACTTAAAGAACTGAGCGCCAAACGAATTAGTAGCATAAATAAAAATGTGTCGCCTGCATTGAGACATTGTTTACGACAAAACATTAAACGGTTCAGAACAGCTATCACAAAATCAATTCAAAAAAGGAAAAATGAAGAACATCGTATGGAACAGTGTGCAGAAAATTTAAAACATGATTTGCTCAATGCCACAAGCTATATATTCGAAAAATACACGAAAAATGTGCTGAAATATGCTACTTCTGTCAAAAAACAATCTGATCCCGATAATAAAATTCCAAAATTGCGGTTGTGTGGTTTATACAACGACATTATGTTTTGTATCTATCGCCTAGTGAATAATGTATTCAGCCTCATCCTGGATATGGACAACAATACGGCAGAGTTATATAACGCTATAGTCTGTAAATATGTAGGGGTAAAAGAGTTTGCCTTAAGAGGACGTTATCAAACAAGATGCGAAGCTGCTGCCGTATCATATAATTCGAAAGGGGGATACTACAATACCATTTAAGAAACAGCTACACCATGCAGTTCTGGACAACACACTAGAAAATATGTAAACGTACAAATAGCGATGCGGAAACGGTATTGTAAGTTTTATTAAGTCCACGTGACAAACTTTCCTAAACGTTTTCGCCAACGACAGAGGCCGGTCAAGATTTAAATGAATATGAATATCAGGTTAAAGAGAAAATATTCCTAGAATCAATTAACAAAAGTGTCGATGAAAGAAGTTATTTAGAAATAGCAACTCGCGGTCAACATTCAAATCCTGTTTGGAAGCAAGAACGTTCAATTCGTTTGACTTCTTCTATGTTTGGTAAGATTTATAAACTACGACCTCAAACCGCAAGTGCAAACACGGTAAAGCAACTGTTATATTCCGAGTTTTCTGTGAACCGAGCTACTCAATATGGACAAACTCATGAGAAGATGGCTGTAAAACAGTTTGAAGAAGTTACAGGAAATAATGTGCATGAATGTGGTTTATTTCTTCATCCACAATTCCACTATTTGGGTGCCAGCCCAGATGGACTTATCGGCGATGCTGCATTGTAGAAATTAAATGTCCCCTGTCATGTGAAAAAATTAGTATTACTGAAGCTATTAATAATAATAACATTAAGTACGCTAAGATTGTGAGTGGAGAATTGATATTAAATGAAAATGACAGTTACATGTACCATGTACAAGGACAACTAGAAATAACACAACGAAAATATTGTTATTTTATAGTTTGGTCACATCTGGAAATGAAATTTCAAAAGGTATGTAAATAAATTAAATGTTCAAGGCGTATATGTCCACCATATTTTTTAGATTGAACGAAATGATGACTTCTGGTATCGGTGTATGAAGAAACAGCTGGTGAATTTCTATACTAAATGTATCTTGCCTGAACTCGTAGTGAACTCACTCATACATACATCTTTCCTATCCTCTTCTGTTCATCAGCTGTTATTTAAAATGGCCTACAACGTGCGTTTTCATTTCACGTTTTCATAATTTTCTTAAAAAATGTACGTGGTTTATCAATCAAAACTGTCTCATATTTTGTGAATTTCTTTAATGTTAACAATTAGCCAATTACATGTAACTCTTATATTATGTAAGTGCAATTTAATTTAATTTTTCTGACTATTTTTTCTGAATGCAATTCTTGTAGCTTTCCTGATGAAGCAATTAAATTATTGCGAAATATTGAAAAGAATAATCAACTGAGTTTCATTACTACCCGATAGCTGACCGTTTCCCTGATATATATTTCTTGACTCTAACGTTGCACGGTTGATGCTCCTGGCCTTCTGTATATATTTTTGATTTTTGGTATTTATTTTATACCAGTGTTGGGTTGTTTTGGCATTTATGTAGAAAAAATAAAACTATCCTGTTTTATGACTTCACTCTTATTTTTATTTTTACGTTTCGCCAATTGATTTTTGTCTTCTTCAGAAATATAACTAAAACAATACAAATCACTACAATTAACACTAAACGAAAACAAACGAACCGTATGAGATAGTCTGTCCAGTGATCCGTCGATCTTCATCGGCGTTTTGATTGTATTGATTTCGTCGTCGTTCTAAATTGCTTTGAGATTTACCATTCTAAGATGTTTTAATTGTGAATTAATTTATTTTTTTATAAATCTAGTATACTAGACGAATATTGTGGTAATTTGCTTCAAGCATTATTAGTCACATTAATGTACTATGTATTGAATTACAGAATTAGATACAACCAAGGGCAATCGTATGCATTATCCATTTATACAAGATGTACAACGTTGCCAAATTTAAAATTTTTAAAGTGGTAATAACTTAAAAACTCTTCTTCTTAGATCAAATTGATACTAGTGTTATTTGCTAGGTTTTCACCGTAGAATCGCGTGATGTAAATATTCTCCGCATGTTGTAATACACCCTGTATATATAGATTGGTCGAGATAAACATAATTTGAGAATTTCATGGAACAGTACATTGCTGTCGAGCGATATCTAATTACTAAGATGACTCAAGATTCCAAAAAAAGTACTTGAAATATTTAAAAAGTAAAAATATCTCGATATTATGTATTACGTCCAGTAGAAGTTTCACATTTTTTTTGTACGGTGTAAAAAAATTGTAAAGACGACCACCGGCTACAAATCGCTAAAATCGTATATTTTTTGCACTTCTTTAATGATTGCTTTTAAACGTAGGGACAAAAATTGAACTTACAGTATGTTACTAAGAAATTATTGCTAGTTATAACAATGTTTATTTAATTTCTTTTCGTCACGCAATTTCTTCGATATAAACCCTCGAACACAGCCGCCTATTACTTTGGCACCGATAGTGTAATTTTTACTTTCTTATACATTATGTATAAGTAAGTATAGGAATCATGAAAATTTTCGAACTCGAGATTTCAACGGATATACACGTTTTGAGGTCCCCTGAATCGTTTCTGACTATTTTCGGAATGACGTCTGTGTGTGTGTGTGCATTGACTGTGACATGTTGTGTATAAATAATGACATATAGTCAAAACTTTAAAAATGATGTTACCATTGATAATGAAACACATTTCTAACACACCTATAATTGTGACATCCTAAAAATTACTGTACAGTGGCGCCATATACGTCGATAGCGGTGGCAATTTTGAGAACTATATATGTATTTCGATTCGTTGAATGCGGAGCAGTTTCTGGCATGGTTTTTTACTTGCTTGACTACGCGATAAGATTATTTTAGTTGTTTCGGTGTTAGATTTGTCTTCGGTTGCAAGGCGTGCTTCGAAGTTAATTGTTTCGTGTAAAATTTCAAAGTACAAGGTAAGTGGTTATATTTTATTTTAATATGTAATGATATAGTTATGTGTTTTCGTAATCATATTATGAAATCATTAATTAGAAGTACTGCGTTGTCTCAGGTAAAGCGGGGAATCCCCGTCATATATTGTTGGAACAGCGTAATGTAATGTAAATAACAATTAAACGCAAGCTCGTTCTATTTTGTCATAAAACTATTTTAATTAAACTGTTTTTAGGCGACCGACACGAAAAATTTCAGTCGTCAAACGCGGACGAAAAGTAACCGTTTTTCGTCCGCTTTCATTTTTAGTCCGCAATAGGGTGGCGCCATCTACCGACAGTTACCGAAATTGTATAAAAATAACCACATTGCCGTCAGTGTCAAACTGTACATCTTGTTTACGTTAGTAAATACGTGTTGGTGATAGACTTTTTAACTGATTATTGGGTAATTATTGTTTATAAAGCCGAAATAACTTCGAATGTAGACAAAGAAAACATAAACATGTCTGAAGGTGTCACAAATATGTACAATTGTTCAGTTGTCATAAATGACTATGTCAATAAATTATAAGTAAATGTTGCAATAAATTTGAAAATTTTATGAGGGTCGCCTAAAAAAATTTGTGTGCACCACGGCCAAAAAGTGTTTTTTCGTCCTCGTTTGCTTTCCGACCTCGGCTCCGCCTCGGACGAAAAAACACTACTTTTGGCCTTGGTACACAAAATACTATTATCGGCTTTAAGGGGCATTGGTCCTTTTTTATATGCATAGCAGGCTAGGCGTTTACTTGTAAATGCAAATGTTTTATTTATGTGTTGAAAATACAAGTGACGCTGTTTATAACGGTTGAAAAAATTAAAAAATAGAAATTTCGCCAGTAAATGTTTCTGCAATTTTGCCAAAATGAATTAGCAAATTTAAACTTTTGAATTTAATAATAAATGTATAGCAGGCTATCAGGGCAATATTTAATGCCGATTAATATTATTCAATTATATTTTAATAAAACAAATTTCGGATTGAGTTTTCAAATTTTTTTCTCATAATTATCAAAATTCGGGCGCTGCCTTATTACATAAAAATAAAATTGTGCGTCTATTGCAATTAAAATATATATTGCATGATAATGATACGCGTACGTAATATAAATAAAAAATAAAAATTATTCATAATTCTTTTTGTGTTTAAGATGAGTAGAAGTTTAAAAATACTGGGGATGGCGAGAATCAAGTTAAGCAACAAGGACATAGATACCCTTCGTTGTTTGGATGTACCATCCTATGAATATAAAGGCACAGAAGAACGAACAAAGTCGGGCTTTAAAATGTTAAGTTAAAGTGTAATTTAATTATGGTTTGCTAAATTGTGACAACATGCAATCATCGAACAAATTGCACTACTGTCTTATGTACTACTCTAATATATTAAAATAGATTCGGCACTTTCGGTGCAAAATATATCAGAGGTAAATTACAAAACGTAATGCCGACGTTTTATATTTAGCCAAGAAATATTTCCTACCTTTTGTTTCAAACTTAGACAATAAATTTTGAATTAATTACATTCATGCGAAAAAACGAATATATTATTTTCCTTCGAATCTTTCTGGTCTGTTTATAACAAAAAGATGTAGAATTAATTAAGTACACATACATAATGCGCAAATGTTAAGAATTTTGAGCAATATTATGATTTTTCAAAATAAATAGTTTTATAGTTATTCGTGTTATTTGAATGTATTTTTATTATTTATTCGTTAATCCATTAATTACAAACAACAATATATTAACAATATTCTATATAATAACAATGCGAGGAATTAAGGAATTAAGTTACCAATTATTCATGTTAGCAAGAGGGACCAAGAGATTACGTACAGTAGGGATCTATATCCTATTTTTTGACAACATTTACGATTGCCGAAATCGTTATCACAGTGGCGCACTCGAAATATATCACCACCTTATTTTAATTTTTGCTGATGAAACTTTTGACAACTTGGTTCCGAAATTCAGTTTAACAAAGTTTAAACACTTTAATCTAGAATTTTGGGATTCCGAATTTTTTGTAGTTTTGTGGTTTTGAATTAAAACTAAGTAAATGAAATTAAATTTAATTAAGGCACATTTATGCTGTTTTTGTGGTTTTTTGGAAATTTTGGGTTTACATTTGCACTTTTTTAAACTCACAATTTTTTCAACTTTAACAAGTTTCACACTTTTGCTGTATTTTTGAAAATTATTACAATTGTAAATTAATCAACTGTTATTAATTTTAACTTTCTCAATTTAGCCAAACATTTATTAATATTGACATTTTTGCACTTTGCGCTTTGAAAACATTTTTTGTATTATAGACTATTGTATTTGTATTATAGACTATGGGGCAAATGAACATACATTGTTACATCTTGGTAACTTTTATATTTTCGACAATTTTGTAATTATTATTTACAACCAATTAAAATTACACCTAGTTAACACTCTTTTTGCATTTTTGGTAATTTCGGCATATTTATTTTAGATAATATTTTAATATTTACATTTGGTTTATTATGTGAAATGTAAATTTGTTAGCCAAATAAAGTAAAAAAAGTCAAGCCGAAGCCGCGGGCACGATTCTGTTTAGGGAAAAACATAATAGAAAGTCCACAAAAACTACCTCGTTTGTATCGACCCATGGAAAAGACTGACCAAATATCCGCGGTAAGCGACGCGGTAGTGGCGTTGCGATTTAACATACTTAAGCTTATTGAAGATGTACGGCCTATTGCAATTTTGGCAATGCCGAAACGATCAAAGCGTCATAGGAATGAATTTGAAAAGTTAATCAGAGTTGGTGATTTTTATCACAATTGTAATACTTTGTCCACGAAAGAAGGTGATCTTATATTGGTAAGAAGACCACACGAACTTGAAAATTTTTCTTTTAACGACTTTAGCCCTTGTCCTAGTTGTTTAGGATTCTTTCTTAAGAAGCATTTATGGCATCATATCAAATTCTGCAATGCACGAAAACATGATTGTGTTGATGCAATTCCTAAGAAAGGTATTATGAGCGAAAGTTCTGCTCTCATGTTTCAAATTACAGGAAAGAAAGCCAGTGCAGATTTTCGCCGGCATATACCATAGATAAAATAAGAAGGTATAGAATGCAAAGCAATCGACAAATTTTGTGCCCCTAGGAATTGCAGCTTCCACACGCCGTAAGATAGCGCAGATTTGCCGCGTTATTTTATAATCAAATCGAAGTTGTCTTGTACAAATAATTTGACACAAGTCTGACTTTTATAAGCTTTTAAGTCCCGGCGCAACTAGGCATAGATTTCCCAATCCTGGGAAATACCCGGAGCATTTTAGTGAGTGGTTGAAGCGGGCAGATAATCCCAAATTGCTCACACTGGACCGTTGGAAAGTATACAATCAGCATACTGTATGTGGTCTACACTTTGAAAAAAATGAATTTGCTGTTAATAATAAACTGCGGAATACCGTTATACCCACCTTAAAGATTTGCTACAGTAAGTTTAATCGTACATATTTAAAAAAAAAGCTTAGCATAGAAACTTTTTTAGATCAAACGCCAAAAGACGAAATACTTGTTCTGCGTGACGAAGTGATGCCTTGCGCCACAGACACATCATCAGTTCAAAATTTAATGTCGTGCAGTAAATCCAACGGCACTTCACTTCAGGGACAGTTTTGAATCATTGCTTATACGAGACTTTTTTGGTTCAAAATCAATAGGCGCCAATTGTGAGAATACTAACATACCAGATTTGTTTAATATTAGAGGACTCCTTGACAAAATGCAACACATTCCTTATGCCACAAATGAAATTTATGGAGACCTTTAACGTGTGTAAATATATTTCAAAACTCAAAAACTTTGAACTGGAAAAAAATATCCACAAAAGTATAATTGGTTTAGGCCCAGTTGTTCAACCTTGGTTTAAACCAAGTTTTAGTTTGAACCTGGTTTAAGTGAAAAATCAGATTGTACGAGACAGGTTTTACGCTAAACGTTGGCTTAAGTGTGAGTTTTATAAAGCGCACTTGCTTGACAGTTTAAGTGCGAGTTTAAGGACAAAACGCAGCAGTCCAGTCTGAAATGTCAAAACTTGCTACTACCTAAGCTTAAAAAATGGGAGCCCAAATGAAAAATTATAACGATTTGACGGATAATGAAGACTTCTTGGAGTTAATAGAGCATATTTTGATTCCCAGAGCCCCTAGACATAACCAACAACAATACCTAATCATTTTGAAGTTTGGAATGAAAAGCAATTTAGTTAAGATTTCGTTTATCCAAAGTGGTTGTGGCAGGTTTTTATTGTAACCCAATAGTTGCCAGCGTTCTATGCAAATTTCTTCTACTCATGTTGTAGGAATCATGTTGTGACTCCTTCAGAAATGGTAACTAGCATAATTTCTGAAGGAGTCACAGCGTAATTCCCACAACGTTGAAGTTTTTGACAACGGGTACTTTTCTACAAATGGTAGGAGATTTCATCGGTATTGACAAATCAACAGCTAGTCGTATATTGTAAACAAAGTAACGAGGGCACTAGCAAGACTACGATTCCAACTCATTAACATGCCGTCAACTCCACATGAAATGAAATTTCACACATAAAGCAGCGATTTTACTCAATTGCCAGATTTCCTAATTGCATTGGGGCGCTCGACTGT
Organism: Geotrupes spiniger; assembly: GCA_959613385.1. NCBI lineage: Eukaryota > Metazoa > Arthropoda > Insecta > Coleoptera > Geotrupidae > Geotrupes > Geotrupes spiniger. The sequence goes on along the minus strand of OY390740.1, from coordinate 21,963,159 downwards.
ACCCATGTTAAAAGATAAAGTCCAGATGGAGAACAAGCTTAACTCCTTCGTAACCTCCTTCGTAACCGAAAGCAATATTTTTCTTATAACGTGCAACCAGGGTGTGATGCTTCACTGAAATTTGTTTGTAGGTCAGGCCAGGTTCAGCTCATGATTCCAATATTTTTGTAAACTCTAGAATTAGGGCGAGCTTAGTAAACTTAGATTTTGGAGATACTAGTGTTATAGTTGATGTCAGTGGCTATGGTATGAAACCATATTTAATAACACGGTTAAGACATCCGGAAACACAAATCCTTTAATGAAAGTCAAATCAGAACGCGAAATCCAATTGAAAAATGTATTGTGGTATTAAAACGCCGTTTTCCAATACTTGCTCTAGGTATTAGATTAAACAGACAAAAAGTGGAAGCTGTTGTGTTAACATCTGTAGTGCTACATAATATTGCAATCGAAATGAGTATAACGAAGCAGTGGACGCAGAAATACAATTAGCTCTAAATATTAACCCCAACATTATCGTCATAGGTTAATATTAAACTATTTCGAACACCTATTATAAAAATAATAACTAAATGTGAATAGTAACAGCTGGCAGCTGATCGTTAAATGGCAATTGACATTGCTCTCAAAATAGTGAGAAGTATGCAACGAACAAATTTTCAGTGTTGCCAACAGTGCCAGCATGATGTAAACTTAGTTTAGTTAAACGGAAACTGTTCCACGAATGTACAACGTAACCCATATTTGAACTTGGTTTACTTTATAAACCTGGTTTTATAAAGCTCGAGTTTAAGCCCATTTTGAACAACTGGCCCTTAGTTTCTGGATGGGTTGGGAAAACTTTAAAAAATATAAACTGTGATATTTGTAAATCTCACATTTTTGCGACTTTTCACCTGACGAGTCTAGTCACCAATTAATAAATGAAAGAGAGTATGACGATCACTATAGGAAACTTAAATATTGTAACATAGAATTTATCAAAAATATTAACAAAATTTATAACATAGCAAAAATCGTTTTGGCCAACTTCTTTTAAAAATGCTAAACATAATATTAATAGTGTAATTCCCCACCACGTTAAATTTTCGTTTACATGTGTCCATAAAGAAAAACTTGAAACTGAAATCATAAATAAAATTGCTAATTTAACCATATTCTCATACGCTAAAGGTCTGAATTTAATATTAAGCGGCAAAGATACGAGGTTAACGCATTATCAAAATAAAGCATATAATGAAGCTGTTGCATGTTACAAAAAGAAATTAAAATTAAAAAATCGTAAATGAAATTGTGTTGTTCTTGCCTATATTTGAATTTAAAGATAAAATGAAATGGCATGTGAAATTGCAGTAATCGCATAGCAGGCTTTGCAATTTTGAACCCACCACAAACCGATAGATGGCTTCAAGCCTAAAAAATACCCTTGAGTTTGTATTCTATACCTTCTTATTTTATCTATGGCATATACTGAGTACATTTAGATCGGACGAGATATCCACAATATGCAACACCGATCCTCTTATTTTAAATCTAGGTGAATTATTGTTTGAGAAATACGGCCCATGTCAAATTGAATTAATACGACAGTCGATGCGCCAATTGGGAAGACTGAAAAAAGAATTAAACGTACTTTATGATGGTAACACAAATTTAAATGAAGTACTGTCTCCTGAAAATTTTGATAAAATTATTGCTTCCACAAAATCTCTATGTGGATGTAATAACAAAATATTATATTAAAGTATGAGTGGATATTAAGGTCTTTAAAACACGCGCGAGTTTTCGAGCACGACGGCGTAGCCGGAGTGCTCGAAATAGAGCAAGTGTTTTAAAGACCAGTTATCCACGAATACTTTACGCTATTTTTTTTATTGGTACACTTTTAAATCATCAATACTGGTATTAATATTACAAAAAATGGAAATGAGAACTAATAATGTGAAATGGTTACATTAGTCATACGCTGATATGACATCAGTATACCTTTCGTTGTCATGGAAAATGAAAAAAAAAATAATTTGCAATCTGTCACTTAAGATTTAATGTTGTGACCACAGTTGTTACATGTTGTATTTCGTTTAAAAATGAATGCTAACATTAATTACTTATACAATAAAGCAGAATCGCGGTTAATACCGCAAAAATCGGAATACGAGGTACTCCTCTCAGATCAATCAAAATGACATTCAGACGTCACGTTTCTTGAGTTGTTGATGTTGCCGTGGGAACTTTAAAACACGCGCGTTTTTGAAAGTTGGATTTAAACACGCTAAGGCGTACTTTAAATAAGCAAAATAGGTTACCAATAAAAAAAATATAGATAAACGAAATGAATTTGACATACCCTCGCTTGCTTTAAAAATAGGATACCTTCTACGAAAATGTATAGCAATAGAAAGAGGTTTTGCTTTAAGGAGGAGTGACCTTAGAAGGAACGATGAGCTTGTGTCGCTTTCCACTTTGATGGAATGGAATGGTCATACAAAATTTCGTCAAGTGCATTATTAACTATGAATAAGAGGAAAATGAATACTAAACAACTTTTACCGCTTACAAGTGATTTACTAAAACTCAGTCATCATTTGAATGATAGAAAGGAAAAAATTAAAAATGTTTTACAATCATGTAAGAGACAAGCGTGGAGCAATCTAGCAACCGTTACATTATGCAGAATTATTCTCTTTAATAAGAGGCGCTCAGGCGAATCATCAAAAATGACATTAGACCATTATTCAAATAGACCATCATGGACAGAGCAAGGCACTGAAGAATTAAAAGGATCATTAACATCAATGGAAAGAGAATTAGCAAACCGATTAACTGTTGTAGAAATTATGGGCAAACGAAATTGAAAAGTACTTTTAACAAAAGAAATGAAAGACTGCATTGATGTTTTAATATAATCGAGAAAGGAGGGTGATGGCAGAAGGTCCATTTATTTTTGCCCGATCTAAAGTATCGAAAATGCATTCTCATCTAAGAGGTCACGATTGTTTGAGACGGGAAAGCAGTGACGCTGGATTAATTGCCGCGGAATATATATATGTAGCACGAAACTACGAAAATACATTGCTACGGTGTGTCAAATCTTTGATCTGAAGGAAAATGAATGTGATTGGCTAGCGAGGCACCTCGGACACGATATCAGGGTACACCGTGATTTTTATAGGATGCACGAAAGTGCTATTGAAGTCACAAAAGTAAGCAGATTGTTACTTGTAGTAGACAGAGGAGACGCGCAGAAATTTTGTGGCAAGAAACTGCAAGATATTAATATTGATGGTAATATAATTTACTACCTAAGCTTAATTGATTTACCCCTAATTTATTGGTTTTTAATTGGTTATTATGACACTTATATCAATAATAAACTATAATCAAATTATACAATTATACAGGGTGTTAAAAAATATGTGTCACAAACTTTAAGGGCTGATAGTATGGCCAAAATATGCCGAAAAGTTTTAATGAACATGGGTCCGCAAATGGACGGTTTTGGAGATACGAAACATTTTGCGTTTAAACCACTTTTTTATTATGTACAAATAAACAATGTAATTAATGAACAAACAATAAAGGCAAAAAGTCAAATGAGATGTTCAAAGTGCCCTCCCTCCATTTCAAGGCAAGGGGGATTATATAATCGGGTGATCTTGCAGGTCATGATACAGGTCCGCCCCTTCCTAGGCATTTTCGTCCGAAAGTTCCGTGTAAAGACTCTCTGACGGCAATCGAAAAATGTGCTGGAGCACTATCGTGCTGGAGCCACATTTGTTGCCTTTGCTTTAAAGGAATCTCGTCTAGAAGATTACCCAATGTATTCTGTAGCTAGTTCAGATAAGCAGCGCCTGTCAATCGGTTTGGTAAAACAACCGGGCCTAGTAACCTGTCGCCCAAAATATCCATCCAAATGTTCAATGAAAAACGTACCTGATGCCTGGATTTATATATATCATGGGGATTTTCGTTGTAAATAACAAAAATCGTATCTTCGGAACCGTCCATTTGCGAACCCATGTTCATTAACACTTTTCGGCATATTTTGGGCCATACTATCAGCCCTTAAAGTTTGTGACACTTTTTTTAACACCCTGCATACTCCTATACCACTTTTTCAACAACCTCAATGGTGTAGTGAACATTAATTAAAACAGGTCCATGAAGACTAACTGGTGGATCGCTAGACAATATTGTTTCTGGGTTATTACCCTTCGTCAGTAGCGATTACCAAGAACCTTAGTTGTTGAAATACCTTCACATGTAGTGGCCATCAAAACTTCTTGGCGCGAGCCAATCACTCCTAACAAACCACTGACAAGACGATACCTTGTCTAACACCTCGCGGAGACTAAACAAGAGACGACTGTCAGTGTCAACATATAAAAGGATTGCTGCAATTAAGTTCAAAAACAATTCAAATTGAAAATGCGTCTTGTCAAATATGACAGAAAAATGTGAAATTTGTCAACAGTTGTCAAACAATTGTCAATATTTGTCCATTATGAATTTCAATATTAAGCAGCGAATAAACATCGTAAAATGACATTATCTTGCTAAAGAAGGCCGCTCTGATAGAACTACAGCATTAAGAGTGCAGGATCGTTGGCGTGCAACATATTCTAATCAGCTACAAACATCAATGCTGCCAGCAATTTCATTTAATTTTTCTTGTAGTTCCATCTTTTGGGCAAAATGGGAAAAGTGACTCCACTTTATATATTGTCAATGATTATATCTGAGAGGTATAAACTTGATATAATAGTGCATACTTGTGATTCTAGTACATTCTGGAAAGAGGACAGGAAGAAAACCTTTTCAACTAGAAAACTATGGTCATCCGATGAGAAAAAATGCGTATTGACACACTTCAATTCTTACATCAAGAATGATATGCTTCCCGGAAAAGAAGCGTGTGAAGCCAGTATCGCCAAATTTCCGATTTTGAACAAAAGAAAGTGGACGGATATAAAATTTTGCATAAAAAATCACATTTCCAAAGTACATAAGTTAAAGAAATAAGTACTGCGAAATATCTAATCGTTAATATTACTATTTTTTACATTTGCAATAAAAATATGAACATTATGTGTGTTTTAATGTGCCTCTACCAGGTTTATCAGGTTCTACAATTTAATGGAAAGTTACTACAACGTTGGAAATACTGCTGCAAACATATAGTTTTGTAAACATAAGTTACAGCATTATAATACGAGGGGAGATCATTTTTTAGAGTACCTGACATAATAGGCGTTGAGTGACGTTGAATCAATTTGTTGGTTCAATTGTAGTTTTGTCACTTGTTACCTGTTTAAATAATTTAGAATTTAAGTAGACAAGTTTAGAGAAATCCTAAAAATTGAACAATCAGAGGTTCGTACGGTTATAAAATACTTGAAAAGAAAGGTTTGTCGCCAAAAGAAATTCATGACATGGTAGGTGTATTAGGTGAGGGAACTGTTTCTTACCAAATGGTGAAAAATATGTCTCGAGAATTTAAACTGGGAAGACAAACATGTGCACATGCAAAGGGTACTGGACGACCAGTTACTGTCACTACCCAAGAAAATGTCAATCGTCAACACGATATGGTAAAGACGACTGATCATTCGCCAGATAGCTGAAATTACGAATTTTTCTTATGGTACTATAGAAAATATTTTAACAAATATTTTAGGGCTAAAAAAGTTGTCTGCACGTTGGGTCCCACGAATATTGACACCTGATCAGAAACGTTCTAGAGTATAGCATTCTGAAGCCAGTTTGGCAAAGTTTAAAGCAGATCCAGATGATTTCCTTTCTCGATTCGTCACTGTTGATGAAACTTGGGTTCACTATCCTGAGTCGAAGCAACAAAGTATGGAGTGGCATCGCCGAGGATCTGCGCCGCAAATTTTGTGTTTTGCCATCAGCTGGTAAAGTTATGGCCACAATTTTTTGGGACGCAGACGGAATTTTGATGACGGCTTTTTTGGAACGTGGATATACAATAACAGGCTAATACTATGCCAACTTAATTTCAAGATTGTGGGATTGTGCGAAGGAAAAATGACGGGGAAAATTGAGCAAATGAATTCTGTTTCATCAAGACAACGCTTCTGTCCAGAAAAGCCATGTTGCCATGAGCGCTATTCTGAACGCAGGATTTGAATTGTTTGAACATCCCGCATATTCATCACCCCTGGCCCCTAGATTTTATTTCGAAATATTGAAAGAATATCCTCGAGGGACCAGCTATTACGACGATAATGAAGTGATGACGGCCATAAACGACTGGTTGGAAGAGCAACCGAAAGATTTATTTTCAGAGGAATAAAAGGTTTGGAGCATCGTTGGGCCAAATGCATCGACGTTCGGGGAGGTTATGTAGAAAAATAAACGTTTGATATTTTTTCAATTTATTTCCTTATATGTTAGGGACCGTAAATACAGATCTCCCTTCGTATAATGCTAAAGAATAACACTTTATTAAAATTAATATCTTCGGACAGAAAAATCGCGAAATACAAAGTAGCAATGCATTGTATAATATATCTTGCGTGCTGTAACTTATAACTATGAATTGATTGCAATATGGTAACTTTATAAGGTACGTTTTTGTAGCAAAAACAATTTGATTCGTAAATTCAGTAGTATCGTCGCAAATTAAGCCTACGTTTGTTTTCAATATTCAATTCAATCAAAATAAAACGTCAAATAAAATATAATTTCTCGACACTGGCGGAGGACAAAATCCACAGTGCGAGGGGGTACTCCTATAAAATGTAACCAGGCATCTGCGAAAGAAAACTCCTTGACACTTTGCATAGGTAGTCATCCTCTAGGCGTCTAGGCTGAGCATATCCTTACACCATTACTTGTTAGTCTAACTATATCAGATACCACTCAGCTGCGAAAACTTTCATTTCTCATTGATAATATCAAATAAATTCAATAAAAATAATCATTTCGAAAAGAAAAACTCAAATCATGTTTATAAACAGATGTAACCTGGAGGCTTTTAGAGGAGCATATCAAACACCCAATTATTCATAGAGTAACAATCTAGGTGATATTTCCTTTTTTCCATGGAAATCGATGCAAGCGATTTTTTATCGCCACAGAATTTTCAGACGTGTTTTCACGGACACATCCCTTTTAGATTGATACCGTGTTCATTAGTATTAAATATTAATAATATATGTTTTTATTTACTCGTAGACAGTAGAACACGGAACGCGTGTACTCCAATAATCCGAATGACCAATTATCTGAATATAAATTATGCAATAAAAAATAACATTTTATATAATGTACCCTGAAGTAGTAAACAACAAACAGAGAAATATTATTTATATGTAAAACTTTATTTCCATGCTGCTCAAAATATGTATAAAATAACTGCATGTTAATATTCCATGGCTAAGTTTATATTCAACATTTAGCCAGTTATACGAAAAACGATTATCGGAAATGTCTCTCATTTTGTGTACGTTCATGATTATTTATATCATATGTTACTTCATAAATGCCACTTGGAATCTGGTAAACCATACAACAGCATCCCATCATGTTTAGAATGATTTGACTTTTGTACAACTTTCATGTACAAAATTATATACACCAGGATTTTTGTACACATGGCAACAATAATCATGATGTAATTAAATAAATGGTGAATTGGACATACCATGGTTAAGTACATTTATCATAACATAAAGAAGGTCACATGTTTCAGGCTCCTCGAGCCTGAAACATCATTTATTAAAGAAATTTACATTACTAGCAAACGAAAAATGTGTTCTTGATATTTTTGGCCCTTGCTATAGACACTACCCACGCAACACTTTTATGAGAATAAATACCAAGAGTTTAAATGGATCTACAGATATCGGATTTTGCACAAAATTCACTAGTTTATCAGAGTTAATACAAGTGAAATAATAGGTACAATAGAAGCAAGTGCAATAAAACACGGTTGTTTTGCACTTGTTTTGTTAAGAACGAATGTAATAAAATAGAATTTTGTGCTAATTGGTAACTATAACTCAAAAGTAGTTTTCTTCAACATATTGTGTCAACTTATCTGGTGATTATAAAATATTGATAGTTACATTTTATTCACGCTACTATCAATATGTGCAATAATTGTCAATTTCAAAGAAACAGTTTACATTAAAATCATTTGTGTTGGTATGTTTGACCTGGTCTGGCATTTAATGTCTGACATTATGACATTTGGCTACTAAAATGCTGTAGAAAATTCAATTATATTTTTCTATTATGTGCAAGTACGAGTAACTTACGTACTTATGCGAAATATTATAAATTAGATTGTCTAAAAGACTATACCATGACAATTTAATAACGAATGCAAGTAATAACAGTAGAACAGTGTGGAAAATAATAAAAAATACTACGGCTATAGATAAAATAAAAGCAAACCCTATAAGTGCTATATATATATATATATAAGTGATGCTAAAGAAATTTGGGACACATTATTATCAGTGTACGAACGATCATTACGGAGGTTATATACATTGTTCGATAATTTCTGAAATCACTAAAGATGAAGTAACCTCAGTTGTGAAGCACACATCACGACTATCAAACGTGTTCGATGACATACTTCTGGAGTTGCAGAAAATGGACCCAAATGCTAAAGTCCCGCTCTCGATCATTCATCACCGTATTTTCAAAACGCTTGGTCCCGAGTATCAATATTATCGCTCGACTTGGTCCTGGACATAGAGCAAACAACAAATCTTCTCAAAGAAAATTTGTGTTCGCTTGAAAGTTCAGCTAGTGTTTTCCACGTCCCAGTCGAAGAATCCAAACAAATCGGTGATAAATTGTTCTTCGAATTCTGAGAAGAAAGAAAAGCGTGGTGCAATTATTGTAAGAAATTCGGTCATATTGTCGCAAATTGTCGAAAACGCATTGCCGCAGAGCAGAGAGCTGTGATAGCCAATGGAGCCTATTACAATAAAAACAACAAACATTCCTGTTTCAGTACGAAAAATAACAGCAAACAAGGTGCATTTCTTGCTACTAGTCTGTCAGTCAACACAGACTTTGTTTCAATTGATTCCGGGATATCGAATTCCGGTGCAACAAACCATATGACTGCAAATAAACAACACTTTGCTACGTTTGAGAAATTTCCAATTCCTCAACCTGTTGAAACTGCAAATAAAAGTTGTATTTTTGCGGATGGGTCAGGCAGCGTCAATGTGTGTATTGGGAATAAGTGGTCGTCTGCTACTAATTGACGACTTGTATGTCCCTGACGTTGGTCGTCAACTTTTCTCCATTCGTAAAGCTACTAAGCATGGAGATGAAGTCACATATGATTCTGACGGTGTAAAAATTCGACGTGGTAGTAAAATTGTTGCAACGGGTAAACTCAATGGATCCGTTTACGTTATTAACATGTACGTTTGTGCTCCAAAATTGCGAATAGAAGCCAATCTTGCTACAATTGAAGATCAACTCCAGGGGTGGCACGAACGGCTTGGCCATCAGGACAAACGTCATGTGCGCCATGTTCGGATACTGCATCTCATTGTGATGGCTGTGTACTTGGCAAATCACATTGCAAACCGTTCCATTCACGTCAACATCGTGCGACAAGTGTTGGCGAATTGATTAACTCTGATGTAAAAAAATACAAATGTGCGCTCGTGCTGAGTAGTCGTGTTCGGTGGTTCTGCTTCGAATAAACGTGTTCCCGTCGCTTAATCTAATTAAAATGGCAACTAATACGCGATCGAGTAGCAACGAAGAACTCCTTATCCAGAAAGTAGTGGAATAGTATTTTATGTACCAAGGGCGTTAGTAAGATGATAATGACCGGAGGGTGACGATGATCCTGCCCGAGGGCCTTTGCCCCGAGGGATGGATGTCACCCGATGGGCATTATCATCTAGTTAACGCTCGTGGTTCATACAAGATTATATTTTTCACTAAAATGTGTTGAATCCGTTTTAATTTATAATGATTTTATTGTCATTATATTAATGTGGAGTAGCAAGCTTGGCGTTGCTAACGATGTTTTTACACGACCTCTACCGAAACTAATGAATATCATCGTAGTAACCTACTTCAGAAAACTGTCAATACCACATGGCGTGCGATATTACATCACACTAGTGTGATATTTTTGACAAGTACGACCAACACACACCATCTGGCACATTTTGTACAAATGACACAGAAACAATATTGACTCTACTAAATATTCACTGTGGTACACCGGGCCTTTACACAGTTTCGTAACTATCTGCCATTAGGGCTTGTTGGTTGAAGTTCCGTCGAATATTAGTCAGCTGCTGTGTGAAATGACCTTAATATTTTAAAATGAAGTTTCTGTTTTACCGACTAACTGACTTGAGCATTCTAACGTCACTTTCTCAGGTTTTTTTTTAAATACATTTGAGGTCGTGTAAAAAATAGTGTTCATAAGTCGCTCGAAAGTGTTATATCGTCTGCTCGTGAAGTTTCTGCACTCGCTGACGCTCGTGCATCAACATTCTCACTCGCACGATATAACTTACTTTCGACACTTGTTATGAAAATAACTATTTTACACGGCCTCTACCGAAACTAATGATTGTCATTGTAGTAACCTACTTCAGAAAACTGTCAATACCACATGGCGTGTGATATTATATCACACTAGTGTGATATTTTTGGCAAGTACGACCAACTAAAGCTCAACGCACACCATCTGGCACATTTTGTACAAATGACAAAGTTCCGTCGAATATTAGTCAGCTGCTGTGTGAAATGACCTTAATATATTAAAACGAAGTTTCTGTTCCGACTAACGGACTTGAGCATTCTAACGCCACTTTCTCAGATTTTTTGGTAAGTGCCACGGTTAAAGTTATTAACATTTAGTATATTATATTATAATCTAAATACACTTCTTTATTCTCAGTAGAAAAAGAAAAGGATGCAGCTTAACGAATCATCTGAATCTGATCTGCAAAATTGTACGCCTCCGACAATTGTCCAGGCAGCCCAGGACCTTGACATGTTACCAAAAAAATCGAAAGATAGATATCAATTTGCGTACTCCCATGCGTATTCATGAAATGGCGACAAGAAAACAACGCTAAGTCATTCTCGGAAAATGTATTGTGTGCATACTTTGCAGAGCTGACAAAGAAGAATGCCCCGAACACTTTATGGAGTACTCCAGTACTCCATGTACTCCAGTACTCGATGCTTCGAAGTACTTTAAGTATCAACAATAACACAATACATGAAGTTAAGATCATTTCTAAAACGTCAATCAGACGGATATAAAGCGAAAAACTCAAAAACATTAACTCCACTAGAAATAAATCGCTTCATAAATGAGACCTCGGATGATAAATATTTGCTTCAAAAAGTGATGGGGCATGTCGAAAACATGAACTGGTACAGTTAACAATTGATGGCATGCAAGATCTGAACTCTGCTCTATTAATTAAAATATCTGATACAAAGACAAAAGCACCCCGCTCATTTACGGTCACTGGAAAATTCTATGAAATTTATAAAAAGTACGCTACCCTACGTCCACCAAATACAAACGAACGTCGCTTCTTCCTAAATTGTCAAAACGCAAGATGCACAAAACAACCAGTGGGCATCAATAAAATAGGAGGAATGCCTAAACAAGTCGCTCAGTATCTTGGTCTGAAAGATACAACGCTTTATACTGGACACTGTTAAGGCTTGTTCTGACTAGGCCAGTAATTTAGTCAAGTGACAAGTAATTTAGTAACTAAACGTATCTGAACAGCACCATTTTAGTCCAGTAGTTTAGTAAGCGACTAAACTACGGGACTAAATACTGGATCCATTTCATTCTATTTTCTCGATCGAGTAGCTCCCCCCACCATGTGTCACAGCTTCGTGATTCAGCCACTAAACCAGTGCGAACCTGATGATTTAGTCTAGTTCATTAGTATATAGCTACCGGTGTTGTTGTTTCGGTGGAATGAAGACAACTCTATAGTTTGTTGGACATTATTTGCAACATGAGTGCCTATGGAACGTAAAATCTGAGCTTTATAAAAATAAACAAAGCAAGCAATCTGCGTATGTTAATTTGGAAAATGAAGTGGATATACCTGGATTTCGTGAAAAGGAGATAAAAATGAAAATCAAAAGCATCAGGTTAGTGTTGACATTTTTATTCATATTTAAGTAATTATTACAAGTAGGTATACAGTGCGTTTTATTTAAGTATGGCCATAGGGATTTACATGGTAAAAATTGTACCCCACGTTAACTTTTGTTGCCGTTCAAATTTGAAAGTTATAAAATCGCACGAAAGTTGGAAGAAAATGTCTGTTTATAATATTAAAGAACGAGTGGAAATTGTAACTGCATACATAAAAGGCATGTGAAATTGTGGATAACTTTGCTGCGACACATCCAAAACGTCCTATTCATCCTTTACTTGTCAATAAGCATTATGACATTTACGCCAAGTTGATCTTTTGTCTTAATTATATGTGTCATTAATTTCAACTTTGAAAGCGAAAATGAAGAATTCTAACACGCTTATGTCCTGCAAATAATGTACATTTTGTAGAAAAATGTTTGATTTATTGATAAAAACAAAAAATTGTTTCAAATTTGTACGACAACAAAAGTTAACATGGGGTAAAATGTTTACCATGTAAATCCCTATGGCCATACTTAAATAAAACGCACTGTATATTGTTGTAATCTTTTTCAATTTCTTTTCAGATCGACCTACTCGCAGGAATTAAAAAAAAAAGAAATCCAAAAATTCCGGTGCCGGGACTGACTCAGTTTACATTCCTTCAGTAAAATGGTTCAGTTTATTAGATGAATCACTACGAAATATTACCTCAATATTAACAGAAAGTGAAAGCAATTTGGTAAGGACATTTAAATTCTATTCATGTATTATTTATAAATTATTTTATTTCTTTACAATAAAAATAAGATTCATATTTATTGATCAGATCGGTAGCCTGGCTGTTCGTCATTTTTAATGTACCATTCTTAACTGCCAAGGAACTGACCCATCTTCCACAAAGTAATCTGCATATTTTTCACGAATATCTGTAGACCTTCGAGATGAATGATTGCTTAAACAAGTTTGTAGTTGTTCCAATCCTTGAGGTGCTGGCTCTTCCCTCCATTTACCAGGGTTAACAATTCCTTATTAAAATTTTCTTTGTCTACCGTATATTCCAACTGCCTGTTCTGCAATTTTGTTTGCCTGAGCCAATTATGTAAAGCGCGGCACGCCTTTACGATGCTGACCACTTTCTCAACACTGTAGGGCATCGGTTTCTCAAACACTCTGCATCTAGCAGCTAATATACCGAAAGCGTTTTCAACTATTCTTCTAGCCCGCGACAAACGATAATTGAATATTTTTTCTTCAGTGACAGTTAATTTCCTGGGGAAGGTTTTAATAGATATTCTTTCAAGGGAAAGGCAGTGTCGCCAACCAGGAAATGACCTTCGGGTAGCATACCGCCCTCTAATGCTTGATACAAGCTACAATGACGAAATACCCCTCCATCAGAAACCCGCCCATTACATCCTATGTCTATATAACTGAAGCAATATTTATCATCTACAACTGCCATCAAGGCAATGCTGTTTGCATGTTTGTAATTGTAGTACAAACTTCCTGAGTCGGGAGGTGCTTTAATATTGATATGTTTGCCGTCGATTGCTCCACAGGATCCAGGAAAGTTCCATTCTTTTCGAAAGCCATTCTCAATTATTTTCCAATCTGTAGTGGCTGGAACCTAGAAAAGAATTAATAATAATCCTTTTTTTTGATTTTGGGTATTAACAATATTTTATTTATTTTCAGCCTGGCGAAGGTCTTCGGCAAACATGTCGGTTTCAACTACAATCTTTGCCATTACTATTGACGTTAGACGCACAGGAACATATTCAGCTTTATATGAATGGAATTAGAAGACAGCATCTTAAAAGCCTATCTGGACCAACTACATTTACCAACACAGTCATTTCACCATTTTCACCATATGATTCGCAAGAGTCATATAGTAGCACTTCTACATATTACAATGGGAATAACAATAATTATTTTGGAGAGCAGCCCATACAAACAACATCACAAAGAAATGATTCCATTTCATCAAATATAATTATTACATCATTAAATAATGCGAATGTTGACAATTAACTAGTTCCATGTATTTTTTCTTTAATTAATAAATGAATCACAAATTATATTTATAATTTATTTAATCTTACCTTAATAACTTCCTTTAATGATTCATAGATAACTTCACAAACTTCTATCATGAATTCTGAAATAGTTGATTTTCCAAGTCGAAATATATGCGTCAGCGTTCGTAAACAACACCCAGTAGCAAGAAAATAGAGAACTGTTTTTTCGTACCCATTGTTTTTTTCCTTTTGCCACATTAATTTCTTCTTCCACTTCTTCTAAAATAGCCATTGCATCTTTCAATAAACTACTCACTAATGTACTGTACACGACTATGGTGCGAACGATAGTTGTTAGTCGTTTAGTTACTAAATTATTTGCCACTTGACTAAATTACTGGCCTAGTCAGAACAAGCCTTTATAGAAGAACGTCAGCTACCATTTTAGTGGACGCTGGCGGCGATATAACAACTTTAAAACGGCACGGAGGATGGAAGTCGACCGCAATAGCTGAGAGCTACATAGACGAATCAATCTCTGGAAAAATGAAAATTGCAGATACTATCGCCAGTTCTATAAACCAAGCCCCTATTTGTGCCAAAGATACAGTTCAAGCTACCGACTCATCATTTGAATCTCATATTGAATTATCAAATACTGTACAGAATTCTGTGAATGATTCTTTTAGTTTACAAGCTTCAAAGCATGCAATAATTTTTTTTAATTGTTCCAATAACAATATTACAATTAACGTTGTTAATGAGATAAAAAATAATCAGTTTCTATTCTTCTAATAACACATTGTACTAAACCTGTTGAAAAATAAAGTTCAAGAGAAATTTGCGTTTTTTATAGTCTATTGACAAAAAAATACATTTGAGGTCGTGTAAAAATAGTGTTCATAACTCGCTCGAAAGTGTTATATCGTCTGCTCGTGAGATTTCTGCATCAACATTCTCACTCGCACGATATAACTTACTTTCGACACTTGTTATGAAAATATCTATTGTTGACTGTAGTTGTTTATTTATGTATTTTGCATTTTGCATTTTGCATTTCTAAAATGAAGCAGGAAGAGTTTTATAATTTTCCTGAAGATACAGTCGAATGCAAAAAAAGTAGACAAAAACAGTTTCCTGTAATTGATTTTCATCAAATTGTTGTTGTATAAATTTGGCTTTTTAAAATCCCCTTTCCTTCAAAATTTGACAGTCTTTCAAAGTTGACATTCATTTTAAAACGAAGTTTCTTTATTCCAATAAAACTTGAATTTTCTCAGTAAGTTTTCTTAATCCACGTGATATTTGATTTATTTATTCCGTAACGGTGGTTCGGGGCTCTAGTTGGGGGTACCTACGCTTACGGCTCACCAGTTCATTAAAATGTCACTGAAATGATAATACTGACGTTTACATGACATTGCTAATATCAAGCAAGTTTGTTCAAGCAGCCGAAAATCTCGTGTCTACTTTTTTTGCATTCGACTGTATTATTGCAAGAGCGAAAAAGGCGACCGAAAATTTGTTAACGAAGAAATCGAGGGAATACGATAAGGAATTCAACATTTTCGTGAATTGGAAGTTGAAAAATGCAGTGACTGTTGTGAACAAGACAGTGATGATGGCGTATTTTCAAGGATTTGTATGTTATTATTGTTTTACTGCTTAATGACTTCAATACATGTTTATTATTTTTTGTGCCCTTTAATTGTTTTATATTCTGAAATATACAACCCCAACTCGTTGTGGACTAAATATTCCTCCTTGAAATCGACTTTGATTATCAAAGACAACCTTGACATTTCCCGTTACAATCGTTTGGTGTCATTTGTGAAGCAAAACTCGAAAGGCTACGTTCCAAAGAAGTCGAAAGTGTTGACAGGAGATCAGGTTTTGACATTTATGAAGCATGTTCCAAATGAAACTTATCTGATGCATAAGGTAAAAAGCTTAGATGTACGAGTATTTGCTGCCAATTTTTACGTGAATATATCGTTACAGGTTGTAATGATTATGGTTTTTTTTGTGCTTTGAGGAAGAAATAGGTGCATTAAAATTAGTTTGACAATATGTAGCGTTGAGACCGCGACAGAGAAAGTTCTTCCTAACATACAGAAATAGTTGTACTGAACAACCAGTTGGGAAAAATACTGTAGTACTGTAGAAAAATACTAAGTGTTATATCAATAATTGCAAGGTACCTGAAATTAGATAATGCGAAGGAATATACGGGCCACTGTATGCGACATACATTATCTACGCTACTAGTTGAGGCAGGTGCTACATTTGAAACGTTGAAGATGCATGGCAAATGGAAAAGTACAACCGTGGCTGAGGGATATATAGCAGAAAGCATGGCTTCGAAAAACCGAATTGCTCGTATGGTTGCAAGTTCTGTGGGTACATCTGTTGAAGATAAAGTAGAATTTTCATCTAGTGAAGGAACCATAGTTAACATTACTGGTGAATTATCATCATCTGTATGTGAATCTCAGGAAGGTATCTCTAGTAGTTCAAAAGATTGTCCTGTTCACTCTGCTTCGTTTTCGCTATCATTTCAGAATTGTCAGTTCTTTATCGGAAAAGATGTTAACAAATAATGTTGTATATTTATCTGTGTCTCTTTTGTATTGTAAAAATAAAGTTAAGTATGAGCGGGTGTTATAAATTCATTATGCCCTCTTATAATGTCCTGGGTGTTATAGATGTGTTTATATATTTCGTATCATAGGTATTAAAAACAAATAATAGGTAGGTGAGAAATAATAGTATATTATTCAATGAGAGGTAATGTGGGCAATAACTCACGGGATGATTACAGCATACAAGTGAGTTATTGCCATTACCTCGAGTTGAATACTATACTTTATCCACGACTATTCTTCTGGCGAAAACGTTTACCTTTTTAGCCGAAAATTTTTTAGACTTTTTAGAAACTCTCGTAATTTCGTTTCGTAAAAGTTTCAATATTTACTCTCTTATTTATACTTCTAAGCATAGAGTAGCAAATGATGAAAATTTGTATTTCATTGGCAATTCTTTAAAATATGCTAGAAGCACAGTTTCTGACAATGATTTTACGTTCTTACTTGTACTCCAATCCAAATGTTTTGGTAGGCCACATTATATTTCTTGTGCGATTTATCCGGCAGAAGATTGCGAGTTGCTATTTCGGCGATTTTTCTTATTCCAGGTGGTGTACACATTTTTGAATTAGTGTCTGAACTCATTTTGTCAATTTGACATTTAATTGTTTGACATGATATTTAATATCGGCCAATTAGATAACATTACGTAAGTAGTTATTATGGCGACTAGGCGTGAGTTATCATAACCATTGCCATCTTAACTATACAGGCCGCTATGTTGAAAATCGTGACGTCACAGTAAGAGTCTAACCTGTTACAAACAGTTTTGTCGATTTTTCTAAAAAAAGGGTTGTTCTCGTATTTATAGTTATTTTGTGTGTACGTTGTTTCATTAGTTTTTATTTGTAGTTGTATGGACAGTCATTAGTTTAGGGTTTGTTGTGTTCATGTTATTATAAAATAGTTTTCAAATAATCTAGGTTAGGTCGTTAATTTTTTAAAAGTACTTTTTTCCGTGTTTTAGCATTTTTTTTTAGGCAAAGTAGTAAGTGATGACAATAATGATGTTTGCTAAATGTATTTTTTTTTAACTAAACGCCTTTATTTAATTATTAGAAAATGCCCAATAAATATTGTATACCGAACTGCAAGTCCAACCTGAAAAATGGTCCCTATATCCCAATGTTTTCGTTTCCCAAACACAATCATCACCTCTCCCTATGGCTAAAGAAAATTCCAAGAGCGAACTTAAAAGTGACCGAAACTACACGTGTGTGTGTCGAACATTTTAGAGAAGATTTTGTTATACGAAACCATGAAGTTACAAACAAAGACGGTAAAGATACTTTACTTTTCCCATATACTCTATCCTATCCCTATCCCCCAATTAATATTTTACAGGTGTAAAATTCTGTGTACCCCGAGAGAAACTGATGCTTACGACTGACGCGTATCCTTTTGTCTTCCCGAATCTTCCTTCATACCTGTCCGAAGCTCCCCTGATTAAACGAAAAGATCCCAGTTCTCGTTCTAATAATGACGAAAACGGACGAAAACGGATTTTTAATGTCAATCATACACGAAGGGTGATTCTTCATTTGTGCAAAGAACGGAAGTGGTTTCTGCAAATAAAAATTGCTAAATAGGATTTTCGAATTGTAAAAAATTAGAAGCTGATATTTCGGAAATTTACCTTCCCATTAGTTTGTGCGTTGCTGTATATAATCCTTACACATGTTACCGTTCATTATCACAAAAATTCGAGCTTATTTTTAAGTAGTTGATCGTTTTTTTCGTTTTTAAAATCCTCGTTGTAAACATAACCTTGTAACTGTCCACAACCAAAATGTTCATTTCATGATTATTTATTCCTGTTTGTGCAATAAATTTATACTTTTGAAATATTCTTCTGTCGTTTCTTATACAAAATAAGTAAAATAATATAAATGTAAGTAATTCAGCGCTGTTTTAATTTATCAAATTAAACTATAACCTTAGTTTAATTTGATAAATTAAAACAGCGCTGAATTACTTACATTTATATTATTTTACTTATTTTGTATAAGAAACAACAGAAGAATATTTCAAAAGTATAAATTTATTGCACAAACAGGAATAAATAATCATGAAATGAACATTTTGGTTGTGGACAGTTACAAGGTTATGTTTACAACGAGGATTTTAAAAACGAAAAAAACGATCGGTGCGACTCTTACTGTGACGTCACGATTTCAACATAGCGGCCTGTATAGATTAAGACGGCAATGTCATAACTCACGCTTATGACTCCCGCTGGGTAGTTATAGATACCATTATTTGTAGAAAAGTAATTGCGTAACGTATGTATAACGCAATAGTCGTGAATAAAGGATATTAATAAGCCCTGAATTCCTAGAGAAATTGATGTCCGCTGTTACAGAAAAATTAAACAAGCAAGCGGAGAAAATTCAAGATCTAGAACAGAATGTGAATCACCTCGAAGAACACTTGGGTGATTTTTTGCTGCGAGCGATTGCTTGCACTGATAGTAAAATTTTGTAGGCGGTCGTTGAGGAACAACATCTTCTACTCAAAAAAGAAACTTAAGAAGAGTACTATCGGGATTCGGGAAGACCTCGGCAAAGCCAGATTCTGTCTACTGAAGGAATTAATAAAGAAATACGGACCAACCAGCGTTTATACAAGTAGCGGTAATATAGTTGTTAGACAAAATGACAAAGTTATTAAATTGAGATCACTTAGCGTCGAGGGATATAATGTTAGTAACATCGAAGCAGCAGAAGATTATTTGAGCTGATACATTTTTGATTTAATTTTCTTTCAATAATCTTAAAAATTATTTATAAGTACACTTCTAGGGGAATATGAATGCGAAACCTTTTATTATAGCATAAATCGATATCTTGACTGTATCCGAAACCTGGTAAACGGATGCAGTGTCAAACGATAATTTAAATATTCGGAATTACAAAATTTACAGAAGTGACAGATTATCGCGCGGAGGAGGGGTGGCAATATACGTTCGTGATTCAATCAATGCCGATCGAATGTGTGTGAATAATAATATTGAATAATTGTGGTTATCGTTGCGGTGTAGGAGCCTACAGGTAACTGTGAGTGTAGGATATAGACCTTCGACTCTCAATTATAAACTATTCCTACAAGAATTGGAGGAATCTTTTCCTCTTTGCCTACCGATTTGTGAAAGAATAATTTGTTGCGGTGACTTTAACATTGATTTATTGAACGTAGACTCCCCAGCCACAGAACTTTTTCAAAATATCATGGATTCTATGGGAGCTAAGCAGAATAACAAGCTCGTCATGTTCTTTAATCGACGTAATCGTTGTTACGGATACTACAGATATTCTAAAATCCGGTTTAATCATCACAGATCACAGTTATCTGGCAGACCATGACATGATTTATTGTATCATTAATATCAAGTGCCACATTAACAATCCAACTCTCCGTACCTTCAGAAACTTTAAAAATATTGATTTCGATTTATTCTACTCGGATCTACAAAGCATTCATTTCAACTATATGTTTGGGTTAGACAGCGTTGAAAGAAAAGTAAAATTTTTTAATGCTAGAATTTAGGCGTTATTCGATATACACGCGCCGTTAATTACTCGCAAATTTTCTAAACCTTGCATGCCCTGGCTGACTGATAACTTAAAGCTGCTCATGTCTTTGCGGGATAAATCGAAATCCAAATATCGGCGAACAAAACAACAAAAGGACTGGTATTATTACAAGACACTAAGAAATTTAACCACATTTACAACAAGACAAGAGAAAAAAACGTACTTCAATTTCATTGGCCGAAATCACAATCATACAAGGCATGTTGGTCTTGGTAAGGCTAAAACTCCTGAAATACCAGAAACGTTAGCAGTCGTGGAAAAAATTAGTGATTACTATTCAAATTGTACCCCTCATTTGCTACCGGGAACTATGGCTCGAATTCCATGGTCCCGGTCCCCTTTTGCATTTCGGTTGGTTGATTGTTTTGTAATTCAGAACACTATTAACGATTATCAAATCCAGCGCTACTGGTAGCGATGACATCAATGCTACGATGATTAAATTATGCTGCCCGGTGGTGGTGCCCTTCATCACTCATATTGTAAACTGTTGCAGGGTGTCTTTCCTGGAGAGTGGAAACATGCTACAGTATCATTTAAAGACTTGAGACCAATTAGCCTGCTACCGACAATGTCCAACATTTTAGAAAACTTAATGAAGCACTAGTTGACTGAGCATATAAACAAATTTAATATCATTCCAATGCAGCAGTCTGGGTTCAGGTGTGGGTTTCGCTGCGGCACGGCCCTGTTGAAGCTTACTGATGTTCTTGCTGCCACGGACCAGGGTTTACTGCTCGACCTCGGTAAGGCTTTCGATACAGTCAATCTTAGCGTCCTTACTCACTACCTGGAGGAGATAGGTTTAAACGGTACGGTTTGCAATTAATGCGGAGTTATCTGATGGGAAGAACGCAGCCTGTCTGTCTGGGCGGCAGGAAGTCGCAGCCGCGGGTTTTGACTATGGGTGTGCCGCAGGTATTCATCATTAGGCCGATGTTGTTTTCTATTTACACAGCAAAGTTGGTTGCTACTATTACTGTATTACTATTACTGTTCGCCGATGACACGCGGATATATTATTCTTTTAAACCTGCTGAATGGCGGGAGCTAGAAAACATTGGCACCTCCGCAAGAAAGCATTGTCTAATACTTAACGCAACCAAATCACAAGTTATACTGTTTGGAAAAAAGAAAATTTGCGAGGATCTGAATAAAGTAATTCAAATTAATATTGATGGCCAAAAAGTTTCATGTGTGAGTAAAGTGACGAATCTTGGACTCATCATGGATAACACGATTTAAGGGCCAGATATCGAAATATCCAAGAAATGCGTACTTACAGTTAAAACGGCTATAGCCATTGAGACAGATCCTAGCGAGGGAGATGAACAAAATATTATGTGAGGCATTTGTTTTGTCAATTCACTTACTGATCGGTAGTGTACTATTCATGCATAGATGTAGTCACGGCGCGACGTATACAGCTGATCCAAAACGCATGCCTTCGGTACATCTACGGAATTCGAAAATTTGACCATCTATCTCATACACTACATGATGCGGGATGGTTGAATATGAAATATAGAATGGAAATGCGTTCCTTGTGTTGCTTTCACGATATTATAACATCCAAAACGACACCATACTTTTACAACAAAATACGCTTCAGATCTGATATCCATAACATAACCACTCGGTTCAGGTCGCTTATCTCCCCGCCACTGCATAGATCCACTCTATTTCGAAGGTTGTTTTCATTTAACATTTACTATAAATACAATGGTTTTTCTAACGATTTAAAATTTCGCAATAGTAGTAGGTTTAGAAAGGACTAGCGAGATTATTACCTGCGAAGACACTTTGAGAGACACTGATTCGATAATATTCATTGAATGTATTAATATCTACCTTGATCTCTTAGGTTAATTTTATTTTTTATTTCTTTATTTTAATTTTTGTTACCTTAGATTATAATAAAATAGGCACTATATGTAATATATATTAATTCAAATATTTTAAGGTAAGGTTTAAAAGCAGGAATAGGCTGGCCTACGACTGAACCTCGCCTTAAGTTTGTGGCTCAATCGTATAGAATTATGATGCTATGTCGCCTGTGAATTATGATCTTGTTTTCGTTAGAAGTTTAATATCTGATTTAGGTCTGGATGACCAACAAATAAAATCGGTCAGATTGGGTAAATTTGATCAGAGCAAACAGTCTATGTCACGTCTTCTGTTACTTCTGGAGTGCCCCAGGGCTCGAACCTGGGTCCTTTGTTATTTATTTTGTTTGCTAATGACTTGTTGTTAAGACTCTTTTGTCCCGTTCTGGCTTATGCGGACGATATAAAACTTTATCACTTAGTTTCTTCGCAAGAAGATATGGACCTTCTTCAAGCCAACTTGAACATGATAGTTGAATGGTGTGGTACTTTCAAATTAACTTTGAATGTAACAAAATGTTCTACTGTTAAATACACTCGGATGCAAACTCCGTTTCTAAGCTTTTATCATATTAATGGTCAGCTACTTGATAGAAAATTAAGCATAAAAGATCTAGGAGTAACGTTTGATTCGAAGTTAACATTTCTTTTACATCTTGAGAATGTTGGCTCTGCTGCCTACAAGTCACTGGGTTTCGTTATGCGTGTTTGGAAACCGTTCTCTGATGTTAATTTGGTAAAGCAACTTTATTATTCCTATGTCATGAGCAAAATTGAATATGCTGGTATAGTGTGGTATCCTATTTATGCTTCACATATAATGGTCCTGGACAGAATTCACCGTCGATTCTTGAAATTTTTATCATTTAAGCTAGATGGAGTATATCCGGACCGAGGAGTTGACCAAGCTCAGTTATTAATGCGACATGGGATGCTTTCGTTAAGTGACAGGAGGGATTTGCAGTGCGCCAAATTTACACAGAAGCTGTTGCACAATCGCATAGATTGTGAGTTCTTGCTTGCGAGGATTCCTTTTTATGTGCCAAGAGTATCATTGCGGTACCATGCCTTTTTCCACCTGCCAACAGCAAGGACAAATGTTTTGCGAAGGGCTCCAATCACGATATTGTGTAAAGTCTCAGAAAAACTGTTCAGTGACTTGGTCGCTTAATCAATGTATTTAAGTATGTTCTTTCTTTTTTATTTTTCATGTATTGTTTTTCTTTCATTAAATATGATGTATATATATTTTTCTTATAGTTATATTTTGTCCTGTAATTGATTCTCGTTGGACAATAAATGGGTATTATTATTATTATTATTATTATTATTATTATTATTTACCTGTTAATGTTAAAGTACACAGTAAAGACTTTATTATTATTATTAAATGGCCCGATGTCCATAAACTCAATTATTTTCTCTTTCCGATATTACGTAGTATTTAAAGATGATTTTTAACGTTACGTTCGTATATTTTTCATGAAAGAAAAATCAGAAGTGGCTATTCACCTAGAAACGTATCTGAACGAATGTGATACTGCCGGACATACAAGTCAAAGCTTTTCGTTCAGACGGTGGTGGCGAATTTTGACGATTCGTTAACGAGTCTTTAATCAATCGTCATACAAATGTTTGACGATTGATTACCTTGATCAACCGTTAAAAGAAAAATTACCATTGTTTTGGATTTCACAAGCAATAACGAGTCGTTAAAGACTTGTTAACTAATTCACCATTTGACAATCGTTTGTAAAACCGGGCATTATTCTATCGTATTTAGCTTCTTTGTTACTATGGAAACAAACTTTTACAAATATTGACATTTGTCAGATGTCTTTTCCTAAACACGTTTGGTCGGCGTCATTGTTAGAAAACCTATTTTTAAATGACGGAAATGGAAGAAGATATACCGTTTGATATTACTCTAGTGGCTAATAATGTAATTGCTAACCTATAATCAAAACCACAATATGAAAATGCGTACCAACAGTTTAAGGATTGCACAAGCGGGGGTAGAAATCAGTTTCTCCGTTGTCAAAATAGTGACAGAGGTGGTAAACTCCCTAGGGAGTTTAGATTATATTCTGACAGTTCTAATCACAAATTGCATTTCTGGAATTGTATTTATTAATGTTTATAGTAAATGATACGTTGGAACAATTATTAAAATTAACGTTTGCTGGTAATTCACACAAAACATTTTCGTTCACAGTTTTTTGATTGACACACGTGCTCGAACTTGCACTTTGTAGGACTTGGTTTGCAATATTTGTTTTATTTTGAACGGAGTCCTGTATGTACCCTTCGGCTACTGCTGTACTTTTCCAACCGCCCGCGCCGCGCCGTTTTATAGTGGTGATGTCAGCTCCCGCATCTGCAAGTAAAGTAGCTGAAGTTCTACGTAGCGAATGGCCCTTGTAGTTTTCTGTCAACTATGGCTGTCACGGTGCAAATCCCAAAGACTACTAATAATTATATCACAGGCAAATTTGAGGAAATTCTTTTTAATTATTAATCTTTGTGTTTTTCTACTCCCGCTTGTGTAAAAAATAGTATATGCACCTCGGAAGAGAATGCTATTTTTTCCTCGGTGCTTTGGGCCTGCACCTCTGGAAAAATCATGCATTTCTCTCCCTCTATGTATAATCTACTATTGCGTGCTTTGTCAAGAAACAACTCCAATGTGACATTTTGCACACTAATATGAATGTAAAAATGTCAACATTTTTTCGCGTCTGTAGAAAAAAATGGTTATCACAACAGAGCAGAAAGCAAAATTATTGGAATCATATTTTCGAATAGGCAAAAAGTTGATAGTATTTGGCATAATTCCATTCCTGAGAGTTTTACAGATTTTCATGAAGAATATATGTGTTTTTTGAGGTTAGAATTTCATCTGTCAATACTGTCATTATTGTAGTTTCTTTTGGTTGTGGCTAAAGTACCTTTAAACACCAATTGAATTTCAGAGCCCTCCTAAATTAGGATTTTTCTTGAACGCACGTTATAATAACCGCTATGATGTAATACTCCATAGATATATAAGTAACAAATATAGCCATGCATTGTAACAGTTCATCAAGACATACAATCTATAGCCATCGCTCTCATCAACTGCAAGTATTTAATTAGCGCTATCCTTGTTAGTAAAGCACCAATAAGAGCACGCTATAAATTTTACGTTTATAGCTTTTACTATCAAATTTTGCAAATATTTTAAACAGCGTGTCTTTATTCTCATAGATTGGCAAGCTGATAAAAGATTATAAGGGATGAAGCTGATTAAGTTTGCATCGATGATGAGACAACACTAAAATTTGGTGAAATTTTGGAGTTGGGAACAAATTCTGTGATTACATTGATGATCAACACTGACAACAAGATATTTGAAAATATTTATTGAACAATAATTATTCATTTCTAAATAATATTAATTTAACACATTTCTGCCTAAATCGACCAGTATTTTTATGATCTGTTTTCTACATTGGTAATGTATACGTACATTTAAATAGATTGTTGATATTAATTTAATCAATTGTATAAGATGATTTCACCACCAAATAAATCTGGTAAGTTTTGTATAGCTTGTAGTGTTAGTAATTCCTCCAGATTCTTTTTTGTTAGTAATTTAGCGTTGTCTGTAATCTTGAGAGCTCCTTCTAATTTTAAACATCTTTACTAGGCAAAATTAGCTTGCCCAGGTTTTTGAATTTTATTAAGTTGGAATTATATTCACTACTTGTTAACTAGCAGCAAATGTGACAAGTAATAATCGGTTTAACTTTTTTAATGACGAAACCTGATATGTAAACTACCACATCTTCAATAAACTGGGACAGAGACAATCGAGTAAAAAAGGTAGCATCATTTTCCAAATTTAATTTTAATTCAAATTCTGCAAGATCTTCATCAAGAATTGTATCTGTTGTTTTCGATTTTGTATCGCTAGAAACGTGTAATATGCTGGCAGCATCTAATATACTGCAATTACCGTATTTTGAACCACTAATTTCATGCTTTACTATTAGCCTCTTGTAGGCGGCTTTAAATTGAAGGCAGGATGGGTTGTTATTGAATCCAGAACGACTCCTTACTGCACTAAAAAATGTTTCCAAGTGGTCTTGACTTAACTTTGGAATCATTAATGGGTTGACAAAATTCTCCCTTTGAATATTTGTTTTCGCAGTTTAAAATATCAAACAAATTATTAAATATTAAACAAAAGTTTGCAGTTGCTTCGCAATTTTCAAATCCTTTTGCTAGTCTTTTGCAAAAGTATAAGCTACTTGCAACACTTGCGCTCGGGGTCTGCGCAGCTAGGACTTTCATAATCTCATTTTGATAAATAACGTGCCTCTTAGTCAGTTTATTTGCAGCTCTTAAATCTTCTGTTTGTTGTAACTCAACTAACTGCTTGATATATTTCCACTCAATTCGAAAATTATTTAAATCATATTAGACTTCTTTGTCACCAAAAGCATTTCTACATAATTTTAGCATAAGGCATGCGTCATAGAATGTGTAGACAGGCGTATTTGTAAGTGGATGTGGAAAATACGGTTTGAAATTTTCAAAACCGTAATTAGCACCCAATATTTTACACTTCGAAGTTACATGCACCTCGTCGAGTCCACACAAGAAACCGCTTACATGGCAAACCGCCTATCGCTTATATGTATACTCGTACTCGCACGGAGCGTACACAGCTAAAGTTTACCATTGTTTTACTTCCTGCACGCACGTATCTTGTACTCATTGTATTTTATGTTAAATAAAATATTTTTTTAAAAAGGTGATTTCAAGAGTCTCATATATAACTTGGATATATTAACAGATGCTCCATCGAACGTGATGCAATGACACTTTGCACCACTATCTTGTAATCGTGTCATACAATGATTTAGTATATCAGCTCTTTCCTGCGCTCTTAGACTTTTGATAAGAAAATAACCCACTGGTACTTTCAAATTTTCATTCAAAGCAACTGCCATTATCACTCGGGCATTTGTGGCTTCTGTAGTGTTGACACAATCTCGATCGTTTCTAATGACTAATTCAACATACCCTTGAAATTTGTCGCCACTGTACTCTATTCTTTGCCTAATTGCGTTTTCATCAAGCATCAAATTAACCATAATTGTTTTTGAATCTTTACAATTAGCAACTCTCCGTTTAATTTAATCCTAAACCATTTACTGCTGAATACCATTTATTAATGGTAGCAGGATGTGGTAAAAGATTACTAAAGGTAGATTTCACATAAATGTATGCCCTTGGTCAGGGATGGCGAACCAATGGCACGCGTGCCATAAGTGGCACGTTTGAAGATTTTGATGGCACGCACAAAAACAAAATTATTTTTTTATAAGTTATCTTTTTTGACAGAAATGAATTAAAAATTATTAATCTACACTTAATTTATGATATAAATTTGTAGTACTGAATACATATCTTAGTATGTCAACTAGAACCGTCAAATTATACAGTTTATTATTAAAATATCGCATGAATCTCTCGAAGTATATAAAGATGCGTATTAGATAAAAAAAATTGCGTATCCAGTTTTAGCCATCTAATGTTATTGCATGCTGTTGCCGTCGCAGCGCTCGAATCAGACTACAGACTGCATTAGTCATTTTTTTAAATCGCCGTTTTTGAAACTTTAGTGACTTGTTAAAAAATATAACCGTTTATTGTAAATAGATAGTGTTATTTTTAGGTAAATATTTTTACATATTATTTCATATTTTATATTCTGCATTCGTTTGCAAGAAGATATTGCGTAACGACTGAAGTTTTAACCTGTAACAACCTTAAGGTATTAAAAGTTATTAAACTTATAATTTATTTGGCTTATTTTTGAACAATAAAATATTTTAATATTATAAGAAATTATTTTATCATTAAATCAATGTAAAATATAGAAATAATTATTAAAATTACCTTGAATTAATATATTATTTATTATTTGCTTGTGCTGGTAATGTTTTTAGTACTTTAATATTTGTCGAATTCTTGCAAGCGAATGCAGAATAAATTATTTATTTTATAACAATATTATTAAAATATATATTTTTTAGAATTTCTTATTATGGCTAGTTCAATGAAAAAATCGAAATTATCCGAAACACGATATGATTGAAAAGGACAGTAAAGCAATTTGTATTTTATGTTCTAAAACTGTAGTCTGTAGAACATGTTCAGTAAAGCGGCATTATGAAACCAACCATATATTTCTTCTCGGTCGAAGTGTAGACGAGCAAAAGGAGTATATATCACGTGCCTTAAAAAATAAAAATGCTCAAACTACTTCTTTAATGAAATACATTGGAACTCAATCAAACATCACTGCTGCTAGTTATCAAGTTTCAAAAAATATTGCTCAATATGAGAAACCTTTTAATGAAGGCAAATTTTTAAAGGATGCTTGGCTGCAATGTGCACTATACTTATTCGACGATTTCGAAAAAAAGAAAACATTACCCAAAGAATTAAAGACAAGCCGATAGCCAGGAATACAGTGAAAGAGAGAATTTTGGGTATGGCGGAATATGTAAATTTTCAACAAAAAGTCTTGCGATTTTATATTTGCATTGACGAGTCTACCGACGTGCCAGGCTCTGCTCGTTTAGCAATTTTTGTACGTTATTTTTTTCAAAACAATATTAAAGAAGAGTTAATAAGTTTAGCAACATTAACAACAACAACAAAAGGATTAGATATTTGTAATACAGTTATAGATGCATTGGAAAAAAGAGAAATATGTCCTTTTAAAATTGTGTCAGTTACAACTGACGGTGCCCGTAGCTTAATTGGACGGGAAAATGGATTTATAAATTTATTTACAAAACGTATTGGACACACAATTCTTGATTTTCATTGCATTATTCACCAACAAGCGTTATGTGCCAAAACAGGTTTAAAATGTTTGATGATATTTTGAGTTTTGTAACAAAATTAGTCAATTTTACATCAGCACGAGCACTAAATAAAAGAAAATTTCAAGAATTGTTAAACGAAGTAAACTCGTCGTACAAGAGCTTACTTTTATACAATAATGTACGCTGGTTAAGCCGCGGAAATGTTTTGCAAAGATTTGTAGATTGTTTGGAGGAAATAAGATTATTTCTAAATAATGAGAACATTATTGACCAATACAATCAATTATTGAATGTAGAATGACTAGCAAAGTTATATTTTTTCACTGATTTATGCTCTCACTTAAATGAATTAAATATAAAACTACAAGGTGTTAATAAAAATTTTCTGAAAGTGAATGTCACGAAAAGCCAAATAAAGAGTCATTAGCGAAAGACTTTTCACTGGTAATTCAATCCCTGATTCAGGAATCTTCTTCAAGATTTACGCAGTTTAAAGAATTTGAAGAAACTTTAAAATATATTTTATATCCTGATACAATACCATTTGAAAAATTAAATTTAAAAGTCCTTGACTGGTTAAATTTTAATGAATTAGAAATGGAATTAGTTGAATTTCAGTAAGTGCCATAAGGAACCAAAAATTTGTTGATGTAAGAAATGATTTAGAAATTATAGAAAGAAATCGATTATTGGATAAAATAAATAAAATTACAGAAGATAAAATTCTAACTACATGGAATTCAATTCATGACACGTGTAATTGTTTAAAAATATTAGCAAAGGCAATTTTTTTAAAAATTTCATCGACGTGGGCATGTGAATCTCAATTTTCAGAATTGAATTTTATAAAAAATAAATATAGGAATAGAATGACGGATGAGTCGAGCTCTGTATGTGTACTGTTGAAATTAACTAAATATGAACCAGATATTAAATTTTTATCATCTTGTGTACAGCAACAAAAATCACATTAAAAACAATTTTTTAACGTGAATTTTGTTTCTAGCATATTGCTTTTTGTAAAACATTGATTAATAAAAAATGTTTAAAGAAGAATTGCCTCTATTTGTTTATTTAATTATACTTACGTATAGTTTCACCACGCTAACATTTTGAATGAAATTTTATTGTGGCACGTTAACTATTTAAAAAAGAATTTTTATGACTTTGTGGCACGGACATCAAAAAAAGTTCGCCATCCCTGCCCTAGGTGAATACAAATTTAGAGTTAGAGCAAATGTCCTGAGTTCTGGCGTAAATTTAGCATTTTTTGAAGCCAATAATATGTTTTTTTATGGCGTCTAATAGAGAGTCCTAAAATTTAAATAATAACAATTTAAAAATTCCGTTCAAAAATGTTATTAACCAATTTGGTGTTTTTGTTCATCAACATATGTTAACATATGTCCAGATAATTGGAAATGTTGAGAACAAATAACTGCATCTTTTACTTTTTTAAATGCTTCTTCGATTTGGCAAACCTTTATCCATGTATTCTTCAATGATTCATCTTTAGGGAAACTAGAAGGGGTTTTATAAGCATACGTAATTATTATTATTTGAAAACTAATTTAATCATACACACCGATGACACGATATTTCTTCGCTCGTGGAGGGATTGCAGAGAATGGAACAAACAATACAGGATTTCATAATAAAGTAGTTTATTGTTTACAAACTATTATTTAATATTAAATACCTTATTGGTATTTAAATTTTAATTTTTAATAATTGACAGCGAGGCATGGTCGTCGATCGTCTCGACTCGTATGTATTCGTATCTGTATCACCACCGATTCGTATGCGACATCCGGGTAATATGATTCAAAGGATGAAAAACGCGTTTAATTAAATATAAAAAGAAATGGAGACATGTACCAATTTCGTTGATATGTTTTTTTTAAACGGAAATACGTTTATCCGGTATAACTGTAAGTTATATCCAGCCGCCCCTGTATTGTTTACGGCAACGTACGGATGACCTCATCGGGAATTTTCCACAGCATACCTTGCGATTACAGGATAAGGTTATATATGTTAGTGCAAGGTGTGGCAAAAGCTTAGAGTGTAGAGACAGTATTAATAGAATACATCGCGTATTCATATTAGATTGTTTTGTATTTAAGTATTTCCAATTATAATTCATTTAGAAAATTAATTAAGTAATCAGTGCATCGAGCAATTAATAGTATTATAAATAAGTGAAACAAGTAGTTAAATAAGTAAATATTGCAATCAATTATAAATAACGTTTTTTTTTAAATCAATATCGGCGATCGAAAAACATATTTGGCGCAGTCGGTAGGATTCGTTGCGAAAACCCAGTGCTTCTGTGGCCCTAGGAAACAAATCTATTGACCTCCACAAGTGTTTCGCCGCCTGATATTGAAGACCGAAGAATCTCCCGTAAGAATTCCGAAAACCGCTTACCATACCACATCGGATCCATCGAGGAATACCAATGATGTCGAGTATGACCACTACGCTATATTTTATGTTGTAAGTAATCTTTGCATTTATATAATTGTTTATGACCTATCCTAGTAATAATCATGATATCGAATACGTTCTTGTTGAAAGAATAAGTAAATTAACGATATCCGATAAACCTCGAAAAATAAATACGAATAACGTAAGTAGTAAAATGACGTTCGAAACGAAATATTTAGATTGCATTCCATTATTCGATGGAAACGTAG
The DNA here is from genome assembly GCA_959613385.1 of Geotrupes spiniger. Taxonomy (NCBI): domain Eukaryota; kingdom Metazoa; phylum Arthropoda; class Insecta; order Coleoptera; family Geotrupidae; genus Geotrupes; species Geotrupes spiniger. The sequence continues at coordinate 21,931,277 of OY390740.1, read as the reverse complement.
ACGAATTAAGTAGATTTTTAGCCGTAAGTGAACAACTTATCGATACTTTTTATGATAAAGAAAATGTCAGTAATTTCCAAAATGTATATATGATTAATTGTATTATTAATAAATTTCAAGGAAAAGCACGCCTTGTAGCAAACACAAATTATATACAAACATGGGCCGATTTGAAAAATGTTTTAATAAGAAATTTGGCGATCAACGAAATGAAAGCTGCCTTACAAGAGACCTAGTTTCATTAAGACAGAGACCTAATGAAAGCCGAAACGATTATTATGAGAGATATTTACAGTTATTGCAAATTATATTTGTATACGTGAATATAAACGAGCCTAGACCATCCAGAGCGTCAAAACAACAATTTTATAGGGATCTAACGCTAAATACATTCTTAGCCGGACTTAAAGAACCAATAGGAAGTATAATTCGTTCAATGCGTCCAAAAGATATCGGAAGCCATTCATTTTGTTACTTCGGAAGAAAATATCCAATATTTTCAACATTCGACCAGGCCCGTACAAAAACCAGTTTTACATCAACCCTTTCGACAAAATTATGCTCAAAATGTACCGCAATATAATTTCCAACGTCAATTACCTACACCTAACTTCTACAATGCTAATCCACAAATTACGTACAAACCAACTTTTCCCAGCCAGCCGATTAATATCCAACCACGTCCGATACAACTAAAATTTCTTACCAACAAACAAGTATTTCCTAACACCACAAACGTATGGAAGCCCCGTCCGAATAATCAAGATTTACCAAAACCCACACCTATGAGCGTATCTACAAGAAATACACACAGACCCGGACAACAATTTCGCCCGCAATTTAATCAAAACTACCAACAAAAACCAAGTTTTAATTCCGAGCAGCTTCACACAAGAGAATTATTGGAAATAAACAAAGGACCACATAGCGAATTTAATGACGACTATGAAGAAGCGACAGAATTGCACGTTGAACCATTAATTGAGTTACCAGGAGAATCCAATGAAGATGAAGACTTTTACTACGAGCGTCCTTGGACGAACCAAATGTGATCGAACATAATAGCGGATCAAACCAAAAAGAACTACCTTACATATTATTACGTTCACCGCCTCTTAAACTCCTAATCGATACTGGTTCCAGCAAATCATTTATAAATCCCGAAATCGCACAAAAATATTTCCCCGAAGAAATTACATACGATCCTTTCATTGTTTCCAGTGCATTCCAGACATTGCATCATAACCATAGTTTAACTATACCTGCTCCGAGAGAATTTTGTATATCTTACCCTTTCGATTTCAAATTTTACCTATTCCATTTCCATGACACTTACGACGGATTGATTGGACTCGATATTCTAAAATCACTTTCAACCCTTTACTACCAACCCTTACTACTCCAGATTCAACCCTTACTACTCCAGATGCAAGTTTTCAAATTTTATACCAAGAATCAGGACAACCCCCTATACACGAGATAAAATTAAAACCACACAGTAAAAATATGACTAAAGTACCTGTTACGATAGAAGAAGGAGAAATTCTAATTCCAAAAACAGAATTCCAAAATTGCGAAATCCCAGAAATACTAGCAACAGCACATAAAAATTTTGCTATTGTCGAAATATTAATTAAAAGTAGTGAACCTGCCACCTTGAACTTCTTTAAACCACTACGAGTAAAGAAATATGAAAAAGAATGTTTTGAAACCTTTCACCTAAAATTCGAGCAACACAATACCAAACCGGTAGATATAAAAGCGCTTGTACGAACCGAGCACATGAACGACGAAGAAAAGCAAAAAATCTTTAAATTATGTAAAGAATATCACGACGTATTTTATGACGAAAATACAAAATTAACATTTACCAACCAGATGACACATCGAATTAAAACAAAAGATGAAATTCCTACCTATACTAAAACCTATCGATATCCATTTATTCACAAACCAGAAGTAGATAAACAGATCAAAAAAATGCTAGAACAAGGTATAATACGACCAAGTGATTCTCCATGGTCATCGCCTATTTGGATAGTTCCGAAAAAACCGGATTCGTCAGGCAAGAAGAAATGGAGAATTGTGGTTGATTATAGGAAAGTTAATGAAAAAACAATTGATGACCATTATCCTCTTCCAAACATTACATACATATTAGATAAACTGGGCAAATGTAACTACTTTACCACGCTGGATTTGGCGAGCGGATTTCATCAAATAGAAGTCCATCCAGATGCTATTAAGAAAACCGATTTCAACGTAGAAAACGGGCATTATGAGTATCTTCGTATGCCCTTTGGCCTGAAAAACGCGCCTGCCACATTTCAGCGTGTAATGGATAACATCGTTCGAGGAATACAAAACGAGCATTGCTTGGTGTATATTGATGACATTATAATCTTCTCAACGTCTCTTCAAGAGCACATTACCATCTACGAGAAGTTTTCAAAAGACTACGAGAAACAAATTTTAAAATACAAATGGACAAGTCGGAATTCCTTAGGAAGGAAGTCGCTTACCTGGGACATATTGTAACCCCAGAGGGAGTTAAACCCAATCCTGATAAAATTTCGGCAATCAAAAATTACCCAATACCGAAAACGACGAAGTCAATTAAAGGATTCCTAGGACTTCTGGGTTATTACCGCAGATTTATTAAAAATTTCGCGAAAGTCACGAAACCTTTGACGAATTGTTTGAAAAAAAACGCTAAAATTATGCACAACTCGGAATTCATTCAATGCTTTGAAACATGTAAAAATCTACTCACTAACGAACCCATTCTTCAGTATCCCAATTTTGAAAAACCATTTCTGTTAACGACAGACGCCAGCAATTATGCTATAGGAGCGGTTTTTTCCCAAGGAACCGTAGGAAAGGATTTGCCAGTGGAGTACGCATCAAGAACCCTTAACAATTCAGAGCAAAATTATAGTACGATTGAGAAAGAACTCCTAGCGATTATATGGGCCACAAAATATTTTCGCCCATATCTTTATGGTTAACGATTTACGATTATAACAGATCACAAGCCCCTCCAGTGGTTATTTTCTTTAAAGGAGCCTAACTCTAAACTAGTCCGTTGGAGATTAAAATTGAAAGAATTTGACTACAATATTTGCTACAAAAAAAGGAAAACTTAACGCTAATGCGGATGCCATATCGAGAGTAGAAATAAACACAAAGGAATTGGTTGAATACATGGAGAATTTTAATAAAACAATTTCACCAAAAGAGGACTATAATCAATCAATGAGAGTGAATATAGATTTACAGGAAACACAGCAGCCTATCGATCAGGAAACCATACATTCCAACAACGAGGAAAATTCGATACTTGAAATTCCAATCACCCCGAAACCATTGAATCTTGGACAAAATCAATTAATTTTTAAATACGTATATCACTCGCCAGCTTCACCAAAAATAATGAAAATATTTGATAAACAACGAATTACGGTGCAACTTTCCAAAAATAACTTTAACAACGACATCGTACAATTTGTGAAAGATTACATCGTTCCGAATACACAATATTATATCTTATTCGAACCAGACTATTTATACGAACCATTCTGCGAAATAATTCGTACTAACTTCAGATACCCGCCTTATAAATTCGTTAAATGTACTCACATGCTCGCAGATATAACAAACCAAGACGATGCTAATGAACTAATTCAGATGCACCATGAAAGAAAAAAGAACCATCGTGGAATCAACGAAACGGAAGAAAGCCTTCGTAAATCATATTATTGGCCTCGCATGAAAGAAACTGTACAAGCATACATTAACAAATGCGAAACTTGCCAAATTACAAAATACGACAGGAATCCGCCCAAACCGTAATTTAATCTTATGCCTACTCCAACAAAACCTTTTGAATTAATCCACATTGACTCATTCCAAATTGAAAAACAAAAATTCCTTACTATCATTGATTCATTTTTCAAATACGCACGGAAGTAATAACGAACCTTTTAAATTTCATATCCCATCATAATATTCCGACCTTAATTACATTAGACAACGGACCGGAATTCAAAAACAAAACGTTTAAGGAATTCCTACATCTACATGGCATACAAAGTCATTTCTGTATCCCCAATCACCCGCAATCTAATGGAACAATCGAAAGATTCCATTCCACACTAATCGAGCATGAATATTAAAAAATAAATTCCCAGAAGAACCTATTATTATGCGAATAAGGTATGCGATTATTGGATATAATAATAGTATACACTCAATGACGAAAAGAAAACCTATCGAAATAATTACAGGACGTATTGAAAGTGATGATCCATTTAATATTGATTTATCTAAAAGACTTATGTCAGATTTTGTTCAAAGACACAGAGATCTTACGCGTGTTATGTACCAACATCTAAATGAGAAATTACAAGAAAACAAAATAAAGATAATAGAAAACCGTAACCTTACGCGAGAAACACCATTGACTTATGTAGAACAAGAAAAGGTTTATGCCAAAACGGAAAAGCGAAATAAAGCCGGAAATAAATTTGTGCCGCATACAATCCTAGAAAATAAAGACAAAGTTGTGATTACCGATAAAAATGTACAAATACACAAAGATCAACTAAGAAGACCAAAGCAGATCTAATATGTGACAAATTTCAGATACGTGCTCTCCGCAATTGGACAAAAGATACAAATTACTAATCTCAAAGACAATCCAGGAATATTGCCCTTCAAAATTGATTCAGCAAAAATATATCAGTATTCAAGAACATTTATTCATTACTTCGAGCTTAGTCCAATAAAAGAAGAGCTAGACCTTATACGCAATCAATATGAGGAAATAAGACATCATTTTGGAAAAGCATTAAGTCCCTCGTACTCTAACGAACTGGAAAATTACGAGAAAGGATAACAATTGGATAACGCCATGCAAAAATTGAGTAACGTATTCCCACTACAGCGGAATAAACGAGGCATCGGAAGTATTATCAAGGCAATCACCGAAAATTTAGACGCATATGATGCAGAGCGATACGACAACATTCTTCAAGATTTGCAGACTAACCAAAACCAAATAATTCATACGGTTAATCAACAGATTTCCTTATCTAGAGAAATAATCGAGAAATTTAATGCAACTCATAAGTCACAACCAAGAATTAATAAATAAAAAAGTATCCGAAATAGGGGCCGCCACTTTGAATAAATTTATGTTCAACTTTAACCATTTTCTAGTTACAAAAAATATACTAGACCAGATGAATTTAACACTTAACGTAATCATTCAATTCTGTCCGATTTAGAAAATGCTCTAACGCAAGGCTAAACGTAGCGCATACGGCAATAATAAAGAAACATGAGTTACAAAACATTTTACACAATTTGGAACTCCAAGTGCAGTCGGAACAAATGCTACTTACAATCAATAAGAAAGTATTTATAAATATTATGAGGTAATGGAGGTTAAATCGTTTTACACTAAAACTCGAATCGTGTTCGTGATTACCATTCCAATTGTCACAGCTGAAACCTATAATTATTATCATTTATATTCCATACCTAATAAAAACGTAACCATTATTCCAAAAAAACGCATTTTTTCTATCCAATGAACTTCATTATATGGATACACCAGAAAAATGCAAAGATTTAGGCATAGTACACTACTGTGGTCATAACAATCTATTAAGTGGCCAAGGAGAAATAGATTGCATGTTCCAAATTCTTCACCTTACACAAAACTATTCAAGTTGCAAGCAAGAACCCATCCAGACACCAAACGAAGTTATTGAAGAGATTGATAGCTCGCACTATATTGGAATATTTCCTAAACGCACGAAATTACGACTAGAATGTAACCGCGAAGATTATCAAGAAATAATGGGTAACTACCTAATCACACTGCCTCTGCATTGCAGCTTTTCTACGTTGACAGCTACCTTCGTTAATACAGAAGAAACTTCAAAGGTAACATCCCCCATTTTACTGCCGTATATTAAATTAGAAAAGTTATCGACTGAACAAAATACCATGAAACCACTTAAATTGGAAGAAGTGCATCTAGACAGCCTACAAGAGCTCAAGAAACATGCAGATCGGTTATCGCCAATAGAACCAGTACTAACGTCAAAAGAGAATTCTCTTAACATATCAGTAATTGTTTTATACATTATTCTACTACTATTGATATCGATGATATGTTATGGTGCCTACAAATTCATATACGTTCCCAAGAAAAATATTGAAGAAAACTCTCAACAACCCTGGGACATAATGGCGCCCTTCTACTCCAAGGAAGCATCTCAGGGCCGTCTCTGAAAAAATCGATTTGTTTTTTATTGCTCAAATCTATGCCTAATATATCTAAGAATATGTATAAAAAGTTATAGCGGCTAATTCGCAATATTTTGAAAGATACAGCACTAAACACAGTGAGGTGTCGAGCAAAAAATATACGAACGCATGAACGCTCGGACAAACGAAACGCGCACCCCTCCCCGCAGTAACATAACACCGAACTATGTACTGAAAAAAGTTCAATGGGTCGTTCGAAACAATAATATTTTGAGTTCGTAAGAGCTATAGTAGGATTATAACGAGATATTCCGTAAGTAATCGAAAATTAACATTTTTCCTGATCGTAAACTTTAGAGCGCGTTTTCTCGAGTTTTCGTTTTTACGATTTTTCTAAACTGGTGGGCGTGATTGCGAGAAAACAAGACAAGCAATCAAAACGAAACAAAACTTTTCTTGGCTTCAGTAGCATTCTATTCTATTTGAACTAAAAAGATTAATGAAAAAAAAATTCTAAACAACTTTTTTAGCAAGTTGAAATGATTTTCTCTTCCTGCAAAGAGCACATTTATTTTCAAACCTGAGAAAAATTTGGATTTTCAAAATTTTTGGTTTTTTTTTCAGTTCACATAGAAGAAAATATATGAGAATTACCATTTTCTTTGGTTTTTTTTTGTTTCAGACAAAAATTACGGGCTACATCTTTCCCACCGATTGTAAATTGCAATTGAAAGGTGTTGCACAAATGTGCATAAAAATCGGTTCCGTTCAAATATTTTTCTCTCGACATATTTTTTTTAATGCTCAAATATGCAATAAAATGCTCTAAAAAGTTCACAAAACTTGCTCATTTTTTTTCTGCCCTAAAAAAAATCCCCCAAAAACGCTATTTTAAGGCCTCCTAAAGCAGGACCCCCCTTTAAGAGAATACATCGCGTATTCATATTAGATTGTTTTGTATTTAAGTATTTCCAATTATAATTCATTTAGAAAATTAATTAAGTAATCAGTGCATCGAGCAATTAATAGTATTATAAATAAGTGAAACAAGTAGTTAAATAAGTAAATATTGTAATCAATTATAAATAAAGTTTTTTTAAAAATCAATATCGGCGATCGAAAAACATATTTTGTATCTTTTACTTATATATCTATGTAATACTCTGCTTAGTGCTCCCACTTGTTAGTTGTACTCTTTACTCTACATTATTTATTTTGTCAGTTGTTTGTGTTAGTTACAAGTTGTCAATAACTGCATGTACACGTGTTTTCTTTTACTTAATATAAGTATTGTTTTTGAGCTTTCGTTGTCGAATACCATTTACTGTATCATATACCAGTACTAAATTGGCATAACGTCATAACTTTGTATTCTGAACAACTTTTCTTAGTTACACTTTGGCGTACTGTGAACGGAAAAGGTAGTTTACCTAGAACTAAAATAGTATTTGCCCAACTGTAAGGCCTACTTGATTTAAAAAAATCGAAAGTAAACTAAAAATAAGTTTCAGGCCAAGCAGGGCGGAATCCCAAAACATGAAATTTCAATTCGAAAATTTTTGGTCAATCATACCTATTGTAAAATCAATCCGGGGACATGCTGCTGCTGCTGCACTTACTGATTTTTGGCAGTTCCAAAATGAATAAACCGTGAAGTTTTACAAAAAGGAACGCACATTCAGTACACCAGAACCATATAACCAGAACATAACCAGAACACCATAAACATACCCTCAAAATAAACATAGTTGCGATCTAACTGTCATTGACCGACCACCTACCACAATTTCGAGAAAGGCGGGATCATTTTACCATATGGAATGATGAAGAATTTTTTGTGCGATTTCGCATTTCGAAGGTAGCTGTGCAACGTGTAGTAGATGAAGTTTCTGAGACTATAGTCTCTCCAACGGAAAGGTATAAGCCGATAGGAAATTATGAAAGTAAAATATACATGTACAAATTTTTTTAGAAATAATGCCGTTTCACCAATGGTCATGGTGCTGTTAACGCTGCGATTTTTTGCAACTGGTTCCTTTCTGATTATACTGGGAGACTTCGTGGGCATCCACAAAAGTACAGTCAGCAAAATCATACATAAAGTATCGAGAGCTATAGCACATCTTCACTGGCGATACATACGAATGCCTCAGTCCGAAGAAGAAGTGACAAGCGTGCGTCAAAGGTTTTATAGTAGAGCTAGGTTTCCTCGTTGCATTGGTGCTGTAGATTGCACACATGTAAAAATCATATCTCCTGGTGGAGGTAATGCAGAAACATTCCGCAACAGAAAAGGTTTCTTTTCCATCAATGTACAAACTATATGTGGCCCAGATTTGAAAATACTCGATGTTGTTGCTCGTTGGCCAGGATCAGCTCATGACTCTACAATCTTCAATAATTCAAACATACGAGGAAGATTTGAGAGAGGAGAAATGGGAGACAGTTTGATTGTTGGAGACAGTGGGTATGGCGTCAGGAAATATTTAATAACACCTTTGAGCAGTCACCCCTGCCGAACAACTGTTCAATGAAGCTCAAATCAGGACAAGGAATCCTGTAGAAAGGAGTTATGGTGTATGGAAAAGACGATTTCCAATATTAGCTCTTGGCATACGTTTATCTTTAGAACGTGTTGAAGCTATTATCGTGGCAACTGCTGTGCTGCATAACATAGCATGTGACATGCGGGAAAATGAGCCTCTGGAAAATGAAGATATTGAAGCAGCAGTGGTATTTGTCAATAATGTTAATGACAATATTCCACACAACAATGTAGTTATAAATAACTAAAAGGAAGACTTTATTGGGCAAAGCCCGCGTGGAAACACGCAACCGCCGACACGTATTTCTGACTTATTAGTCGTCATCAGGACGGTATAGCCAAATTAAAAGATGGACAAAATTTGGAGATACAAAACAATCGGAGTCAACACAAGCAGCCGACCTCCACATTATGACAACAGTCAAAATACCCACAATATTGTGGGAACATTCAACATAGCCACGCGGGAGGACATAGCCACCTGCGTGAACAATCGAGCCCAGGATATAATAATGAAAAAAGGTTGTTGATGCGGGAACAAAGATATATAAAAGGAAGACTTTAATGGGCAAAGCCCGCGTGGAAACACGCAACCGCCGACACGTGTTTCTGACTTATTAGTCGTCATCAGGACGGTATAGCCAAATTAAAAGATGGACAAAATTTGGAGATACAAAACAATCGGAGTCAACACAAGCAACCGACCTCCACATTATGACAACAGTCTGGGCTCGGTTGTTCACGCAGGTGGCTATGTCCTCCCGCGTGGCTATGTTGAATGTTCCCACAATATTGTGGGTATTTTGACTGTTGTCATAATGTGGAGGTCGGTTGCTTGTGTTGACTCCGATTGTTTTGTATCTCCAAATTTTGTCCATCTTTTAATTTGGCTATACCGTCCTGATGACGACTAATAAGTCAGAAACACGTGTCGGCGGTTGCGTGTTTCCACGCGGGCTTTGCCCAATAAAGTCTTCCTTTTATATATCTTTGTTCCCGCATCAACAACCTTTTTTCATTATTATATCCTGGGCTCGGTTGTTCACGCAGGTGGCTATGTCCTCCCGCGTGGATATGTTGAATGTTCCCACAATATTGTGGGTATTTTGATTGTTGTCATAATGTGGAGGTCGGTTGCTTGTGTTGACTCCGATTGTTTTGTATCTCCAAATTTTGTCCATCTTTTAATTTGGCTATACCGTCCTGATGACGACTAATAAGTCAGAAACACGTGTCGGCGGTTGCGTGTTTCCACGAGGGCTTTGCCCAATAAAGTCTTCCTTTTATATATCTTTGTTCCCGCATCAACAACCTTTTTTCGTTATAAATAACATCACCCGAAATAGCCTAATACGGAATTATTTTGAGAGGTTGGTTTAATAAAATTATTTGACAACATGAATGTGCTTTTATCATATATAAGTCCTGTTCATAAAAATTATACTGTTTTTGGTTTGAAACCATTTTAAATTATAATAAAAATATGTCGCGTTTAAGCTGCGAATTTTTATTATGTCCTACGTCTTCATTTATTGCCTCTTTATTTACCCTTGCAAGAAACGGTCACCTGCCCAAAACCATCAATACATATACAAGTGGAATAACTTAAAAAGGAAAATAAATTAATTCAATAGTGTAAAAGATTTATTTATTCAAATTTTTCTTTTTAATTTCTAATTCAATTTCCAATATTTTTATTTTTAAATTGTGTTCGGCTGTCATGTTTGCTACTTTCAACGAGTGCTCCTCTTCCTCTCTCCTCTGGCGCTGTTCGTGCTCACGTGTCATTTGTTCCTTTTGTAGCTCAATGAGCTCCAGTTTCGCCTTGCCCACTTCCGTCCACAATGCATCGGCGGTTTTTTTTTGAGTTTCTGTGAAGTACAAGCATGTAACACTTTAATCACCTGTTACACACAGCATAATATGTGTGTCACTATATACGTACTGCTGGTGGATGGAAGTGGACTGACGTCCAGTATCTTCCTCGCAACCTTGCCTTGTTGCGAAGTCGGCATCAGCTGATGGCTACGGGGCTGTCGCAACATGGTTGGAGTGTAAGAACCCCAATCTACGATGTCGCCGACAACACCTGGCGTGGTTTCATGGCCAGTGTTTGTTACTAGACAAATATATAAATAAACATTATTTCAATTAATTATTTAATATATTTACAGTTCTCGTCATCATTCGTGATTGTAGCAGGCACATGTTCCTGGGACATTTCTAAAAAATAGTTAGTTACGCATTCGCGTACATGACTATTCAAATTTATTGCAATACCGTACCTTCTACGATACTGGGATCAGCATCACTGCCAGATTCAGTCATCAGCCCTGTGACTTGGCTGCCAAGCATGTCCCTGACCGCATCGTCAATACTTGTGACAATTACATCACACTGCGGCCCACCTCCTGTACCTTGGCGGTGCAGTTTCTGCTCCGCATAATTTTGCTTAGACCTCTTTTTAATATTTTCATATTTGCGACGCAGAGTAATCTCGTCCCTATATGTCGCATTGTTGAAGTTGAATTCTTCGGCAAGAAGTTTCCATTGCTCTGCCTTAGTCTTTGATGTTGTTGCATCGGTGCGCTTGCATTCTAGGACATCCTTCCTAGTCATCACCAAGGAAATCTGTTTCAATGTGTAATGATACGATTCAGTACAGTTACCTCACAATTTAAAGAATTCCATTGTTACTTACCAAATTTTGTTCCTCATCTGATGTAAAATTGGGTGCACGTTTCACTTTGTCCATTGTTCTTAATTTCACTAATACTACTAGTATAACTATAACACTACAACTACTTAAAAAGATATATGTAAAATAATAATATAAATAACTAATAGTAAATAACTATGAAATTTAACTAGAAACAACTCGTATATAAACATTCGCCACTTGCTAACAAACACACAAGGGTATGACCACTGTATGACGCATGTATGTATGTACGCCTGCCAACCATTTTAGCATGAAAACTGTTTTTCTTCAACGTGAAGAGAGGCGCGCAAAGTGGTTGGGAACACGACTGCAGATAAACGGCGTTCAATTGAACTAGCATAAGAATTGAATTGAGCAACGCAAAACAAGTTGAACCCGGTTCAATTATTGAACCGGGTTCACATGATCCTACAGATGAACCATTATTGAAAAACTGGCCCTTAGAGATGTCTGTAATAGATAACAAAAAGATCATGTCTGGTGAATGTTCCTGCCCACGAGGACAACTGATCTGTCACCACATGTCTGCACATTGCGTTCATGCACATAATAATCTGAGCATCACTGATAGAGCTTGTTCCTGGAGTGCAAGAAAAAGATTAGTGCAGATGTAACTTCTATTAGTGAAATATATCCACCAAGGAAACAATATCAATCGACAAGCCGGAATTTAACTGAAAATTAAATTAGCAGATTTAAGTCAAGGTTGGGAAATTTGCCAATACGTTTTTAATGGCTTTTACAACTAGAAGCTGCTGCGACAAGCATAAATAAAATAGTATGCATAGAAAGTTTAGTATTTTCAGAAAATTACATTAATAAGAAAGATAAGATAAGAAAACATTTTTTTAAAAATAAATGTGAAATAACGGCAATTGCGCAAGAAAATATAGAACGGGAAACGATAGGCCAAACATCAAGTGAAATGTGGCTAATAACGAGAAAGAACCGTTTAACTGCAAGTAAGTTTGGAATAGTGCTGGCCGCTTGCAATATCCTTTTTCAAAACTTTGTCAGAACCGTATGATTTAAAAGGCATACAGGCAATTCAATGGGGAGTTGACAATGAAAAAGCTGCTTTGGCCATTTTTAAAGCTTCTGTCAATGATGAAATTGAAATAAAACAATGTGGACTATTTCTTCATCAATGTGGGTTCTTGGGAGCAAGTCCGGATAGCTTTGTCGGAGATGACGGAGTAGTTGAAATAAAGTGTCCTTTCAAATACAGAAACTCCGACTTATCCGAAACATTAAAAAATGGGAAATCTTATATTATATATGAGGAAAATGGAAAGATCTTAATAAATAGAAACCATAATTATTTTCACCAGATTCAAGGTCAATTGTGGATTACAAACAGAAATGTGTGTCACTTGGTTGTATGGACACCCAATAAGACAGATACCAAAAGATGAAGAATGGCAGGAAAGCATTGAAATTTTAAAGTCGTTTTATTTAGAAAAATATATTCCATATATATATATGTGGAAAAGAGGCTGTATAAATGTGTTCAATATTTTCATAAATGTGAATTTCACTTTCATAAAAATGAGAAGAGAGAAAATTGATTTTTTATTGTTGACTTGTAATGTATTATATTCTGAACAGTTATACTTATTCGTAGTTAATAAACCATTTTGTTGCTACTTGTTTAATGTTTTAATGTATATGACAATTATATAAAGAATATGTACATTAATCTTCTCCATAATATTGTTACACTTCTTTAATTAATGGATATTGTAGATTTGTCAAAGCTGTAACTACTTTAAAAACATTATCCGCATAGGATAACAAAGATGCGGAATGAAATCTAATATTTTCTAACACTTCATTCTTCGAATTGCTCTTTCAACGTGAATTCGAGCTTTCGCTATACATTGAGTACGCCGTACTTGTTCGGGTGTAAATTGTGGAGTTGTTAAAAATGGCGGTATGTTCAATGTTACACCTGCAGGTAAAATATCCCTTATTAAAAATCCCTTGTCTGCCAAAATCATATCACCAGGTTCCAACTGCCTCAAAATACCACATTTCTGCACTATTTGTTTGTCCGATGAAGAACCATGGTACAAACTACTCACAAAAGTAACCACACCATTAGGAGCAACGCCAACTAGACCTTTCCAGGTATTTTTGCGTTTGTAGCTACTATATGTTGCTTTTTGTTTTGCCATAGACTTTCTGTCTACAGCTGTACCTATTTCTGTACAATCAATTATAATGCGACAATTTGTAAAAGTAGCAAAAGAACTGGATATGACACATTTTTTCCTCTAGATGGGATGTTCTCCATTAATTGAAGATACAGTGTATCATACATAACATGAATCCATGTGATAACAATGTTGCTTTATTGCATTTAAACCGTTGGGCTAGATCAGCGTGAGAAAAGTTTTGTCGCAACTTCATTAATGTTAAAAGCAACTGGTCTGTCCGATTAATGCTAATAAATTTTATTTATAGAAGTGCACATAACACATTGAAGAATTCTCATACCTTACTAATTTTTCCAACGATTTCGCTCTTTACCATCTACAGAGAATTTAAAAAATTATATGTTTCTCGCACATTATAATGCTTGCAATCAGGAGCCCAACACAGTACCATTATGATACAACTAAAAATAACAAAGAATAACAATGAATACTTACTGTCACATAACCTACAAATTATACTTAATTTCATGCATTAGAAACTCCATTTGTCGAAATAAATATATATAAAAATCATTATAATTTCTAGACATATAGTACTACATCATATTTACAATGTTGTAGGTCTAATACTTGTAATTTATAAGATTTAAGATCACAAACTTTTCCTTATGGGCAAATGTACGCTCCAAAGTTTTGTTTGGATAATGGTGCTGACCAACATTGTGACGTCACACTAATCGCGCGTATAGTAAATGTAATTGCGGACAGTCATGAAAGTTCTTCAGATAGTGATGAAGAAATTATAGTTAATGTACTAACTGCTCGACGTAGACACATACTAAGACCACGAGTACAAAATTATATTGAAAACGTCGTATCATTGTTATCTAACACAGAATTCAAATCCAATTTTCGGTAATACATTATATTTCTCATTCAATGCGTTAATTTATATGAATGATAAGTTTGTAATTTAAATGTTGCTGTTTTAGGATGAGGCGAGACACGAATGATTTTTTATTGAATTTAATTAGAAGCTAACTTGCAAAGGTCGTAGTCGAGAATGTATTGCAAGGCCAGGGATGTGGGCGGAATACCGCAGATCCAGAAAAACAATTAATGGTAGCATTATGGACACTTGCAACACCAGATTCATACCGGTAAGATATTTATAATATAAACACCGATATAATTACTATATGCCCTGATATTTATTTATTTTTCAATTACACATGTTAGAAGAGTAGTGAAAGCTCTCTGTTCACTCCGTGGAGAATTTATTAAATGGCCAACAGCAAATGAAAGTATGCAAATATGTGCTACATTCTAAGCACTGAAAGACTTTCCAAATGTCCTTGGAGCTGTAGATGGGACCATATAAAAATAGTAGCCCCAAAAGAAAATGGCGAATCTTACATAAACTGTAAAGATTTTCATTCTGTACAGCTGCAGGTCGTGTGTGATAATACACTAAAATTCATACATTGTTATGCAGGATATCCCGGGTCAGTTCATGATCAAAGAGTTTTCAGAATGTCAGATTTGCAAAAAAATTGTGGTGATCATGATAAATTTCCTAATGACACACATTTAATAGGCGATATTCAATCCAACAACATTTTATAGTTCCTTATAGGGACAATGGTTGTCTGAAATTTCAACCATAGTCTATCTTCTACACGTATGGTAATTGAAAGGGCCATTGGATTGTTAAAAGGACGATTTAGAAGTTTGGCATGCTGTGTTCTACATAATATATGTTTATTAAGGAGAGATATAATTGAAATTCCTGTAAGAATAGCAGAGAACCGTGCTGAAGAAATTAGGGATGATGTACGTCCAGTATTACACATTGAAGGTGTGCAAAAGCCAACAAATGCTCATCAGATGAGAGCAAACAACTAAACAACAATACATGTGTACATATGAACTTCGTTTCAAATATAGGGGAATTGTGCCCAAAACGGCCTACCTAAGCAAAATGACACAGTGCCGATTTTGGCTCTGCTTTTCACATGTACATGTTGTTAGATGATGCAAAGTCACCCTGCTATCACTTCGTATCAACGGATAAACATTTCCAGTCGTAGTACATCATTGTGCGGTTTTGACACTGACATAGAGGTAAAATAGTGGTTACGAAATTATTTTTGCTTCGACATTAAGGTGTCATATTGCTATCAAATTACAATTTTTCTTCAAACTCTTTATAAGCAATTGTAAGATCATTGCCATCTTAACTATACAGGCCGCTATATTGAAAATCGTGACGTCACAGTAAAAGTCTAACCTGTTACAAACATTTTCGTCGATTTTTCTAAAAAAGGATTGTTCTCGTATTTATAGTTGTTTTGTGTGTTCGTTGTTTCATTAGTTTTTATTTGTTGTTGTGTGGACAGTCATTAGTTTAGGGTTTGTTGTGTTCGTGTTATTATAAAATAGTTTTCAAATAATCTAGGTTAGGTCGTTAATTTTTTAAAAGTACTTTTTTCCGTGTTTTAGCACATTTTTTAGGCAAAATAGTAAGTGATGACAATAATGATGTTTGCTAAACGTATTTTTTTTAAATAAACGCCTTTATTTAATTATTAGAAAATGCCCAATAAATGTTGTGTACCGAACTGCAAGTCCAATCTGAAAAATGGTCTCTACATCCCAATGTTTTCGTTTCCCAAACACAATCATCACCTCTCCCTATGGCTAAAGAAAATTCCAAGAGCGAACTTAAAAGTGACTAAAACTACACGGGTGTGTGTCGAACATTTTAGAGAAGATTTTGTTATACGAAACCATGAAGTTACAAACAAAGACGGTAATAGTTATTTTTGGCCTCCTGACATGTAAACATTGTAACTATGCACCGTTCATGTCACATGTAACTTCGTATTTACGACGACTGTGCGTTTTCCCCGTTTTCCCGCATAGTATGCGGTAAAGTAAATAATCCTTCTTTTTAAACTCCAGAGACGTAGGAAAAATACGCAATTTTGAAATCATGAAGCCGATGTTCAGGAGAACGAGATATATTAATTTCTAATTCAATAAGTATAACAAAATACGCAAAATTTAAATATTAATTTAATATCAAATTAGTCCAAACTCCGCTGGGCATCGTGTTTAAGATATAAACTTCATGCAGCAAAATGGAATTTCCTACATTCGATTATAAATAGCTAATAATAAACCTACCTACCTACCTAATAACTATTAACTTTTATACAATTATTTAAATGTAACACATCTGTCAAATCTGTCATAAACAATGCATTGTTGCCAAGTTGAATAAATAAAATGTATAGGTATAAAAAGATGTCTTATTAATTTAAAATAAAACTATCGGCCAAAAAATTTTATACAAATCTCATGCGTTAAGTTATTTTACAGCGCTCCGGCAAATGAGGCACTCGCCCTTCGGGCTCGTGCCTCAAACGAAGCCGTCGCGCTGTAAAATTGAACTTCCCGCATTCGACTGTAATAGTTATTTACAGCGCGACGGCTTCGTTTGAGGCACGAGCCCGAAGGGCGAGTGCCTTATTTGCCGGAGCGCTGGAAAATAACTTAACGCATGAGATTTGTATTACATTTTTTGGCCGATAATTTTATTTTAAATTAATACGTCATCTTTTTATACCTATATATTTTATTTATTCAAGTTGGCAACATTGCATTGTGACAGACATGACATGACAGATTTGAATTTGTTACATTTAAATAATTGTATAAAAGTTAATTGTTATTAGGTAGGTAGGTACGTTTATTATTAGCTATTTATAATCGAATGTAGGAAATTGCATTTTGCTGCATGAAGTTTATATCTTAAACACGATGCCCAGCGGAGTGTTTGGACTAATTTAATATTAAATTAATATTTAAATTTTGTGTATTTTGTTATACTTATTGAATTAAAAATTAATATATCTCGTTCTCCTGAACATCGGCTTCATGATTTCAAAATTGTGTATTTGTCCTACGTCTCTGGAGTTTAAAAAGAAGGATTATTTACTTTACCGCATACTATACGTAAAAACGCTCAGTCGTCGTAAAATAGATATTTACGATATAAGTATCGTAACGCGCCTTATTACGAAACGAGATGGGAAAATTGTCCAACGAGACCGCCAGGTCGAGTTGGACAACCTATCGAGTTTCGTAATAATGCGTTACGATACGAATGTCGTACAATGTTTTATCTACTACCATAAAAGTAATTTAAAAACCTTAATAATAATCATCACGGATTTGACGTTTCGTGAAATTACAATAATCCAGTAGTTTGATATCTTTAAAGTAAGTATCCTTAGAAACGCTAGACACAAACTTTTATTTACATTTTTTCTTTATAAACATGAGTGACACTGAGAATTATGTTCAACATTCCGATGTGGAAATTCTTGCAAACGAAGCACTTTCAACTCTTATACCTGCTAAATCTGAGCAAAGGTACATGTTGGAATACTCAAGATTTGAAAAATGGTGTAAAATGAAAATGGCGGGAGATGCTGTTTCAGAGACAATTCTGCTTGCTTACTTTTCCGTTAAAGCCAAAACGAATAAAGCGTCTACTTTATGGGCACATTATTCCATGCTAAGAACAACTATTTCATTAAGAAGAAAATAAATGGATATAAGCAAATATACGCAATTGTTGGCGTTTTTGAAACGAAATAGCGATGGATATAAAGCAAAAAAGTCAAATGTATTTTCAAAATACGACATACACAGATTTTTGCAAGAAGCTAATGACGATCAATATTTAATGATGAAGGTAGTGCACGATATTAAAAATTGATTTGAGAATACTTTGCTCTGTTACAGGTTTGTTTAATTATTGGTATTTTCGGAGCTTGTCGTAGAGAAGAGCTAACTTATTTAAAAGTAACAGACATTTATGATAACAGTGCTTTCATTAAAATTATCATACCAATTACTAAAACCAAAGTTATCAGAGAATTTGCAATTACTAAAGGAAATATTGCAGGTTTTGACTGCTTGGATACTTTTCGAAATTACTTTCATCTTCGTCCAAAGTCTGTAACTCACGATCGTTTTTTTGTATTATACAAAAATGGCAAATGCACATCTCAACCTGTAGGTATAAATACTATTGGGCGCATACCAAAAGAAATTGCAACGTTCCTAGGATTGTCGGATGTGAGAAACTATACAGGTCACTGTTTTAGAAGGTCGTCAGCATCCTTGCTGGTCGATGCAGGTGCTGATATAGATACTTTAAAACGACATGGGGGATGGAAATCATCGAGCGTTGCAGAAGGTTATGTAGAAACCTCTACTGAAAACAAAAAAAAATTGCTAACCAAATTATGGGAGAAAATGAAAATACGTTAAATATTCAAGGTTCTTCTGCCAATACTAATAGTGTTGATTCATGTTTGGATGGAATTAATATTTCGAAATGTAAGAAATGTACAATTAATGTTTATAATAAATAGATGATAAATGTTTAATTTTGTTGTTGCCACTTTACCGCACTAGTGCGGTAAAACGTCACTTTACCGCACTAGTGCGGTAAAGTATACCATTACGACATCTGAATGAATGTCATAAAGTTTGACATTACGATATGGTAGTAGATAAACGAAGTTACATGTGACATGAGCGGTGCATAGTTCCAATGTTTACATCTCGGGAGGCCAAAAAGATACTTTACTTTCCCCATATACTCTATCCTATCCCAATTAATATTTTACAGGTGTAAAATTCTGTGTACTCCGAGAGAAACTGATGCTTACGACTGACGCGTATCCTTCTTTCTTCCCGAATCTTCCTTCATACCTGTCCGAAGCTCCCGTGATTAAACGAAAAGATCCCAGTTCTCGTTCTAATAATGACGAAAACTAAAACCCCCCGATACAAGATAAAATTAATGATTTAGAAGGCATTTTGCTGAAGATTGAAGCTGGACAATTCCATTTATTTTTGAAAATCGATTTATCGGATTTTCAAAAACTGAAAACTGTAATTTTAGATGCGAAATTATCAGTTAGAATCATTTTTAACGAAGTAGAAATAGGTTTACAAAAATATGAGTATTTTTTTGGGAGCTCAACACTTGTGTGATTCTTTTAGTAAACTAGAGATTTTGTTAAACGCGGTTGACAACCTTACTGATGCCCAAGTCACCTTTTTAGAATTGCTCAATGTTTCGAAAACATTAAATAGAATGAACAAGATTTAGAAGAAAATACAGGTACAAAAATGAAATTTTTGGTTGCGCAAGTTAATCTTCTCAAATCTAAAAAACATCTGTATTCGCCAGATTTTTTACTATTCTCTTGCACTTTTTCATATACTTTTCCGGCAGCATACACATTTTTAAGAGAGCAAAATATAATAACTTTGCCCAACCTCATGTATCTTAAAACATTTAACATGAACAAGTTAGGTATAGGCGTCAATGACACTTTAAAAATGTATTTAACGAAAAAGCAGAACACCTTAACACACATTTAGCGGTTTATATCACTTTATTTAGACGACATTTATGTTAAACCAAAAATTACTTACACATCTGGTCAAATCATAGTGTGATATGACACCATTTAGCGTAACGTAATTAGAACTATATAACCTAGTTCACGTTACTAATGTCATAACTGGGTCATATTGCATTCAATTAACGGGGACAGTAAACAATAAGCATAAGTATATGTACCTCATTTAAATAAATAATATAAATAGTTAGTTCTCATTCTAATATATAGTCTATTACTATAGTTCGTAGACATATAGTCTTTTAAGATAGTTCTTGTAAGATAGTGTACGATCGATGTTACAACGGTAGAACATTAAACATCACATTTTGTACAACGGCTTTCATTGACATGAACGGCGATAATTAATGACCCTCCAAGTCAGGATGTAGTGCCTTATCACATGGCGATCATGCCAGGATGACATCATAGTGACTTATCACATGGCGATCCTGACCATTCGAACCAGATGGATCTTCGTCTGTAACATCTCATGGTAGTGAGAAAAAAAGAATTCATCATAACTCAGGCAAGAACGGACAACGGAACGAGAAAGATGGTCTACAAGATGCCACACATGGCTATCGCAGGCTCGAGGACGTATGAAAAACAAGTCATCGCAGGACGACCACGGGAAGCACCATGGCGTCGACAAGTTTGGGAAGTGAAAGAATAAGTGGAAAAAAACAACAAACAATTTAAGTAAGAATGATTTAAAAATGTATAGTTAACTTTTCTTGTTAGTCGGAAAAGGCATTGTGTAATTTTTTTTTAAACAATAATAGGACTGGCCATTCGATTATTGTTTAGGTCGTTAGAACCTTTAAAGTAAAATAAGCACTGACTGAAAAATTAATCAATGTAAAAAGGGTATATCTCGGACAAAAGGTCTGACGACAATGCAAAATAACTGATCAGCTTATGCCCTAGACGCTAAGTTGAGGTTTTTGCAAGGAATGAGTGAGGACAGGGATCCCACCATTACGCATGAAAGAATGCGATAAAAATAATAATAATTATTATTATTAAATACCCAATGCAAATGATCAAATAATATTGATTAAGCAAAAAAACATTAAAAATTGATTCAGTCAGGAAGAAGTAATGCCGGAGAACGTAAAAATCGAGATTAATTATACAAAAAGACATTGAAAAGTTGAAACAAAATTAACGCAATCGAATCTAAAACGCACAAAAAAATCCGCGGTGGTCCGCATGAAACTTTCTTATACTCAGTTATACTACGTTTTTCAAAAAAGTTGTTTAAAATATCAATATCTATAAATTATGTCAGAATATTGTTTCCGTAACGTGTACCGTTTTCGAGATATGGAAAAAAGGTGATAAGAGTAAACCATCACTTCCGGTTGAGAGATTGAGTTCAAAATAGGACGTTTTCCCTCCTTGCTACATACAAATATTAAGTTTAAAGTTTCAGATCTCTAGCTATAATCGTTTGGACGCTAGAGCGCGCACAGACACACACACACAGACACACATACGTCATTCCGAAAATAGAAACGATCCAGGGGACCTCAAAACATGTATATCCGTTGAAATCTCGAGTTCGAAAATTTTCATGATTCCTATACTTACTTATACATAATGTATAAGTAATAAACTGAAGTTACATTTATGATACCACGTAAGTTTGATTACGAGATTTTATTTTACATACGTATAAATTATAGAATTTGACGAGTGTGAAATGCTAAAGTTTTTCTTGTGTAAATATTATAGAAATTGTTACTATTTCATCTCGCGCTGTTTTTCATTTCCTGTCCTTTCGCCCAATAGCATGGCAGAAAAAAATAAAAAATAAATGATGTAATAATGAAAACATCTAGATAGGTAAGTATTGCGGTTTAGTTAATTTTATCTATTGAACAATAGATGAGTAAATGCCAAATGTTATTTGTAAATTTCAGGTCCGCACTGTAATCATACGATTATTTACCTTTTCTTTCAGGAACAAAATGTCGGAGGTACCCTTAAAGAAAAAACACCAAAGTGGTTCGGAAAAACGTAAAAAGCGGCAACAGCAACAAAACAATTGTGATGAACTATTAAAGAAGATAAAAAAGTTTTTCAACTGGGATTTAGTCGCCAATCAACATAAAATCAACCTTATGCGTCTCCAAGTACGTCTGCCAGCCACACGATGGCGGTGAACCCAGTAGAGATTCCTTGCGAGTGCTCTGAACAGACTGACCAGGATCAAGAAACAGCTACTTTAGTGGGTGCAGAGGAAAGTGAGGCCGAGACCCAGGTCCAATTACTACACCAAAATGTAGTCCAGCTAGAACTAAAATTCCAGAATGACATTGGCTTATGACAAAATATTACTTACGAAATATAAGATTTTTAGTGTACTAGAGAGCCTAACGAATGTCAACATGTTGAATGTGATTTTTTGCTTCAAGCCGACAATACGACGAGCAAAAGAGTTTGTTCTCAATCTATGTTTTTTCGGAAACATATAAGTGGTGGTCAAATTAAACGAGTATCATGTATTCTCCATCTATTGGAAAAATGTACTGTTTTCCATGTGTTCTTTTTGGTGAAGCTCAAAGCCAATCACAACTTCAAACAGGATTTTCTGATTGGAAAAATAAGAATATCGCATGAGAATAATGCAACGCACCGAGTATGTGTACAGACACTGATTAGTAGACGACGTATTCACGGACGACTGGACACCTCTTTGGAAATTACATTCATCAAAGAAGGAGAATAATATAAATGATGGTTGAGATCTTTACTATGTGGTAGTCCATATTAATGATGAAATAAAACAAATGACTACGTTTATACCACAAATAATTTATTGTTAAAAATATATATTACTAAGAATATATATTCAAACACTACACGACTCACTTGACAATGACCGTAAAAAGTCGAAACTTAATACGTGTAGTTAATAACTTAATAAACAATAAATTATTTGTGGTATAAACGTAGTCATTTGTTTTATTTCATCATTAAAGAAAGAGAATATTGGATGTAAGTTTTACGAAGAGTGGTCTCAGTGTTTCAATTGTTATTATCCCGTGGATTAGAATTTCGTGGTGATAATGGAATTCTAGGTTCTCTACATAATGGCAACTATTTGGGAATTTTGGAGTTAATCGCGGAGTACGACCCGTTCCTTAGTTCACATGTATGGTAATGTAGGCTAGGGAAAACAATCATATTTGTCTTCAACGATTTGCAAGGAACTTATTGTTGTTGTTAATGAAATTAGTGAAGCCAAATATTTATCAATAAGCGTCGATTCGACACCAGTCATATCTTATACTGATCAGTGCTGAGATATGTTTCGTTAAATGGAGAAGTAGCAGAACGTTTTCTTACATTTATTCCATAGAAACTCACAAAGGGAAGAATTAGACAACGCAATTTAATTTTTTTTAAACCAATGTAACATTGATATCAATGGTTGTTACAATGCTCTACAGGCGCATATTAAGAAAATAAATCATCTTGCACACTATGTTCCATGTGCAGCGCATTCACTGAATTTGGTTGGAGGACGTGCTGTGGAGAGCTGCTTTGGAGCAATCTCGTTCTTCGGATTTGTACAGGCAATATACAGCTTTTTTCGGCGTCAACTCATCGCTGGGCAATCATGCTCAAACATCTTGAAAAAGATGATGAACGTAAGCAATACTCGTCATTAGTTCTGAAAAGAGTATCCCACGCAAGATGGTGTGCAATGACTGATGCGACTAAGGCTTTGTCAAAAGGTTACCACAGTTTCCAGAAAGCTTTGCGGTCTATTGTTGGCGATGAGACTCAGTGATTCAAGAGGCCAGATGTCTATTAAAGAACTTGGAAAAAAAGAAAATGCCGTTATGGCAGTATTCTGGGCTGCCATACTAGATCGAATCAATGGTGTCAGTATATCTCTCCAAAAAACAACTATTGAACTTCGAATGGCAGCCGATCTCTTAAAATCGCTTTTAGATGTGAAAGTACAGCGAGAATTATTTGACGATTTCGAGATGACGGCAAATGCAAAAACTGATACCCAATACAATGATGAAAATCAGCGTATGCGAAAAAGGAAAAGGCATCACAATGACGGATCTGCAGAAGACGTTGTGCACAGAGGAAAAAAGAAGTTAAAATTGAAACTTACGTACAGAATTGTCACGGCTACTAGAAGCTTACCGGGAAATTAATTCTCTGTTTGGATTTCTAACTGATTTCTTGACAAAGTCCAACGATGAAATTAGAGACGCTTGTACAAAGTTTAGGGAACATTATTCAGATGACATTGAGCCTGAGTTTATAGAAGAGATGGTGCAGTTCAAGTACTTCATCTAACAATTAGAGGACGCCAGAAAAGATAAAATTGTAACTGCCGAGGAATCGTAACTGATTTTTGGTGATATGGCACAATCAACTTTCCCGAATATAAACGTCACGAGTGAAAGGAACGTTTCAAAGTTAAAACTATTCAAAAACAGTCTTCGTTCATTAATGTCTCAAAACCGTTTAACCCGGCGTAAATGAGGTCGGGTATGTCATACCCAAGAAGATTTTAAACGCAGATTATTTTATAATATTTTTGCCGTGCGAGTCCCATCGTTACATTAGCTGGAGGTAAGGGTGGGGGTGGCGAGGTGCAGCGTTAAGTTTAGTGTTTCGATAGCGTTAGTGCGACATACACGTATGCAAACGTGGCTGGGGTACGTTACACCCGACCTCATAGCTGGTGTTACATTTTTTTTGACAGTAAGTTTAATATTTATAATTATTTATAGCATCTTGTGATTTATTTTTGGATTTCTCAAGATGTCTTATGAAGAAATAGAATGTCGGCTACAAGACTTATTAGAAAACTGTTCAAGTGCTAGTTCTTGTGATTCCGAGAGCGAAAAAGAGAATGACAACGTTTATCAGAGAAGTGAAGAAAGTGATTCGGAACAAGAGGGTCTTTTGGATCATTTGGAAGAGCTGGAATCTGTGCCGACAGCTACTGGTGAGTCATCGGAGGTACGTGGGACTTTCTATACATCCAAAGATGGTACAAAATGGTCAAAAGATTGTCCTAGATAAAGCATTCGAGTTCGTTCTGAGAACATTATTACTAATGCTCCAGGCGTAAAAAGTATTGCAAGGCTTGCTAAAACAGAGATTGAATGTTGGAGTCTCTTTATTACGGACAGTGTGTTGAATGCTATACTTACATATACAGATAATCAAATAAGTGATAAAAGGGGTAAATATTCCGAAAATGAAAAGCAGTACCATACGAAAGATGCAACTTTGGAGGATTTGAAGGCACTTATAGGACTTTTGTATATAGCTGGCCTGAATCGCTCAAATAGACAAAACTTGAACGATTTGTGGCGTGTAGATGGTACAGGGGTTGAAATCTTTCGGACTACAATGTCACTGCAGAGATTTTACTTCTTCCAAAATTGTTTGAGATTTGATGATAAAATCACACGAAACCAAAGAAAAAAGGCTGACAATCTAGCTGCAATAAGGAACATAATGGATAGTTTTGTTGAAAATATTCAAAAACATTATGTACCAAGTATGGCATCAAAATTCAAGCACTTGTAGATGCGAAGACATTCTACATTCTCAAACTGGAAATATACGCAGGCAAACAACCACCAGGACATTACCAATTGAGTAATAAAGCGTTTGACGTCGTGAACCGTTTGGTGGAACCAATAAGAAAAACACACAGGAATGTGACGTACGATAATTGGTTTACTAGTTACCCCCTTATGATTCATCTGTTGAAAGAACATTCATTGACTTCCGTCGGTACAGTCCGTAAAAACAAGACATGCGTCCCTGAGATTTTCAAAAAGGGAACAGAAGTGAATGGCTCTCGATTTGGGTTCCAAAACGACATTACTTTGGTGTCCTTTGCACCTAAGAAGAATAAAGTCGTGCTGGTTATGTCAACTGTACACCATGATAAAAATATAGACGAAACGACAGGTGATAAAAGAAAACCGGAAATTATTACCTATTATAATAAAACTAAAGCCGGAGTTGATGTCGCAGATGAACTGAGTTCCACTTATGACGTTTCTCGTAACAGCAAACGTTGGCCTGTGACGATTTTTGACGGTATACTCAATATGGCTGCCATAAATGGTATCATAATCTACAGAGAAAATAACATGGGTGGCAAAACATGTATGAAGCGCCGAGACTTCATTCGTAATTTAGGTTTGAATCTAATTAATGATAGTATTCGCAAGAGACAACAAAACCTACATCTTCCAAGGGAAATACGAAAGAGGGTTGCTGATCACCTGGGGGAACCTTCATCACCAGTTTCCAAAAAAATAGCTGGTAAATATATCAGATGTGCTGACTGTAATCTAAAAAAAGGATAGAAAAACAAAACATTGCTGTTCAAAGTGTGAAAAGCCAATATGTATGGAGCACGCGATTTTTATGTGCGGAAATTGTGCTGATTTGTAGGTGTAACCTTGGTGCTGTGTTACGTGATCTCATTACACTTTTCAGTTATTTTTTCAGTTGTAATACTTAGAAGATACTATTGTTATGTTGAATTACCAAAGAAGTTGGATGTTTGTTACATTTTATACGAAAATATATTAAGCTATCGAAACTTGTTTTTTTTTTCAAAGAAAATTTATACACTTTGTTATTTCAATAAAAAATATACGCTTTTTGAACTTCATTATGGTATTTTATTTACTGATCTTGTTGAGTGGATACTATTATCAATATATCCCAAGTAAAAATTGCATATTACATAATTATAGTATCAAAAATGTAGTATCGAAATTGCGGGTGTCTCCTACCCGCCTCATAGCTGGTGTAGCAATTTCTGACCTCATTCACGACGGGTTAAATTCATTGGCGATAATGGCGATTGAAAATGATATATTGGAAAAGGTTAACTTTCAAGACGTTTTGAACGATTTTGTATCTAAAAAATCCGCGGTGGTCCGCACGAAACTTTCTTATACTTTATTTCTGAAAAAACTTTTCAAACAAAAGTTTTTTTTTTAATTTCAGTATTTAACCTTTATACGAACAATTTTTGCTATAACGCGAACCGTTTTCGAGATATAGATAACGTTGATTTGAGTAAACCATCAGTTTGAGATATTGCGTTTTTTCTACGCTATATACTAATCCTAAGCTTAAAGTGTCATAGTGTGGCCTTCAATAGTTAGACACTGGAGCGCGCACAGCCGCACACGTATTTTTAGCCGTCCGATCGCAATATTATAAAATCCGCGGTGGTCCGCACGAAACTTTCTTATACTTTATTTCTGAAAAAACTTTTCAAACAAATGTTTTTTTTTTAAATTCCAGTATATCTTTATACGAACAATTTCTGCTATAACGCGAATCGTTTTCAAGATATAGAAAACGTTGATTTGATTAAACCATCAGTTTGAGATATTGCTTTCAAAATGTGACGTTTTTTTCCACGCTATATACTAATTCTAAGCTTAAGGGGTCATAGTGTGACCTTCAATAGTTAGGCGCTGGAGCGCGCACAGCCACACGTATTTTTAGCGGCCCGATCGCAATAGTGGTTCTCACTGAACTTTCTTATACTCAGTTATACATTTTTCGAAAAAACTTTTCAAATAAAATTTGTTCAAAATTTCAATATCTTTAACTTATATAAGAATAATTTTTTTTGATAAATCGTACCGTTTTTGAGATACGGAAAAAGGTGATAAGAGTAAACCTTCACTTGCGGTTGAGCTATTGTTCTCAAAATATGACGTTTTCTTTTCAGCTATATGCAAATCTTAAGTTTAAAGTTTGACAGCTCTAGCTATAATCGTTTGGACGCTAGAGCGCGCGCGCCCACACAATCACAATCACATCATACAAATAACTATGATTAGGAATAATCTAAGGCTGATATAAGAAGAGAAAAAACCAATTTTTAATAAAATTAATTTTTTTCTTTCTCGCAGAAAGAAGGTGTTATATGACACCATTTAGCGTAACGTAATTAGAACTATATAAACTAGTTCACGTTACTAATGTCATAACTGGGTCATATTGCATTCAATTAATGGGGACAGTAAACAATAAGCATAAGTATATGTACCTCATTTAAATCACTTAGATCAGCATTAGAAATAATATAAATAGTTAGTTCTCATTCTAATTAATATAGTCTATTACTATAGTTCGTAGACATATAGTCTTTTAAGATAGTTCTTGTAAGATAGTGTACGATCGATGTTACAACGGTAGAACAATAAACATCACATTTTCGACAACGACTTTCATTGACATGAACGGCGATAATTAGTGACCCTCCAAGTCACGAAGTAGTGACTTATCACAATAGCATTAGCAGATAATACAAACAATTTAGAAGCTGCCACAACTATTCAGGCTTTTATGTTTAAGTCCATTTTGAGTAAAAATAAGGACATAGTTGGGTTATTTCTTGTCAAAAAATTAGATTCAGTTCTTTTACACCGGGCTACCATGAATATTTTACAATTACTTAATGATTGTGGTTATGAAGTAGTTTCAATTACTTCAGACAATAATAAAGTTAATGTGAAATTATTCAAAAACTTATGCGATGGAGATATTCCATCACATATTTCGAATCTGTTCAATCCTGACAAGAATATTTACTTACTTTTTGACACTGTACATCTAGTAAAAATATTCGAAATAATTGGTTAAATGAAAAAAGTAAGTTATTCATATTTTCCTCATTTGCAGATTGTAGTAACATAAAAACTACTGTATTTACAAACATTACTGATTTATATGAGTTCGAAAAGTTTTTGGCAGTGAAAAAAGCTCCAGGTTTATCGGAAAAGGTCTAATATATATGCCGATCCAATTAGAAGCTCCAACCAGATTAATTTTCAGTTTTTGCAAGCATTTGTGTCCTGGCTTCAGAGTTGGGAAGACCTGATGATTTTAGATGTTCCTAAACGATCACATAAATTAAGTGCTGAAACACATTTCGCATTGTTGTTTACAACAAAGAACTTAATAGAACTGAGTGACTATTTATTAAAAGAATTAAAATTGAAATATGTGCTATTAGGTAAATTTCAAACCGATGTTTTAGAAAGACGATTTGGTCAGTATAGAAAACTTGGTGGGTGTAATTACAATGTATCAGTCACACAAATTATTGATTCAGAGAAAAATTTAAAGTCACTAGTTTACTACAGTTAAATGCTACTAAAATTCACATTAAAAGAAATTATCATGAAAATAAATAACTCGAAAGAAGATGATAGAGCACATGACACTTTTGCACTTAGAAATATAGATGAAATATTCAAAGAATCCAATAATGTAGAAACTAATAGTATTTTAGATAGTCTAATTTTTATTACCGATATGTTTCTTACAAAGTATCCACAATGTGTAAATGCAAAAGCTGTACAAATTTGTTAATCACCAATAAAAATCTTACCTGGGATATTGGGTATTCCACAGATGTACTGGCCTGTATGGAAAACTTCAATCGAGGTGGACTAAAATATCCGACAGAGTTTTTCACCCAGATAGCTGAACGAGCATACAACATTTTTACAGTTTGTACATCTGAAATATACGAGAACATGTTTCTCAATGATGTTCCACGGCAAAAACCTGGTCTCCCGACTTTAATGCTCGAAATGATGACATATTAGATAAGGCGCCATGCAACTGTGGACGAAGCATTGAAATTTTGTGCATGAAATGTATATCAATTTGGACAAATATTCTGTTAAATAATTATTCAAAAATAAAGACGAATATTATACAAAACCCTGCAAAAGCAACAAAAATTATAGAAAATTAACGACCTACAATAAATAACACACTAGACTCACTTTGATTGGAACATTGAAACAAGTAATTTTTAATGTCAATCATACACGAAGGGTGATTCTTCATTTGTGCAAAGAACGGAAGTGGTTTCTGCATATAGAAATTGCTAAATAGGATTTTCGAATTGTAAAAAATTAGAAGCTGATATTTCGGAAATTTACCTTCCCGTTAGTTTGTGCGTTGCTGTATATAATCCTTACACACGTTACCGTTCATTATCACAAAAATTCGAGGTTATTTTTAAGTAGTTGATCGTTTTTTTCGTTTTTAAAATCCTCGTAAACATAACCTTGTAACTGTCCACAACCAAAAGGTTCACTTGATGATTATTTATTCCTGTTTGTGGAATAAATTTACACTTTTGAAATATTCTTCTGTTGTTTCTTACACAAAATAAGTAAAATAATATAAATGTAAGTAATTCAGCGCTGTTTTAATTTATCAAATTAAACTAAGGTTATGTTGGGTGCGACTCTTACTGTGAAGTCACGATTTCAAGATGGCGGCCTGTATAGATTAAGACGGCAATGGTAAGATGCATGAAAATTACATAACCTAAGCACGCTCATATCAGGAAACCTAACTCAAAATATTTTATTCAGAAAAGAAAACTAACGCTACAAAACGTACAAAATGGCATAGTGTGACATTTTGCCTCAAGTATCTACTAGTAACATGTGTTCATTTAAATTCGTTCTGTAGAGTGGGTCGAAAGCCTTTAAGAAAGAGTTAAAATCTTGACATCAACATTTTTTCCGATAGATACTTCTTTATACATAAAGTATAAGAAAGTAATAAGCATTATATGGCATTTTGCGTTCATTTTGATATTTTAATTAAAATAAATATATGTATACAAAAAGAATTTTAAAAAATGCACAATTACACAAATTACTCTGCTTTTTCAACTAAATTAGCATATAGGAATCATGAAAATTTTCGAACTCGAGATTTCAACGGATATACACGTTCTGAGGTCCCCTGAATCGATCCTGACTATTTTTTGAATTACGTCTGTGTGTCTGTGTGTGTGTTTTCAATATCTCGAAAACGGGACATGTTATCGAAAACAATATCCTTACAAAAGTTATTGATATTGATATTCTAAGTAACTTTCATTTGAAAAGTTTTTTCGAAAAATGTAGTAAAACTAAGTATAAGAAAGTTCAGTGCAGACCACTGCAGATTTTTCATTTTCTCTTCGTGCTGGGTTTTCCGTTTCGCCTTCCTCTCTTGTTTCACTTTCAATATTTCGCCCATAAATTTTTCAACGTCACTGCTACCAGCTTTCCTTTTACGTGGCTCTACAACATGTGATGTATTATTTATCATATAAAAATATATTGTGCAATGCAAGTCTTATCAGCAATAAGCTCCTTAGGATTTGTTTTTGAGGTGCTGGCCACATATGAAGATAATGGTGTTGCCCATGGCTTTTTGTCGAATATATCGGCTACTGCCTAAATATCGATTGAAGTTAATTTAAGAACCAACAAGTATGACAAAAATATCAATATGAAATAGCAATCTTACATCAAAATATTTCCATTTTTGTGGAGTATTTCTTGAAGGGTTGTTGTGGTCTTTAATTTTTTCATAGTTCCTCTTTAAAGATGTTAATTTTGATGTACACTGTTTTGCAGTGAACATAAAATTTTTGACCTTCATCATTTCAGATATTTGCTCAAATGCTTGTTATTATTTTTCCACTGCTAATGGTATTGTCTATTTTTTTATAGAATGCAATGAATTGCAATGATGCTTCATGCGTCCATGCTCGTACATATGATTCTGCAATAATATAATCATAAATTGTTTACAAATTATTAAAAATCACTAATACCATAAAACTTGCAGTATATCAACACTTTTCAGCTCAGTTAAATAGAAGAAGATGAGAAATATTAATTGAAATTTACAATGAGCCAAAATGGGTGTTGGTTTATTTATGTAGCGTACATAAGCGGATCAAAAATTATCTATGTTAAAAACATGGATCTCTTTCTTTTCACCCTATTTGTTGTGAAAAGAAACAAATCAATATATATTTCGATTTTTATGAAATATTAATTAAAAGTTAAGAATTTTCTTTATTTTGTGATAAAAATTGTAATCAGATGTTTCGGAAACCAAAACTATGCATCGGTGGCCTCCTTTGGCCAGAATAAGAAGTTTCAAAACCTTAGTAAACTATAGATCACATTTCATGAGAGCTATTTTTTCGATCAATAATGATAATAGGAAAAGGACCACTATTGTTATTTCATATAGTAATTCTGGTCTCATCGTAAAATGGACAAAGATATTCACATAGCTGAAAAGAGAAAAATACCTATCCTGAAATGCGACCTTTATTTTACTATTTAACTTTTATATAAAATACATACTTCCACTTTTTATTTAAATTCCCTAAAATGCATACGAATGTGCACATATTTGTGTAACCAATCAGTTAGGGGTTAAGTAGGGGGCGTCCTTTTAAATGACAAGGGAGCTTAAGAAAGGGACAGGTGTGCTTGGCAGTTCACACCAAAGTAGCGAATGCACATTAACAAAAAATGAAAAAAACATATGTGCCAACTGCGGAGGTGAACACCCGAGGTTGTACCAGATGCCCCAAGGTAAAGAGGCTGGAAAACCCAACGTCTCGGGCCGACAAGAAGACAGAAGTAAAGACAACTATACGAAATGGGGTCAGTTTTGCACAAGCGGCCGTGGGAGTTTCATTGAAGCAAAAACCTGTACCAAAAACGACAGCAAAACCAATCTCAAAAAACGAAGATGCTTTCCCAAACCTTCCAACTGATTTGGTGTCAACTCTGGAAGTGTTGTAAAATCTCTTTGCACAAATAAACGCAGCTGTGACTCAACTAAGAAAAATTCCACCCAACGCGAATACTAGTTCAAATCTCCATGGCTAAACTAAGTATATTAACCTGGAATGCAAATGGGATTAGGAATAAAATACAAGAGTTGCAGAAATTGCTAATTAGATGTCAAGTCGACATATTATTGGTGAGTGAGACGTGGTTGCGTACCGGGGACCATCTCACGGTCGCAAACTACGTCACGATTAGAACAGATTGATTAACGGGAGCTGGCGGTGGAACCGCGATTCTCATAAAAAAGGACCCTCTATTACTTCCTGAATGCGCTTCTCTCGAGAGTATCTCTCTTACAACCTATTACAACCAGAGAGCAGAGTGATATCAAAATCATTTCGGCATACCAACCTCCGAGTAGAAACTTCGACGTCAATGACTATGTCAGCATTTTTAAAGACGATGGTCCGATACTCGCGGGCGATTTAAATGGCAAACATCATTTCTAGTCGTGTCGTACGGAGAACGCTTTCGGAAGGAAACTTTATCGATTTCTCCAAAGCTTGGACGTTGTGGTACACCCGCCGCCGGTACCAATATTTCTCCGCGCTGGGAGTCGACCGGACATCCTCGACGTAGTTTTGACGAAGGACCTTGCTTGCCAAATCGAAGTATGCAACCTATCCGAATTAAGTTCCGACCATAATCCGATATTAATTATCACCGGAGAAGATCCTATTAAACTCGGAGGGGCGATCAGAAGAAGAACTGACTGGGTCAAGTTCAAGCAAGGATGCGAAAACCATACAAGCATCAAGAGAATCGATACAATAGAGCAGCTAGATGAGGCAGCCTCCGAGTTGACGCAAGCCATTGCGAAAGCACTG
This sequence comes from Geotrupes spiniger, assembly GCA_959613385.1. Classification (NCBI taxonomy): domain Eukaryota; kingdom Metazoa; phylum Arthropoda; class Insecta; order Coleoptera; family Geotrupidae; genus Geotrupes; species Geotrupes spiniger. The sequence goes on along the minus strand of OY390740.1, from coordinate 21,897,538 downwards.
GATGAGGCAACATCGACCACCCGGACATTAAAGAATTGGTTAGACCCGGGAGAAGTGCGAAAAAGAAAATTGAGAGGACCCTCGATCCAGCGGATAAGGAGGTTTCAAACGCCCTGAACAGGGACTCGCGAAGAAAACTTGAAACCCTCCGCAGTGATCAATGGGACACTAAACTCCAAAGTCTCCGCACCACTGATGGAACACTGTGGAAGATATTAAGAGATATCAAACGAAACTCTGGAGTTCCTCAGGGATATTTACTGGGGCCGGAGCTCTTTCTGATTTACATGGCTGACTTCCCTCGCCGGCTTGGAACAGAACTGGCCATCTTTGCAGACGATACAGTAGTGTACTGTTTTTCCAGAAACGAAAATTCGGCTGCACTCTGAAGTGTGTGGATAAACACTTCAGAGTGCAGCTGACGAAATTGAGGTCTGGTGTACAACATGGCGTGTCGTCCTCAATGAGGATAAATGCGTCGCGGTCCGTTTCACCAAAAGGACTGGCCCACCGGCGGATATCATCGTTATCGAGGGCAAAAGGCTGCCGTGGAGCACCGAAGTCAAATATCTAGGCGTCACTCTGGACAAAAAGTTAACCTGGAAGAAACACACGGAAAATGTCAGCAGGAAAATCAAGATGGCCAGTTCAATACTAGCCCTACTGATCAACAACAGTCGCCTATCCATTGCAAATAAACTCACAGTGAACAAGACCGTACTGGAACCCGCAATTACATATGGATCTGCTACCTGGTCCATCGCAGACAAAACTCATATATATCTAAAACCGTGGTATAGAGGTGCTCCAAAACAAATTTATGAGGAAAATAACAAACTCCCCTTGGTATATGCAAAACAAAAAACTCATAGAAGACCTTGACCTGAGGAGTGTGGAGGAGCACCTCAAAGAGATCAACACAATAATTTACGATAGAGTAGTTAGTTAGTTAGTTAGTTATAATTGAGTGGGGCGATTGTCGCCCCTCCACTGCGACCGCAAGGGTCTATTGTGGCTCACAACTAATTATAGTTCACCCTCCATACCCATTCTCTTTAAATAGAGTAGGATTTAAGTGGGTGAGATTTTGTCAAGTTCTCCCAGCTCCAGTTTTATCTTACCAAAGACTGTGAGCCTGATTTTGTCCCCGGCGGGGCAGGCACACATCACGTGCTCTGTTGTTTCTTCCGTTTCACAGCATAGTCTGCACTCAGTGGTCTCAGCCACTCCCAGCCTATGCATGTGATGCCTTAGTCGGCTATGCCCAGTAACCAGGGCCCTTTAGTTACTAACTTGGAATGTCTCATTCCCTGGCATTCCTGCCAGTTTTTCAGTACCTTGTGCTCCATCCAGCTCTTATTCGAGCTTCTGGCCAGGGCTCTTGTAATCCCAAGAGCCGGTTCTGGACCAATAATTTTTTCCGCTCTTTGCCAGGGAATCGGCGGCTTCGTTTCCCTCTATTCCAGCGTGTCCGGGTATCCAGACCAGGCTAACCTTGTTGACTCTCCCTACTTGAGAGAGCACTGCGCGGCAGTCCCTGACCGACATCAGTGTACACTGATTGTCGGTAAGGACTTGCAGTGCTGTTCTGCTGTCAGAATTTTTTTTATCGTCCTGTGCTGCCGAGGGCTTTTTAATAGCTCTCTTGCGCACATTTCAATGGCATAGACTTCTGCCTGTTGGATCGATGCATGCTTACCAAGACTGAACTCTAATCCAGTTCTTGGTTTGCGGCAGAACACTCCAGCTCCTGCTCCTTCAGTTGTTTTGGAGCCATCCGTAAACCAGCTCGAATCATTATGAAATCGATGTGTTGCCTTCCTGGCTTCACTTTGCAGCAAAATATGCAAAGGAGGAAGATCCAGTAGCACTTCCATGGCAGCTGACGGCGTGGTGCTTAATGCCCCAGTCACCGATATGCTGGCCATTCTCTGTAGGCTTGCCAGTTTTACCCTGGCTGTCCTTCGTGAGGAGACAGTCCACCAGACAATACAGCCATACGTAATGATTGGTCTAATAACCACCACGTATAGCCAGTACATTTGCTTGGGGACCAATCCCCACGTTTTTCCACAAATTCTTCGGCACATCCAAAGTGCTTGTCTAGCCTTTTGTGCAGTTTTTTTCCATATGGGAGTTCCAGTTGAGCTTTCTATCTAGTGTCACCCCTAGATATTTTGCCTCCTCTACCAATAGTATCGTTTCACCTTTCAGTGTGGGTTGTTTGAGACTCTCAAGCTTCCTCCTGTTGGTGGATGGAACAATAACTGTTTTACGAGGGTTTATAGCTAACTGCCCCCCCCCCTCACACCAGCATTGCGTGGCATTTAGCGCTTCTTGCAGTATTGCAGAGATGATTGCTTCATAGCTGCCTCTTACAACAATAACAATATCATCAGCAAAGGCCTGTATGTCGACCTCCAAACTGCTGACAATAGCAAGTAGGTCGTCCACAGTAGAGGGGAAAGAACCCCTCTCTGTGGGCAGCCTCTTATCGCCCTAAATCTTACTGTTTCTCCACACAATGATGTGGTCATTGTTCTGGACTTGAGCATAGCTCCTATCCAGTCAGCCACCATAGGCGCCACCCCTCTCGCTGCAACAGATTTACAGGGATAAAGGTAGTGCTGCGTTGAACGCTCCTTCTATGCCAAGGAAGACAGCCACCGCAATTCCGTTGCACTCTAGGGATTGGGTGATCTTCCTGACAAGGTTGTTCAGCGCCAGGTCTGTTGATTTGCCATTTTGATAGGCATACTGATGGACATTCAGGGGGTTAGTCGCTAGTACCTCCCTCCGTATATGCCCATTAACCACCTTTTCTAAGGTCTTCAAAATGAAGGACATCAGGCTAATGGGTCTGAAGGATTTTGGGTGTGGGCCTACTCGTCCCACCTTTGGTATGTATACCACCCTCCCTTCCGTCCAGCTGGATGGAATGTAATTCCATGCTAGAGTAGCTCTGAATAATCTAACAAGGTGCGGGATCAATGTCTCCCGTCCTTGTTGCAGTAGTACCGGTAGGATACCATCTCCTCCCGGTGACTTGAACGGTTGGAAGGACTTAACCGCCCAGCTAACCGTTTCCCTCTTTTTTTGGTCGTTTGTCTCGACGTATATGGGCCGGGCTGACGTTTACTTCATCGCTCAGAAGCAGGCAATCAGGGAAGTGAGTTTGGGCCAGAATCTCTAACGTTTCTTTTCCTGAGTCCGTAAATGTGCCATCTGGTCGTTTTATCGCCCCTAGCATCTGTGTCGGCTCTCTGGATAGAATCTTGTGAATTCGTGCGCTGCTAGGGGTATCGTTTACCCCCTCGCAGAACCTCCTCCAAGATTCTCTTTTGGCCCTGCGTACTTCCTTATTGTAGTCCGTTAGAGTGCTTCTATAAAGGTCCCAGTTGCCTGTTTCTTTAGCCCGATTAAAAAGTTGTCGGACTTCTCTTCTTCTTTTGCCTAGTTGATGGTTCCACCAAGAGACGTTCCTTTTGTCTTTCTTCTTCTTGAGTGGACAATGTTCATGGTAGGCAGAAACAACCGCCTCCCTTACTTGGTCCGCGGCTATCTCAATCTCTCCACAATTATTCATTGTAGTGATCACGTTTCCCGTAAGTTCACGGAGGGAACGCCTATATCCGTCCCAATCCGTTTTCTTAGGATCGCGATATTCCACTACAGGTCGGGGACCTACTTCAATACTAAATTGAATATTTCTATGATCTGCGCATGAGGGCACATTAGACACTTTCCAGTCAAGTATCTTGGTGCTCAAATAATTTGAGCTGAACGTTATGTCCAGTACCTCCTTACGATTTCTCGTAACAAAGGTTGGTTCAGAGCCAACGTTATTAACTATTAGACCCTCCCCTATGAGATAATTAAACAACGACTCACCTCTTTTGTTGATGTTTGTGCTTCCCCACACCGTGTGGTGGGCATTCGCATCACATGCAACAATTAGGTGGGCATTCTTCCTCTTGCAGTAGGAGATTAGGTACCTTACTACCGCAGGAGGTGGTAGTTCCACATTGTCCCCCAGGAAGTAAGCAGAGCAGGCTACGATGTTTAATCTGTCCTTCTCCACTGGGATGGTCATGTGGACTGACACCGCATCACCGGTGCAGTAATCTGTAAGTACAAAATATTGTATCTCTTTTCTGACAAACATGCAAGCTCTAGGCTTGCATCCTGTGTTAAATACCACAAGCTTGCCAGAGGTGTTCCCCAGTCCGCTGATCTTGCCCGTGCTGGACACCCAGGGTTCCTGAATGAAGGCGAGATCGATCCGCTCTTCTTGGTAGCGCTTGCCAAGGAGATAAGACGCTGCCTTGGCACGTTGCAGGTTAGCCTGCAAGCACTTGACGGATGTAGTCATTACTCCGCCCTTGCAGGCTTATTTTTGTTCCCTTTTTTAGGGGGATATCCCCCCCCCCTGTTGGGAGGTGGGTTCCCCCTTTTTTTGGGAGCTCCCCTGCCAGAGGCAGGGGTATTGCCTTTGCAGCCCGACCCGCGGGTGTAACCCGTTGGCCTATAGGCTGTAGCTTTTGCGGAACCGATCTTGCTTCCTCCTTCTTTCCTGGGCACACTTTTGGTGGTCGCTGTAGCTCGACCTTTCGCCGTTGCCGGTGTTCCGCCAGAGGGCCCAGGAGTTGCAGCACTTGTGTCCTGACCCGGCCGCTTCCCCTTCGGCCGGAATAGAATCCGACCGAAGCAAAAGAAGGGCCTAAAGTCCATGGAGTCAAGAGCTTTCATGGACACCTCATCAATTGAGAATGTCCATTTCTGCCCGGGGCCTGACACTTCACGGTGCAGTACAACCCACTCTTCCGTGAGCAGACCCCAGTTGCTAACTCTCAGTCTCGTCAGCACCACCTCCGGTGTGAGCCTCTTTTCAGGCCCATCATCAGGGATGAATGCCACACAGACATGAGGTTTAGGTAGCTCAGCACCCCGTACCGTTTTGAGCTCAGCGCCCTCCCACGGCTTGAGGTTATTAATTATACCTTCAAGCCAGGTGGCACTTTGCTCATCAGCACAGGTCATCAGGAGCCATCCAGGCCGAAAAGAACAGCCTTGGAACCGCACCTGCAGATCCTCCCTGGTCAGCGACCAGAATCGCTTTCCGAATGGTTCTGAGCTGCTCATTTGTCATATTGCCTCGGGGAGAGCCAGAGAGGATTACTCCCACCCTTACACCCTCCGCCGCTGCACTATATGACTTTTTTGCAGCTTCAGCATCATCCTCCCTGCAGTGCTTTTTAGCCTGCTGTTCGGGTGTGCTGTCGTCCGAATGGAGCCTCTTAGATGATGCAAGGGCTTCCGTGGAGGTCTGATCCCCCTCTTCCACCCTCTTCACCACCCGCCGCTCCAGCACTGTACTCAGGGCAGTTTGGTAAGTTTGGCCATCCCGCCCTTAAGTAAACGACTGAGGCATTTCCTTGCGGCTCTGCACAGTCTAATGTGGCTCCGTGGCTTGTCATGTACAGGGGTTGTTGATGGAGTTACAGGAGTGAGTTCAATCCCAATCTCCATATTTTCGAGGCTTATACCCGCCTAGTTTGGGTTACAAAAATGCTCATCGGCCATAAGAGTCCCACGAGTAGCTAGGGAAGAAAAGGTCCATCATAGCAGAGCCCCGCATGCCATGATAAGGCTAATACTCCGGAAGGTCGCCCGGTATTCCGGAGTTGGAAACCAGTGGGAACTGGACTTCTAACCAACCATGCATCCCTTCAGCCTGCCCCCCCACCTTAGGATTTAGGATTTTTATTGAGGTTAACTCCTCTTAGCCTAGGCTTCCAGGAAATGCCTGGTTTAACGGCGAAGCTTGCAAGATGCAGTCCTCCGCCGGCATCGTTTTATCCTTGTGCAGGCCCTTGGCCACGACACGACAGTCGGGCAGGATGGATCGTTAAGGCCGAGCATTTTTATCAACCCCTCGCCATTCAGCCATCCGCACGATACCTCCACCTTGGCTTGAGTTCATCTGTTGGTCCACGGGCCCTTATTCAATATATTCAGGCCAACCCGTCATTGCAAAGGCGGGCTCCCCCATCCGCCACCCGGGGGACGCGCTCAGTAGGAGTAACGACATCTCCCCTGAGTACGATAGAGTAACGAAGCACGAAAACCCAACGATTCAAAAGGCAATTAATTACATCCCGGGAGAGTAGTATGAGTCTTGTGCCTCCGATAACAGGCGTAGTTATCGGGGAGCTCCGACCTGCTCCCGGTGTAATGGGTGTACAGTGATTCTGGAACCATATGTCCAGAAGGCAAGGTATGCTAATATCAAAAGTTTCGTGCCGATCAAGGCCCATGTACGATTCCTGGACACGGCATGGGGTCTGACGACCACTGGGTCACTTGCAACTCCGCTTGTTGAACGCCTAGTACGGCAAGTACTTAATATTCCAGGTATACACTAGCATACAAAGATATCCAACAAATGGTAAAGGTGTCCAAAGCTGATAACATGACCGATTCAAGGATAGCTTACCCGAAAGGGGCCCTGTAAGTAACTCTATGTATCATAACCGCTGTATTGTAAAGGGTGCTATTTATATTTGGTGCTATTGCTATATCGATATTTCGATATTTCGATTATCGATATTTTGATTATCGATATATCGATTATCTTATATATCTTCTTCGGTAAGTCGGCGACAGAAGAATTACGTACATAGTTTTTCATATTGAAATCCGTGGGATATATAATGGGCTCGCGTATAATGGAAACTAGTTTATAATCGACGAATTCCTCAAGTCCCGAATAAAATACGTGCTATTTTCCCGGTTACAATAACATCGCTTATCATAGACTTTCGCCTATAATGGACTAAATAGTTATTCTGGTTCATTATAAGTGGAGTTGTCCGGTACATTCTATTGAGATTGCATTTAAAGTTTTACATCGAACGCTGATGGGTGCAGCGTGTCTTCCTGTCTTCCAGTAATAGTTGATATTTGTGTCAAAATATAATTTAAAAATTCACTGTTTCAAATATTTGGCAAAATGCAAAATGCACGAATGCACGTTAACGAGATACTATCAAATGGTCTCAATTTACATATTTTCGATAAAGATATGTTTCTGAAATATGTATGTTGTTTAGTTTTCCCCTTAATGTATATATTTAATTCATATTCGTGAGACAGGTGGATACTCAGTTATAAAGGACTAATCCACTTGGTACTTTCAAATCCATTATAAGAGGATCCTACTGTATATATAAAATATAACACATCAGGCGAGAACATCTAACCGTTCCTATACACCGGGTCACGCAAAAATATGGAAACGGTCAAATATTTTTAAAACCACTTATGAGAATTAAATGAAATTTGGCACGTGAAAAATATTTAAAACAATCTATTAGTTGTAATTTTTTCAGATAAATACGTTCATTTGTTTCAAAGATCCAAGGACAACTTGCTTTTTTTTTAATAGCAACAGAAGTAAAATTTTACATTCTTAAAAGTACATTTTTTCTGATTTTCACAATGTAATACATGTTAACCTTTTTTGTTTCAAAATGTAAAAAAAATTTTTTTGATAACACCAAAAATTTGAATTAACGACAAAGTCTAGTTGGCTTAGGTTGGTTGAAATTTGTTGTGTAAGAATAGTCAAATAATTTATCTAAACACAAAAATTCTGAAAACAACACTAGAACTTTATTAAAGAATTTCTACAAAAGGTGTCCAAAATGTTTTTCGTTTACTCTTGGCAATAATAAAATCGTTGAACACAATTTTGGAGGCAATTTGTCAACATATTTGCAGGAATATTATTAATCTCCAGTCTTATACGTTCCTTTAACTCTTCAATATTGTGGGGTCGGTTTACGTAAACTTGATTTTTTTAATTAACCCCATAAAAAGAAACCTAGCGGAGTTAAATCCGGTTACTTTGCAGGTCATTCTATAGTTCCTCTTCGTCCTATCCACCTATCAGCAAAAATTTGGTCTAAATACGCTCGCACTAGTCCAAAATGAGGCGGAGCTCCGCCTTGTTGGAACCAAATTTGTTCTGCAGGTATGTTTCCGTTGTTATAATTTGGAAACAACCTTCTAATTTGCGGAACAATATCTTCATGCAACATTTGCAAGTACTTTTCGGAAGTCAAATTGCCGCTTATAAAGACAGGTCCAATGATATGAGGCCCGATAATGCCGCACCACACATTTACTTTTTCTGGTCTTTGAGTATGGGTTTCTTCCATCCAGTGTAGATTTGTATCTGACCAGCATCTAGAATTGTGACGATTAACATGTCCGTTTAAGCAAAACGTAGATTCATCGGAAAACACAATGCTATTTAAGAAATTCGGATTTTGGTCAATTCTTTCTGTCATAATTTCGCAGAATTCAGTTCTCCGATCCAAATCATCTTCGCTCAATTTTTGTAATAATTGAATTTTGTAAGGTCTTATGTCGTTATTTAGGACCAATTATCAAACAGAAGTTTTTGGATTTTCAACTAAATTCAACATTACATTAAGATAATTTTTCTCGTTTGTAACTCTCTTTGGATGTCCTGATTTTGGTCTTTCTCTAACACCTCCCGTATCGCGTAATCTTTTGAATGTTTTTGCCACAGCGAATTTGGTTCTCGAGCTGGATGAATTTCATTGAAAATGTTTACTACTTCAGAGTAACTTCTTCTTCTTCTGTCGCCATACCCTAGAATCATGAGAATTTCTATCCTTTCAGAGTCATTTAAATGAACCATTCTTCGGTAAATGCAACAATTCCAACCACTTTTTTAATAACTTGTCAAAATTTAATGACAGCTAATTCCATAGCTAACTACATTTAATTTTCACCTCAAATCTTTTTACATTTTGAAACAAAAAAATGTTAATACATATTACATTGTCAAATCAGAAGAAAATATACCTTTTAAAAATGTTAAATTTTACTCAGGTTGCTATTAAAAAAAGCAAGTTGGCCTTGGATCTTTGAAACACATGAACGTATTTATCTGAAAAAAGTACAGCTAATAGATTGTTTTAAATATTTTTCACGTGCCAAATTCCATTTAAATCTGATAAGTGGTTTTAAAAATATTTGACCGTTTCCATACTTTGCGCGACCCGGTATATGCAATTGCGTTTAGCAAAGAAGGTATTAATTAAATTTGCCATGAACTGTGAAAAATACGATTGCTGTGGATTTTTCTGCGTCCAGGTAATTCCCCGTTTCATATCATGATTCATGAATCACGAGGCGATATTTATATTACAGATTTATATCGTGTTCATCAGCAGTGTTGCCAAGCTAGTAGATTTTCTACTAAATCTGGTAGATTAAGCGTTTAATTTAGTTATTAGATTTTCAATCTAGTAGATGGTAGAAAATCTGGTAGATTTTATAAAATTTTCGTTGATTTCTGGTACTTTTTTTTCACAGAATACACATTATTGAATTCCTGGTATCGAATGGTACTTACAATTGCACAGAAGTTAAGTTCTTTTTGATTTTACTGTTTTACAGGTACCTGCTTTAAATTATTTTTCGCGCCCCTAGCGGCGAAACATGACATCGCAAAAAAGGTACGTAATATTTTACCCGCACCTTGAAAAAATAGGGGTTTGTCTAATATTGTTTTGACAATTAGGGAATAATCTGAATGAAAGTATCAATGGAATAACACCGAGAATGAATACACTAATAAATAGACCGCCCTTACCAGTGTACCGTCAACAAGTACCACCAAATACGTAAAACCATTATGGATTCAACCCCTATGGATTCAATCAGCAATTTCGAAATCCAAATATACCGCCACGGCAACCAATCCCGCAAACATTTGCCAAGTCACCAGGACAACTTATGGAACGAAACCACCCGAAACCAACACCAATGCAATTAGGAGGTGTTCAGAAAAGACCAGCTTCTACATTTGTAAACAACCAGCCATTCAAGAAGCCTAGCTGGACGAATAACCAACAACTGTACTTTCAAGACTTAGAAGACCACGAGCAACAAATGCAATATCCAAATTACGACGATCCCTACAACGAATATTCACATAATATGATAATACCCGCAAGAAGAACAAGACACAGAAGAACAAAAAGAAGTAGCAGAACAAGATAATAATGAGGTAAATTTGTGTTACGCCCACACCATCAATTACCCGACGTAAAAGGATCAAAGAACAAAACAATTGCCAAACCAGAAAAAATCAACAAAAACTTAATCAACTAAAGATTATACCATCACTTTCGCGAATTTTCTTTAAAAATTCCATTTAATATTAAAACAGCTCATGGGTTAACTAAGCACGATGAAGCAATTCATGTAGATATTCCAACCATCTTTAACACAAAATTATAACATACATTTTTCAAATTCGATTTTAGTATGAATTTTGATGGACTCATAGGAATCGACCTTGTAAACAAACTAGATGCAATTCTTGATATTAGACGAAGAAAACTCACCAAACAATCAGAAATACCAAACAATCCGAAATACCTTCGTTTATGGAAGACAAACAGAAAGTTGTGCTAGAACCAAAACATCGAAGGAAGACAATTGCACCCGGGAGTTAATATATAAAGTTCAGCTTCTTGATATCACCAAGTGGAAATGAATCCCGCGGGCGTAGAAAAAACCGCATTCTCAACAGAGCAAGGACATTACGAATTCAAACGTATGCCTTTCGGACTCAAAAATGCGCCTGCAACCTTCCAAAAGTTAATGGACAACATCCTGAGAGGATTACAAGAAGACGTATGCCTAGTCTACCTAGACGACATCATAGTTTACTCAACATCCTTGCAAGAACACATGGATAAATTGGAAAAGGTTTTTAACCCTTTAACTACGGGCGACGTCAATAGAAGATCATACCTAACTTTCATGAAACACGGGTGTCGTCAATAAGCGATTTGAGCATGTGCTCAAATCGCGTTTATTGACGATTATATAGTTTTTTTGCAATTTCTTGTCTGAGCTTTGGCTACAGACATATATTTATTTATTTTATCATATAAAGTCGTTGATTTTAGAGGTGATCAATGATAATTCTTATAAAAATATACGCGCTTTATTTGACGTAGTACGAAAGGTGTAAGAAAACGAAAATTAGTAGCAACATGGTGTACTGAATGTAAAGGAGGACTTTGTATTGGTGAATGCTATAAAATATATCATAGAAGAAATTTTTTTTGAAAATTTTGAAATTTTTTGGAAATTTTCGCCAATGTTGAAATTGTTTTAGTAGTTATATGATAATTATATTATGTTATATTATCTATATTATCTTGACTATATATATATGACTCTATATTATCTCTCACTGATTACACTCAAATACGGCCATAATGGGCATGCAGTGCGATGTATGACGCTCTTTATTATTATGATCCTGATCACATTTATACTGATATTTTTTTCAATAAAATAAATATTTGCTTCTTATATACTTACTTAATGTTTTTATTACTATTATTTATCGGTTTTTTTTCGCGTTTGGGCGGTAAGCTTTTATGAATATATTCCCGTAGTTAAAGGGTTAAAGAACTAGAGAAAGCAAACTGGAAAAATGCGAGTTCCTAAAGAAACAAATAAAATATTTAGGACATATTATCACAGAAAATGGAGTAAAGCCAAACCCAGAAAAGGTACGCGCTATTAAGAATTACCCATTACCAAAAAACAGCAAAGGAAATCAAAGCATTCTTAGGACTATTAGGTTACTATAGAAAATTCATTCGAAATTTCGCTAATGTAACAAAACCATTTACAAAACGCCTAAAGAAAGGAGTAACATTTAACATCGATAAAGAATACGAAGAAACTTTCGAAAAATGCAAAAACCTACTTTTAAACGAACCAATTCTACAATATCCGGACTTTTCTAATTACAACAGATGCATCCAATAAAGCACTAGGAGCAGTCCTATCACAAGGAAAAATCGGACAAGACAAACCAATGTGCTACGCTTCGAGAACTCTAAGCGAAACAGAACAGAGATACTCCACAATAGAAAAGGAATTATTAGGAATAGTATGGGCAATAAAATACTTCAGACCATACGTATATGGAAGAAGATTCAAAATCTTCACCGACCACCGACCATTAGTTTGGTTATGGAAATTAAAGGAGCCTAATTCAAAAATGATGAGATGGAGATTAAAACTCGAAGAGTACGATTTCGAAGTCGTATATAAAAAAGGAAAATACAAGTCGAATGCAGATGCGTTATCAAGAATAACATTAGAAGAACTACACCCCATGGAAGATGACGACTTATCATCAACAGTGCCGAATATAGGAGATAACCTAGACCAACTAATCGAAGAATTACTCGGAGGAGAAATCCAACTAGAATCTCAAAATGTGCCGAATACATCATTCGCAGGAAAGAGTATCCCATCGGGAAAGAATCTAAACGCATTGAGAAAAGAACTACGACAAAAAATGAACTTGCCAGGAGAAGAGTATCAAGAATCACTTTCTGATACCATCCACTCAAACCAGGACGTCGAACCAAGAAAATCGATAAAAATCAGTAAGGAGCCAATAGACAATAAAAAGGAATAGACAATAAAAAAGTATTTCATCAAAAGATACAGAGGAAAAGAACAAAGAGTAGACACAATGTCAAATACAGAAAGAAAAATCATAACGGCAAAAATACCGATAGAAAATACCGAAGAAAAGATCATGAATTTCATCAGAGAATTTATGACTCAAAACATAAAATTTTAGGTGCATTTCGAAAACGGCGAATTATACAATGATTTCTGTAATGTGTATATGAAACATTTCAACGACCAAGGTCCAACTATAATACGAGCACATCAAAAACCACCATGAATGAAAAACAAACCACCGAGGTGTAGACGAAACACTCGCCTATTTGAAACAGAGAAAATATTGATGGAAGAACATGAAATAAACTGTTACCAGCTACATAAAAAAATGCGAGACCTGCAATAGAGCGAAATACGATAGACACCCATCGTTACAGCCTCTACAGTTAACAAAAACACCGGATAAACCATTTAGAAAGTTATTTATGGATACCTTTTCGACAAATAACGTGAAATTCCTTACCATCATTGATACCTTTTCAAGGCTAGGACAAGCCATCGGAATAAATGGAGCTAACGCAACAGACGTAGCAGACGCGTTAATAACATACTTTCAATTTTATGGAACGCCCGAAGAAATCAGCTGCGATAAAGGAACTGAAAACGTTATTGGAAAGTCACAAAATAGCAATTCATTTTGGAACACCAAGAAACCCAAACTCACATGGAAACATCGAAAGATTCCATTCAACATTAATTGAACATGTTAGATGTCTTCAAGAACAAAAGCAAGGACCAGTTCATGTGCAGGCTTTGCGAGACCTAGTGGATCTACTATATACAAAAGATTATTATCAAGAATATATGGATGACCATCGAGACCGATTAAAACATCTCTACAAAAATATAGAAGAAATGAATATACAAAGTAACATATGTGAAGAAACACAACCAGAAATCTAAAGTAAAACCTTTTAAAGTAAACGAACTTGTCTACATGAAGAACCCAGGAAGAAACAAACTACAAAATCCTTATTTAGGACCTTACAAAGTCATAAAAATAAATGAAAATGAAACGGTCGAAGTCAAAACGAAAACCGGAACAAAAAGGATACACACGAGACAGCTAAAGCACTCTATTGTTACAAATGCCTCGGAATTATCGGAATATGTAGAGGAGACATCCAATTAGAGAAGATTGCAGAAAAAATACGAATCTTACAAATCCAATTAGGAGTGGCACAAAATATAAATAGTTATTGGAATATAATCAACTAACTATTTAAGTTATTTAGTTCTTCTTCATGTTGTATAAATTTCTACTTTGTATTGGCCAGTGTAATTATATTGTCTTTGTAATTAACTTGTGCATTCAAGAATTTAAGGTGTTCGTTTCCTATTAGAATATCAAAATAATTGAGGAATGGGAATACGTTACATTTCAGTTTTAAATTCTCGATTTTAAGTTCGGGACAAGGGATTTTAACGCATTTCTGACCGTTAGTATGCCCGTGACAAGTTTTCACTGAAAAGGGGTCAGGAAATATTTTCTGGGCATATTTTTGATGTGCTATGCGAGGGTGTATGGATGATTTAGTGCTGCCTGAATCAATTAAACATTTCATTCCGTGGAATTTTATAAATGGTAGGTTACTAAATTGTAGTTGATTCAAATTGAGGTGCTCTATCAGTTGATTATATCGAGGATGGAGGCTGTCTCGCAAAAAAATCTATCCTCTACATTTTTTAATTCAAATAATTCTTCGCACTGTTGTTCGGAAAAATCTTCGTTCAATTCTTCTTCGATTTCAGGTTCTAACATATGCAATTCTGCGGGTGCCGCTTGCGGGCGTTGGAATGTCTTTGGAAATTCTGTAGGGGTTTTTGATTTATTGTACGAGCTTGTTGGTGCGTCACACCCGACATAGGAGTTGGTTTGAAATTATATTGTTTATGTTGTTGCCATGGAAACTGAGGTTTCTGGAAATTAGGTGTAAATCTATGGTATGATGATTGCGCTATACCACGAGCTTTATTTTGCGTAAAATAATTAGTCGTTTGAGTAGGTTGTATCAAAAGAAATGGTTGGTTAATTTGTTGTGTCGGTTGTTTTGAGAAAGTAAGGAGAGGTGAATTATATTTAGTTAGTACGTTCGGGTTTTGGCCATGAACATACTGTATTTCGTTAGTCAATACATTTAAGGCTGACTGTAACGTATCGGGATTTTTTGTCCTCAGTTGCGATCCAATCGGTTCTTTTAATCCGAATAGGCTTTCAGTGCCACTTTACGGAACACTTCTTTAATTATTGGTGTTTCGGCATTATAATTTAAATTTACGTAACTCAACTGTCGGTTTAGTAAATGGATTATTTTTTTATAATACTCGAAGACGGATTCGTTAGTTTGTTTGAGAGAGCATATCTCTAAGTTTAATGTAAAACAGTCTCTTTTATCCTGGTAAGATAAGAGCGTTTTTGATATCTTGCCAGTTATCTATCTGACGATTTGCTATTGCGATCGCTGCATCACCTTTAATTTTGGCTATTATGCCGTTTACTAGGTAAATATTTTGAAAATTATTTGGGTCTAATCGGTCAACCGGTACTGTTGGTAACAGAATTTGTTGTGGAGTTGCCATTTCGTCTCGAGTATAATATTACTCTGTTTAACTTAATAAATGATTCGTTCGTTACGATTAATAGAAGTTATTTATAATATATAAAAAATAATATATGTAGATTTTCGTTCTACTTAATAATGAAGTTTACGGTTCAGTTAAAACTGTTGCAATCTACAGACGCAAAACCGATAGAAAAATAAAAGCATTTACAGTGGTATCAAGGACAATATGTTGCCGGACATCTCGCCTTTTTCTTGATTTCTTTTTTCTGGGTGTTTCTTCTCTAGGCTTCGGAGTAGTGGATTCTGCAGGGAGTCTTCCGCTATTCGGTGTTGCCAGGTTTTCTTTCTTGTAAATCACTTCGTAGGTTTTTTATATCACTAAATTGTTAAAACAAATGAAATTTCTTCTTTTATGGAGAACTTCTGTGACATCCTACCGACTGCGCCAGATATATAAGAGATTCTTGAAGTCTTCTTTTTAAAAATATTTTATTTAACATAAAATACAATGAGTGACAATACAATGTACGTGCGTGCAGAAAGCAAAACAATGGTAAACTTGAGATGTGTACGCTCCGTACGAGAATAAGCGGTTTGCAGCGTAAGCGGTTTCTTGTGTGGACTCTTGACGAGGTGCATGTAACTTCGATATCGTGAAGTCCTGGTACTGTCAGTGTATGATGAAATTGGAATCCATCTCTCTGACGAACGAAGTTGTGTAGGACACAACAGGCCTTCAAGATGTCTTCGACGAAATCAATTGATGCATTCAATGGTAGATGTAGAATTCTCCACTTATTTATAATATCCCAAAGGCGCACTCAATGTGACGCCTAGCACGAGAAATCCTATAGTTGAAAATTCGTTTTTCTGGATTTAAATGTTTTTCTGAATGAGGTCTCAACATATGTTCTGAAAGGCCAAAAGCTTTATCACCAACAAAACAGTAATTTACAAGACCATAACTACTAGAAATTGGGTCTGGTTCAGGGATTGGTCTTGCATTCTTTTGAATAATGTTGATTCTTTAAAAATAGCGGAATCTGAAGCTTTCCCATAAGAGCCGACATCAATAAATGTAAACATATAATTCACGTCGCATACAGCTAGTAGTACGATGGAAAAATAATGTTTATAATTATAATATAAGGATCCGCTATGCAGAGGCTTAATAATCCTTATATGTTTACCATCAATTGCACCACAGCAATTTGGAAAGTTAGCATATTCCTTAAATCCCTTGGCTATATTACTCCACATTTCTTCAGCTGGCTGTGGTACGCAGATATTTTGAAGTGTCATAGATTAGTTTGCATGTTTTTTTTTACAATCGTTCTCGCAGTTGACGCACCACAACGATATATGAATTCAAAGTCACCAAATGAACATCTGGTAGCAATGTATCTGAAACAAGACAAGAACAGCTGTTAGGAATTCAACCATGTTGTTTTTTTTTTGTTTCAGCTTCTCAGTTGCAGCGTAAATGGAAAAGTCTCCGTGACTGTTTCAAAAGAGAACACGTAAACCAATACCAAAAGTGGAGCACCGTCATCAAGCCGCAAGCCATATATCTACTATCAACAATTACCTTTTTTAACAAATGTAGCTGACATATGACGTGGGCCTAGTCCATTGACAAATGAAGAACAATATGTGACTGAGAAAAAAAGGGCAAAAAAGAGCAAGACAAACAATGAAGACAGTCTGGTAGAAACTGATACTTCATAGTATTTCAGAACAATTACAATCTCGCGATTCTAATAAGCACGAGGAAGACTCCGATCGTTAATTTGCTTTGTCTTTATTGCCGCACTTTCGACAAATGATATTTTACACCATCATTTCAGGAACCACGCTCATACCATACTCTGCATCCATCTACTTCGGGATATCAATCAACTCCGCGTCCATCTGTTTCGGGATATCAATCACCTTATCAGAATGAATTTACCGAAAACTCACCTTCAGATATCAATTCAAGTCCTTGCAAAGCACACGATATTTTTTTATATCCTTATTCAACAAAATTAAGTACACACTACCCGAATTCGGTGCATATTTAGTAATGTGGACCGAATCAGGTAATTATTTACTTAACTTTGTTAAATAAGGACATACAAAAATTTAAACGTTGATTTTCTTTATTACAAAAAGTAATCATGTGCTTTGCAAGGAAACAGGAAACTTACCTTAAAGTAATAGCCAGCCTTTCTGTCGGGGGCATACTTTTTCTCAATTGTGTATCTTGATGTTTGAGGTCATCGTGCAGCACACCAAGTAGTTCATTGAATGAGTCCACGCTCATTCTAAAATAGTTAAAGAACTTATCTGGATGACATTTTAATTCTTCAAAAAGCAGTTTGTGTTGTCCATGTTCTATGCGAGAAGTTAGAATTGGATTAACCCAGTAACGACGATGAATTGTACGCCGATGATTTTGAATTCGGCGACGTTTTCTACGTCTTAGGGTCTAATTCATAAACGTTCCTTAAGTGGACCTTACACTCGACTCACTTTTCACTCACCTCGAACTCAACTTAGCACGTTCTCACCTCAGACTCATAATCGGTATTCAGAGACGATTCCTTATGTGAGTAACGCTCGAGGACGCGGTAAGAGTTTACGTCATTAATTGCGTCATAACCAGGTAGATATTTTAGTGCTAATGGTTGGCATCGCTGCTTTCGTTTACTCTTAATGCCATTACTTCTGTGTTGGGCGTTGCCGGTAGTATTACTTTTTCTAATAAATTCTGTATTTTGTTTGTAGTATTATAGTTATTAGTTTGTGGTTTTTTGTTTTTAATAATTCTTTTTAATTTAGTAGTTTATTAAATAGTATATAGTTTCGTTGTTTTTTTATATTTTGAATATTTTATTAGTTTTGTATTTAAGTAGTAGTTGATAAGTTAGTATTATTAGTTTATAGATTGTTCGTTGGTGTTTGCTTTTTTATTCATTTTATACTTACTTTGCTATTAGAGTTTGTGCCTTGCGTAGTAGTAATTTGCAGCAACATGGAAGTATTTCTCGGGTGACGAAAATTTATTTTTAAAAGAACTCGTCAACAAGTACAAGCTGCAGCTTGAAAACAAGAAGAGCGATTGTGTGACGCTAAGCGAGAAAAAAAAACACAGGGTAAAAGTCACTGCTGAATTTAACGGTATTATGGAACATTCACATGTAAGTAATCAACTTTTGATGGTTGTAGAAAAAGTACTATATATTGTACTAATATTTCTGTTGTCCGTTCGTTGGATGTCAGAAAGTATTAATACTTATTTATATAATTTTTTTTGTTATTTTTTTTAATGTGTGTAAATTAAATTTTTGGGTCTATGTATTAATATGTTTCTCCGTGTGGTTTATTTATTGTTGGTAAGTATGATGTATTAATTATGTCTATTGTTGACTCGAAGGTATGAGTGGTTACTGTATGTAGTGATCTATATGGTTAGTAACTAGTGTGTGTGTGATGTGCGTTAAATTTACTTTTGCTAGTATTATTTTAAATGTTTCTCTTTAGTGTAGAACGAAACAAACTTTACAAAAATTGCTCTTTTCTCAGGGAATATTCGTGGGTGTAAATAAAATTACTTTGTGTCGGTTGGTCGTCTCAGAACGTATG
Organism: Geotrupes spiniger; assembly: GCA_959613385.1. Lineage (NCBI taxonomy): Eukaryota > Metazoa > Arthropoda > Insecta > Coleoptera > Geotrupidae > Geotrupes > Geotrupes spiniger. The sequence continues at coordinate 21,878,738 of OY390740.1, read as the reverse complement.
AATAAATACAAGGACAGGATCTTTTTTTTTTAACAACTACCAAACGAAATGTTTATTGTAGGTAAAGACAACATTTATCGAGGAAAACAAAATAAATACAATTGTTGAAATTCGCCTTTGCGAGTAGCTATCTTAACTATATAGAATGAGAAAAGTACTCTGTTATTGATCTGATTAATTGATCACTTATAGATCGCTAATTTAACAGAGTTCTTCCCGTTCGGGCTGGTCGACCAGTAAAATAAGCTATTTACCGTAACGAATTTGAAAACAAGTGTGTAATATAAGGGTAATATTTACAAAATACTATAATCGGTATCGGTAACCGTCCGTAGTGGGTCCCTAGTTTACAGCTAAAAATACCTGCATTCAACTGTGGATGGCGTTAGCGTCAAACGTCTGTGATTGAATTGGTGTCCAACAGAGTACAACGTAACGATGTACTTATCCTCGAAGTCGGCCTTTTGGTTTCTGTGTATTCGGATCTTTCTTCAGATTTCGGATTTTCACAAAAGTGATCTCAATGTGTTCCGGAGCTTCTACGACGACTCTTGCGCAGCTTGCGAGTTCGACACGTTCGGAAAACCCCGGCTTCGTCGGATCTTGTTTCCCGATGACTGTTTCACGTTTTACATGAAGTCCTGTGAGTATGCACGACGATTAAAACTTCTGGGTGATGTCGTTTCTATTTTTTCAGGTCAAAATCCCTTTTTCTGGCGGAGCTACGTACAGTTTGTGTTTTTTTCTGACGTTTCAACAACCGTGTGTCCTTTTTTTTTATTTATATTATGGCTATCTGGTTTTTGTTCAAAAATGTACCTCGTTTTTACAAAGTTGCTCGTCATTGGACGAGTTGGTTAGTGAGATTGTTACAACGACATTCGGCCACCTTAGTTGTTTTTAATAGCGGTGATTAAATCGCTTCCAACCGTTGTCGAGGTACATTAACCTAATTTATTATACAAAATAACTTATTTCAAGATGATGTGAAAATTATTTTTACAAATTTAATAACGATATCTTTACTAAAAAAAGGTACCATCCTCTCATGAGTCCGAGACGACTATGTAGAAGTGTGGGAGAATGAAATTTATGCGCGTTAACTGCGGAAAATGGTCCGTTTTAGATAGGTATGTTGATTTTTATTTTTAAATCATAATATATCATTATATCTGCCCCTTACTTCTTTTAAAAAAAAATTTGAATCTAGTGTTTATGAATATTTTTTTTTTTCGTGTCTAGATTTTTTTTTTTTTAATCTTGAGGAAAATATTTGTGTAACAGTTGGATGTGGAATTTGCCTTTTATTTGTTCATTATCCGGGTCGATGAGCTCGTATGTGGCGTTTCCGAATTTTCTTTTTATTATATAAGGTCCTGAGTATGTTTTTAATAATTTAGCAATCCGTTTGTGTTTCCGATCTGTAACCCTTAAGTTTTTGACTATTACTTGATCTCCCAATTCAAATTCAACGTGGTTAGTCTTAGAGATATGTTGTTGACGCTTTTTATGCTGTTTTAGGTTGGCCTTTTTAATTCTTTTGATGGTCGTTGCCAAATCTGAGATATCGGTGTCTGCCCACGGTCTATCCGGATGTTGTCCAGTCATTAAAAATACAGGAGCTTGCTGATGTACTGTGTTCGGAGTGTGATTCATGATATGTTCGATTTTATCTATTTTTGAAGCCCAAATGTGATGATTATCGTCCAGTAGTAAACGTAAGTATTTTATCACTTCCTTAATCATTCTTTCACAGGGATTTGCACAGGGATGTCGGATGCTGGTGTGATACAATTTAACGTCATATTTTTCTAAATGTTTCCTAAATCGGTCGTTAGTAAAATACGTGGCGTTGTCTGTGAGGATGATTTGTGGATATCCGTGTGCATTTATAAAATTTTCAATACACCTAATCGTAGTGTCCGTATCACAGTTTTTTGTGGGTGTCAATTGTATGTATTTTGTGAAAATGTCGTACATTGCGAAAACGTTTTTATATCCTTTGGAATTTCCAGTTAGGTTAGCCAAATAATCAACAGCTACAATGTGTAATTTTTCTTTCGCGTATATGTGTCCCATTTCATGCTGGTTTGTGAAATTTTTTTCTTTACTTAATTGACAATTACGACATTTACGTACGGCATTTTTGACCAGTGTATAATCATTTTTACAATAAAGAGCTTCTCTAAATATGAGCCATAATTTTCTGGTTCCGATGTGACCAAATTTGTTGTGTACGTGTGTAATGATCTCTAATGCCTTTTCTTTTGACGTGACAAAAACTTCTTTTCTGCTTATTTTCTTCTTCAGAATACCATTTTCAAGGAAGTAGTTCTTGTATCTTGGTACAGAGCGTAATTTTTGTTGTATATGGACCAGTTCGTCTGCTTGTTGTGCTTGTTGTATCTGTCGCAGTGAGCATACACCTGTACGTTTAAGTTTGATGTTGGTAATCAATATTTCTGTTTGTGATTTCCTTTCTCCTCTTCTGCTCAAAATGTCCGCAACGATCATCTGTTTCCCGGGTTTAAATTTTATCTCGTAATCGTACTCCGCCAGGATCAAACTCCATCGATGTATCCTATTGTTATTGATAGTTTTAGTATTAAGTGCAGTTAGTGCGACATGATCTGTCTCGATAATAAAATGTTTTCCCAATAAATAATATCTTAATTTGTTGACACTGTATACTAAACTGAGCATTTCTTTTTCAGAAACACTGTATCTCATCTCGTTTTCCTTCATCGTTCGCGAAATGAAATGTATAGGGACCTCTACTCCATTTTGGTACTGGACAAGTTCAGCTCCTATTGCGAAATGTGATGCATCTGTCCGAAGAATGAACTCGTGATTGAAATTGGGATGATACAGCATAAGATTCTCCACAAAGTTTTGTTTCATAGTTGTAAATGCATTATCCTGCTCATGTGTCCATAACCATTTATTATTTTTTTTTAATAATTTTAAAAGTGGAACAGATTGTGTAGCATAGTGTGGTATGAACCTGTGATAATAATTTAAGATTCCTAGAAATGATCTAATGTCTTTTATGGTTCGGGGCTTTGGAAAATTTTGAATTTCCTTTAAACGTTCTGTACTTAATTTTATACCATAGTTGTTAATTATAAAACCTAAATAATTGACTTGTTTCTTTACGAATTGGCACTTGTCTAGTTGTATCTTAAGACCTTCCGCATTTAACACGTGTATGACGTGGTGAAAGTGTAGAATGTGTTCGTGTAATGTCTTTGAAAAAATTATTATGTCATCAAAATAAAAGCAACAAAATGATTCAAAATTATGCAGTATTCTATTTAGAACTCGAATTAGGGCGCTTGGACTCGATATAAGACCGAACGGAGCTACAGTAAACTGATAGATATTTCCATTAATGTTAAAAGCACAATATTTTTTTGATTCTTCATGTAATGGTATCAACCAGAAAGCATGCTTAAGATCGATTTTCGTAAAATACTCGCAATCTTTGTATTTAGTTAATAATATGTTAATGTTCACAGGCATTTCGTATCCAGGCTTAACCCGTTTGTTTAAAACCCTCGCGTCCAAGCAAATTCTTAAACTGTCGTTTTTCTTTTTAATTATCACTACGGGATTTATGAAATAAGAGTTGGATCTCTCTATTATTCCTTGTTGCAACAATTTTTTTACTTCAACGTTAACTCGTTCTTGAAATTTATGTGGAATGGGGTAATTATGACATTCTAGCGGACTATCATCGTTTACTTCTATAATGTGCTTGTAACTTTTAGCAAACTGGACAGTGTTATCGTAGATAGTGTTATTTTGTAGCAGGATATTCCGGATTTCTTCTTTAGCTTCCTTATTTACTTCTATTCTATCTATTATATTAATTATATCTTCTGTATTTTTTATTTCCCCGTGATTATTTATTTCATTTATATAATTCATATTATCCCCTTCCCCTTCGCCTTCATCTTCATTTTTATTATTTTCTTCATTATAATTAGCTTCTTCATCATAATAATTACCATCTTGCTCCGTCTTCTCTTCTGCTACTTGAATGTTCATTATACCCGCGCTTTCCCTATCCTTTTCTTCGATATTATCTGTTAATTCTATGGGTATTTTATTTCCTTGTATAATTAGGTGGTTTTGTTCCAGATCGATGATAGTTTCATATCTTTGTAGGTTGTCAATCCCCAAAATACAAGAGTGCATCATGTTTTCGAAAATATAAAATTCAAATATGTAGTGTGACTGATTTAACTTTATTTCGATGATAAGCTTTTGGTTAATGATTCCTAACTTCTTGTTGTTAGTGGCGACAAGGTTCATTTTGTGTATGTTTAATACGTGATTCTGGTACTCTGGTAATTGTTCAATTAATGAGCGTTTTATGAGAGATACTTCTGCGGCTGTGTCAATGATTGCTTGTATTTTTAACTGTTTGATTTCTAATTGGATTGTCGGTATTTTATTAAAACTTATGTTTTCTCCTTCGATATCTATGTTGATAAAATTGTGCGGGTTGTCATAAAACTTATGTCTTTGTCCTGTCCGGGTAATATGTCTGATTTGAAAAAACTGTCGCGTTATTCTAGTGGTGGATGGATCGGAGTTTTTTTTTCTCCTAGGTCCCGGTGGTTTGAATTCGGGTATTCGCCTGTGGGTCGATCTTGGTTGTTGGATCCCCTCTGTCTGTTTCTTTCTGGTGAGTTCCGGCGTACATTATTTGTTTGTTGGTGGTAACTTCCTCGCTGTGGGTAGTTGTTAATTTGCCACCTGTTTCGCGGGTAATCATTCGGTCTTCGGTACTCATTTTCTTGGTAGTTTGGACGGTACTGGACATTCTGTATTGTCGGGCTTATTTGATTTAATTTTTGGTTTCTCTGCACCTCCTCGTAGCCGTCTAGCTTCCGAAGGAGCTCCATAAGGCTCTCCATCCCATTAACTTCCCTACTAAGGACCGCGGGTCCATCCGAAAAGATGTAATGGTTTAATAATTGCGTCGCGATGTCTTTCTCGGTCAATTGAGGTAGGTACTTACACCGATTATATATATCGCATGCGTAATTTTCTCTGGTTGCTAGCCCTTCCTTGTAGCGCCCCGTAAGTAATTGTATTTTTAAGCGGTTCTGGCGGTCGTTATTCCAGTACTGTTGTGAAAATTCCCTTTCAAAATCCTGCATTGTAACACACCGGTCGGAAATCATCTCGTACCACTCGATGGCTCGATCTTCGAGTGAGATCCGCACGGCGTGCATACACAGGTCATTGTCCCCTATTCCTCTGGTCAATCGCATAATATATTTGAGATAAGTCATGGGATGAATTTTATCTTTATAACCTCTGAATTTTATTGTGGGGTTATTGCAGAAAGCTTTGAGTGGATTGTACGATTGTGATCCTTCCCCGGTGGTTTTCTTGTCCATCCTCTTAATCAATTCTAGCTCCTCTCGAAGGCCGATACTCCAGTTCTCTTGTTGTCGGATTTTGTCTGCGTGTAAAACGTTTGTTTCCTTTATACCGGACAATTCTTCCGCCACTGAGTTATTTATGACCTCCTGTGTTTCATTCTTGTTTTTTAGGATCCCTATTTCTGTACACACCTGGTTGTGTTGATGTTGCATGGTACTGTTTGATTCTACCTGTTCTCTTTGTATCTTCGCCTCTACTTCTGCGATTATTCGAACCATCTTCTTTTCATTGTCCCTTACGGCAGCGTCCATCTTTGCTTCCAAACGATCCATATTTAATTGAATGTTCGCTTGTATATTTATTAAATTAGTGTTTAGTTCCGCAGTCATGGTTTGGAGGTTCAGTTGGATCTCTTCTATTCTCATTTTATTTTCTTCTTTGTTCTCTTCAAATTTTTTCTCTAGTCTAGTTTCCATTCCCTCGAATTTTGCATCTAGGTCCTTTCTATTTTCTTCGAATTGTATTGTCATAAACTGTAGTACATCTTCGAGACTTGGGCCTTGTTTTACCTTTTCCTGCGGAACTTGTTCCGCGTCTGCTTCACCTATGTCTCCTTGATCCGTTGGTATTTGTCTGGTTTTCGGCATTTTTGTATTTATTTTGTTTGAATTTACGTTCTGGACCTTCTTTATAATTCTTTAAACGAGCCAGCCACGTTGTGCGCCAAAATGTACTAATATTTCTGTTGTCCGTTCGTTGGATGTCAGAAAGTATTAATACTTATTTATATAATTTTTTTTGTTATTTTTTTTAATGTGTGTAAATTAAATTTTTGGGTCTATGTATTAATATGTTTCTCCGTGTGGTTTATTTATTGTTGGTAAGTATGATGTATTAATTATGTCTATTGTTGACTCGAAGGTATGAGTGGTTACTGTATGTAGTGATCTATATGGTTAGTAACTAGTGTGTGTGTGATGTGCGTTAAATTTACTTTTGCTAGTATTATTTTAAATGTTTCTCTTTAGTGTAGAACGAAACAAACTTTACAAAAATTGCTCTTTTCTCAGGGAATATTCGTGGGTGTAAATAAAATTACTTTGTGTCGGTTGGTCGTCTCAGAACGTATGAATAAATACAAGGACAGGATCTTTTTTTTTTAACAACTACCAAACGAAATGTTTATTGTAGGTAAAGACAACATTTATCGAGGAAAACAAAATAAATACAATTGTTGAAATTCGCCTTTGCGAGTAGCTATCTTAACTATATAGAATGAGAAAAGTACTCTGTTATTGATCTGATTAATTGATCACTTATAGATCGCTAATTTAACAGAGTTCTTCCCGTTCGGGCTGGTCGACCAGTAAAATAAGCTATTTACCGTAACGAATTTGAAAACAAGTGTGTAATATAAGGGTAATATTTACAAAATACTATAATCGGTATCGGTAACCGTCCGTAGTGGGTCCCTAGTTTACAGCTAAAAATACCTGCATTCAACTGTGGATGGCGTTAGCGTCAAACGTCTGTGATTGAATTGGTGTCCAACAGAGTACAACGTAACGATGTACTTATCCTCGAAGTCGGCCTTTTGGTTTCTGTGTATTCGGATCTTTCTTCAGATTTCGGATTTTCACAAAAGTGATCTCAATGTGTTCCGGAGCTTCTACGACGACTCTTGCGCAGCTTGCGAGTTCGACACGTTCGGAAAACCCCGGCTTCGTCGGATCTTGTTTCCCGATGACTGTTTCACGTTTTACATGAAGTCCTGTGAGTATGCACGACGATTAAAACTTCTGGGTGATGTCGTTTCTATTTTTTCAGGTCAAAATCCCTTTTTCTGGCGGAGCTACGTACAGTTTGTGTTTTTTTCTGACGTTTCAACAACCGTGTGTCCTTTTTTTTTATTTATATTATGGCTATCTGGTTTTTGTTCAAAAATGTACCTCGTTTTTACAAAGTTGCTCGTCATTGGACGAGTTGGTTAGTGAGATTGTTACAACGACATTCGGCCACCTTAGTTGTTTTTAATAGCGGTGATTAAATCGCTTCCAACCGTTGTCGAGGTACATTAACCTAATTTATTATACAAAATAACTTATTTCAAGATGATGTGAAAATTATTTTTACAAATTTAATAACGATATCTTTACTAAAAAAAGGTACCATCCTCTCATGAGTCCGAGACGACTATGTAGAAGTGTGGGAGAATGAAATTTATGCGCGTTAACTGCGGAAAATGGTCCGTTTTAGATAGGTATGTTGATTTTTATTTTTAAATCATAATATATCATTATAATATAGATGTTTCAGAGGACGACCGATCAGATAGAAAAATGTTGGGATAATATGAAAACCAGAAGGAAGCAGGAGCTTGCGCAAAATAAAAGACAGCGAATGTCCACTGGTCGGGGTCCTTGCGAATAACTTCCAGAAGACACATTTGGGGTGGATGATGTGTTAGACTGTGTCGACATTGAGTTTACCGATGCATTGGACAGCGACACATGCGCATTGATCCCACAATCCTCGACCAGTGCTGCATGTACAGCTGTTGTTGCAGACGGTACAGCTATATACATACAACGATCCTCAAATTGACATCCGCATCGTGGCCTCCTCCATCGTAGCTACTCCGAAGGCGCCGCTCGTGCTGACTACACCAACATCAAAGAAAACTGGCAGTTACATATCGAGAGGAACAGCGATTGAGCGGGAACTGGAGATGCGCTTGTGCCGTAACGAACGGTTAATGGCACAAGACGAGGAAATCCACCATATGCGCATAAATAATGAGAAAATCCTTTCGGAAGAAAGGCAAAAAAATCTATTAATTAGTAAAAAAAAAATTAAGTAAGGTTGAACATGAAATATAAATTGTTAAGATCAACCTGGACCTGGCAAAAGAACAATTAAAAAGAGAACGAATTTTAACGAAAGAGTTATTAGAAAAACAAAATTAAAATTAAAATTATATTTTGTGTTTTATTACGTGCAATATGCAACCCTACATATAAAAAATAAATTACACTTGCAAAACTTTTAACAAATACAGTTACAATATTATTAAACAACATGTCGCTCTATAAATGCAGCCCGAATTAAATTTCCCCTTCGTTGATCCGGGGCTGCAACCACAGGAACATCTCGGTCGCATATAAAATGATCCCGCTGCTTTACAGCAACATTGTGTAAAACAGCTGTCGCTGCAATAATCCGCGTAGTATTTTGCAAATTGCTATTTAGCTTCTTATTTATTACACGGAACCTTTGCTTCCACAGACCAAATGGAATCCTGTTCTCTTCAAACCTAACCTTCCCAGAACTGTTATTAAAAATCCTGCTGCCGTGAGCCGAGCCTGGCCATCTAATCACTATATCCAAAATTTCCAGCTGTGGACCAGAAACAACTTGAACGTTGAATGACATCCAGGTTTTTCGATTGCGGTACACTTCTGCTCTTGGACCACCGGGACTTTTTATTTCGATGTGCGTACAATCTTTGCATCCCGTTACTCCCGGAAAGTGTGTCAATGCATAAAACTGGTTCCGGCTTGCTGCATACTCTTCCGGCGGGCTGCATACTCTTCCGGTGTGCTTGGGAATTTGATGTAGACCGGGAGAGCGCTTGCAATTGTATCCGAAACATTGTTGATTATACGGCAGACTCTCTGCAAACTCTCTGAAAAGAGAAGAGAATTGAATATTGCCCTGCGTTTACAAATTTTAATAAATATTTACCTGACAAATCTCAAGCCAAACACACGAAAGGAATGCTCAAGGTGACAGTTACGCTTCCTTACTTCTCACTCAATTTGAACTCACAATATGGCCGACACTTGAGTGAAAACTGAGTCGAGGAACGTTTATGAATTCGGAAATTTACTTCAAGGTTGAGGTGAGGATAAGGTGAGTGTGAGGACGCCTCAAGTAGTGTCTATGAATTCGACCCTTAGTATAATAATCAACGATAACGAAATCAGTGTTTCCATTTCACAAACGCGTTCGATCTCTTCCAGCTCCTGATGCAAATGAACGGAATTCAGCCAAAAGTGGTGGCCGAGTGAGGGCGACTGGTGGCCGCCACTCAGCCACTAGTGGCTGTGATTGGTGGCTGCGTCTAGTGGCTTGACCGAGCCATTAGTGGTCGTGTTTAGTAGTCGCGATTAGTGACTCAGTGTGCGGCCTGACTTAAAGACCCATGACGATTCAAAGAAACATAAAAGCAACGCGGCGAACTTCTTGGAGAAGTCCCAGACGAAAATTCAGATTTGCCAAAGAATCGACGCTCGAAGAATCCAAAACAGCAGGTCAAGTTAGCACTATTTATTGCCAAACATACATCAATTAATATTGTTGATCATCTTAACGATTTATGCAAAAATACCTTCAAATGTACTGCGTCTGATTATATTTAAATGCACAGAACAAAATACTCCAACATTATAAAAATGTTTTGGCACCTCATTTTGTTCAACAGTTGCGTAATAATATAGGAAATCGACCTTACAGTATTTTAATAGATGAGTCTACTGACATTACAACTGACAAATATTTAGGTAGCACATTTTTATACTACAGCTCAAGTAAAAAACAAACACATGTTTGCATAGCAAAGGATACCGAAAAATGTTACGCTGCTCAGATACTACACGAAATGTATAATGATGAAATAAAAGCCTGTTTTAATTGATGTGTAAAGAATGAATAAAGCCTTCGAAGCCAATAACGTACACTCTTCTAAATTGTTGGACGATTTAACAACATTGTTAGAAAGTTTAATTAAAAAAATTACTACACCCGATTCACAATTTAAATTCTTTCATGACAACATTGAATCGTTTGTAGATAAAAATTGTTATTTAGGATATTTATTTGAATCTAAACTAAACACCACGAAAGAATCTGGATTTAAAGACAAACGATCGTTAAGAGAGAGATGCATAATTTTTTTAATGGCTCTTGTTAAAGAAATTAGTCAAAGACGTAATCAAAGGCAAGTCTGAAGATGTGTATGGCACGGTCGCCTGTCGGGTCGTCGGGCTATCAGTTCAGACAGTTCAGTACTAGTAGTGAGGTCGTACTCCATGTCGCGCGAAATAGAAAACAGGTGTTTGGAGGAACTTATCGTGATTTATCATAGTAAGTCGTGCCTGTGGCAAGTGAATTTGAAAAGCTACAACAACCGTACCAAGAAAGAAGCAGCGTATTTGAAATTGGTAGAAAAATGGAAGGAAATCGATCCTTCTTGTACAAAGTCTACAGCTTTCAAAAAATTAATAACTTGCAGAGTAGTTTTCGTAAGGAAGCAAAAGTGAAGTGAAGGATTCAATGAGGACGTCAGGTGCCGATGAAGTCTACCATCCCAAACTTTGGTATTATGATTTATTAAAATTTGTGGAAGACCATGACGTCCCTCGGAAGTCTCGAAACAATATCTCTGATCATGGAAAAAGTTAGGTAAGTGACAAAAAGACTTACTGAGTCTTTCTGTGAACAAATGAAACCTACTGGTTATTAATTAATTAATTATTAATTAATTACCTACTGGTAATATGTTTTGTTCATTTATTCAATGAAATAAAATCACACTCACAAGAAGAAAATATTTACATTGGATATTTCATTTATTCAAATAAGTTTTCAATGGATGAATTTATCTTGCCCAGAAACTTCACCTTCATGCACAAAGTAACTCATAAAGGCGTCTCTAACTTCTTTTGTTGCATTCGCTGTATTTCCAAATGGTCTTCGTTGCAAGCTAGACATAGTACAATCTCGAGAATCCAATGCAAAATTTGTTACAACTTCCTCCGTATCATCATAGTCAAAGCACTCTGGCGGAGCATATGTTCTTGATGACTTAGCTATTAAAAAGTTATGTAAAATGCAGCAAGCCATTACAACGGATTCAATGTTCCGCGGTTCCAAATTAATGTAAGTGTGAAATATCCGAAATCTGGCTGCCAGTATTCCGAATACATTTCCACAATACGTCTTGCTCGTGATAAGCGGTAGTTGTAAATTTGTTTCTACGTGTTTTCATTAGGGCTACCCTCAATCTCCTATAAATACATATGGTAGCTTTCTGGAAGTATTCTGTATGGTTTCTTCTCCAGGAATTTTCAGGAAATTATTTTGTAGTTTTCCGAAAAATAGGGTATTTTGTAATACACCACCATCAGACGCCCTGCCATTTGTATCGAAATCACTCATTAAAATACGATAAGTTTGCATCAACTAACGCTAATAGCACCATACTATGTTGCCCTTTATAATTATAATAATATGATCCGCTACCAGATGGAGGAATGATGCTCACATGCTTGCCGTCAATTGCCCCAAGGGCAATGGAGAAAGTTCCAGAGTTCCTCAAAGCTCTGAGAAATGTTTCTCCAGTCTTGTTCTAGTCGTGGAAACTGAAAAAACGAATAGTGTACATATTTGAAAAAAAATGTAGTTTAAAAATCTATGAAACATGCTTTTAACGGACTGAAAAGAATAAAATGTTATTTAGGTGTTGAATGTGTGTTTTTGGCATATGCCCAAAAGCGGGGCGTATTTTTTGATTATGTTATCTATGAAAAACCATCTTTACGTCATCACTTTACGTCTTAAATTTTGACAAAGTTTAAAAAAGTGCGTTAAAAGCGTGTTTCATAGTTTTTTAAACTTATTTTATTTTTTATTTTCTACTCATAATATTACGCTAGTACAGACTTTCTCTATAAGAAACATAGATATTTCTATACAAAAAAAATTAACTCACACTTTAACGTTCGAACCTAAGTGTTTGATTGGAACTTCATTAAAATCTTTTGTTAGTGCGAATCAGATAGTATAAACACAGATTTGGGCAGCTCACAAACCGAGTCTGAGATCCAAGATCCTACTGAAACGACATCAGGCGACCGACACCAAAATTACGAATACAAGATGACATACTTTTCGAAGTTGAGGGTGGAACTCTAACTCCTTATCATAAATTGATTCATCAACCACCTTCGCCTAATCGCTATCATTCGCCCAAGCTCTCAATTCTCCTCAACATCAACTCTGCCGGAGCAGTTGATATTACAGAACTCCCAATCTTATTATTCAAGTAATGGAACCATCGACATCGCCACGCCACGACCAGACAGCTAGTTTATTTTTCTCTACATTCACAAATAATACTGAAACTCGTAACGAATTTTTTTTGTATTTTTTTAGTGAAGAAATATAATTGCTTATAACTTTAATCTCTAATAAAACATTTTCTTACCTTCATAAAATCCTTGCGTAGAACTTCCCATATTGCCTCACATGTTTCAGGAATAACGGAACTGAGAGACTGCGGTGATATAATAGTGGAAAACTTCAGATCCTCATAGGTCCTGTCGGTAGCTAAAAACCTTAAGGATGCAGTCAGCCTTTCATGAGGTGGAATTGCTTCTCTCATTATAGTGTTTTTTTCTTTCTATCAAAGGCGCTACCAATGACAGAAGCTGCAGATACGTATCTTCATCGATACGTAGATAATTATGCCAATCATTTGGAGCCAACTTCAATTCATTCGGCAAATTCACATGAGAAAATATGCGTATTTTTTCAACCAATCTTTACACCATACACGTTTCCTTTTGGGTTTCTTTTTACCCAATGCGACTACTAAACCCAAAAGTGCTAACGCGTCGTCATCAGTAGAGGCCATTATGATTAAAGACTGAAAAATATTTCACATTCGCCTGAACATGCGGAAGGTCGTCAGTCCATCCGGCGACCGGCCTTCAGGCGGATTGTTCAGTTCGAACTGACAGGACTGCCGGATCGTGTGTAGCCGGCTTTAGCTAGAGACAATAAATGTTGTTTTAATTACAATATTCCACAAAATGTATTAACAAAAATTAAAACCCTAGCATCTTATGAGTGTACGAGCGCTGAACTGGAAATAGATTTTATAGAAAATATTCTTAAGGGGTTAGGCCACTCTAGAAATCGAAAATATTAAGCTTTTTAAGGATTTTTTTTCAGGCAAAAATAAATAAATCGAGATTACAAAAAAATGGTGTTTGTTATACATGTCGGTAACTGTATATACTAATTTTTTTGAAGCGATTAATTTCAAAATGATGGCGGCTGTGCAGCGTTTTTGCTATGACGTCTCCATTTCCATTGCCGGACAAACAGCTACTGTAATTTTTGAATTATAATAAGCCAATGATTTTTTCTCGATTATATATAATAACAGCTGTGGAAGTACGTAGGATTTTTTCGATATTTTGATTTTTGGCTAAGTGGCGCACTTCTAAAGTGGAAAGTGAAGAATTTGCCTAAAAAATCGTCAGATAATTGTTGATAACAAATGAAATATACAATATAACAAAAAAATCCTACGTACTTCTATAGGCAATATATTTTTCAAGATATGTTCCAACTTTAAAGTGAATCGGTTGAAAATTGTCTGAGTTATGTTTCCGGCAAACTTGGAAAACGTAGTTTCGAGATAAACGCGTTTGAAGTTTCGAGTTGTAGAAAATCATGAATATGTTACAATGAACTGAAACAGGCGTTCGACGAATCTAAACTTGTGTACAATAATCAGGGAATAAAGGATTTCAATAACATTAGCCGTATACCTGCTCTAGTCCCCTAATAAATGACCCTCCCTCTGGCGCTCACAAAAGGGTGTCGCGGCGGAGTACGCGACGTTGTACTAAAATTCGAAAACCGAGTACTTAGAGATTGTTTCCGGCCATAATCTTTTAGGACATCATTTTTGAGGTTCTAAGCGACCATTTAGAAAAAATAAAAAAAAAAACGATTTTTCGAAAATCGTAGAGTGGCCTAACCCCTTAATTAACATTTTATATATGTTCCTTTTTGTTAATTGTAAGGCAGAAATGAACTAATATTGTTGTTGTTTATTAATTATAATAAATCAAATTTAGGTTAGGTATAAGTAAGAATTAAAATTATTCGTAATTTTATTATTGTGACTTTGTTTTGTAATTTTCGTTTTTGTTTGTCACTAAACAATATATTATAACATTTTAATTTTTATTGAATTTTTCCTCGAGGCTCCATCATATCCATCAAATTGGTAGGTAAATAGTTTTGGTAGATTTCTGGTAGATTTTATTCTACCAGAAATTTGGTGGAAAATGAATATGTACGGTTGGCAACATTGTTCATTAGTGTGTTGAGTGACGTGCACCGTAAAACTGTAAGAAGTACATAAAAATGCTTGATATGATTGTTTATTAATCAAAAGGCAACACAACAAATTTGCATTCGCATTTGCGAAATCGACATCCGTTGACATAAACTTCTTTGGAAAGCAGGAAACGCCGCCTAAGTGTATCCATAAATTCAGAGGACGAGGAAAGCTTCAGGTAATTAACTTTTAGATAAATAGCACATTAAGCGGATGTCACAGGTCACTATTCAATAAATAAAACAATTGTGTGCATGCAAGTAATGTCCTCAAAATACCATGAAAACACCAACATGTTGCTTGTCAGCAATTTGTTTAGGTATAACGCAATGCACGGACGCTTTCTAAAATTATCCGTATCGTACGAATAATAACGTGGGTCCGAGCATCGCGCTAACCACAATTCGTTATAAGCAGAATATAAAATAAATCAATCAACATAACATAATTAATTAGTTTGATTAATTATGTTTTGTTGATTAATCATTTTAATATTATATTATGTGTTTTACAACAAGTAGCAATAAACTTATATATTATAGTGAGTAAAATAAAATTGTTTTTAAAAAGAAACTATTACTTACAAACAATATAAGTGGCGCAGTCGATTGGCAGGATAAAGCTGAACAGTTCTGTGTAGAAGACCTGGTCTGTTTCAACGGTTCATCGACAAACGAAAATACGATTCAGACGAGATGTTATTCTTCATGCTCTTGTAAGTATTTCATGTCATTTAGAGGCTCGAATAATTTACAAAGCGATTCAGACGCTTCTTCTGAAGAAGAAATTGATAATTATGATAGAGATACTGAATTAAACATACCAGTAAACAATTATACAAAACTTCAAAACAGATCTCGTTTAATTTGTGACAGTTCACTAAAATCAACAAACATGGCAATTGCAAACCCATCGTTATCTGATACTAAGGAATACCTCGAGATGGTACCTGTCTTCAAAGGTGAAGTAGAATTGTTACCACAATTTAGTCATCAATCAGAAAAAATAATCAATTATTTTTATGATGTAGAAAATGCTGCAAATCCGCGTAACGACTTCTTGACAACACACAAATTAAAGATTGGCAAACATTAAGAACATCTTTATTAAATGCTTATTCTGATAAACGTGATGACGCTAGTCTTACAATTGAATTAGTAAAATTAGAACCGGGAAGCGACACTCCGTTCGAATTTTTTAAAAAAATTCAAAAAATATTGCAGTTACAAATTTCATATGAAAATTTTAATTATGGTAATAACCAAGGCTTAAATAAAAGTTGCACTTAAAACTTTGTTAAACGAATTAAAAGATCCTTTAAGTTCTTTAATGCGAACAAAAGATCCACAAGATTTAGATACCGCAATAAATTTATTAACTAACACTTACCAAAAAGAAATTAATTCCCAAAATTCTTTTAAACAACAAACACACAATGCGCAAAAATCAAAATCATTTATTCGAACAAATAACTTCATGCCGAACTTTGCTCAAAATTATAATCCTCCTAATTATAACAAACCTTATGTTCAAAATTATTTTTCTATAAACAAGCGCTTTCTCAATTTTTTTCAAAACCCACTCATTTTAATAAACCAGGCCCTAGTCAGCCTAGACAAAATTCGTTCCACCGAAATCAAAATCGCAACAAGTTTCCTAAACCAACGTCAATGAGTATTTCAACGAATAATACGTTTAAACCTCAATATAACGCAAATGTACAACAGAAATTTCATTTCGAAGAATTATATAACATAAACAATGATACTAAAAATGAGACACAAGACGACGAAAATACCGACGAATACTAAGATTTTAACAATTATGCAGACGAAAGCGAAACGCCGTAAAATATTTGTTTAGAAGACATTGCCTCGGAACAAACCCCCGATGACTTGAATTAATGAATTTTGTAAATGATCCATCAGAATTACCTTATATAATACATCCTATAACTAATCAAAAAATTTTTATTGCACGGTAGCACAAAATGATCAACCCCGCATTAGCTAAAATATTACACTGAATTAATTCGTAACGACCCGTTTCGAATTGCAACAATTCATCGTTCTACAACAGAAAAATTTTCAATGATATCACCCCTTCCAGAAATTTTTCATATAGAAACCCCCCTTAAATTTTATCTGTTTTGTTTTCACAAACACTTCGATTGGCTTTTAGGCATGGACAATATAAAGAAAATTAATGCAACGCTCGATTTCAAATAGTTATTTACAGTCGAATGCGGGAAGTTCAATTTTACAGCGCGACGGCTTCGTTTGAGGTACGAACCCGAAGGGTGAGGGCCTTATTTGCCGGAGCGCTGTAATAGTTATTTACAGTCGAATGCGGGAAGTTCAATTTTACAGCGCGACGGCTTTGTTGTGTATTTGCCGGAGCGCTGTAATAGTTATTTACAGTCGAATGCGGGAAGTTCAATTTTACAGCGCGACGGCTTATTTGCCGGAGCGCTGTAAAATAACTTAACGCATGAGATTTGTATTAAATTTTTTGGCCAATAATTTTATTTTAAATTAATAAATCATCTTTATATTTTATTTATTCAAGTTGGCAACATTGCATTGTGACAGACATGACATGACATGACAAATTTGAATTTGTTACATTTAAATAATTATATAAAAGTTAATTGTTATTAGGTAGGTAGGTACAGTCAGGGAATTTAGTAAGGGAACGAAAACGCCTAAGGTATAAGCAACCTGCGTACAAAGAGCCCATTATGATGTAGCTGAATCGTACCGAAATATGTAGGCGTGGGGGGTGATAGTAAATTCGAAATGTTCGATATAACAGATGCTTCGCTTGCATACGAGACGTAATTATAAATGTGTAGTTTGTTGTAGGAGGTTTTTCTTTCAAATTTGCATATATATTTTTCTTAACGTGAATTATATTCCTTTAACTAATGGACATTATTTAATATACGCATATCATTTCATGTAACATGTTTCGCTATTGTGCACACGGCACTGCATTACACGTGCATTATTGTAGTTTATGCACTTTATTATCAAGATGCAAATGCAGCAATCCTCGGAGCAAAACTCCTCGGATGCATTGACATCATCATTAGTTAGTCGTAGAACGTAGTATGTAACACGTACATATTAATTTTAGTAGTTTTTATTATATTTTATTGTAACTTCAAAATAAATGTTTTTTAAAAATTCTACAAGTTGAATCGAGAATATTTTTGGCGCAGTCGGTAGGATATCCACCATCGGGAACAAAAAGTGCAAATTTTTGACTTTCTCGATCGATTTTGTTCGTTTATGGTGAAAATCCGTGAATAATCGTTATTCACACCACATTCTCAACAACCGAATACCGAGGAGGAACCTGATTGACTTCACGGACCTTTCTCAACAGTACTTCGTCCGACGGAGAACTCGATTAACTTTGGGACTTTCTCCAGGATTGTGGAATCGAAACATGGTGGTTACAATAATTCTTATGTAAGTAATTATATATACATTGATATTTATGTCCTTAACCTCGTCCGCAAACGACGTAGAATACGAATTAATTAAAATATTCGAAAATATTAAAATAATCGATAATTCAAACGAAACCGAAGCAATGGCCGGACCGCAATTTGAATCGCGATATTTAGATTGTATCCCCGAATTCGATGGGAATACAGATGAGTTAAGTAGATTTTTAGAAATAAGTGAACAAATAATTATTGAATTTTACGATAATGCAAATCTCGCGAATTTTCAAAATGTGTATATTATAAACTGTATAATTAATATACGCAAAGGTAGAGCACGTCTCATCGCCAATACAAGTAGTATCAATACATGGGCAGATCTTAAAAATATATTAACACGAAATTTTGGAGACCAAAGAAACGAAAGTTGTTCTACACGAGATTTAGTTTCGCTAAGGCAAAACCCTAACGAAATTTTTCTCCAATTTTACGAGAGATGTTTATCATTGTTACAAACAATATTTACATATATTAATATTAATATTCCCCAAGCTACTCGTCCATCGCGGCAACAATTTTACAGTGAATTAACGCTTAATACCTTCCTGGCCGGATTAAAGGAACCCATGGGAAGTATGGTACGTTCCATGCGACCAGTAGACCTTGCTCAGGCAATACAATTCATAACGGCCGAGGAAAATGTACAATATTTTCAGGAACTAAACAAACCAATTACAAAACCAACATATCAAGTAAATAAACAACGTCAAACACCATTTATGCAGCCGTATACCCCTCAATATATTGTGCCACAGCCACAACAAACGCCGTTTTTCCAAAATAAACAAAATTTTCCTAGCCAACCAATTAATGTTCAACCCCGACCGGTACAACAACGATTTTTAACTAATAAACAGGTGTTCCCACAACAAAATCACACTAACGTATGGAAAAACCGTAATAATAATTACCCATTACCGAAACCAACTCCAATGAGTATTTCCACACGTAATACACAACCGTATAATGCATATAATCGTCCGCAAAATAGTTTCCAAAATAAACCAAGAATGACGTTCGAAGAGCTATTTAACACCGAGCTAATCGAAGATAACGACGCAACCGAGAGACAAACCGATCCCGATACTCAAGAATGTTCTTACAGCGAGCCTTTTGTTGAAAGACAAATCCCGGTAAACGAAGAAGAAAATTTTTACGACGGGCCTCCGTCAGACCTAGAACCATAATCGAATATAACACAGGCACGAATCAAGCAGAATTACCTTATATAAAACTTCGTTACCCACCTTTAAAATTCTTGGTAGACACAGGCTCATCTAAATCCTTTTTAAATCCCTCAATCGCAGAAAAATATTTCCCCAATAATATCAATTACGAACCATTAACGGTATCCACAGCTTTTAAAGAATTTTATTTTCCAATGCCTGTAGATTTAAAATTCTATATTTTTCATTTTCATGATAGTTAGGACGGATTAATTGGCCTAAACACATTAAAATTATTACAAGCACAGCTCGACTTCTTTAACTCTCTTTTAGTAACACCGCACGCTAGCTTCGAAATATTATATCAAGAATCAGGTAGACAACCTATTCACGAAATTAATTTAATTCCTAACACTAAACAAATAGTAAAAATTCCAGTTGGCATAAAAGAAGGCGATGTTCTAATACCAAAAAAACTACAATTCAAAATTGTGAAATATCCGAAACAATTTCTAAATCTAAAAATAACTTTGCTATTGTAGAAATTCTAAATAAATCAGATCAAGAAATAAACCTACATTTCTACAAACCAATGCGTGTATCAAAATTTAAAAGAGATGCATTTGAAACAAACTCCTAATTATAAAAAACCAAAATTGCAACTAAACTCATTAATACGCTCAGATCATATGAACGCCGAAAAAAAAGGCGAAATTCATAAATTATGCGGAGAATTTTAAGATATATTTTATGACGATAACACAAAATTATCATTCACTAATCAAATAAAGCACCAGATAAAAACTAAAGACGAAATTCCAATATACACGAAGACGAATAGATATCCATTCGTACATAAACAAGAGGTGGATAAACAAATTAAATCTATGCTTGAACAAAAAATAATTCAACACAGCAATTCTCCTTGGTCCTCTCCTATATGGATTGTGCCGAAAAAAGCTGATGCATCAGGGTTAAAAAAATGGCGTATTGTGGTCGATTATCGAAAAATAAACGAAAAAACAATCGATGATCGCTACCCACTTCCCAATATCACCGATGTACTAGATAAATTAGGCAAATCCAACTACTTTACTACGTTAGACTTAGCCAGTGGTTTTCACCAGGTGGAAATGCACCCAGACGATATTCAAAAAACTGCGTTTAGTGTAGAAGGAGGACATTATGAATATTTAAGAATGCCTTTTGGTTTAAAAAATGCCCCCGCAACGCAACCTTCCAACGTGTGATGGATAACATCTTACGCCGCATTAACGATGAAAATTGCTTAGTTTACCTCGATGATATAATAATATTTTCTACCTCTCTTCAAGAGCATATCGTACATCTACGTAAAATATTTAAACGACTCCGTGAAACCAACTTTAAAATACAACTCGACAAATCTGAATTCTTGCGAAAAGAAGTCGCTTATTTGGGTCACATTGTTACAACTGATGGTATAAAATCGAACCCGGATAAAATTAAAGCAATTCAAAAATATCCGATACCAAAGACGACAAAAGAGATCAAAGGATTTCTAGGACTTCTAGGATATTATAGACGCTTCATTAAAGATTTTGCAAAAATTACTAAACCCCTGACTAATTGTTTAAAAAAGGATGCAAAAATTATTCACGATGCCGAATATATTAAATGCTTCAATTCCTGTAAGAATCTCCTTATAAATGAACCCATATTACAATATCCAGATTTTTCTAAAGCATTTTTACTTACGACCGATGCCAGTAACGTCGCGATTGGAGCCGTGTTATCTCAAGGTGTAATAGGCAAAGACTTGCCAGTGGCGTACGCTTCACGTACTCTTAATGTCTCAGAACAAAATTACAGCACAATTGAAAAAGAGCTTTTGGCGATAATTTGGGCAACAAAATATTTCAGACCCTATTTGTATGGTCGACGTTTCACCATAGTTACAGACCACAAACCCCTCCAGTGGCTATTTTCACTTAAAGAACCAAATTCTAAATTAGTTCGATGGCGTCTTAAACTAGAAGAGTTTGATTACGATATCCAATATAAAAAAGGCAAATATAATCTCAATGCCGACGCTTTATCGCGAGTCGAAATTAACACTAAAGAACTTTTCGAGTACATGGAAGAATTTAATAACAACATTACTTCTAAACCAGACGACACCAATTCCGTAAAAGTGAATATAACCGACACAGAACGGCAAGAAACACAAGAAGCTATTGATAATGTTACTATACATTCCAATATCGCAGAAAACCCCATAGTAGGAATCCCTATAACAACAAATCCATTGAATTATGGAAAAAATCAAATTATTTTTCGTTGCGTCCATCATTCACCTGCACCTGTAAAAATCGAAAAATTATTCGATAAATTACGATTAACCGCTCAATTATCCAAACGTAACTTTGAAAACGATGTAATTCAATTTGTTAAAGAATACCTCACACCTAACGTAACGTATAATTTATTTTTCACACCAGATTCGATATATGCACCTTTTTGCGAAATTATTCGTCGCACTTTTAAATATCCCTCATATAAATTCCAAAAATGTACCCACAAATTAACTGATGTGTTAACTAACGAAGATACTGAAGAAGTAATAAAAATGTTCCACGAAAGTAAAACCAATCATAGAGGAATTAATGAAACTGAAGAGCGAATACGAAAAGTATACTATTGGCCAGACATAAAATTATCTGTACAAAAATTCATAAACAACTGTGAAATCTGCCAAATATCTAAATACGATAGGAATCCATGTAAACCCACATTCAGTGTAACACCTACACCGACTAGACCCTTTGAAATCCTGCATATAGATTTGTTTCAAATTGAAAAACAAAAATTTTTAACAGTAGTAGATACCTTTTCGAAATATGCACAAGCCTACCCAGTATCAGGCGCAAATTCACTTGAAGTAATAGATAACCTTGTCAAGTTTATGTCCCACCACCACGTTCCAAGTTTAATAATACTCGATAATGGAACAGAATTTAAAAATCAAACCCTACAAGAATTCTGTAAACTACATAAAATAAATACCCATTTTTGTACTGCCGGACATCCGCAATCTAATGGTTCCATCGAAAGATTGCATTCTACTCTAATAGAACACATTCGTATCCTAAAAAACAAATTCCCCGACGAACCGATTACAACACACATGCGTTACGCAATAATCGGATATAATAATAGCATTCACTCTGTGACTAAAAGAAAACCAATAGAGATAACGTCTGGACATATCGAAAATGACGACCCGTTAAATATTCAATTATCAGAGACCATTCTTACAAATTATATACAAAAACACAGAGAACTTACGAAAGAAATGTATAAATATCTTAACGAAAAACTATCAGAACAAAAGGATAATTTAATAAATAAATTAAATGTATCTCGCGAAAATCCGATAAATTACTCACCGGATACTAGAGTATACGCGGCCACCAATAAACGAAATAAATCAGATAATAAATTTACCCCAGACACTATCCTGGAAAGTAAAGATAAAACAGTAAAAACAAACAATAAAACTAAAATCCATAAAGCACAAATAAAGCGACCACTAAAACATTAACACATCTGAATTGTTTCAGATGTCTTCACATGACACTTGCCCAGGAAATAACCATTACCAAATTAGAACACAATCCAGGAATCCTACCATTTAAAATAGGACAAGTAAAAATCCACAAATACTCACGAAGTTTCGTGCATTATTTTGAGCTAAGCCCGATTGACGAAGAAATTAATACAATACAGACGCAATATGCTGCAATTAGAAAAAGCATGGCAGAAGGTCTTAGTTCACCCTATTTTGAAGAACTTGAAACTTATGAAAAAGTAATCCAATTCCAACTAAATAACGTCTTGCAAAAATTTAATAATATATCCCCATCTAGACGTAATAAACGCGGTTTAATTAACGGACTAGGTAGTATATTTAAGGCTATTACAGGTAACCTAGACGCAGCAGATGCAGAAAAATACGATACACTAATAAAAAATCTAGAAACCAATCAAAACGAAATTATAAATTCAATAAATCAACAAACGTCTCTCTCAAAAGAAATTGTAGAAGATTTTAATATTACACTATCGCTTATAAAACACAATCAAGATTTGATAGCTAATAAAATACAAGATATTAGCTCAAAGCTTAATAAATTAGTTTTTGACTTTGAACATTTCTTGTACGTTAAAAATGTACTTGACCAAATTAATCTAACTCTTACTATTATTACCCAATTGCTATCTGACATCGAGACCGCTCTCACCTTCGCAAAACTTGAAATTGCACATACAGCAATTATTAAAAAACGAGATCTAGAAATTACTTTACTTAAATTGCAAGAACAGATATCACCTGAACAAATGCTGTTCCCAATTGCTTCAGATAACGTACATAAATACTATGATGTTATGCAAATCAAAGCTTTTTATATAAATATTAAAATCGTATTCGTCGTATCCATACCAATTGTATGGCCCGAAATATATAACTATTACCACCTTTATTCAATTCCTGTGAATAATAGAACCATCATACCCAAAAATTCATTCTTCCTTTCCAATGAATATCAATATATGTATACTAATGAAAAATGTAAAGATTTAAATAGCATATATTATTGTAACTATGATGGCTTGCTACACGGAGAAACCGAAAAGGATTGTATCTTCCAAATCCTTCATTTAACCAATGATTATCGAATGTGTACAACGTACAAGTCCAACATACTATTATAGAAAAAGTTACAAACTCACAATATCTTGGAATATTCCCCAACCGTACCAAGATAAAATTAGACTGTCAACATGAAGATTACCAGGAACTGATCGGAAATTACCTGTTCACATTGCCACAACGGTGTACGTTATCAACGAATGATATCATGTTTACAAACGAAGACGAAAGTATGGGAAAATCATCACCCATTCTATTACCGCACATTAACCTGGATCTGATGCAAAACGAAGAGGAAGTCGCTAACCCAATTAAATTACAAGAAATCAACTTAGACAACCTACATGAATTAAAAACTCATGCCAATCGACTGAAACCTCTGATTCCGAAAGTTACACCAAATTACTATATGTTTAATCTATGGACTGTTTTATTATATATACTGGTGGCCATAATAATTTTTTGTGGTCTATATCGACTTGTGTACCTACCGTATGTGCGAAGACGTACAACACAACCACCTATCACCCAGCTACCCCTGGAACCGAAGCCCTTCTACTCTAAGGATCCGTAGGACTTCATCTCACAAGGGAGGAATTATATTCCTTTAACTAATGGACATTATTTAATATACGCATATCATTTCATGTAACATGTTTCGCTATTGTGCACACGGCACTGCATTACACGTGCATTATTGTATTTTATGCACTTTATTATCAAGATGCAAATGCAGCAATCCTCGGAGCAAAACTCCTCGGATGCATTGACATCATCATTAGTTAGTCGTAGAACGTAGTATGTAACACGTACATATTAATTTTAGTAGTTTTTATTATATTTTATTGTAACTTCAAAATAAATGTTTTTTAAAAATTCTACCAGTTGAATCGAGAATATTTTTCGTGTATGAATGTGCGATCGTTACGTTATAAGGTTTAAGCATTTTATTTAAATTTTCCGATAGATTTGTAATATATGATTCTCTAAATAGTATTCAACACGGGGCGAACGACGAAGACAGGAACGAGAGGGAAAAGGACAACCTACATTCTGTCGTTCGTTCGAGCGGTGGAGATTATTTCTTGTTATTGTCATGTTTATCGAGGATGAAACAAATTAGTTTTGTAATTTCGCTTATATAACTTTAAAGGATTGATAGAGTTGGGTATGAAAATTATTTTTAACCTGTAGCGGGTAACATCTACATGAATAAGGGAATTTGTGTTTGTTTATAAATGGAGTAAAAGAATCAATTAGATTTGTTTTACAATTGCTGTCTCACATTTCAGACGATAGCCGCTATTCGGTAGTATTCGTTACGTGCAACTTTAACAGTAATAAACAATTTCTGCCGTAAGCTTTCTTTCACTTATGACACAACATTACTTTTTACGAAACTAAAAATAAAAAATTGCTACTTGTAGATATGTTTATAATTGCACTTGTCTTGTATCATGAGGAATAAGTCGGCACACTTTTAGTGATATTAACGTTTATTGCAATACCGTTTTTTGCAAGAAAGTGTTTCGTAAACCCTTTTCAAGCAATGAACATTAATATGACAAATGCCATTAAATAAAACCTATTGCGGTGACAAGGCCGTCTTTCTACAAACTTACTGTGAAAACTAGGGAAAACCTTGTTACGGTATTCGACCAATATTTAGTTCACTACAATACAATTCAAAAAAAGAATAAAAAAGTTCCCTCAAATGGAAAGTCGTTTGTCAAAAATTGTATTGTAAAGAATTTACATTTACAACTGTACACACGCGAATTAGGAACTTCATTAATAATAACTTTTTATGTGTTTTTAAGGCTGTGCTATTATTAGCAGGATTAGCTTATAAGCGGACATCTCTCATTAATGGACAATTTTTCTGGAACCAACATTTTGGGTACTAATTCCTATGTTAAACACGCTCCTATAAACGGACGCTCTGTCGGATGGACGCGGACAGAACAATTTACCCCATCAGGATCGAAACGATCTCATGAGCGGACAAATCGGACAAATTGAGAGCTGCCGTATTCTTCAGCAATTGATATAGGGTATTCCTACATCTATATCTCGTTGCGGCTGTCAAATTGGGAAATTTGGAATAATTGGGAAAGCTGCTCGTCCACGAGCATTGAAAAATTTGCCCGTTAGGGACTTGCCCGCAATATGGACTTTCAACAAAAAAGCCTGGCTGACAAGAACTATAATGACTGACTGGGTACTTCACATGGACAAAAGAATCCGATTTCAAAAACGAAAAATTTTGTTTTTTGGATTATGCTGGGTCACACCCAAAGGAACTGAACTTGAAAAATATTAAAATAATTTTTCGACCTGCGAACTCAATTCTTATTAGTTATTAGTTATTTATTGCATCGTTATTTAGGTTATTGTTATGTTTCTTTTTGTTATGGAGTTTATTTATTATTCCATTGTGTGAATGGAATAATAAATATAAGATCTTATTCATTCAAAGTGTAAGGTAATATTTTTTATTAATGATTACTTTGCTTTTATTTACTTATTTTTATTATTATGTGACGATATTCTAAGATTTTATTTATTAATATGGAATTTTTACATTCTTATTTATTGTATTGTTATTAAGGTTATTGCCGTATTTATTGTGTTTGAACGTTTTATTTAATAAAGGTGTAGGGTAATAATTTGTAATTGTAGTAATGGGACGGTTTGGCCTGGGAACCAAATCCTGGCTCCTGATTGGTCGAGCCGGCTTGGCGGGAAATTGAAAATTCCGGAAGTGGTCTGATGTGGCGGGAAATTCCAGGCGTTTGTCGAATGTAAAAATCGTCCATAGGTAGGATTGAACCCTAGCTGTGATGGCAGACCGCGCGCTAGCGCCGACTGCTCTAGCTATCGAGCCACCACTGTATTTGTTTTGGAGGTCGAATGAATGAATGTTGAATTCATTTCGATTCTAGAAGATATGTCTGGGTTATTTTTTTATAATTTACGATGAATTGAACATTGGTAATTCTAGTACTTTTGTATTAATAGTCTGCTTAGCTAGATTATTCAGAATGAGTGTTTTGTGGCGTTAACATTAATTTGTAATATTGAGTTCTTTTAATATTGAATTTATGTTAAGACTCACAAAATTCCAAGAGTCCAATATTTCATTCTTTACAATGCAATTTTTGACAAACGACTTGCCATTTGAGGGAACTTTTTTATGCTTTTTTTGAATTGTATTGTAGTGAACTAATTATTGGTCGAATACCGTAACAAGGTTTTCCCTAGTTTTGACAGTAAGTTTGTAGAAAGACGGCCACCGCAATAGGTTTTATTTAATGGCATTTGTCATATTAGTGTTCATTGCTTGAAAAGGGTTTACGAAACACTTTCTTGCAAAAAACGGTGTTGCAATAAACGTTAATATCACTAAAAGTGTTTCATTTGCCGACTTACTCCTCACGATACAAGACAAGTGCAATTATAAACATATCTACAAGTAGACATTTTTTATTTTTAGTTTCGTAAAAAGTAATGTTGTGTCATAAGTGAAAGAAAGCTTACGGCAGTTGAAATTGTTTATTACTGTTAAAGTTGCACGTAACGAATACTACCGAATAGCGGTTATCGTCTGAAATGTGAGACAGCAATTGTAAAACAAAGCTAATTGATTCTTTTACTCCATTTATAAACAAACACAAATTCCCTTATTCATGTAGACGTTACACGCAACAGGTTAAAATTAATTTTCAGACCCAACTCTATTAACCCTTTAAAGTTATATAAGCGAAATTACAAAACCAATTTGTTTCATCCTCGATAAATATGACAATAACAAGAAATAATCTCCACCGCTCGAACGAAGGACAGAATAACCTATATCCTTTTCCCCCTCGTTCCTGTCTTCGTCGTTCGCTCCGTGTTGAATACTATTTAGAGAATCATATATTACAAATCTATCGGAAAATTTAAATAAAATGCTTAAACCT
Source organism: Geotrupes spiniger (assembly GCA_959613385.1). Lineage (NCBI taxonomy): Eukaryota > Metazoa > Arthropoda > Insecta > Coleoptera > Geotrupidae > Geotrupes > Geotrupes spiniger. The sequence goes on along the minus strand of OY390740.1, from coordinate 21,850,801 downwards.
TATAACGTAACGATCGCACATTCATACACGTTAAGAAAAATATATATGCAAATTTGAAAGAAAAACCTCCTACAACAAACTACACATTTATAATTACGTCTCGTATGCAAGCGAAGCATCTGTTATATCGAACATTTCGAATTTACTATCACCCCCCACGCCTACATATCTCGGTACGATTCAGCTACATCATAATGGGCTCTTTGTACGCAGGTTGCTTATACCTTAGGCGTTTTCGTTCCCTTACTAAATTTCCTGACTGTACGTTTATTATTAGCTATTTATAATCGAATGTAGGAAATTGCATTTTGCTGCATGAAGTTTATATCTTAAAGACGATGCCCAGCGGAGTGTTTGGACTAATATAATATTAAATTAATATTTAAATTTTGTGTATTTTGTTATACTTATTGAATTAAAAATTAATATATCTCGTTCTCCTGAACATCGGCTTCATGATTTCAAAATTGTGTATTTTCCTACGTCTATGGAGTTTAAAAAGAAGGATTATTTACTTTACGGCATACTATGCGGGAAAACGCTCAGTCGTCGTAAAAACGAAGTTACGGTTGCGGTCAATAATATCTGAGCAGTATGTTTTCCTACTGTAGATATGACTTAGATTGTTGCGGTAGTCACCTGGAAAACTGTCATGTTGATGTAAACGTCAAAACATGCCACATTTATCTTTCGCTGAAAAATTAAGGGTTGTGACATTGCTCGAAGAGGGTTGATCAGAACGCCCAGGTTCAACATAGCCAGGAGTACTGCCCACAACATAAGGAGAACTTCGAATGAAAGCCAGTCGTTTGAAAGCAAGCCTCTGCAGAGATTTAGGATGGTAATTTTGTTCAAGTTATACGGGAAAATCGTTCAATTCTGTTACACAATGAAACAAATTTCCCAGGATCTCACAGTGGGACGAAAACCCAAATCGACGGCCAAAAGTCTAAAAATAAAGTATTGATTTCGGGGAAATGCAGTGGTGGGTTAGGTATAGTAAGAGACCAAAGTTCGAATTCTAGACTCGATAGGGCACGATCCTTTATACCTGCTATTGTGTCCCAGTTCAAACGTGCCCTTCGCTTGAACCAAACGCGTCGTTCTGTGTGCCTAATTTTCAGTGCGCTCTTGAAAACGTCACCAGTTAGAGAAAAGTAAACCGATTGACGATTTTAAAAATGGATTCGAAAGGGGAAATCATCATGTAATGAAAAATTTGTAATAATGATGTATGTGATATCAGTTAATGAATGATTTTTCCGAAAATTAACGTAGTAATTGCTACTGAAAATTGTAAACACGTAGAGAAAAGTTGAATTGTAAAGCGACCGCAGTTATTCGAGATTGTGGATTATTCTATTGTTTAATGGAAACACCAAAAAAAAGTTTGCGCATTATTGCGCCACCGCTATTGGTATAAGGTTTTGTGATAAAAAATGCATTTTTCTCGACTTCGAAAAATTAAAACACAAAATATAAAGAAGTGATTCAGATAATAGTTGTACGGTTTCAAATTGTCTCTTCAGGGGTGTACTCACGTTGTGCGCACAGTGCCCCACGTGGGCCCAGTGAGGTTCATATAGTTTTTTTTTTCATTACCGTCAGTTTTCATAGCGGATTTAGATTTTACGCTTCAAAATTGAAATATTTTGTATCAAAAATGAGGATTTTTTTAAATTTCATTATGGGCTTCATAGCATTTCTCAATATTATAATCATCATCTATAATATTGTGGAATGAGTAATATTCGTAAAGCTTATTTATTCATATGTATTATACTTTAACATTTTAGAATCTGCCGACAATGATCCTGCAGCACCTAGATTAACGAGAAAAGATATTTTCGCAATCATGAAAAATAATTTGAATTGTGGTGCAGCTTCAGCATATCTGGAAATTGAAAAGTTCATGTCACAGAAACTACAACGACCTTTTACTCTGCCGGATGACGCAAAACTTGCAATACGCGCATTATTGTCCCAATTTAATGAAAAGTGGAAGCAAGCTTCGAGGCACGAAGACAGATTTTTCGACAAATTTTCCACATGGCTCAGTGTGTCTGTCCCCCTGGAGGAAATTCAAGAAGCTTCAATACAGTCGAGCAGCATGGGTCGGCCGTCTTTAGGATTTGCTGAAGCACCGAAGAACTGTCTTATGCGGCTCAAATGAGCCTTCGAGCAGCTGGTAGACTTGATGCCGCAAAAGTTGTTCAAGATGTGACGCTGGGAAGTCCATCAAGAGCTCAAGAGTATAGAAAATCTTTGGAATCCATTTCAGAAATTCCTTATACTCCTGATAAAGCCCTATCGCTTGTAGTTGAACTTGATATGTCAAAATCTGAAACTTCTAAGACCAGTGCTGTAAGTTATTTCCGTCGTATAATGTAATACATCAGGCGAAGCTTCAATGTTATCCACCGAAATCAGACATTCGCGTTACAGAATGTAGTGCTGAAGTGAAACTGCAGTCTTTGCTGGATCACACAATTCAGAGAATCTTGTTGGTTCAAGACGATGTTATTAAAAGCTTATGTCAAGAGAGTGTTCGGAACTTGAATTTAATTTGTAAGTGGGGTTGCGATGGCACTTCTGGCCAAAAAGGAATATAAACAAAGATTTGCCGAAGATGATGGAAGTAAGTCTGATGCTAACATATTCTTCACGTCGCTTGTTCCATTGCAGTTAATATCAGTTGACCAAGAAACAAAAAATACCCTTGTTGTATGGAAAAATCCCAGGCCATCGTCTACCCGTTTTTGTAGGCCAATTAGAATTCAATTTCTGACTGAAAATACTGAAGCCACAGTGAGCGAAATGGAGTATTAAACAATAGGAAAGTAACCTTGTCCCTTACAAGACTGTCATTGACGGAAAAGAAATAACTGTTTCTTTCAAACTTGCATTTACCATGATAGATGCAACATCAAAAGACTTCAACGATATCTATGCGATGTTGAAAAGAAAAATCAATGAAGATTTTCTACAGTTCGGGTTATCGACTGCATGCGTGGATTCGATTCTTCGAATGTCGTTTGCATGTAGGGTATAAACGTGAAATTGAAAAGTGGCGCGTACTGCAAATGATAAAGAAAATGTAAAAAACTGAAAAGCAACTATACAAAAAGGTTTCCGCATCCGCATCCAATGACAGGAATACTGCTCGACGGTTTTTTGAAGATTCGACCACTTCTGCTTCGATTACGGGGGTAAATGAAGATCTGGTCAAACGTTTTCATGTTATATTGCAAACACTCTCGAGTGGCCATGAGATTGATATAACAAGATTTCAAGATTATGCCGTTCAAACAGCTCGCGACTACGTGAAGTTGTATCCGTGGTTTTATATGCCGACTTCAATGCATACAATTTTGATTCACGGCGCAGCGATTATAAAGTCTGCAATATTACCAATTGGACAAATGTCCGAAGACGCACAAGAGCCTACCAATAAATGTATTAAAAAGAATAGATCAGATTTTCACGAAAATTTTTTGCATGGTTTTAACCATGGAAGACATTTTTTCACGCCTGCTATTAACGTCTGATCCATACATTTCTAGCCTGCGCAAATTACGTGGTAAGAAAATGACATCGTTCCTACCAGAAGCAATCCAGTTATTAACAGCATCAAGCGTCTCAACAAGTGCAGGGAGCTCGGACAATGCGTTGTCAGTTGAATTCATTGACTTTGAATAAGATTGTTCTGGTGACGATGAATAAAGTTATAATCGAATGTATCACGATGACTGACCAGTTATTCAGAATGTATAATTTTTTCCGTCAGTTACTTATGTTTATATGCGACATGTTTATTATGAAATATAAAGATAATTTCCACACTTTGTATACGTTGTTTTAATCTTAATACTTTGTATCAACCTAATTTTAAGGAAAATCTTTGCAATATGACAAATATAACGCCATTTCTACACAAGTCGTACATATTGAATCCGCTATTTTGTATTCCCAAATTTTAATTTCAGATTCGTAATCAGTGACCCCAAAAACCCCTGAGTACAAACTTTCAGACCAATTGAAAATTTGTCAGACTTTTGGCGGTCGATTTGAGTTTTCGCGATTAGCGTTGCAATATTCACTAGAACCCTTACATTTCTAGCAGAATGTTATTTTCACAGACGACAAACTTTTTCAATCGTGCTATAACGATCGAGTTAGGCAGAAATAATGCAGAGCTGAATGCTTCCTCGAAAATAATTTTATTTATTAGCACGAGAATTGCCCCATTCATACAGCTAGAATTATCTCAAATTGGATGGAGCAGCAAGGAATACGCGTTCTGCCTTGGCCTTCGCGCATCTCGGACTTGAACCCAATCGAGAATGTGTGGTGTTTGATGGCAAGAAAAATAAATTCAGGCAATCACTTTCGTCCACAAAACGTCGAACAGTTATGGGCAAGAATTCAAGAAGTGGAATGAATTAACTCCAAATACCGAGATTTTGGTAGCATCAATGCCGAGAAGATTAAATCATGTAATCAATAAAAATGGGGCTGCTACAAAATATTAGTTTTTTTTATTGCATTATCTTACAATGTTCTTGTGTTTCTTCAATAATCACGTTATTTACTGTTCACGGAAGGTGTGAATTAACACGTGGTATTTGTGTACCTATGCTTAGGTACCGTCTCTAAGGTAATGTGACTTGAGGTGAAAGCCTGATTTACCAAAAATCATGAAAAAGTCATAGAATGTCAAATTAGCGCTCAGATTTTATTGGCCGTAACCGTACATGTGACATGAACGGTGCATAGTTCCAATGTTTACATTTCGGGAGGCCAAAAAATAATTTACTTGTCTTACCAAGGATTAAAATTCCCATATTTGATCGAGAAACGACACCGAGTTATTATAACATGCAAAATAAACCAATTGATTTCAATTGCGCACCGAACACCTAAATTACGCAGAAAAAAATTAATCACTGAAGAATATTCCCATATCTTTCAGCAAGAGAACGAACCATTCACATTTACCAACCGAGTTAAACATCACATACGAACTAAAGACGAGACACCAGTTTATTCAAAATCGTATCGATATCCTGAGGTACATTGTAAAGAAGTTCAATCTCAAATTAATAAAATGTTATATCAAAAATACAAGCCTCATATTCGCCCTGGTCCTCACCAATCTGGGTAGTTCCCAAAAAGATGGACGCTTCTGGCAAAAAGAAGTGGCGACTATCGTAAATTAAATGAAAAAAACAATAGATGACAAGTTCCCATTACCGAAAATCACGGACTTGTTAGACAAACTTGGACGCTATCAATATTTCACAACACTTGACCTTGCCTCCGGATTCCATCAAATTGAAATGAATCCCGGAGATGTTCCAAAAACAGCATTTAACACCGAGAATGGACGAATATTTAAGAATGCGATTCGGATTAAAAAATTCTCCTTCGACGTTCCAACGTGTCGTGGATAATGTTTTAAGTGGTCTCCTAAACGAAGTATGCTTAGTTTACGTCGATGACGTTATAGTATTTAACACAAGTCTGCAAGAACACATTGAAAGACTTAAATTAGTATTCGACAGATTATCGACTTCTAACCTAAAAATCCAACTAGATAAATCCGAGTTTTTACAAAAGGAGGTTACCTAGGACATATTGTCCCTCCAGACGGTGTTAAACCGAACCCCGGTAAAGTACATGCCGTAAAGTTACCCAATACCCAAAACATCAAAACAAATAAAAGGTTTTCTAGGATTATTAGGCTATTATCGAAAATTTATTCCAAATTTTGCTAAAATCACAAAACTTTTAACTAACTTTTTAAAAAAGGATGCAATAAGAAATGTAAACAATCTCTGTTAACAAATGAGCCGATTTTGCAATATCCCGATTTCCATTTAACAACCGATGCTTCAAATTATGCATTAGGTGCTGTTCTTTCACAAGGCCCGCTTGGAAAAGATCTCCCCATCGCGTACGTAAGTCAAACACTTAACGAGCACAAAATTAATTATTCAACCATTGAAAAAGAGTTGCTCGCTATCGTATGGAGTACTAAATATTTTAGACCGTACCTATTTGGACAAAAATTTAACATAATAAAGGTTGTCGCCCACTTGGCCGCAAGTCTATTAAGGCTCAGAAAAGCAGACGTGGCGACGCAACGAAGAACAAGAAATACTGGCGATACGACCAACAAATTTAAAAACAGTTGTTTCTCCAAGTCTATAGCTTAATGCTATTGTTCGAAATGTGTCTCTCGTAGCGAAAAATCTGAAAGAACTAATCTATTTAGATTGTGAAAATTTAAACAAATATTTTGTTCTAGTTTCCGCATGCAAAAAAGATGGAGCTCGTTGCGTGATAGCTATCACAAGTCTATTAAGGCTCAGAAAAGCAGAAGTGGCGACGCAGCGAAGAACAAGAAATACTGGCGATACGACCAACAAATGACATTTATGCGACCATTCTTAGCAGATTGGCAAGAAATCACCAACGTTGATCAATCCGATTTATCGGAAAGTGAAACTGAAGCTGCCACGCAGGAGCAGGATATTAACATTAAAGAGGATTCCGCAGATTATGTTACCAGTCCTGCCAGTAATACGAGTTATTCCTCTACGCCGAAAACCCAAAGTGTGGGTTCCAATAAATTACATATGGCAAAGCAAAAATGTAGTTCGCAGCAGAACACAAAAAAATGTCAGCAGCAGCCGTATTTGAAAATTATTTACAAGAAAAGAACAATCGAGCACAGACGACTATTGAACCACCACATAAGGTGCCCTTTTTTGCACTATACACAGACAATGTAAATAAGTCATTACGCACACATTTTACTTACGACCACTGTTGAAAGTACCCTTTTTTGCACTATACACAGACCATGTAAATAAGTCATTACGCACAGCCGTAAACTAATCGCACAGTCGTAAAGTAATCGCACAGTTTGAAGTTGCTTAGTTACCGAAATGCATTGATAGAATTTATCCAATTGTCAGTAAGCTGTCAATATTATTCTATTTCCCACAACAGTTTTATTATGAATCAATCATAATTTATTGTTATTAAAATGTGTGACAACAACAGTGGCAGATCCACTCCTCCGAAGATTATTGAAAATGCCAGATTAGCAAACTGTAACCGCATCAGTTAACAACAAAGATAGTTGTCCAATATTTAATGACTGCAATGTTACCATTAACAATTATTATTAAAAAGCAATAATTACTTATATCATATATATAAGAAAATTTGTTATAAAATAAAATAGTATGTAATTAAACAATAAAATAGATATTAAAAGAAGTTTTGTATAGAGGTTGTTTTAGTGGTTGAAGCTGGTCGTAGGTAAAGTATAGTACGGGACTCGAGTTGTAACGCAATTAAGTACTCGTGGAATTACATACTCGCTCCTTCGTCGCTCGTATGTAAGTATTTCCACTCGCACGTAAAATTTTATTTACAACTCTTGTTACGTAATATACTATTTTGTCCTCCCGGCATGTAAACATTGTAACTATGCACAGTTCATGTCACATGTAACTTCGTGTTTACGACGACTGTGCGTTTTCCCGCATAGTATGCGGTAAAGTAAATAATCCTTCTTTTTAAACTCCAGAGACGTAGGAAAAATACGCAATTTTGAAATCATGAAGCCGATGTTCAGGAGAACGAGATATATTAATTTCTAATTCAATAAGTATAACAAAATACACAAAATTTAAATATTAATTTAATATTAAATTAGTCCAAACACTCCGCTGGGCATCGTGTTTAAGATATAAACTTCATGCAGCAAAATGCAATTTCCTACATTCGATTATAAATAGCTAATAATAAACGTACCTACCTACCTAATAACCATTAACTTTTATACAATTATTTAAATGTAACAAATCTGTCATAAACAATGCAATGTTGCCAAGTTGAATAAATAAAATATATAGGTATAAAAAGATGTCTTATTAATTAAAAATAAAACTATCGGCCAAAAAATTTTATACAAACTCATGCGTTAAGTTATTTTACAGCGCTCCGGCAAAAGAGAAGCCGTCGACTGCACTACCCGTGTTGAAAATTGTACTTTCCACACGGCTGACAGCCAATCAGATTGATCGATTTTATATTTCACACGGGTACTCCCTCCATTCGCAATATCCCACTTTCAGTAACAAAAAACGGTGTACAATTCAATAAATTTCATAATGGTCGTCGGAAAATAATTTTGTGTATCAACGTGATAACTGCCGTGTGCATACTGCTCGAATAGTAACAGGATGGTTACAGCAGCATGACGTTAGGGTTTTACCCTGGCCAGCACGTAAATGGTGAAAACAATTAACAGAAACAATGATTTTCACCCACGAAATGCTGAGGACTTGTGGGATACGATCCATAAGGTGTGGCACAGTTTCACTCCGGATTATGCCCATAATTTAGTACCTTCCTTACCCAGAAGACTGAACTCCATTCTTGAAAACAATGGGAGAGCGTTGAAATATTAATTTTAATAAATTTATAATTTGGCCATATTGACATCATCGGTTTAAAAATACCGGATTAAGACGTAAAAACGACATATTTCTGGTTCAACTATACCTACATAAATATCATCTTCATTTTTCATTTAAAAGCCTGATTTACCAACATTTATGAAAATGACATAGAATGTCAAAATGGTGGTCGTTTTTATTTGGCTGTAATCGTACAACAGTACAGTTGCGGTCAATAAAATCTGAGCAGTATGTTTTCCTACAGTAAATATAACTTAGATTGTTGCGGTAGTCACCTGGAAAACTGCCATGTTGATGTAAACGTCAAAAAATGCCACATTTATCTTTCGCTGAAAAATTAAGGGTTGTGACATTGATCGAAGAGGGTTGGTCAGAAAGGAGAGTAGCCCTCGGGTTCAACGTAGCCAGGAGTACTGTCCAAAACATAAGGAGAACTTGGAATGAATGCCAGTCGTTTGAAAGGCAAGTCGGTAGTGACAGGCCTAGAGTCTCTACAGAGATTGAGGATGTTAATTTAGTTCAAGTTCTACGGGAAAATCCGTTCAATTCTGTTACTGCGATACACAGTGAAACAAATTTCTCAGGGTCTGTTCGAACCGCAAGGCGTCGTATGAAGGAAACATCGGAACTGCGAAATCATCCTGCTGCAAAAAAACCTTTTTTGTCTCAACAAAACAAAGAACAGAGAGTAGGATTCGCGTTACAATATTCACTAGAACCCTTACATTTCTGGCAGAATATTATTTTCATTCATTTTATTTTTCAGACGAGAAGCTTTTTCAATCGTGCTATAACGGTCGAGTTAGAGATTATAGACCACCAAATTTTCTTTTCGATGAACGTTATACACAAAAAGTAGTAGCAAACGGTCGCTTTTCTGTGAATGTCTGGGGCTGGATTAGTGCCCGAGGACCTGGAGTTTTAACAGGTGTAATAGGAAGAAATAATGCAGTATACCGTCATACTATGGAGAATATCATGCTGCCATCAGTGAATTCTGCCTTCCCCGAAAATAATTTTATTTATCAGCACGATAAATAATGACCCATTCATACAGCTAGAATTGGATGGGGCAGCAAGGAATACGCGTTCTGCCTTGGCCTTCGCGCATCTCCGACTTGAACCCCATCGAGAATGTGTGGGGTTTGATGGTAAGGAAAATAAATTCAGACAATCACTTTTGTCCACAAAACGTCGAAGAGTTGTGGGCAAGAATTCAAGAAGAGTGGAATGAATTAACTCCAAACTATACCAACGTTTTGGTAGCATCAATGCCGAGAAGATTAAATCATGTAATCTATAAAAATGGGGCTGCTACAAAATATTAATTTTTATAGTTTTTTTGCATTATCTTACAATGTTCTTGTGTTTCTTCAATAAACACGTTATTTATTGTTCACGGAAGGTGTGAATTAAAAAGTGGTATTTGTGCTTACTTACCGTATCCAGGGTAATGTGACTTGAGGTGAAAGCCTGATTTACCAAAAATCATGAAAAAGTCATAGAATGTCAAATTAGAGCTCAGATTTTATTGACCGTAACCGTACATACCCAAACACAAAATTCTTACCTTCTTTCTTCGAATATACGGAATTAAGAGTTCTGAAAAGAACTGATTATATTATTAATTTGTCACTCAGAATTTACTTTTCAGGCAAGGTAATCAACATACAAATACGGTGACACTAACCTAACAATTTATCGAAACCTGACAGAAACGATATCACATGTCATACGTTTGAATTTGGGAACACAACTGCGCAAGCGTCATTTAATTTAACTCTCCATAAATGCTGCGTTAATTTAGCGTAACGACATCACCGAGTTAAACACATATTCAGCGTTTCGGAAACCCGTTTCCTGTTTTATCGAACAGTTAACCCTTGTGTTGCCACCCAAAAAAAACTAACAGCGTCTGCCACCCGGGTACCCCGCCCGCGAAATTCTTGATAAAAGCCCATTGTAACTAGAATAATTATATGCATTGGATTAATATTTAATTATTCATATTCTAGGAAGACATTCCTACCTGAATATATCAATTAAATTATGTGATCAGCACACAGCAAAGGTCACAAAATATTTGCATTGTAATCATTGATTTCTAATATATCTGTGTAAAATTTTGAAATTGAATTATTTTTTGGTAATTTTTCATACAGTATTTGTATATTACAGTACAAAAAAGGAAAATTATGATTTTTGTACAACACATTTCAAAATATTCAATAAATAAACAATTTGAAATAAACAAATATTGTTATTATTTATATATTATTCCATATTTACTTATTATATTTTTACAACAAACTTTTTTTGTATGATATACTATACGAAACTCATGCTTTTTTCAGGCCAGCATGTAGGTGCTTTGGAGTCAATCACCAAACGGTCGAATTTTATTATCCCGTAGTACAGGGGTATTGAGTCAGGCACTGAATAATGGACTACATGAGCGAGGGTTCCGTTCTAATTACTGCGCGCTTCGGCGCCGAGCGACGGGCGGTCACTTAAGTGCACATAGCATCAGAACTAGTCGGAATTTTGCTTTGAAATTTTGCTCTTGAATAGTTTTATTAACAATTTATGAAATTAAAAAAAAGCGTATGGGCGTATCTCATTCCGAGTTAACATATAACACGTACCCCCTGGAGTTTGACAATCTCTATGATAATATTAAAGATAAAATTAAACCCATTAGTCATAAAAAATATGTCACACAGAATAATAAAATTTCTAATTTAATTAAAAAATCTAAACCAGAACCTCAAAAATCCCACAAAATACTTCGAAAAGTTTTACACACCCCATTGTCTATGTCTGTAATGATCGCTGCTAATAAATTATTATTATTCAATTGTCTTTTATAAACGACAAACGAACGCACACGCACTTCTTATCAAACCCGCGCGGCCGACTAAATAGTTGCATAGTATGCGCTCTCGTATTGAACGCCATGCATTTCAAGCAATCGCCAGTTATATGATACCATACGTACACCTGCTACGATAAGATACATCGCAAATGCGCACCGTAGTATAAAACTGTATAGTAAGCACAATTAGGTTATAAGTACATGTGCACGTACAAAATTAAGCATTCTTATTGTCAACAGCATGCGAGTCGTGATAAAATAATAAAGAGTCCCTTTTCGAAACAAAGTTTATCATTTTTAAAAAGTAGTTTCACTCGACGAAACCCAAAATTGGCGCAGTCGGTAGGATCAATCAAAACAGAAGATTACTTCAAACCACGAAAATCGTCTGGTCTGTTTTAACAGTTTGTTTGAAAAACGATCCAAAAACACAGTCAAGTGCAACGAAATTTTGATGTAAACTGAAAAGGTGTCAGAAGAGGACAAAAATCGCCGAATCTGACAAAAACGTTGAAGAAAAGACAAAATCGCCCAGTATTCAACAAAAACAGAAACGGAGGACAAAAATCGCCGAAGTTTCCGAGACCGAGGACAAAAATCGCCAACGTTTCGAACCTGGTAGAGGACAAAAATCGCCAAAGCCAGCTTAGTTAAGGAAAGAAAACAAAGCAAAGGAACTCGCCCGAGAAAACGTCCGAAGAACGCCCGCAGCAACGCCGAGGAACTCGCCCGAGAAACGTCCGCAGCAACGCAAACAACGCCCGAGAAAAATCACCGCAATGAACGCCTTCGCATTCTGTAAGTAATTTTTGATTATCCCTCTTCCAAAAATCCAAAATAACAATTTTTCCAACCTTTCTACTAAAAATTAAAACAAATAATAATACAAAAGGATTGCACATTCTTAAATAAAACTAATTGATATAAAATACAATTAAATTAGTTCCATGTTCATCCCAACAAAAAACCGGATGGGTATTGCTGATTTAATTGAATAAATGTCAATATTAGTATTGTCATAGAATACCTATAAAAACCCGCGAAACGAGAATTAATGTCAGAAACGAACACTGACATAGTGAATATTTTAACAGATACATTCAATAATATAAATTTAAACACAAATATGACGACGACACCACCAGTCAATTATCAATTATTAAGATTATATGTTGATTCGATTCCACCTTTTGACGGAAATCCACACACACTTGGTATTTTTATCGACAACTGTGAAAGTTTATTAAATAACTTTTCTAGTCAGAATAATCAACAGATAAACAATTTCTTGTTAAGAGCAATAATTGGAAAATTAACCGGTAGAGCATTAATTTTAATTGGTTCAAGAATTGAATTGAGATCGTGGACAGAAATAAAAAATGCATTAAATTTAAGTTTTGGAGACCAAAGAGACCTAGATTGTTTAGTTCAAGATTTAATAATATTACACCCATCAAAAAATGAGACACCATATAATTTCGGTATGAGATGTCAAGACGCACGAAGTTTAATCGTTTCAAAATTAAATTCTTCAAGTTTACCAGTACAAGAACGAGTAATAAAAATGCAAAATTACGATGAACTAGCATTAAAAACTTTTATTAGAGGACTCACTGGCCAAATACAAAATAACGTAAGATTGAGAAATCCGGACAGTTTGGAAAAAGCTATGTCTTTAGTAATTGAGGAAGAAAACTTTTTGTACAGTCAAAATCGCAATAATACAATAAATCATCAAAACACATTTAAACCAGCTCAGAAAATAATTCCCACTTTACATACGAAACCGCAATCATTTTTCCAACCGAATTATCAAAAACCACATTATTCAAATTTTCAAAATACGTCAAATTATCAGAAACCAAATTTTCAGCAACAAAATTTTCAAAACACATCGAACTACCAAAGACCGAGTTTTCAAAATAATTTCGCTAGACCGAATTTCCAAAATAATTTTACATCACAAAAACCATATTTCTTACAAAGACCGAGCCAAATACAACGAAATCCACAACAGTTTTATAACCAAAATATGAACAGGAATACGCAAAATCAATATCAACCAGAACCTGGAAACATCGACAATCAAATCTAGACAACCACCCAGAACATTAAGACACAATCAAATGTTATTACAAAACGAGTACGAAAATCCATTTGAAGACCAAAATAATTATTTTACCCAAGGAGAACAATATGCGCAAAACACCGAAGAGCAATACTTCGAGGATAACGAAAATCAATATCAAAATATTGATCGAGATCAACAAGAACATGATTTTAACACAAATTACGCACAGAATTACATCCCACAAAATAGCGAAGAACAAAGAATTAATTCAAATGAAAATTTTCACATGATTCACCCACCGAACAATCAAACGTAATACATCTTAATATAGTCAGAGCCAACTTGCCATACATATACATAAAAGAATTAAACGCAAATTTTCTAATAGACACAGGTAGCACAAGAAGCTTAATGAATCCGGAATTGGCATATAAATTTTATAAAAATTATATTTTTAATGAAAAATTCGACATAGAAACTGCTCACAGCATCAGTTACCATAATGAAGTTATGATAATTCCAGTTTTTAAAGATTTTAAAGTAAATGAAACCCACAAATTTTATTTATTCAAGTTCAGCAAAAATTATGATGGACTAATTGGAATAGATTTATTAAGACAACTTAACGCATCAGTCAATGTAACTACAAAATTAATTACCACACCAATTACGAAAATACCAATAATCTACGAAGCAGAAGAATTAACTAATTTAAAACAACATCTTAAATTAGGAAATTATAGCCTAATAATACCAGCAAGAACAGAAAAATTCATTGAACTACCAGTAAATTCAAAAGACGGAACATGCATATTGAACTATATTAAATACGGACATCAAGTAGAATCACCCCGTGCAGTAGTAAACGTAAAAAATTATTTCGCTAAAACATCCATAATAAATGCAAATACATCACCAGCAAAAATAACGATCACAAAACCATTCGAGGTAGAAACTTTAAACGAAAACGATACAGAGTTTGTCGAAAGAATCGAGAGTAACAACGAATTAGATGATCGATTTTAGTACATTATCTTGTATAATGTACTAAAATCGAACATGAAAAATCTTAGATTAAATCATTGCAACGTCGAAGAGAAAAGAGCAATTCATAAATTATGCTTAGAATATCGAGACATATTTTATAGTGACAAAATACCATTAACATTTACGAATAAAATTCGACATGAAATTAATTTAACAGACGACACTCCGATATTCACTAAAACGTATAGATACCCAGAAATTCACAAAAATGAAGTAAAGGATCAAATAAAGAAAATGTTAGAACAAGACATAATTCAACACTCAACATCACCTTATTCGAGCCCTATTTGGATAGTTCCGAAAAAATTAGACGCATCTGGAAAAAAGAAATGGCGTATGGTCATCGATTATAGAAAGCTAAACGAGAAGACTATAGGAGATAAATATCCCTTACCTAACATAACAGAAATATTAGACAAGTTAGGGAAAAGCCAATATTTCTCAACACTCGACTTAGCTAATGGATTTCATCAGATTGAAATGAATCCAAGAGACATACATAAAACAGCATTCTCAACTGAAAATGGACACTACGAATTTAAAAGGATGCCATTTGGATTAAAAAATTCACCATCTACTTTTCAACGAGTAATGGACAACGTATTAAGAGGTTTGCAAAATGAAACATGTCTGGTATATATAGACGACATAGTAATTTTTAGCACATCACTACAAGAGCATATAGATAGACTAAAATCAGTGTTTGAACGACTTCGACGATCGAATTTTAAAATACAAATCGACAAATCAGAATTCCTTAGAAAAGAAGTAAATTTTTTAGGACACATCGTCACGCCAACAGGAGTAAAACCGAACCCAGATAAAATTCAAGCCGTAAAGAAATTTCCCATCCCAAAAACAACGAAAGAAATTAAAAGCTTTTTAGGACTTATAGGATATTATCGAAAATTCATAAAAGATTTTGCAAAGATAACAAAACCGTTAACTTTATGTTTAAAGAAAGACGCAAAAATAATTCACGACCAAAATTTTATAACAGCCTTTAATACTTGTAAAGATTTATTAACTAATTCCCCGATTTTACAATATCCAGATTTTACTAAACCATTTATATTAACGACAGACGCATCAAACTTTGCATTAGGAGCAATTTTATCGCAAGGAGCTATAGGATCTGATAAACCAATAGCGTACGCATCACGAACAATGAACGAATCCGAACAGCGATATAGTACTATTGAAAAAGAACTTTTAGCAATAGTATGGGCCTGCAAATATTTTAGACCATATTTGTTTGGAAGAAAATTTACAATTTATACTGATCACCGTCCCTTAACATGGTTATTTAACTTACGTGAACCTAATTCAAAACTTGTAAGATGGCGCTTAAAATTAGAAGAATATGATTATCAAATAGTTTACAAAAAAGGAAAAATAAATACTAACGCAGATGCACTCTCCCGAATAAAAATAAATGCTTTAGAAGAAGAATCTTTAATCAATCACCCAGGAGACATAAATAAAGACACGATATCATTTCTACGTAATTTAGTCGAAAATGAAGAATATAATTTACCTTCAACGAGTAGAATACAAAACATTCCTTCAAGCAGCAGAGATTCAAGAAATAATCAAATACGAGAACAGAAGAAAATAAAAATTTTATCGGATATACAACTAGTACCACCTAGGATATCAGACAACGATTCAACACAACACACGACTTACAATGAAACAACAAATGACGGAATAAAAATATTAGATGAAATAATTAATAATAAAGTAAATCAAATTCTAGTATTCCCACAAATCTTTCATAAAATAGACGTTTCAAGAACAACTTACGAAAATCATAAGATTATAACGTTGAAAATACCGAATTCCAACAATGAAAAATTAATCCTGCAATTTCTAAAAGAATATACTACGCCTGACAAAACATACTGTATTTACTTCAATACAGAGATTCTATACCAAAGTTTTAACAGAACATATTTAAAACACATATCAGGTAAAGGACCGAAATTGATAAGGTGCACAAAACAAGTAAACACCGTAACCGATAATGAAGAACAAACGCTTTTAATAAAACATCACCACGAAGGAAAAACCAATCACAGAGGTATTAATGAAACATTAGAGGGACTTCAAAGAAACTATTATTGGAAAAATCTCAAAGTTGCAATAACGAATTATATCAATGCATGTGATATTTGTCAAAGAACAAAATACGCCAGAAAAAAACCTTACACACCACTCATGCTAACAGAAACCGCATCAAAACCGTTTCAAATCGTACATATTGATGTTTTTACCTACGAGAATAAACATTATTTAACATTAGTAGATTCGTTTACAAAATTAGGACAAGCTATACAAATAACAGGAAAAACAGCGATACACATCAGTAAAGCATTGATTAAATATTTTACATCATTTGGAGTACCAGAAAAATTAGTCATTGATAATGGAACCGAATTTAACAATGAAACAGTAAAAGAAATTTTAAGAGTACACAAAGTAAATGTACATTTCACTACACCACATCATCACGAGTCCAACAGCATTGTGGAAAGATTTCATTCAACAATAATAGAACATTTAAGAATTTTACAAGAACTCTACCCCAACGAGAACGAAACATTAATGGATTATGCCATTATTGGATATAATAATTCTATTCATACCGCGACAAAATACACGCCGTTTGAACTGACATTTGGACACACGAATTCCAGGAACCCAAACGAAATATTTATACCCGATTCATTTTATGAAGAATATGCCGAAAATCACAAACAGAAATTACAACATGTATATGAAAAAGTTAAACAAAATTTAATTAAACAAAAAGAAAATATAACTGACAAAATAAATATAAAAGGAAATTCAAACGATGAATTTTCCTTAGGACGAACTGTATATAAACAAAATCCTAATAAAAGAAATAAGAAAAATAACAAATTGTTAGGACCTTTTATAATCACGCAAATACTCGAAAACAACAAAGTTGAAATCATGAATAAACAAAATAATAAAAAAGAAATTACTCACATCAAGGAATTAAAGAAACCACCCAATCTTGTTACAGATTCATTACATGGACCAACGGAATGAAATATCCAATATTCCACAACGTAAACGATAACCCTGGACTTTTACCATTAAAACTTGGTAACGCCCAAAATCAACTAGACCACTGGTCATTTATTCGAATATTAGATATAACTGATATTATCGAAGAATTTAAATTCATACAGACGAAATTTGCTAACATTAAAAACACACTAAAAGATAATTCCACTCGCAATCATTATGATCGAGAATTCTATAACACATATCACTTAATTGATACATTAGAAACGAAAGTAATAACGCAAATAAATCAATTGAATCCAACTAAACGAACAAAACGAGGATTAATAAACGGATTGGGATCCATAATTAAAGCCATAACAGGAAATTTAGATGAAAATGATGCAGAAAAATACGATAAAGCAATTGAAATACTTTTGGACAACCAAAGTAAAATAAAAACCCTAGTAAAAGAACAAATCACGCTCATCCAAAAGTCTACTCAAGCATTCAAAGAAAATATAAAAACACTGGCAAAGAATCAATTATTATTGGAATCTCGTATTTTACAGATAGAAACCATTTTGAAAACTGTCGAACTAAAAGACATAGAATCATATCAATACTTTCTGATACAAATGATTTTGTCTCAAATAACTACGACATATCAAGTAATTTATTCAATTTTAGAGAATATTGAAACGAGCATCACTTTCGCGAAATCAAATACATTTCATAATTCAATAATTGAGCCAAATGAGTTATTAAACGAAATTCAAGCAATCGATACTCATTTAACAAGAAATAAATTACCTTTTGAACCTAAATTAGAGAACATACTAAAATACGAAGAAATCATACAGATCAAAAGTTATAGTAAGGAGAATCAAATAATCTTTATAATTGAAATACCAATTGTGGAAAAAGAAAATTATAACTATTACCATCTATATTCCTTACCAACTCCTACTTCACAAGGAAGTAATTCTTTTAAAACAATTTTACCGCATTCAAAGTACCTATCCTTAAATGATCAAAATTACATATTCTCCGATACAAAATGTAAACAAATAATTAATAAAGAATACATCTGTCAAGACAGTATTCCAGTAAAAATACTAAAAGAAGAAATGCCGTGTGAAATACAATTGTTAAAATATTCTAAAAATCTAACAAACTGTCAACAAATACCTGCTCAAATTAGTAATGTAAAAATTCAAAAATTAGAACGAAATAAATGGATCTTAATATCACCCAAAGACACAGTGGCGATTCAAAAATGTGACGCGAATAAAGACAATGTACCGATGAAAGGAACATATGTTTTAGAATTAGAGTCTGATTGTGAAGTGCAAATCGAAAACACGCTAATTCAAAGTTACCAGAACGTTAAAAGTGAATTTAAAAACATATTAGTGCCTAAGCTAGAATTTGTAATTGATAAAGATAAAATGTTAGAAAATAGGCTTAAACCATTTAAAATGGACAGTGTAAACCTAGATAATATAAACTATGTACAAGGTGTATTAGAAATACAGAAACAAAACGTAAATAATATTTCTAACGCCCCTTTCCATTACAATAGTATAAGTATATGGACTATCATAAGTTATATTTTAATCATGAGTATGTTATTGTATGCTGTGTACTATGTCTACAAAAATAAAATCAAACAAAGACCACAGAAAGAATCTCCAATTCAAGGTCCGCCTATAATTACATTGTCGAATTCAGGAGAATTCTCAACTTAACGCGGGAGGAGTTATATGATACCATACGTACA
Source organism: Geotrupes spiniger (assembly GCA_959613385.1). Lineage (NCBI taxonomy): Eukaryota > Metazoa > Arthropoda > Insecta > Coleoptera > Geotrupidae > Geotrupes > Geotrupes spiniger. The sequence goes on along the minus strand of OY390740.1, from coordinate 21,831,491 downwards.
CCTGCTACGATAAGATACATCGCAAATGCGCACCGTAGTATAAAACTGTATAGTAAGCACAATTAGGTTATAAGTACATGTGCACGTACAAAATTAAGCATTCTTATTGTCAACATCATGCGAGTCGTGATAAAATAATAAAGAGTCCCTTTTCGAAACAAAGTTTATCATTTTTAAAAAGTAGTTTCACTCGACGAAACCCAAAATTCGCCCGATAGTTGCGCAACTTGCAAGGGAATCGCTTAGTCCATCAAACTTTTTAATCGGCCGATTTAAAATCGCATAGTGCTAAAAAGTTTGATGGGCAGTGCGATTGCCATCCAACTTTAAATTAAGGGTTGTATAATTTTCCATAATTGGTGAGATGTAGTTTTAGTAATATATCCTATTGTGGTGTCCCAAATCAGACACTCAAAAAAGGGCGCTTTGAAAGTGGCTCCGGTCGCGAAATATCTGCAAGGAATTAATGTTAATTAATAAATATTTTTTATCATTTTAGGTAACGAAATACAAAAAAATGGAATAACTTGCGGACTTGTTACCACCAAGAGGCGCAAATACGTCTACTTTGATAAATTGTCGTTTTTGCTTCCACACATGGAAAATCGTGAAAGGTAAACCAACGCATCACCGGTAGATGACGATCATGACACCATAACACCACGAGGCTCCTGATGAGGCTTCCACGTCTGTCCCTCGGAGGAAAAAACGAATTGAGCCAAAACAAGCATCAAGGGACATTGATGAAGCGTTGTTGAAGGCTTTGGACGACACGAGAGACGAAGATACAAACTTCGCTTTGTCTCGTGTGCCATCACTACGAGCTCGTACAGCGGAGGAGAAACTTGATGCTAAAATTAATATTCTTCAATTTTTTAAAAATATAACGTTGGCAAGACGTAGTCAAGCACCATATACTATTCTGCAACACCCGCTGCCTCCGTATATCCAAGGAGTTCACTATTCACAACAACAACATCAGCATTTCATATGCAGCAGTCCCACTATACTAAATCTCCACCTATGACATCACCTCTCGAGCAGCGCACTCAAGCTATGTCGTGCTTATCGTCGCCAGGGTGCTCAACGGACACATCACGGTCATATGTATCCGATTATATAAATGAATCAGAATTATACAAGTTGTAATTTTTTTTCTAATTTATACTAAAATAAAACTATAAATATTAATACTTACTGTAATGTCACGCTCAATCTCTCCTCAACAGGTATTGCAAGTCGTAAATTTGTATCCTCTTTCACTATTCATGGTCCGATTAATTTAACAAGTTCATTAAAGCTAGATATACTCATTCTATAATAATCAAAACACTTTTTAGGTACTCTAGAAGTTTTGAATGAAGTGTATAATACTTTCCTTGCAATAATCTGTCACTGTATATAGGATGCACCCAATATTCTCGATTTCTTTTTTGCATTAATTTCTTTCGTCTACTTAATATAATATATAATATTATAACTTTTCTAGATAACATTTCTTTTTGATGTGTGAAGTTATTATAATAATTTTCGCCCAAGAATAAACTGTGCTTCGCGATGTTTTCAGCCCGCAGACTATAGGGTAACTATCGCTCAGTGTCCGCGCCCTCATACAACCAAATAGTTTAGTCGGTGTAGTGTGCGCCCTCCAGCCCGATCCGACTAAACTATCGGGCAACTGTTTAATCGCTAGTCTACGGAGGCCGGTTTCAAATTTAATATTAAACCCAATATTAATAATAAACATTTGGAAAATTTAGGAGTTGAAACAGAATTGGCCTTAACTAACTCCGACAATCAATTGGGAAATAAATTCGTTTTAAAAAATACCATCGTTAATACGAAAATATGTAATTCTGATAATAATAACCTTTTACGAACAGTGAAATCGATTAAACAAAAATCAAGTTAACAATATTGTCTTCACTAAAGCAGATAAAAGGAATACTATAATAGCTATTAGTAAAATTGATTACAATAATAAAATCGAGGACTTTCTTATTAACAACGCCTTTAAAATACTTAATAAAAATCCCACAGCGAGATTCCATAAAGAAATAAAACTCGTAGTTAATAATATACATGCACTGGTCAGTGAGAAAATTAAAAAACAAATAATCCCCATGAATACTCAAGCTCCCAAGCGCCTTGTAGATATTTGGCGAAAATTCTCATTAATATTATCCTACAATATAGTAATTTTAAATTGCAATTCAGTGTAAAAAACTCGTTAGATGTAGTTCATAAAATCTCCCAGGTAACCGCCACCCCTAATGCTAAACTAGTCTCTTTTGATGTTACTAATTTGTTTAGTAGTATACCGCCTAAAGAGGTTAACACATTAAAGGCGGGTTGGGAAACTAGGGAACGCGGCGACCGCCCCGCCTCGTTTTTCGTCCGAGAGCGGCCGATATTTTGTGTAAAAAAATTAAAACTTAAAAAAGTTTATTTAAACTCTTAAAACTACAAGAAATATTAAAAAAGAACTAAACACTAATTACAAAAAATGTTTTAAAGTACCTATTTATGAGAAGAATCTAGTATTTTTATGAGTGTTATAATGTTGATAACACTCGCCACGGTGAAGAGGTGCATTGCAAAACTCGCATTTGTAGCAAGTCAACTTTCTTTTTTTATGTGCCGCACAAACTACGCAGTTTCGTTGGGCATATAGCTTTTTGCCTTTATTTTCTATCCGAATTAATTTGTGCTTTTTGATGTCTAGCGAAAGACGTCCAGGCGGATCAATTTTATATCGTGGAGTCCGTAGTGCCGAGTTCGATGTACCAGATTGAGGCTCTTCAATGTCCAGATCAGGTTTTTTTGTCAGTTATAAGACAGCGTGATAATTCTAACAAATATTTTTTATATGGCAAGCTACTATTATTATGCATGTTATATACTAAATAGGAATTGAAAATGCACAATTTAACACATACATTACAGCCCGCTTGGTCCACTTTCTTGTTTTTCGCCATATTGAGTAATACGAAAGGTACTGGTCTGCCCTATCAACACCTTTTATATAGTTGTTTACATTGTAAAAAAACTTCAAAATCATGCCTACTGATTTATGAAGTGTACTCGATTTTTTTGAAACCAACTGTACACTTCTGTGCAATAAAATTAAGCACAAATCTTACGATTATATATCACAAAATTTTAGTTGCATAGTTGCAATTAACTAGCAGCAGTTTCAATAAATGATATAACACCACCACATGGATAGTGTCTTTACTGATGCTCATCAATTGAGCAATTTGTCCTATTTTAGCTACAATTCGAATTTTGGAATTGTTGTCTACATGAGGGTGCATTTTCGCATTACGGAAATTGACACATTTACTTACATATTCTCATGTCCACTTTAAACTATAAAATATTTTGTGTGCTTAATTTTATTGCACAGAAGTGTACAACTTGTATGTACACTTCTGGGTTGACTTGTTAATAATTATATATTCTTTTTTATTTTGTAATACATTACAATAAATTAATAATAAATAATAAGTAATAAATTTTTACTCTATAATCAGCCTCATACGGCAATATTGATATATCGATATATCCCCAGGCCTAGTCATGGAGCAAGAAATATTAGTGTGATTCATTTGTACAATCATTTAAAAGCCTGATAATTTATAACTTTATGAGCCCCACTCACCTGGCTCAAACTTTAAAGCAGATGTTAATGATAATTGGACTGGACCGGCACTGGATAATTTGAAAAACTGTATTCTACAGCCTACTATTGATACTGAAAATGTCGATGAAGTATTGGCAGATAAATTTATTTTGCCCGAAATATTAATTGAAAATGATGTTTTTTTTTATTTCCTATTTATTTATATAAAAAAAATTAATTTTAAAGGGTAAATCATTAACAACAAATGACTGCATATTTGCGAATGTTGTAACTTTTGTTGTGAATAAAATGTGTTGTTGGCATCTTATTGTATTAAGTCATTTTTAAAATGCGCCTTACAAAAAAAAACTTCAATAAGTGAACAATCATAAGAACTAAAACAAGATACTAATCCACATAAACGGAGTATCGAATAACTTTGTTCGTAAATCGTTAAGATCCGTTAAGTTATTTTGACCTACTAAAAAATATATCACATATAGCAAGAATACTATACATCTGTGCTCTAGCAATAAGGTAATTTTTGTAAAGAACCAATTCACAAAATATCTACAGTAATATAACCCAAGGCCGAAATTGCTTGGATTTCTACCTGAACTGGTATATCGAATAAGATGTGTATGAGTGAAATGGGGCGATGCAAGTTTAGCGACAGTTAAACGAGATACGCTTCATATCTGACGTGCATGCAGTTGTCGCCACGGCTAGTCGTAGGAGTTTTGAATCAAAGTGTACAAGACATTTTTGGTACAGAATTGCAATTTTTGAAGTAGCACGTTGGCCAGGGTCTGCGCATGACTTTCGAATATACCACGATTCCGGAAGGTATTGAAAATGGCAATTTTGGTGTACTTGTCGCTGATAGTGGATATGCCTTAACAAAACATTGCATTACTCCCATGCATGACCCACATATACGAACGAGAAGTGTCATTGAAAGAGCGTTTGGAGTGTGGAAGCGTCGTTTTCCAATTCTGGCGACCGGAATTAATTTAGATTCCAGAAAAACACAGTGCTGCATTGTTGCTGCAGCTATATTACATAATATGGCCATAATGGAAAAGGATATTAATCCACCACCTCTTACGGAAGAATTGGAAGCAGCTGTCATTTTTGTTAATATCGTGCCACAAGGCAGGCACAGATACATTTATTTGGTATTTCGAAAATTTGTTGTAATGCTAAATAAGAAAAAGCAAGAAGTATTTTGAATGTTTTATTCAAACATAAACAAGAAAAAAATAAAAAATATTCCAACTAAACCAAATAAAAGTCTCAAATCAAATAAGAATCTCAAAAAATAAGAAAATAAATAAATATTAAAAAAATAAACATTAATTCATAAGTTTTTCTGCTTTCGCTTTATTTCCAATTCGAGGTTTTAAATGTGCAGAAAACAATACTTGGTTTTAGGTTATATTCAACTATATGTATATATTGCAAAGGTCATAAATTAATAAGAGAACCGTTAAGTAGAATAACAGATTTTACAGCAACGAAATACGATGCCGAGACTAAAACAGAATATTTAGATCTAACCGCGAACAGAGATTCAGCATAGTAATGTTACTTCGAATTGGAATACCAGAAGTTTGCCCAAGGGGATCCGAAGAATTGGATAGGGACCATGCGCCGATACCTTACATATTCAGCAGGATTCAATCTTAGACTTAAAGAGTTAAGGATGGGGCATGGTAAACTCTACACAGGCAAAACCAAAGATGGTAACGACCAAGGAACACCAATTGGAACATTAGGACTCAATGGCGCTCACCATGTGCTTCTAGAGGGAGTAACCTATCCACCGGAGAAGAAAACCGTAATGACCCAGAGTCTTGGCCCCATGACAGTTTTCCTACAAATGTTAAGAACTAAAGAGGAGAAGTATAGGAAGAAGTGGGAAGACGCTGTAAAGGCTCTAATGGGTTCCATTACGTGTATAGATGACTTTATTGTAGCCTCCAGAAACTTGAAGAAAATGGACACTTAAATCGCAAATGTATGTTTAAATCTACGACATATTCGCATTGCAAGAGCCACGGGCGTGACTTCGAGGTTTACGTGGGCCGCCAGTCGACTTTGATGTTGATGAAAGCGCGGGAACCGGCCTAGTAACGAAAGCTACGACCAATCGCCGCTATCTTGAGGGCATGGCAACATGTGTACGATCAAATAACCAAGAGCTAATTGGCACTTACGATTAGTGGAAAAAATAAGCCGAGGGGCATCTGCACTGAGACATTCTTTGCTCAACATCCAGAAGTAGAAATCAGTAAGTGATTTTCAATTTATTTGTTTATAACAGAATACTACGAATTGTCGTGTTTAATTGTTCTATTGTACTTGTCTTGAACCCACTGATATTTTAGAACGATTTATTGTGTATCGTTCTGCATAAATTCCTGAGTAAATAATTGTATTATTTATATCGAGTCTCGACGTTTATTTTGTAGTTTTGTAATGTTAAACTAAGTTTTGATCGTATTACTTGCATTCATATTTAATAAATAAGGCATTGAATTATTTTATTTGTGTTTTCTTTTCACGGCGAAACAAATTCTGTTCATCTAATTAATGTCATTTCTCAAGATTATTGGCTGCATTTTTTATGAAAACAGAAATTTTACTTAGTAAAGTAATATTCAGTCTGCTGGTTATCCCCCTAATCACCAATGGTGTGTACGCTGCACACGATGGTTCACTACTCAACTCATTGACATCTGTTACCGTCATGGCACAGTCCGAAACTGGTGCATTGTCTGAAATTATAGAATGAAAGTGTCACTTAAGTCAATGTTAAATTTAAAACTAAATTTCTTTACCGAAGTCAATATCGCAGTCGTATTCTGCTTGGTTCCTAGCTTGGATATTTATTAATCTTAATATCTCATCATCGAACAGTAATTTTAATAATTACCTTACGGCAACATTACAAGTGGATTTCTTCTTCTCCTGTATACCGATCATCTCAAATCATATATTCACAGTTGCACTTGTTACATATTGTAATTTTAATGAATACTAGGGTACCTCTGTTTGTGATCATGTCACGGATGAGCATCGAGTCCTTCCTGTTGGAATTCAATCCGACTGTCTTAAACAATGGCACATTTGATATTTCTCCGAAGGCCACGTTCAAGTCGACGATGTTGGGCAGGTTATTGACGATAAAACTGTTCACCTCGGTTAACATGTCACGACCCGTATTGCCTAGGTATAGGTGGCAACGTGCAAAAAATTAGCTTGCAACTCTGTCGCATCGAGCTCTCTTCACGCGTTTGATCAACTGTCTCAAATTACACTTTTACGTTTAATTGATTTTCATTGCCGTTGTATTGGTGACATGTGAAATTTCTATAATCCAAGACACTTTTGTAAATGTTCGTTGTCGTATTTTTGATTTATTTAGAACATGTTTACTTGTTTACATGTTTTATATTTCCCGTGAATTTTCGAGAGAAATCATATTTTCGGAATTTTGCAAGCAACAATAGGCAATGTGTGTTTTAAGTTATGTTCCTAAACTGAGGTTAAATAGCAGATAATCGCCACAATACTTGTGCTCAAGTTATACAATTGTACATGGCAGTAGTATGGTATTTTGATGGTACGAAATTTACGAATTGATTGATCTGTGATTACAAATAACGAATTTCTGAAAGAAAACTTATTGGAACGCCCATTAGATGTAGCGGTGGCGATAATGCACATCAAAAAGAATGCATAATGAATTGTTCTGAAAGCTACCAATTTGAATAGTATGCGAGTAGATATTATACATTTGTATTTTTCAGAATTATTTTTCTACAGTTGAAGCAAAAGTCAAGAATATATATTATGTCGTACATTTTGTGCGATAGTTTCACGATGATCTTTTTAATCCGTAACTGCCGCAGTGCGGTCATTGTGACCGATGACCAATCACATTCATTTAGATCATCCCCCACTTACTCTTTACAAGGGTTCACTGTCTCAGTACCAGTGTTGCCAACCGTACTATAACAATAGTATTTCTACTATTATGTGACACTAGCATACTATGTACTTTTTTCTTATAATAGTACGTAAAATATACTATAATTTTGGGTAATATTTGTCAATGATTATTTAGTTGTGATTTTTGTGTGTATTTATTGGAAAAGGTTCAATAGTTTTTCACAAAAGTTGAATTTTGTTGAATTTTGTGTAGCCTACCGTTTCTACGGTAATGTTTTTACACTAATTTTGGCAACACCGCAACATTGCGGTTAGTGACGACATATGGCGTTAAAAAAAGTTACCATTATTATATCGCGTACGTCACATACACGTACAGTACGTGTTCCAAGTATCCAAGTTCGAAGCTATCGCATTTCCTGCAATGATGTCTATGATCGTTGTTTTCTTTATAGTAATAGGTACGTATCTGCCCAAAGCAGATGAAAATTATACCTAAACGTACTCAAAAATATCGAAAACAATGGGAAGAACGATTTAAATGGGTAACGGCTGATAAAACCTCAAGAACTAAATCTTTCTGTAAAGTATGAAATCAGAAATTCAAGTCTTACAGAATCATGCGATGACTGCTTGTCATAAATGAAACATACATGCTAAAAAGTTTCAATCAAATTTGAACACCTTTTTTAAAGAACCTGACATAAATTCTAATGTGAAGAAACTAGAAATTAAATTAGCAGCTTGTTATGCAGAACCTAATATTCCTTTTTCCACAATGGACCACTTAACAAAACTATTAAAAGAAGCTGTACCAGATTCCAAAATTGGGCAGCAATTAGAACTCAGTCGAACAAAGTCAACAAATATAATAAAAACCATGATTGGACATGAATATAAATGTCCTGGCTAATAAACTAAGGCAAATACCTTTCAGTATTCTTGTGGACGGATCTACAGACATCTCGTTTTGTATCATGGTTCGATATTATGATTATTCTAAGGTCGGCATTACTACTTGCATGTGGGAACTTGTACAGCTTTTTCCAAAGAGTAATAGTGGTGATATAATTGCTTGTACAGGTGAATATATTTTCAACGCTATTGTAGATACATTCAAAAATCACAAAATACCTTAAAAAAATGTTGTTGGGTTCAGATCAGATGGCTGCAATGTTATGATAGGCGAACACAATAGTGTTGCTTCAAGAATGAGAGAAAAATTTCCTGGCATTGTAATAAGTGCAAGTGAAGCATGCAAACAACTTCCACGACGCCTATAGGATCTAACTACAAATATATATATATGACCATTTTAAGTCGAGTCGTAAATGTCAGTATGAACTGAAACAGTTTCAAACTTTTTTAAATCTAGATGTACAATTACAAACAGAGAAGATGTCCCTGTAATAAAATATACATTTTTGTAGACATTAATTTCATCGTTTTTTGAAGAATAATAAGAGCAGTGCACAGAATTTAATAAATGCAATTAAGAACGATTCCAGGCTTACACAGCAAGTAATGTAACGTGTTATTGACCAATCGCCGAATTAAGTAGGTGCCCATACTAATTTCAATTTTGCAGTTCTTCAGCATACATCGACTCGAATCAAATTGTTATATAAGTTTGCATTTAAAAATATTTCCTTTAATTATTAACTTTTTCTGATAGAATAATTTAATTAGTTTGTTCAAATGGGACATACACTTTTAAGTATTATATAACATTGACAGTGAGAGTGGTTTTTAGAATTCTGTAAGGAAAAGATGTATATTAAATGTACTCATTGTGAAAAATCCACAAATGATATTAAAAGATTAGGACAATGAACATAAAATTCTTGGAGTTTGCTTTGACTTTATGTCAATATACTATTTATGTCAAAATATTATTATAAAAAGTATATAGTGTACTCACAACTTGTTTTAATTGCTTTCACCCCATTTTATTCCAACTACTCGTTTTCTTTCAAATACAATTATCTTATTGGTATTGGTATTGGCCCGTATACTTTTTCGGATCAATAGTAGATGGTTTGTTGAAAAAAAATCATTCGGCTTGTTTTTAAAATGGAAAATATTCCACATTATAAAAACGAACGCAAGATTGTGATTTACAACATTTTTGTTTACTGCTGGAAACTTTTTCATTTATACTTGTTTCGCTGGACAGGAGAAAATCGTCGTAGATATTCCCACATTCCTTAAATAAATATCTTGAAATATTGACCACAGCCTATTTCGTTAATTATTCTTAGTTTGAGAGCTTGTCTATTTGAAATGTTCTGCTGTACTAAAACTTAAAAAAGATAATTTTAAACAGCGTTTACATGGTCTTGAAGATATGTCTAATAAAGAAAAAATCGAGCAAGTTACTTCATCACTGAATGAAAATGTGGCCAGATTTATTAAATCTCAAATTGAGTTAGGACTAAAAAACCAAAAGGAAGAAGATATGGTCTCGATGATAAATTATGGGTTTAATATTGTACAAAGTGGTCGTGGATACAAAGCTTTATCCAACATATTTTCTTTACCTACTAGGAAAACAATAATGTTACTGTTAAATAAAATACCTATAAGGGTTGGCATTAATCAGTCAATTTTTGACAATTTAAAAGTTATGATGCAGAACATGGATCCCAATGACAGAACATGCATCCTTATGTTTGATGCATCCATCCTTATATTTATTTTAAAAACACTGGCGCAGTGGAAGTTTTTGAGGATCTTGGCGACAGAAAATCAAATTTAATCGCAGACCACGCTTTAGTTTTTATGGTTAAAAGGAATAACAAAGAGATGGAAACAACCATTATGTTACGTATTTACCAGAAGTACAGTAAAAACAACAGATCTGGTCAGACTTTTAAAGACTATACTAAGAAAATATAGAGATTCCGGATTAATAGTAATTGCCACAGTATCTGACCATGGGGCCACAAACCAGGCGGAAGTTAATTAATTTAACTCGACAAACTGCTGAAACTGCTATACGAGCAGGAGCTGAAATAGATGATAGACATTTTGAAATTGATAGGGAAAGGCTTGTCCATATATATATGACCCTCCACATTTATTGAAGGGCATTAAAAATAATTTAATACAAAGAGATTTAGTATGAATCAGCCCAGAAGGCCAATTAAGAGCCAAATGGGCAGATATAAATACTGCCTATAACATAGATAATGCTTCAGGAGAATTTAGAATAATGCCAAAATTAACTGACGTTCATATCAGTAAAGAAAAAATGAAAAAAATGAAAGTGTCATGTTCAGCACAAGTTTTTAGTTCATCTGTTGTCACTGGAATTAATATTTTAGCTCGAGCAGGTTTGTTTTACATGAGTAATGAAAACAACATATTTTATTATCTGACTCTCTTTTGTAGGTATAAAAGCTGCAGATTAAAGCGTTGAAACAGTAAACCCGCCATCATTGAAGAATTGGATGAAAACTTTGTCTGGTCAAGAAATATGGAAGATGTTGCAGGCAAGCGGGATCACATATTTTTCAACGAGGGCCATAAATCAAGACCCGTTAGAAAATTTCTTCGGTCAGATGCGACAATACGGTTGTAGAGATATAAATGCAATAGCATATCAATTAAAACCTTGTAGTCAATAATTTTATTTCTAAACATTCAGTGAGTGCAAATTGTGAAGATGAAACTTCGATAAATATTTTGAGTTCAATAAGACAGCTCAGCTCGTCACACAAGAACTAATTCCTCTACAGAAAACAAAAGATAGTATAAGTAATCAGGATATTGTAGAAGTAAATCTTGCCCCACAATTAAAAAGTTTTATTGATATTGTTAGTATTGGATATTAGGGTGGGCCGAATTTTTTTTTCCGAATATCATATGTCCTGTGTCACTAAAAGTTGCCTTGTGGATGTAGTATTTATCCTGCAAAGTTTTGACTTTCTAGAATAATATCTTGAGGTGCCTAGTTGAGGTCAAAGTTGAGAAAATTATGACAAATTTCATAAACTCGAGAGCCAGCAATTTACTCGGTGATTTGTCTTACCTTGTTTATCCACATAGCTGGCCTTTATAACATAAATACTGATGAACTTACAAATTCATCTTAACACGTGCAACTAAGGGTAAATGTGTCAACATGGCGACGTATTTTTTTTCTATTAATTGAATAATAATTTTTAATAATAATAATACTGTTTATTTTTTGTGAAAAATGCCGAATACACGTAAAAACGTTGAATGTGTCGTGTTTGGAGCACCAACAGAAGTTAAGTGCAACATACTTCCGACTTATAGCGATGTTATGAGAGCATATTTGTGGCAAAAACTTTTAATTAAAGAACAAAAGAATGGCAAAGATCCGAGTGTAAGTGAAGTGTCTAAAAAGGTTCTGTTTGTGTTGAAAAACATTTGGCAATATGCTTCTCTACATGTAGTAAGTGACCAAGAGATTACTCGCCTGATTAAAGACTATGTCATGAAGTTCAGAAATTTGAAGAAAAACATTGGATCGGTACATAATAAAAAGTGTTTAGAAAAACTAGAAAAATTCAGACAAACAAGTGAAAAACTTTTTGACATATCGATTTGCAAATGTAAAGATTTTAACTTGTGCATGTGCAAAAACAAAGTCCCTAAAACAGAACAAAAGTTTTTAAAGGACCAAAGAACGGAACGAAAAATGTTTATTGGAAATGTCGACGTTCAATTGACAAAGGTTTTACAAAATCGAATGGACAGGAAAGCCAAAGCAAAAACACGACTGATGATCGGTCAAAACAGCCAAGACAACATAGCATTAATAACAGAATCTAATGTTCCAGATACAACTTCTTCTCCAGTGAAGGAAAATGATCATCTATCTGAAAGCTCGTCATCATCAGGAAGTGAATTTAATTTTCATATTGATAGTCCATCAACTTCGAAAACAACAAAAAAAGATCTTCGAGGAGTGAACTTCAACAATTTAGCAGAAGCTTGCGATCGAACTGGAGTTTTCGATAGATCTGCTTCTCTTCTAGTAAATTCTGTTCTTCAAGATCTCGGCGTTGTCAGTAGACAAGACCCTTCAAAACTGTTAAACCGCAGTAAATTAAGAAGAGAAAGAAAAAGAAGAATAACTGAACTGCAAAAAGAATCTACTAACAACTTGAAAGTTACAGCGGTCTATTTCGATGGTAGAAAGGACAGAACATTGGTGATGGAGAAAAAAGGAAACACTTTTCACAAGAAACACATATTAGAGGAGCATATTGTTCTAATTGCAGAACCTGGATCTATTTATTTGGGATATGTAACGCCTAGCTCAGGAAACGCTAAAAACATAAAATCAAGTATTTTCTACTTTTTAAGTGGTCACTTGGGATCTGTTCAAGAAATTGCGGCGATAGGATGTGATGGAACCGTTGTAAATACAGGTTTTAAGAATGGAGTTATAAAACAATTAGAAGTAGAAATTGGATACTCGCTACAATGGCTGATATGTTTATTTCACGCCAATGAACTGCCGCTTCGGCATTTAGTTGAGAAAATTGACGGTAAAACCAACGATCCAAAAGGATTCTCAGGGCCGATTGGAAAGCTTCTTTTAACATGTCAGAACCTTCCAGTAGTTAAGTTTAAAAAAATTGATGGTATATTACCAGAATTCGACCTGAGGGACTCCAGTACCGATCAGATATATCTTTATGAAATATGTTCTGCGATCGCACGGGGTGATGTGTCCTTAAATTTATTAAATCGTGAACCCGGAAAAATGGGACATGCAAGATGGCTCACAACGGTTAATAGGGTTTTAAGACTCTATGTAGGCACAGAACAACCGTCGAATGAACTACAAACATTAGCGGAATTTATAGTGAAAGTATATGCTCCTGTTTGGTTTGATATTAAAATCAAATGATCGTGTACTGAAGGCTCCAGACACTTATTCTCTCTGATAACGAGATCACGATATTTAACACCGGAAATTAAAGCAGTGATCGATCCAGTAATACGCAGAAATGCATTTTTTGCCCATCCAGAAAATATTTTGTTGGCAATGATTACAGATCATAGAAAACATATTAGAGAACTTGGATTAAGAAGGATACTCAAATGTACTGTAGACGGTTTTCAGACTAGCAATATTCGACAGTTTAAAGTTCCTGAACTTAACTTTGAAGCTCAGGATTACACAGAATTAATAAACTGGTAGTCAGTTACTGTAACTGAACCCCCACTCACAAAGCAAATATCCAATGATACTTTGCAAGAGATGATTGTCACAGTTCCCGGCGATATTGAAATTTTGAAGTACCCGTGTCATTCACAAGCTGTTGAACGATGTATTAGAACTGTTAGCGAAGCCTCTGCCTTAGTAAGTGGATCAGAATCAAGAGATGGACTCATTCGAAATCGGATAGTATCAAGAACAAAAATTCCAAAAACTGAGACAAGACAGCAATTTTTAAAGGCTTTAGAGCAATAAACTGACTTTTTTGGGTGGTGGGAGGAAATTAGGGAGGGAGGTAGGGAGGAACTCGTCATGTAGCCACCTCCACGTGGTGAGTTCTGGGTTATTTCAATCAATAAAATTATTTTATTGAGACAAATAAGCGAAGAGCTACATTGTTCACTTATATTTCAATGGCAAATTATATGAAAAATACAAGTCGACCTAGGCAGTCGAAATTTTGCATGGTTGATCAACTATAGTAATGATAACTTTCTGGCACTCAGGCAAATTGAAATCTCACCCTTTATTTTTTTCCCATATAGATCGGCCCACACTATTGGATATGTTGGTGGATTTAATGCAAAAAATTTAAGAAATTGGAAAAATTACGACATTTGTACAAACAACTTGATATATCAGGAACCGAACGAATGGCACATTCTTGTACTAGAAAAAGAATTCGTAAAAAGTGTGCCTAAGAAATTAAAATAATGTAGACCTCCATTTTTACAAGGTTTGTCATTAGCCTATGATATAATAAAAAAAAGTATTACCAGATATATGCCATAAAAAATGTTTCAAATGTTAATTGCTATTTTAAACAAATACGTGCATTTTAATTTTAAGTACACGATGCACTCCGATGACGTATCTAAAGACATAATAATTAAGTTCGCCAAATTGTGCTGCTTCAATTGGTGGTGTAATGGTGTAATGGTATAAATAAAGTGCTTATGGGGAAGATGACAGATATGACAATATGGCAACTGCTTTTTACGGAAGATATTGTCAATATAATACCACAGTGTACAAACAGGAAAATATATTCAGTGAAACAAAAATATAAGGAGGAAAGTAGAGTAGAATTACAAGAACTGGATATTATCAAATTGAAAGCATTCCTAGGGCTTCTGTTCTATACGGCAATCTTCAAATCAAATCATGAAGATATCAACAGACTATTTGTCACTGATGGATCTGGACGTGAGATTTTCAAGTGCGTAATGAGGAAAAATAGATTTGCGGTTTTACTCAATGCTTTACGATTTGATAGCCCTGACGATAGACATATACGAAAACAAAATGATCCTATGGCTCCGGTTTCCGAAATATTCAAGAAATCCGTGGAAAATAGTCAACGCGTGTACAGTCCAGGCGTAAACATGTGCATCGATGAAATGTTAGTCTCTTTTAGAGGGAGATGTAAATACAAAAGGTATGTGCCTCAGAAACCTTGTAAATATGGGATAAAAATCTTATGTATGACTAATGCACGTACGCATTATTTTTACAATGGCTATATATACGCCGGCAGAGATTCAGATGGTGTGAGATTATCCGACTAAGAAAAAAAACTTGGGAAACCAAGCTCGTCGGTGATGAGGTTGTCGCGACCAATACACGTTCACGTTCACGTCTATTGAGTTGGTAGAAATCCTTAAATGTACCTGTCTAACTTGTGTTGGAACGGTGAAAAAAATAAAAGAGTAATACCGATAAAATTTTTACCGAATAAGAATCGCGTAGTGGGATCGACACTTTTTAGTTTCACTGAGGACATTACAATTTTATCGTATGTGCCCAGAAAAAACTAGCCGTCTTATTATTATCATCCATGCATCAAACCAATTCAATAGATGATGAAACAAAAAAGCCTGAGATAATTATATTTTACAATTCAACGAAATTGGTAGATGCACTGAATGAAAAATGTGCCATACATTTATCGAGCCGCCGCACACAAAGATGGCCGACGGCAATTTTCTTCAGGATCCTTGTCATTAGTGGAGTGAATCCTCACATATTATAACAGGTCAGTAACAACAATCTCATTTTGGAAAAAGCCGATTATGTTAAACCTCAATCAGAAAGACGTGCTAAAGCAGGGACAGAACAAGCGCGCCACGCCGTGCAAAACGTTCGCGAACGTTGCACGCCCATTCGATATAGACGTTAAAATTGCATGTACACTAGGGTGGCGATTTTTTTTTTATTTACCAATCGCTTTGGAATACCTGTAGAAAGTTGCTCTTTTAACACTCAAATATACACCGAAAATTTCATTTGGTACATGATATATTTAGAGGTGCCCCCAACATCATTAAGTTTGGCAAAATTCATGAATTTAGTCAAAAAATCACAAATATTTTATGAACGCTAAATGACATTCTGAGTATTGTCCTGTTAGTATAAGATAGAAAAGGTTAACCTTGAAACGTGCGTGTTCAGACGCGTGGGTGGTGGGACACGGGGGAGGTTATTTCACAACTCTCTTCAAACATTAGTCGAACGCACGTCAACTCGCACGCGTACTATTTCACTTGTGAGACCCTTTGAATTTTACGGCTGAGATCAAGAAATAAGACTCATGTAAGTAGTATTTTCCATTTCCTATTCACGGTTTAAGTAATTATTGTAATACTTTAGCACATATTATTTCTGTTTATTACAGTAAAATGTCTCAAGTGAAAAAAACGACAAACGACGACCTGTCCTGTGTTTGGTTTACCAGAAAAGTTACCAGCATCTCAATTGCCAACTTATAATAACGTTATGAAAAATTACCTATTAATTAAATATGAATTAAAGCCTGATAAAACAGCAAAAGAGCCGACCGTTCATGACATATCCAAAAGATTGGCTCAGAAAGTTTTAGAAATTTGGCAAAAAGCATCGCTGCCAACCGTCTTAAGAGAATACTATATTTGTCATGGTAGGAACGAATAAGTTCGTTCCTACCATGACAAATATAGAAGCTTAATGAAACCTTATCAAGGCCGTCAAACAAACAAAAATTACCAAGAAAAGATTAATAGATTTATAACTGAGTCCCACAGATTATTTGATGTTTGCAGTTGCAAATGCGAACTTATTTCAAAATGTATTTGTTTAAAAGGCAGTGGTGTTCCCAAGCAAGAAATAATTTTTTTACTCGATCAAAGAACAACAAGAAAAATGGTGATAGCCGGTGTAGATGTGGTTGCAACTATAAAAAATAAGAAAAAAGAAGAAAGAAAAGAAAAAAGTTTATTGCGTAACAGAGGGATAACTGATTTTGACAAACCGTGTTCTTTACCTAATGACTAATGACTTGACAATCGAAAGCAACACTTCAAGCGATAGCGTAGCTTCTAGTCCTTACCTTGAAATGCACCGCCACCAAAAAAAAAGAGATTAATTTTATCATCATTAGCCCTTGCCTGCGATCGTACTGGAGTCTCTGACAGAGCCGCTGCCATTATAGCTTCTTCTGTGTTAAAAGACGTTGGCATTATTTCATTAAACGATCCAAGTGGTATCATTGATCGTTCAAAGTTGCACCGTGAAAGAACTAAAGTCAGAGCAGCTTTACAGGATGCAGATCGCAATAAAATCCTAAATAAATTTTACAGAAAAAGAGTACTAGAAGACCATTATGTGATTTTATCAGAGCCAGGAAGCGACTATTTCGGGCATGTCACGTGTGAGTTGGGAACTGCTAAAGGTATTAAAGATACTATACTAACTCACTTGAAAGCCAAATCGGTGAAACTGAGTGAAATAGTTATTGTTGGTTGCGATGGAACAGTAGTAAACACCGGTTTTAAAGCTGGTATTATTCGTTTGATGGAAGAAGAACTTATAAACCATTACAGTGGTTTATCTGCCAGTTGCATGGCAATGAATTACCACTGCGACATCTGTTGTTACATTTGGACGGAAAAACTACAGGCCTAAATGCTTTTCAGGTGCCATTGGATCTCAATTACAAAAATGTGAAGCAATGCCAATAGTCGAATTCACCGTCATTCCTACAATATTACCTGAAATTACAAGGAGTGATTTGAGTACAGACCAAAAATATCTTTACGATATGATGACTGCTATCAGCACTGGCGTTTTTTCTTCAGATTTAGCTAATATTAAACCTGGATCTCTCAACCATTCTAGATGGTTTACAACAGCAAATCGAATTCTAAGATTATATGCTACTAAACCGGACCCCGAAGAAAAATTAGTGATATTAGCCACGTACGTGATGAGAGTTTATTGTCCGATGTGGTTTAGAATAAAATGTAATCCCTCGTGTATAAACGGAGCTAAGCACCTGTGGCAAACAATTAATCTGAGTCGCTATTTAAACGCCGATTGTAAGAAGATCATTGACAAGGTAATCCAACGAAATGGATATTTCGGTCACCCGGAAAATGTTCTTCTTGCTATGCTTGGAGATGACAGAGAAATCATACGAGATCTAGCATATCGACGAATTTTAAAGGCAAGAACTGAGAAAGCTCGAGGACTTCGAACGTTTAAAGTGCCTTCATTTAATTTCGATGCTGAAGAATATACCGACATTATAACGTGGCGAGACTGTGAGAAAACTCAGCCACCTCTGACTTTAAATATATCTAATGAAGACTTGAAAGCCATTGTCAAAAGCGGTCTCGGCACATCTCACAAAATTAAAGATTTTCCATGCCACACTCAAGCCGTAGAGCGCTGCATCAAATTGGTGACAGAAGCTTCAAGTGCAGTTTATGGAAAAAATAAACGAGACGGTTTTATTAGGGCAAGACTACTATCGCGTCAACAAATGCCTACTTTTGATACAAAAAAACAATTTAATATTTAATTACTGTATTTCTGAGTTAGTTTCTAGTTTATAGGTTACCATAATTACTTTTATTTTGTTTCTTTAAATCTATATATATTACATATTATTAAATCTTCAAGAAATACAAAAATAAGTAACCAAACACACCCTTTTAGTTATTGGATTCCCAAGTTATTATTATGTATTTCACTTTATAATAGACCTAACAATAGAGAAACATATTTATATTCAACATAAACTAAAGTTTATAACGTATCAGATAGTTTGATGACAATATGAAAAAATAGGTAATTTTTTTCTGATTTTCAATTGTGATGGGGCACCTCAAAACATCAAGACAAGTAAGTCATCTTTCATACGTTTAATTTACTCATTGAAATGCAACTTTATATCGCTATGCCGTTGAAAGATTTTTTTTTCTTTTATTCATACATTATCGTTCCACCCTAATGTACACACCAACCGCGCCGTGCGTCCGACTTGGACATGGGCTACCGCGCACAAACGCGCACGATCGAACGTCCGCAAACATTATCCGCCCGTTGTCGGTACATCAAAGAAATTTGCTTGTTCGTGCGCGAATTGTTTCGGCTTTTCCGAAACGTGTGTTTAAAAACTTTTGTTTTTAACTTTTTATTTCAAACTTTATTTCAATAAATGATTTTAAAATGATTACAATAATTGATGATTTTACAATTTTTTTTACTTATTCGACGGTTGATTTTACACAAAGAATCTGCGATAGAACTCGCGCTCGCCTTGGACGGAGTTTTAGTTTGTACCACAATATGTTTCATATTACTTGTTGGAAACTTTGTCCTATACCGACTATTGTTATGTCACGATTCTCATTAAGAATCTGTAGTGAATTTGTTTATAGCTCCAATTATGTTTGCCGCTCCTTTCAGTTGGGATTATTTCGTAAACAAATTCCAAATCCATTTAGTGCTGTCGGCGTCATGTACTTATTCATATATTTACCGTATGTAGCTATTTCGCGCATCTCATCTTGTGACCACATGTCGTTCTTGGTCTACTACTATTTTGTAGGCGTTTTGTCTAATATTATTACCTACCCTTACCTTTCAATTGAGGGTAGTTGCATTTTTATCATTTCTGCAGCGGACAGTCGATTTCGATCAGATGTCGCAAGTGCAAGTGTTATTTTCTCATTTTAATATTTCCATTAGTTATTAGTGTAATTTTATGTTTGTGTTGCAAATACAAATGATTTGAATTACATTTTTCGTGCAAAGACAAGTGAGTGATTCAGAACCTACAAGAAAACTCGCAACACCAGAACAGCGTGCCTTCGTCAAGAGCATCAAGAGCCGTCTCTCATTCAAAAATGCAAGACGTCAATAATACTGAGGGGGACCATGAAAGGGTTTTGAACTTTATCAATGTATACCAAGAGTGTCCAGAGTTGTGGAATCCCCGTAACAAAAATTATCACCTTCGCAACAAGAAGCAGGATGCATGGGAAATAATAGCGGCTTAAATAAAGTGCGATGTAGATACAGCGAAAACGAAAATTAATTCATTGCTGCCGTCGTTTCGCCGCGAAACGGCAAAAATAACGAAATCAACGGGCACGGGCAAAGGTTTGTAGTTAACTATATAATTTTGACTTTATTATGACATGTATATTGTTTGTTTCAATGTGATGTGCACAAATTTGACATATTCTTAAAATTGCAAGTAAAAATTAGGTATCACTAATAACGCAGCAAGCGTTATGAAATTTACAAAAGTAAATAAATTTAAGTTTGCAAATA
The DNA here is from genome assembly GCA_959613385.1 of Geotrupes spiniger. Taxonomy (NCBI): domain Eukaryota; kingdom Metazoa; phylum Arthropoda; class Insecta; order Coleoptera; family Geotrupidae; genus Geotrupes; species Geotrupes spiniger. The sequence continues at coordinate 21,811,110 of OY390740.1, read as the reverse complement.
TTCTAATAGCTATTTGTCATCGAAGTTATAAGTGTAACATTGCCAACGCTGCCCATAATCAAGACGCAACGCCGAGTGAGCGCTATGTTACTATATATAATAGACAATAAGGTGTTATCTTTTAAGTTGTTATTGTAATTCATACGATACGTATCTTCATATTATTGTTTTGCATATTACCGCCACGACGCAATCGCTAATAATTGTAATTAAGCTTATAAAGTGTTTTGAGTAAATAAATATTGTTTTTAAAAAGCGGTTATTTGTCCACGACAAATATAACTGTCGCTGAGTGGGTAGGATTTCCACAGTGAAATCATTTTCACGGTGTAATTAAGGATCTCCACGGTGAGAAAAACAAGGCGCAGTCAATTTCACGTTCGTTTCAACGATTCGGTGGAAAATGAACCCTAAAACACAAGCAACAATAAGAAAACGGCAAGTGATCCAAAGAAGGCCCGTCCCGAGTCACAAGCTGTAAGCGGAGAAGAAAACTGGAAAAAACCCAAGGGGACGAGAAGACTCCACAGGTTCAATCCGAAGAAATCCAGAAGAAACTCAATACCAAAACCGAAAATCCGGACCATGTCCATGGTGATACTGTAAGTTTGCTTTTGTTTTTCGTTGTTTCTAAAGTCCGAATTGCAATAATAACTTCACACCGCTGCTAACGCAGATTTTCCGATGTATAATAACCATCACTCCGCTGCATAACGCAGATTTTCCAAGGTATAATAACCTTAAAATAGTAGAATATTTTATTTTTGCAATTGCAAGGTATAAAAACCTTAATAAATATTATTTAATTGTAAAGAAAAATCTCGCTTGAGGCGAAACAAGCGAAGTTTTCTGACAAAACTATTAATATTAAATTTTATTTTAAATTTAATAACAATAGAATACAATGGCAACCGCCAACGTAAACGTACAATCAACACCAATACTCAAAAAAGATTATTTCGACATAATCTCAGATTATAGAGGAGAACCTGAACTTTTAATTAGATTTATTCAATCATGCGAAACGCTCATAAATAGGTTTTACGATGCTAATGATGCTGGAAACTTCCAAAACGTATACCTAATTAACGGTATAATCGCTAAAATAAAAGGTAGTGCAGCCATAGCCGTAGCAAATAGACAAATTAATACCTGGGGAGATATCAAAGATGCTCTCTTAGAAGCATATTCAGATAAACGAGATTGTTTCACATTAAATTTAGAAATTTGTTCACTTAAACAAACATCAGAAACCGTCTTTGACTATTATGATAAAATCACGAAATTGCTAAATTTACAATTGAGCTATGTTAATATGAATTATAATGCACAGGAATCACCCGTCATTAACGAAGTATTTCGTAAAGCAGCTCTAAAAGCACTCTTATTTGGTCTAAAAGAACCAATTGGTTCGCAATTAAGGACGAAAAATCCACCAAATTTGCAAACTGCCTTAAACATATTAACAAATGAAATTCAGTATAACACCTCATCACATCAAAACTTTAACATTAAAAGTAATTTCCCAATTGTAAAACAAATCCCACAACATGTACAAAGATACAATTATCCTCAAACAAACAAACCCTTTGCCCCGCAGGCATTACAACAATATCCATTTTCAAAACAAGTTTTTGGTAACAAACCAATAAATGTTTGGCAACAACCAAAATTGAACACTTATAAACCGACGCCCATGTCAGGTGTTAGTTTCAAACAAGCCAAAAAAACCGTTACCCTATCCACAGAGGCCTTTCCAAAAATCAGATGGAGAACTACATAACATCCAAATACCAGATTTAGAACAAGAAGTTCAATTAGAATCTCAATTCATTGAAAACCACCCGGAAAATTACTCCTTGCATGAGATGCCTGGAGAAGAAAACAGCATAAATTCCAGAAAATATAAATTTTCCCGAACCAGCCTCGATAAAAGAAATATTAAAATGATCAATCATCTAAACCTCAATCAACTACAATATAGTAATCTGCCATATATTAAATTCCACGGATTAAAATGTCTAATTGACTCAGGAAGCACAAAATCAAAACAATATGCCCAAGACATATCTCCAGACCCATTTTCTGTAAAAACATGTGACGGTATAACTAAGGGAGAAAATTGTGTAAGAATTCCGTGTCCTGAATTAAAAATACCTAAATTGAAACTAACATTTAGCGTATTTCCCTTTCATAAATTCTTTGACATTTTAATAGGAGACGAACATCTAAAATTTTTAAATGCATCAATTGACTATAAAGAAGACGCAATAACTCTTGCCCCAGCCAAATATAAACTAATTCGACAAAACCATGACGAACTAAATATTTATTCGTCAGATAAAAAGGTGGACTACTCTAAAATTCGACTAAAAGATCTAAATTCAGAAGAATCGAAAGAAATAAAAAATCTATTAAAATCTTACCCTGATATATTCCATGAGGAAACGGAAACTCTAACATTCAACAATGCAATTAAGCATTCTATTAGAACCACATATGATTTTCCTATATATGGTAAAAGTTACCGATATCCCGAAGTTCACAAAAAGGAAGTTCACGATCAAATGTCCAAACTGTTGAAACAAGGTATAATTAGACCATCCCAATCGCCCTGGTCCGCCCCAATTTGGGTCGTCCCTAAGGAAATTGACGCATCTAATAAACAGAAATGGCGAATTGTAATGGATTATCGTAAATTGAATGACAAGACAATTTCAAATAAATACCCTATCCCTAATGTGACCGACCTACTAGGCAAATTAGGCCGCTGTCAGTATTTTACGACAATCGACTTAGCATCCGGTTTTCACCAAATAGAAATGGATGAGAAAGATATTGAAAAGACCGCATTCAATACAGAAAACGGACATTATTCATAGCGTACGTATGCCGTTTGGTTTGAAAAACGCACCATCGACCTTTCAAAAAATGATGGACAACGTGTTACACGGAATGCAAAACAACATATGTTTAGTTTATATTGACGACATAATTGTATTTTCTACAAGTTTACAAGAACATATCGAACGTTTAAAAATCGTATTCGGTAGACTTAGATCAGCAAATTTAAAAATAAAATTAGATAAAACAGAATTTCTACAAAAAGAAGTCAAATATTTAGGTGATATAATAACCACAAAAGGAGTGCGACCAAATCCCGAAAAAATCATTGCCATTCAAAATTCTAAACTACCAACAACAACAAAACAAATTAAAGGATTTTTAGGACTAGTAGGATACTATCGTAAATTTATTAAAGATTTTGCTAAAATTACCAAACCCATGACGAAATATTTAAAAAAAGGGTCAAGTAATAAACATTGAAGATAACGAATACATTAATAGTTTTTGAATTGGGCAAACAAATATTGACTAACGATCCAGTCTTACAATACCCCGATTTCTCTAAAACATTTAATTTAACGACAGATGCAAGCGATATTGCTGTAGGAGCCGTCTTATCACAAGGACCTATAAGTAAAGATTTACCAGTAGCATACGCTAGCCGTACCCTAAATGAGCACGAAAGAAATCCATCGAAAAAGAATTACTAGCCATAGTATGGGCTTGTAAGCATTTCAGGCCATATCTCTTCGGCCGACATTTTAAGATAATTACAGATCATCGACCACTAACATGGCTCATGTCCCTCAAGGAACCCAATTACAAACTTGTTAGATGGCGACTAAAATAAGAAGAGTACGACTATGAAATTACGTACAAAAAGGGAAAACAAAACGCGAATGCAGACTATCTATCGCGTATCGAACTAAATTGTTTAGAAAACCCGGAATTAACATATGAACAATTCCAAAACCGATCACAGAACTACGACATACCAAACATTCAGGAAATAAATCAAGATTTGTTCTTAATGCCCAATAAGTACGCCTTAGCCCATTGTGTTTCAAAAGATTTATAGATGAATGCAGGTATTGCCTTGCAATTCCGAAATAAATACGGAGCCCTAGGAAAATTAAAAGATCAAAAGAAAAATATAACCGAAATTGCGTATTTAGTTTCCAATCAAAGATACCTATATTACATGATTACTAAAGAACACTATCATGATAAACCCACGTACGAACATATTTAAAACCTTAGTTAGACTGAAACAAATATTACACGAGCACAAAGTTAAACAATTAGCTATCCCTAAAATATGCTGTGGATTAGATAAAAAAGATTGGCGAATAATTAAACAAAATATTCAATTCATATTCCACAACGCAGAAGTACAAATTAAAATCTGTCATATAAATTCAAAACCCCCACAAGAAATACCTCTTTTCGATTATATAAACAAATATAATAAAGAAATGACATCATGAGTGGACGTCCAAGTAGACGCAAAAGAACAAGATGTAAATGAAACACAACACACTAACGCTGAAAATCCGATATTCACGATACCTATAACAGAAGATTGTGTTAAGAAGGCGAAAAATCAAATAATAATTTCACAAATAGAACACTCACCCTTAAAACCAAAAATTTACAATTTATTTCAAAATAAACAAAGATTCGAAGTACAACTTAGTAAAAACAACTTCGAACGAGAAATCGTAAATTTTGTTAAAGAATATATTATCCTAAATGTTTTATATGTACTTTATTTCAATCAACCAAGTTACGAATCATTTAGTAAAGCAATGCAAACGCACTTTAAAAACTCCGAAATTAAATTGCGAACGTCAACTACTAAATTAGAAGACGTATTGACAGAAGAAGAACAACTAACACTGGTAGAAAACTACCATATAGGGAAAAACAACCATCGCGGAATAGGCGAAACTGAAACAAAATTGCAACGACAATTTTATTGGCCTAACATGAAAGATTCCATAACCAATTACATAAATGATTGTGAAATTTGTAATTTGGCTAAGTACGAACGAAACCCGTTAAAATTACCATTAAAAATATCACCAACGCCTTTCAAACCTTTTGAAACTATTCATATCGACACGTTCTCTGTAGAAGGACAAACATTCCTAAGTATCGTAGATGCCTTACCTATTGAAAAGTAACACCGGATTATTAGTAACGCAAAAATTGATTAAATTCTTTAATCATCATACAATTCCTGACAAAATCATATGTGACAATGGAACCGAATTTAAGAACTCGATAATACAAGATTTCTTAAAAGCCTATAAAATAAATATTCATTATATTTCAATCGACATCCCCAATCTAACGGAGTTGTTGAAAGATTCCACAACACCTTAAAGGAGCATTTAAGATTGTTAAATCAACAAGAATTCACTAATTTAAAAGCTAAAATAAAAATACAACATGCACTATTAGCCTACAATAACAGTATCCATACACATTTCACAAAATAATGTTATTTTGCCAGATTTGATACAAACACTTGCGACCGAATATGTAAACTCACATCGAGAAAAAATGGCTAAATTATATCAAATAATAAATGAAAAATCGCAAAAAGTTAAAGAAAAACAAATATCCAATCTAAATAAAAATAGAACGGATAATTACCCCGAAATAAAAGAAACCGAAATACTGGTCAAAAACAGACAGTATGGAAAAACCAGAAATAAGTTTCAAAAAGAAAAGTTACAACTGACGAAACCAGAATTTAAATACGTTATAACAAAAAGCGGAAAGAAAATACATTCCGACAATATCAGGAAAGAAAAATCTAAAAAGAAACTATTACCTTTTCAGATTCCTGGCACTAGCCCTCGCAAGAATTAAAATCCGAAACGTGACAACTAACTCCAATTGCTACCAATAAGTCTAGGACCAGCTAAACTAGAGGAATCCTATCACACCCTATCCATTACCTAGAACCGTTAATTAATGAATTTGATAAAATTAACGTTCATTACGGGCAAATACAAATAATGCTAAATGACAACATTATTGAAAAAAAAAAGAAACAACCGATTATAATAACATTCTGCATAACCTGCAAATCGAAATTCACGAAAAATTCGAACATTTGCTATTACGCCAGAATAAAAACCATATCAGGAGTAAACGAGGCCTAATTAACGGACTCGGATCGATTGTTAAATTCATTACCGGAAATATGGATAGTAACGATGAAGAACGAACCAACAAAGCATTAAAACAATTAGCATCCAATCAAAATCAATTGCAAGATCTATTGAAAAACCAATATTCTATAAACACGCAACTCTTAAAAGAATTTAACGAAACCATGGGAAAAATTCAAAATAATGAAATCATTTTAAAAAGTAGAATTATTCAAATTAATGCCATTTTAAACGAAGAAACTAAATTCCTTAATATCTTAATCGTCAAAGACTTATTTAATCAATTAATATTATTACTACAACAAATACTAATGATATTAAGCGACATTGAGAACTCTCTGACATTTTGCCAGAACCAAATTATGCACCCCAGTATCATTAATTCTAGAGACCTGTTTGGGGAGTTATTGAAAATCCAAGATTGTTATGGAAATAAATTACCATTTAAAGTCAATTATGAAAATATTCCAAAATATGAACAAGCGATAACTATCCATTGTATTTCACAACCAAATAATAGTATTTTGTGTACCAAGGCCAAAAAGTACTGTTTTTTCGGCCGAGTTTGCTTTAGACCGAGGCGGAGCCGAGGTCGGAAAGCAAACGAGGACGAAAACACACTTTTTGGCCGTGGTGCACACGAAATTTTTTAGGCGACCCTCATAAAATTTTCAAATTTATTGCAACATTTATTTATAATTTATTGATATAGTCATTTATAACAACTGAACAATTGTACATATTTGTGACACCTTCAGACATGTTTATGTTTTCTTTGTTTACATTCGAAGTTATTTCGGCTTTATAAACAATAATTACCCAATAATCAGTAAAACGGGTTTTACCAACACGTATTTACTAATGTAAACAAGATGTACAGTTTGACACTGACGGCAATGTGATTATTTTTATACAATTTCGGTAACTGTCGGTATCACTGCCCTGGTCAACTAGTGTTCCAATCTGAGGATGGAGGAGTTATAAGTGTAACATTGCCAACGCTGCCCATAATCAATACGCAACGCCGAGTCAGCGCTATCTTACTATATATAATAGACAATCTGCCCTATTCTCTAACTATTGTTACGTAGCAATTGATAAGTCTATCAAACTTGAAAACGACTGAATTGATACGAAATCCTAACAAGCGCATCAATAATGCTATTCTGTAACGGGACTTGTTAAGCGGGCTACTCACACGCCTGCCGCAGGGGCAATCTAGGGTGTAAAAGTGGGGAGACCCTTGATTGCCTCCTTAATTGTTATGTGTATAGGCAAGCAGGGGCCATTTTGTAGATTGCCCCTGCCGCAGGCGGCAGCGGCGCGAGACCATCCTTGGTCCCTAGATTGCCCCTGCCGCCTGCATGTCTGTAGCGCGATCGGTGCAACTTCTCAGTTCGTTGGTAACTATCAAACGGAACGCACGTATTTGCATTAAAAGATGGCGGCGGTTAGTAATGACGAACTTGAAGTTTGGACGCGAGTAATAGAAATATATAAAGACCGGCCTCACATGTGGGATAAAAGAAATAAAATATTTTAATCGTGATATGAAGCAGCAAAGTTTCGCATTAATGTACGAAATATTTCGCGAACTTGGACAAGACATCGGTATTCCTTCTTTCAAAAAAAAGTTGAAAATATGCGCACGTCCTTTTCGCGGGAGTTAAGAAAGGTTAGTTTGAATGAACCAACTTTGAATGATTTATTTAGAATTATAGTATGAATTGGTATTTCTACTTAATTATCGTTTTTAGGTAAATGCTTTGAAACACACAGGAGCCGGCAGCAATGACCTGTACAAGCCTACACTATGGTATTACCATTTGTTCAGTTTTATTAAAGAAACCACTGAACCACATCGCGGTGGAATAGATACAATGGACCCTGAGGAGGTTAGTATTTGAAATAAAACAAAAATATTATTATTTGTTATTAATATGATATAACTTTTATTGATGGGTAAGTTTGAGGTATGCACAATCAAGGTGCATAAGTGCGTATATACTTTAAATATAAATAAAATGCATATTTAATAAGATATAAAAAATTTCTGAATTTACTTTTTAGAGAATGACAAGCATTACAAAATAAAATAAAAGAAATTCTAATATCTTAACGAATGTATATTTTATTTAAATTTAAAGTTAAGGTAGGTATGTACGCAATTATGTACTAACATGCACAGAAATAATGTCCTTGTAGTAAAACAAGCGTACAGTTCGATCTATCTGCTTTAAAGACCAGGGTACCTGTCATAAAATGCAAATATGTATTACGGTCGCATCTACCCGGGGTTTGGCATTCCGTTTAACAATACTACTTAGATTTTCTTTAATGAAAAACCGTAAATATGTGTTAGCTTGTATTAAAAATGTTTGCTTTGATTTATTTATCATTTTTGAAATCATTTCATCTATTACGTAAATACAAATATATGTAATTACATATGATAATTCGGTGAAACCTTTCAGTTGTTAGGTAAATTTACGCACAATGGAAATATACAAAATATATGTCTGGCACACTTTTCTAACCATTAATTTCATTTGTCCTTTTGTGAAGATTAAGCATTTCGATCACCGTACTAATTAGCTATAGCTTAAAATGTTGCTGCATACAGTGATTCCCATCAAAGTAAAACATATGAACGTAAATTGCATATTAGTTTGCATTAAAAATATATCTTGTACTCCTAATATTTATCTTTCTGATTTAATAATGTCATCACTTGCTTCAATTGCTACATTTTTACTTAATGATAAATATTTATTATTTATGCACTAACCAGAAGCAAACTAAGAATAATTAACTAAATAGGCTGTGGTCAATATTTCAAAATATTTATTTAAGGAATTCCATGTGGGAATGTCATCTACGACGATTTTCTCCTGTCCCGCGAAACACGTATAAATGAAAAAGTTTCTAGCAGTGAACAAAAATGTTTTAAATCACAATCTTGCGTTGGTTTTTATAATGTGTAATATTTTCCATTTTAAAAACAAGCCGAATGAATTTTTTTTTCAACAAACCATCTACTATTGGTCCGAAAAAGTATACGCGCCAATACCAATACCAATAAGATAATTGTATTTGAAAGAAAACGAGTAATTGGAATAAAATGGGGTGAAAACAATTAAAACAAGTTGTGAGTACACTATATACTTTGTATAATAATATTTTGACATATATAGTATTACAATATTCATAAAGCACACAATGTTACAATATATAATAACACATGGCATATTATTACAATATTAGAATAATGATTATTGTATAACTCGTAACATGTCTTCTTGAAAATCAACAGTACCTTGTCCGTTAAAGTGTGCCATAAATTGATTTCGAATATAGTTTCCTTCATCGTTGCGCTGTTTTTCATTTCTTTGGGCAAGTGATACTAATTCGAAGGATTCTGCCCGCCAATCACCTGGCCGAAAAGTCAGATCATTTGTATTTTCAGTGTCCGTACATGAATTAGTCATGTAGGTATTTGATTTTGTTCTTAAATAATTGTGTAAAGCACAGCATGCTAGAACAATAGCATCGACGTTTTCTACGTTTACACTTATGTTTCGGCGAAAAATCCTAAAACGTGATGCCAGTATCCCAAAAGCATTCTCTACTACTCGTGTTGCTCTAGATAACCTATAATTAAATATTCTTTGATCATGACTTATGAATGGATAGGGCTTCATCACATATCTGTTAAGAGCGAATGCACTATCTCCTACAAATACGTAGGGCACTGAAATATTAGTATTTGGTAACTTTGACGCTGGTGGTAGGTTTAATTGACTTGTCATTAGTTTTTCATGAAATTGTGTATGTTGTATTACACCTCCATCAGAGACGCTTCCGTTGATGCCAGTGTGCACGTACATAAATTCGTAGTTTGCATTAACAATGGCAAAAAGTATACACTGAAAAATTGTTTGTAATTATAAAAACACGAACCACTGCCAGGGGGCTTTTCTATAGCTATGTGCTTTCCGTCCATTGCCCCAACACAGTGACTAAAATTCCATTTTTCTTCAAACATTTTTGCTGTATTCTTCCATTCAGTACCCGATGAAGGCATCTGAAACAAAGAGTAATGAGAATTTTTCTATTTCAGGCTTCACAGGTTTCCGAATTGGATGAGCCATCTACCAGTCAATCGCTGAACAGCAAACGTTCACATAATTTAGATGAAACAGAAGAAGAAACCCCACCAAAAAAAAGCGATTAAGCTTACTAAAAAAGCAAGAGAAACTCTTAGAAACCGCTCAGCAACTACTCAAGACTACGGATGAATGGGAAGTAATAGGAAAAAGTTATGGGCTTCAGTTAAAGGAGTTAAATAAGCAACAGCAAGTCATTGCAAAAAAATTAATTTCTGACATTATCTTCTATGGGCAACTTGGAAAACTTACAGAAGAGTCATCAATAACTCTTAATCAATACCACAATACATACATTCACTCCTCTCCTTCGACAAGTTTTCACCATCAACGATATCAGTTTCCTTCAGATTCCTCAAATACCCCTGTTCCTACACCATCCCCACAAGAGCAAATACAACTTTCTGAGTTTCAGTATGTGAATAACAGTAATCTCACTAGTAATATATTAAGTAATACAATTGTGGAAGGTAGTGTTGGCCGATTAGAAGACTTTCTGCTGTTGAAACGCCAATAAACTTTATGTGTAATTAAAGAGAATTTATACTTGTTTAATAATAAAATAAAATTATATTCCTAATTGGGATTGTTTTTTTCCATGCAGAATAAGCTGGGTACGAGAAAAACAAGCTGTTTACTTGAGACATTGTGAATCATAGTAATAATAATGATGTACCTTTATATAATGTTTGAGACATTTGTAAATCGCCCAACATGTCTCAGGAATCATTGTAGACATCAGTTGTGGCGATATGATACAACCGAATTTCAAATCTTCATAGCTTTGTCCGGTAACCAAAAACCGCAGTGTAGCAATTAATCGTTCTTTAGCACTTATGGCATTCCGCATAAATTTATCTTTTTTTTATAAATGGTGTCACCATTGCAAGGAGCTCTTCGAAAGAAGCAATATCCATTCGTAAAAAGTTTTTCAGGTCATCTATTTCCAATTCTTTAATAATTTTCATGTAGCACAACTCACTTCTTTTCTGTAGCCAATTCTTCACCCAGTATCTCCTTCTCCTTTTTGTTGCGATAGCACCACAGAAAGAGCCAAAGCTAAACCGATCTTTTGATTTTTCGATAATTCTGGGGCCATTCTCAACGCGTGTGTTCACCTCAACTTATAACCGAACACTGAACGGCAGGCATGTGTGTAGAGACACGACTCGAATTGCCCCTGCCGCCGTGCGCCCTAGATTGCCCCTGCGGCAGGCGTGTGAGTAGCCCGCTTTAGACGCAATTGAAACGAACCGATAACAAGGAAATCGGAAAGTAATTTTGACCGTATCGGAGTTCGCACATGCGCGGACATCATTACATTTATAACCCTTCGTGTTTAAAGTTTATGACCCTTTCTGTTTAAAGTTTATTACCCTTTGTGTTAGAAGACTTGAAGTAGTAGTTTAGTTCGCAGGTAGCCATGGAGAAGAGAACTAGAAATCCAAGAACTAGTGAAAATCAATTTGATGCCATGTTAGAATTTATTAGTGCCCATAAAGTATTAATAACTGGTAAATTAACGCCAGGCGAGGGTCCCCAAAAAATCCAAGCGTTATGGGAGGAGTTGACAAGAGGCCTAAATTCACTGGGAAACGGCCCAGTCAAAACAGTCGATGGCTGGAAAAAGGTACTACTTTTGTTTATTTGAATTTAGTAAAATTACAATAAAAGTGATGCATTACTAAATCTGTAATATTTATCGACTTTAAATGTACATACTGTATTTTTTTACAGACTTGGAATGAGTACAAGGCTCATACAAAAAAAAGCCAGGGACATCCGTGTGGCGCAGCTACAAACTGGTGGGGGCGAGGCTAAGGCCAAGCACCTATCCGATCGTGATGAAAGATTGCTGGCGTTAATATCACGCATCACGATCGATGGGCTAGCGGATGTCGTTGAGCCGGGCATCAACGACAACGAAAATGTGGCATATCTTGTTGAAACCAATGTGCCAGATGCGGTCCTGAGCACAAGTTTTGCCAGCACTCCGCCGGCTAAAAAAAGGCGTTTGGCCGTAGGGCCATCACAAGAAAAGCCTTTGCGGTTATAAAAGGCTAGTGCAGGATGCTCAGGGTGTTCTGCCGAAGGAGCGTGAATTGCTATATGGGTACAATCTATACAGCCAATAACTCGAGGGAAATTAAATTTCCGCATATATCTGTTTACAAACAAATTTATTTTAATGAGTAATATGTAATAAATTAAAAAATCAATCACAGTTATACTGACTCAGTTTTAATCGATCTCTTTTCAACTTCTTGTACTGGGAACTTGATCTAAGCATCGGTAAAATTTCCAACGAGGATATCGCAGAACATAGAAAGGCAACGGCTGATTGAGGGTTGACTTAATCCAAAATTATAATTTTGACCGATACATTTTTGGTAACTACCTTGGCCCAAAAGTTGTAATGCTGCAAGAACCTAGGATGGAAATAATTTTTTAATACAAAAAAAAAACCTTATATACACATACTCGACTAAATATAGGAATTCCTGTAGAACGTTCAAGTTCTGGGTAATAGGCAGTCATTTGACCGACTAAATCTCGTGCCAGTTCTGTGGTAAGTCGAAATATACCAACAAAATTTCGCTCTGGCAACGAGAATGGGTCACTAGTGTCCCTCAATCGTCTATGCATTCTTCGAACATGATCTCTAAAAATTGAGGTTAGAATAATTATTTTTTATTTTTATTATTTATAAATTCAACTCACGTACGTATTTTCTACTGCTACTAACTCATTTACTAAAGCCACAAGAATTTCACCTTCCAAATTCATGACGCAAAATCTCTTTAATAAATAACACAAAAATTGTAACCAAAGCGATTTTATATTAAATACCTACTTATTTACTATTTTTAATAAGCGGAATGTAATTAAAAATTACCACTGACGCTATTTAAGAATAAAATATAGTTTTTTAATTTTCAAATGACAGCTAACACACATAACAACACCTCATTTATCAATTGATATGACATTTCAATAAATTGTTAGGTTCTAACAAAAATTGAACGACTCGGTGCTTACAGAATACCATTTTGCCTAACAAACTTGTTACGATTGATACGTAACAAGTCTAACAACTTAACAAGTTGAAAAGATGCTTAGAGAATACGGCTGAATAAGGTGTTATCTTTTAAGTTGTTATTGTAATTCATACGATACGTATCTTCATATTATTGTTTTGCATATTACCGCCACGACGTAATCGCTAATAATTGTAATTAAGCTTATAAAGTGTTTTGAGTAAATAAATATTGTTTTTAAAAAACGGTTATTTGTCGACGACAAATATAACTTCGATGCAGATGTAGGCCGCGCCGGCCGAAGTATGAAATCCCGTATCATAAAACCCTAACGAAGGCCGCATTGAATATTTCTACCTGGAAAGGACGGAGTAACACATTATGCATTTAAAAAGTTACCCGTTTGCGGAAATTATTTGTAATTGTTGCGTTGGAATAAAATCCTATATTGGAAAACATTGCAATAGTTTAAAAACTAGAAGTATTTGTAAATATTTATAAATCAAATAAACTTTCACAATGTCGTCCGAAGAATTTGTTGTAGCACCCTTACGAAGACATAGGCGGCGCATTATATCGCAGCCGCGCGGTTTATTTCAGATATCAATCACCCGAAAAGGGTTTCAGACCTCTTCCGATTAAATAAATAAATTGAAAACCAAGGGGTGATATTATTTTTAGTTCTAAACTGATAAATTTGTTTATATCGATGATCATGGTAACAATTAAAAAGAAATATTACCTACCCTCTAACATGGACTAGATTATAAATTCATATATGTGACCTAGAAACAGACGACGCAAAATTGGCTCGTGATTTTCCAGATGTATCAACTAATCGCTCAAAATATTTGTAGTACATTATATTTTATATATATAATAACATGTCTCAATTTTCAGGTCGCACAGGGATTTACGCGAGCAACTGGTTTGCATTTAAAAGTTTCTTTTTTTTGCTGGATAAGAATAAACCTATGGGACACCGAAAATGTGAGTATAATCATAATCGTTATAAAATATTTTAACTCGGCTTAACACGTGTTTCGGGTTTATGTATTTTTATTTAATTAGTCCTATGTTACATGATAAAATAAAGTTTTTGAATATAGAAATTATCCGGGTTGTAATGTGCTCATTCATAATCATTTTCCCATGGTATGAGTCCATCGTTCATGAAATAGAATGCTATTTCTTTTCGTATAGCTTGGGCATCTGTTGAACTTTTCCTTGGGATTTTCTTTAGAGACGTTAATGAAGTTTCATTATCTATTTCGCGTCTCCAATGTCCTAGTATTAATTTCCCCTTTTCTTCATGATCAAATGTTCCCGGAGGTGTGTATATCTGGCGAGAAGCTTTACTTTTTCGTAAATAATTATGTAAGTAGATGGTTGAGAGTGTAATAAGAGTTGCTTTGGGGGGTTCTAGCAACATTGGCTTTCGCAATACTCTAAAGACAACAGAAAAAATCCCAAACGCATTTTCTACCACTCTTCGAGCTCTTGAAAGTCGATAATTAAAAATCCGTTCCATTGAGCCCTTTGGATGCACCCCTGAATAGGGCTTCATGATATGTTCGTGTAAGGCAAATGCATCGTCGCCTAGAATTACATGGGGACTAAGTTTTTGGCGACCAGGTAGAGCTTCCGGTTCAGGAAAATGTAGTTCTTTATCACTAATTTTCTGTCATAATAAACTGTTTTTGAAAACCCCTCCACCCGATATCCGTCCCTGGCCCTACATCAGCAAATATAAAATTATACTCTGCATCCACCAATGCAAATAATACAATACTAAAGAAGGATTTGTAATTGAAATATTCGCTTCCTGTGTTGATAGGAGCTTGTATCATGACATGTTTTCCGTCTATGGCTCCTAAACAGTGCGGAAAATTCCAGATTTCTTCACACTTTTTCGCGTGCTTGCCCCAATCTTCTGGATTACTTGGCATCTGTAATCAAAAACAAAATTATAAAATGAATTTATTTTTATAGATAACTGTAGAAGAGGAAGAAAACGACAGTGGTGAAGAACAACTGGACGAATTTATTGTGGAAGCAACTACTAATGAAACCATAGAAGAATCGAATCAAACCCAAAACGAAGAAATTGCAGATTCACAAATAAAATCTCACACACGAGAAAAACATAAACTGTTTGCGTCATCAAAGAAGATCCGCGAGTTGCGTATGCATTTGATGTCTTTCAAAAGATCTCGAACAAACAGAAAGATGAATCTGCAACTTTTGCTGAACATATTGGAACCAAACTTCGAAAATTTGATGATATAACGCGAACTACAGCGATGCATCGTATACATAATGTACTATTCCAAATAGAATTAGAATACTATGGGAAAATCGCACAGACACAACAAGAACAGCAGCAACAACAACACTATATGCCTTTACTTAGTCCATCGCCGTCAACATCAGCTGGTCATCCGCCGTCTCCAGCAGCGTTCCAATGTAGTTCCTCATTTTCAGCACACACACCACAAGAACAGCAGCAGCAGCAACAACAACATTATATTCCTTTACTTAGTCCATCGCCGTCAACAGCGTGTCATCCGCCATCGTCTCCAGCGGCGTTTCAATGTAGTTCCTCATATTCTGATGATGACAATGAGTCCATTACAAGAGTATGTGAACACATTCACGCAGTTATGATTTACGTGTGGAAATTATATAAGACATGTAATAAAGTGACTAAAATAACTATAAATATACAATAACTTACCTGTATGTGATCTTTTAATGCATCAACTACAGCTTTGCAGACTTCAATAACTATTGGAGAAATACTTTGCCTTGAGACTTTAAACAAATACGATAAACTAGTAAATGAGTCTCCGGTTGCCAAGAAACGAAGAGTTATTGCTGATCTTTCCTCAACAGGTATACACTCTCTGAAATTGGTGTCTCGTTTTCGTATTTTAGGGCCTAATAAATCAAGTAATATTTGAAAGTCTTCAGAGGACATGCGACAAAAATTTTTGAATTGCCCGGTATTTTCAATTGATAAATCACACAATAAGCCACTGCCGCTGTAACGATTTCTATTTTTAAACATTCTTGTCATCCACCATCGGCGATTGTTCTTTTTTTTTTAATAATTCGCTTAATACAATAAACGCAGCACTTGCTGCTTTAAGTTCTTCATCATCCGCCATAATCATTACGAATGAAACAGACGCACTAAACTCGGACTTGTCGAACATAGCCAAACATCCGCACATTCGTTCTGTTAGACAGTTCTGCGAGCATACGCGAATTTAGTTCGCAAAAAGCGAGCGCCCACGAACAAGCAAATTTCTTCTATGTACCGACAATGTTTGCTAACGCTCGTTCGTGCGCGTTTGTGCGCGGTAACCGGCCAAATTGAACGCACGTGCAACGTTCGCGAACGTTTTGCACGGCGCGGCGCGCTTGGTCTGTCCTTCATCTGGTCGACGTCAACAGATGCGTTGGTTTTCGGGTTGGGCTGGGTTCGGTTGGGTTGGATTGGGTTTGGGTTAGGTTGGGTTAGCTTAGGTTGGGTTGGGTTAGGTTGGGTTAGGTTGGGTTGTGTTGGGTTTGGTTTGGTTTGGTTTGGTTAAGCTGGGTTTGGTTAGGTCTTTTTTGTTTATTTATGGACTGCCCTACTTTGTGTAGGGATTCTAATACAGTCTTATATCTATACTAATTAATACCACTTCGAAATCCATCCTAACTTTTTTATGTTACAAACTTCCTTCAATTCCTTCTTCTTCGTTCTACCAGTCTGATTTACCTAATCTTATAATACCTTCCTATCATCTTCTGCTTAATGTAATCGCTGTCTGTCCGTGAAAACTTTGCCATACTCGATATTTCTCCAATATTTTGAATTGTTTCTTAATCGTTTTCTCTCGTTTCTTTATATCTCTTATTTTAGTTTGTTTATTGTTGTATTTGATTTTTATTTCGTCCTTTTATACTTTGCAAAGTCTAAGCTTCCAATGAAAAGGCGGCAATTCTTAAGTTTTTATTGACTTAGCTGCCCCCAGAGGTTGCGCATGGTAAAAAATCCATAATGTTTCTTGCTTGCGTTAGGTTTTTCTTAGATTTAACACTGGCGCTGGGTTGGGTTGGGGTGGGTATCCAACAGACTCCTAGATACATCCTAGATGGAGACATTCGACTGTCTTGTAATATTTGTGTACATCGATCACATAATAAATCTATTAATACAGCAAATTCAAAAATTAAAATTATTTTGAAAACATTTCAACAAGCAATAAAGTTTTGCATAAAATACGAAAAAACAATAAATAAAATTGTAACTGATCCACAATTATTACAAATCAAATAATCTCACCGAAAAAAACTTTATTGCAAACTGTTTATACTAATTGATATTTAAATTATGTTATTAATTAGGGTATTGAAAAAGGAGCTGATCAGCTTCGATACGTCTACGTAGTCGTATTATTTGATACTCAATCCGTATGACGTCAGAACCAAAATATATTTGACAACACCAGGGATTAATATTCAAAAACGTTGTTAAAACCAATATCAGTTGAATTATAGTGACGTCGACATAATTTATCAGTGACCATATAGACTATGTTTTTATTTTGATACTAATATTGGTTTTGTGTGTTTATTTTTGTTGCAATGACTACGACTTTTGTACTCGAAGTGTTACATGGTTTTTAAATTTGTTGTATGTCAGTTTTTCTGTCCACGCGTGCACACCCATAAAAATTTATAACACCCTGGCTACGTAACCGCGTCAAAAAAAAACGTAATTACTTTATTTCACAAATTTAAATAAATGCACAGTTTGTTTCTATTAAGAAAATAATTTTTTTTTACAAACTATTTTTATTTTATTGGAGATACCAGAGAAGACGTATATGTAATAATATTTTTCTTTAAAAATAAAAATAATTTACGGTCTTTAAGACGTTCTCAAATAGCTGTCACTGTGATGGGTTAAAGGCCGAGGATTGTGAATACGATTGAACAAATGTGTGGAAAGTAATAAATTAACTTCGATGAAAATCTATATTAATTAGTGTGTCTCGAGACCTGCTAATTTAAAACAAAAATAGGTGTTGTGTTATAATCGCTGTGTATGCAAAGGTTGGTTTTTACTTACTTATACTTTATGTATAAGTAAGTATAGGAATCATGAAAAATTTAGACCTCGAGATTTTAACGGATATACGCGTTTTGAGGTCCCCTGAATCGTTTCTGACCATTTTCGGAATGACGTCTGTGTTTGTGTGTGTGTATCTGTGTGTGTGTGTCTGTGTGGCTATGTGTCTGTGCGCGCTCTAGCGTCCAAACGATTATAGCTAGAGCTCTGAAACTTTAAACTTAACATTTGTATGTAGCAAGGAGGAAAACGTCCTATTTTGAACGCAATCACTCAACCGGAAGTGATGGTTTACTCTTATCACCTTTTTCCATATCTCGAAAACGGTACACGTTACGGAAAAAAATATTCTTACATAAATTATAGATATTGATATTTTAAACAACTTTCATTTGAAAAGTTTTTTCGAAAAACCTAGTATAACTAAGTATAAGTAAGTTTCGTTCGGACCACCGCGGATTTTTACTTACTTATCCTTATGTATAAGTAAGTATAGGAATCATGAAAAATTTCGACCTCGAGATTTTAACGGATATACGCGTTTTGAGGTCCCCTGAATCGTTTCTGATTATTTTCGGAATGACGTCTGTGTGTGTGTCTGTGTGTGTGACTGTGCGCGCTCTAGCGTCCAAACGATTATAGCTAGAATTCTGAAACTTTAAATTTAACATTTGTATGTAGCAGGGAGGAAAACGTCCTATTTTGAACGCAATCACTCAACCGGAAGTGATGGTTTACTTTTATCACCTTTTTCCATATCTCGAAAACGGTACACGTTACGGAAAAAAATATTCTTACATAAATTATAGATATTGATATTTTAAACAACTTTCGCTTGAAATTTTTTTCGAAAAACCTAGTATAACTAAGTATAAGTAAGTTTCGTTCGGACCACCGCGGATTTTTACTTACTTATACTTATGTATAAGTAAGTATAGGAATCATGAAAAATTTCGACCTCGAGATTTTAACGGATATACGCGTTTTGAGGTCCCCTGAATCGTTTCTGACTATTTTCGGAATGACGTCTGTGTGTGTGTCTGTGTGTGTGACTGTGCGCGCTCTAGCGTCCAAACGATTATAGCTAGAGCTCTGAAACTTTAAATTTAACATTTGTATGTAGCAGGGAGGAAAACGTCCTATTTTGAACGCAATCACTCAACCGGAAGTGATGGTTTACTTTTATCACCTTTTTCCATATCTCGAAAACGGTACACGTTACGGAAAAAAATATTCTTACATAAATTATAGATATTGATATTTTAAACAACTTTCGCTTGAAATTTTTTTTCGAAAAACGTAGTATAACTAAGTATAAGTAAGTTTCGTGCGGACCACCGCGGATTTTTTAAATTGTGTTGATAGTATCGTGTATTCTTGGTGACGTTCCGAAACTACTGCAAGCACTGTACAGTACTGAATTGTGTTCCGAAATTAAATGCAGTAAGCTGCGCACAAGCAACAACTATTATTCATTTCACATGTTTTGACCAGATGTTGGTGCTGGTACGGTGCTGCATTTTCACATCTCAGAGAGGTAGTGTAAACAACAGCAGATGATCACATGAGTCACGTCATAAATTGTTTTGTCATTCATCTTTGTATAAATGTGTTAAAATGTTCCCGAGTAGTAGCATATTTAGTTTAGACTATGTTTTCGTCGTGTCTAGTTGTTACAAAATGGATCAATTTTTCGATATAATTTTGTTGGATGGAGAAACGAATGAAAGTTATAATATAAAACTAACCTCGAAAGAGTATGAAAAAGCACAAAGTGGTAAGAAACTTTATATAAAATTATAATCCTTCAAATCCTTATGGGAAAACTGCTTGTGTAAATTCAACAGGTGGAATTACAAGCCACATACAGGAATTATTAGTCACATAATCATCACTTCTCACACGCAAATAGTGCAACTCCCCAATCCTCAATTAAAATCACCTATTAGGTTTTGTTTATAATTTTTTATTTTGCAGATATGACGTATGCAACTGAGTTGTTAGAAACATTAAAAAAGCCACACATCGTTCAAACAACAATAACACAGCATGGTGATGATGATGACGTCGACCAAGACAATGTTAGTGTCGTCTCTGACATCAGTGAAGGTATTTTAGTAAAACATGTTAATAAATGTTCAATGAAGTTTGTTGATGTCATAGTACTTTAAAACAATCTTGATAGTGACATGGTGAATAGAAACCAAATTTGGTATATACGGAGACTACCGATTGCCATAACAACGTTTCCGAAACATCTGATTACAATTTTTATCACAAAATAAATAAAATTCTTAACTTTTAATTAATATCAAAATACATATTGATTTGTTTCTTTTCACAACAAATAGGGTGAAAAGAAAGAGATCCATTTTTTATTATAGATAATTTTTTATCCGTGTATGTACGTTAACATGAAAATAATAAACCAACACCCATATTTTGGCTCATTGTAAATTCCAATTCATATTTCTCATCTCCTTCTGTTTAACTGAGCTGAAAAGTGTTGCTATGCTGAAAGTTTTATGGTATTAGTGGCTTTAAATAATTTGTAAACAATTCATTATATTTTATGATTATATTATTGCAGAATGAGATGTACGAGCATGGACGCATGAAGCATGATTGCAATTCATTGCATTTTATAAAAATTTAGACAATATCATACACCAACAACGTTTCCGAAACATCTGATTACAATTTTTATCACAAAATAAATAAAATTCTTAACTTTTAATTAATATCAAAATACATATTGATTTGTTTCTTTTCACAACAAATAGGGTGAAAAGAAAGAGATCCATTTTTTATTATAGATAATTTTTGATCCGTGTATGTACGTTAACATGAAAATAATAACCCAACACCCATATTTTGGCTCATTGTAAATTTCAATTCATATTTCTCATCTGTTTCTGTTTAACTGAGCTGAAAAGTGTTGCTATGCTGAAAGTTTTATGGTATTAGTGGCTTTAAATAATTTGTAAACAATTCATTATATTTTATGATTATATTATTGCAGAATGAGATGTACGAGCATGGACGCATCAAGCATCATTGCAATTCATTGCATTTTATAAAAATTTAGACAATACCTTTAGCAGTGGAAAAATAACAAAAAGCCTTTGTGCAAATATCTGAAATGATGAAGATCAAAAATTTTATGTTCAGTACAAAACAATGTACATCGAAATTAACATCTTTGAAGAGAAACTACAAAAAAATTAAGGACCACAACAACTCTTCAGGAAATACTCCACAAAAATTGAAATATTTTGATGTAAGATTGCTGTTTTATATTGATATTCTTGTCATACTTTTTGGTTCTTAAATTAACCGATATATTCTACAAAAAGCCATGGGCAGCACCATTATCAACAGTATGTTCATGTTTGGCCAGCACCTCAAAATCAAATCCTGAGGAGCATGTTGCTGGTAAGAATTGCATTGCACAATACATTTTTATATTATAAATAATACATCACATGTTGTAGAGCCACGTAAAAGGAAAGCTAGTAGCAGTGAAATCGAAAAATTTATGGGCGAAATATTGAAAGTGAAACAAGAGAGAGAAGGCGGACGGAAAACCCAGCACGGAGAGAAAATGAAAAAGTAATTTGTGTAATTGTGCATTTTTTAAAATACATATTTTTATATTAATTAAAATATCAAAATGAACGCAAAATTTTCGAATTGGAATTTCATATTTTGGGATTCCGCCCTGCTTGGTCTGAAATTTATTTTTAGTTTACTTTCGATTTTTTTTAATCAAGTAGGCCTTTACAGTTTTGCAAACACTATTTTAGTTCTAGGTAAACTACCTTTTCCGTTCACAGTACGTCAAAGTGTTACTAAGAAAAGTTGTTCAGAATGTAAAGTTACCTTATGCCAATTTTCAGAAAATTGTAAAATTGTAAAAATATTGTCATTACTTCGCAATGAAATGAGTTTTGTGATATTACTTTAACAATATGAAAGATAAAGACCCATATCATACTACAATAAATACTTCACATGTAATCGACCTACGGCCTCTGGTAGATTTATTACTTTTCATTCCAACCACCCCGTTAAACAAAAAATTAATAAAATACAGGTTTAGCGACCCTCAATTTCACAAAAAGAACTTAACAATATTAAGTGAGATATTTGTCAACAACGGCTAAAATAGCTAAATACAATTAAAAAACAATAAAATCATTATTTAGTTGTGTTAAAGATAAAATACCGGAGAAATACAGGTCGGGAGTTGTCTATAAAATTAATTGCAACGGTTGTGATGGCTGTTACATTGTACAGACATCACAATGGTTGCATTCAAGACTTGTCCAACATAAGAGTGATTGTAAAATAGGAAAAAATTCCTGTGCCCTCTCTGTACATTTTAGAACAAAGAACCACACTTTTGATCTGGACAATGCCACAATTATTGATAGCCATTCCCAATTCAAACATAGAAATTTTCTTGAAATGTATCATATCCAAAAAAACACTAATTCAATTAACTTTAGAACCGACATCAATAAATTAAGTAATATTTATGCGTATTTACTACAATTTAATCGTGATAATCCACACGTTACGGATGGGAGCACTTAGCATGCAAATTTCAAATTCAAATCGTTCGTGCCATAAAGTAAACAAAACATTTCACATTTCCTTAAATTATGTGTGTTGGCAGATTTGGAGTCATCCATTATTGTTTTGATTTTTAACGTGTTCAGACATAACCTGTTTTTAAAATAATTTTTATCCTATGATATATTTTTAATCTTGACGTTTCATCGCAAATTTGGATAATGTTTGTTCTATTCAATTGTAACTCTCAGTATTGTAAGTATTATTTTATTGTTTGCTTCTGCTTTTTTGTCAATTGCTAATATTACATAACACTTGTAGTTTCCTGATGAAGCAATAATTAAATTGCGAAATATTGAAAAGTATCTAATTGAGGTTCATTAACGCCACAAACTGACCGTCAACCCCGATAACCTTCGTTTTCATCAATTCAAATTTACGGTCGATACTCCTGCATATAATATAATATGTCCAAATTATTGGCTAACTATATTAGTCAAACCCTGGGTAAAAGTAAATATACTAAAGACTCGTGGGATTTCGCAAAATTTATAAAATTACAAAGCATACCCAAAGATCATCAACTAATCAGTTTGGATGTCGTATCACTATACACCAACATCCCGGTCGAACTAGCAACTAACATAATAAGTAAAAAATGGAATCTACTGAAAGAGCACACATCCCTAACGAAGGAGTACTTCATAGAAGCAACATTATTATGCCTAAACTCTACTTATTTTACATTCGACAATAAAAACGATAATTGAATATTTTTTTCTTCAATGACAGTTGATTTCCTGCGAAAGGTTTTAATAGATATTCTTTCAAGGGAAAGGCATTGTCGCCAACCAGGAAATGACCTTAGGGTAGCATACCGCCCTCTAATGCTTTTTAAACGGTATACACGTTGCGCCATTATGACGTACTAATGGTCCCTGCGCTGATTGGCTAGTATTCTTTACGAAATGCTGGTTATTTGTATGCGTCACATCGTGTGTTAACATAACCAAACGTTTCAACAAGTGTTTGTGTGTTTGCTTTTTATTTATTATTAACATGGAGCTCGGTTTTGAGAAAGCATCGTCTGAAAATTTACCAGCTGTGGATTTAGAAATGCTAACCGCATTTTTCTCCTCTAATACAGATTTTATAAGCGCTGAAATTCGGAATGTTAAAACTGCTAAGTAAGTATTTGATAATGATAATAATATAAATAATAATAAAGGAACAACAAGTATTGGATGGGAGAGGAATATAAGAGATGCTTAGCGTGCGAAAGAGGGTTAGACGAATGGAGGCACTGGTGGGAGGAGTGCGATGAAATGGGATGGAGCAGGGAGGAGGTGGAGAGGGGTAGAAATTGGAGGTGGGCGTTGGGAGAGGAGGGCGAGGGAGCGGAGCTGCTAGGGGAGTTAAAGGGGAGGAGGGAAGCGGGTAGGAGAAGGAGGGAGGCAGAAAGAAAGTTGTTACAGATGAGGTGACCAGGAGGTGGAGAGAAGGAGCCGAAAGAGGACGACAAGGAGTTCATATATTATTTTAATTATTGTGAGGGACTTATTGGGATGCCAAATAAAGGTTTCTTTTTTTTAATAATAATTTGAATTAATCTCTAGAGCTAGCAAAGCTGACTACGGTGACAAGGCTATAGGTTATGTGCAATTAAAACGCATTACTCCGGAGCATAAAATTCATAAAAAGCAGTATAGAGTGTGTGCAATTATTAACGAAGTGCAAGAAGTAGTAATAAGTTGTAAATGCCTGGACTGTACAGCTGCTGAAGGTTTGTTCATATACAACTTTAACAAAATAGTAATAACAATATTCTATTAATTATTTAGGTGGTTGTAAGCATGGTGTGGCCTTCTTAACTTGGTTACATAGACGGAGTGAAGAACCATCGGTTACATCTACAACTTGTTACTGGAAGAAACCCGCTCTTCCCAAAGTTGGACGTACGAATAAATGTATGTCATTGGCTACTTTGACGAACAAAACTCCCTCACCGTTGGAACATGTTTCGGGTTCTTTTCGAAATAAAGTTTTATCTTCCTTTGGCAACGCAAGTGGAGGTCTATTTGATTTGTTTAAAGAAAATAAATTTAAATTAATGTCGATATATCACTTATATATGCAATACTCGAGTGATAATGACAACAAAAATGCCAATGATTTTTTGCAATTTGTTAGTGAAAATATGATCGATATGATGAAACGACAAAAGCAGAAGCAGCGTCTCGTCAACAAGCAAACAGTTGGTATGAACTGAGATTTGGACGTATAACCGCTTCTAGAATTTATGAAGCAGCTAAGTGCAAAACATTAACGGGTGCATTAACAGAGAGCATAAAGGGAGCATCCTAGCCATTTGATAGCTGTGCTATGTCCAGAGGGCGAAAGTTAGAACCAATTGTTTTGGATGAAGAATCAAAATTAAGGAACATCCAAATCAATCGGTCAGGGTTATTGTTGAATAAAAAGTATCCTATACTTGGAGACATCGGATTTTTGTATTGAAGTCAAGTGTCCATCAAAGTTAAAAAGTATAGATTTGTATGTCCAAAATGGACAAGTTAATATTAAATATTTATTACAAATTCAAACGCAGATGTATTTTGCTAATAAAATAAATGGACTGTTCTGCATTGCAGCACCAGATTTTGAAGAAACGAAAGAAGTGTGCATTTATAACATATCTTTTGACAAAAATTTATGTGAAAAGTATTTTGATTTGGCTTTGGGGTACTGGCAAAAAGCTATATTTCCAATATTCTTAGATATGTAATTTAATAAACCATTTAAATTTATTTTGTATTATTATTGGTGTATTGTTTGTTATTAGTTGAAAGCATATGCAGCACATTTTGTTTAATAATATATACAAAATTCTTACTGTCAGCTATATAATGCATATATTTATGACATTAATAATTGTACAAATCATGGTCAAGTGTGTTATTGCTACCTACCAATTGAAGAAGTAATTTAGTTGTAAATGTGTTTTTATTTCCATTTATTTATTTATACTCAGTGACATATAAACTGCACCACCTAGAAGGGGTGGGAATTTTTGGACCAAATTTGGCAGGAATAGTGGACTAGTCCAGGGAAATAGTTGATTAAAATTTGAAACCCAATCATCAAGTAGTCATAGGCTTTTTGACGTTTGTGTAATTTTTTAGAGGTCGTAATAGACAAGCAAGTATCGAGTCATTTTTTGAATTTGTTCCACTTTTGCGGATCCCGTTCTTTAGTTTAAAGTGCTTCAAGGGTTTAATGATACCTAGAGGAAGGAGACTTCAAGTTTACCAGCAGTTGAGTGACTTTGACCGATGGCGGATTGTTGGTTTACGAGAAGCAGGTTTTTCGTTTAGAGAAATCAGTAACCGTTTGGGACGGCACCACTCAACAATAATGCGTGTTTGTCAAGCGTGGTCTGAACATGGGGTTGAACGTCGGAGAAGGGGCACTGGGGCTCAAAGACGAACCAATGAACGTCAAGATCGCCGCTTAAGGCTAATGGCCTTGAGAGACCGATTCTCTACAACTAGATCAATAGCTAATCAATGGTTAGGTGAACAAGGTCGTCCGATAGGCTTGCGAACAGTTTATCGTCGAATAAGAACCTTTGGCTTGCTGTCTTACCGCCCACATCTTGTGCTACCCCTCACTGCTCAACATCGCCAGGAACGTTTGGCCTGGTGCACGGAAAGACTTCAATGGAACTTGGAGTGGTATCGAGTTGTCTTTAGTGACGAATCGCGATTTTGTTTAGGAATGCATGATGGTCGGATGACTGTTAGACGAAGACGTGGAGAAAGGCGCAATCCTGATTTTTCGATTGCGAGGCATGTTCACCGAACTGGGGGGTTGATGGTGTGGGGTGCTATTGCTTACGGCAGTAGGTCACCCTTGCTCTTCATTCGGGACAGTATGACCGCCCGACGCTACATTGACGAAGTGGTAGAACCACATGTTCTTCCATATCTTCGAGGGCTGGAAGACCCACTTTTCCAGCAGTATAATGCACGACCTCACGTAGCAAGGGTTTCTCTTGACTTCTTTGAAGAGGCCAATGTTAATCTTTTGGCTTGGCCGCCAAGATCTCCCGATTTGTCGCCCATTGAGCACGTGTGGGACATGATGGGTAGAAGATTGAGGAATCTACCGAATCCACCATTGACAATAGAAGCTCTACGGCATGAAGTACAGGCTGCTTGGGATGCCATGCCCCAAGAAGACATTGATCACCTGCTGAAATCAATGCCAATGCGGGTCAACTAGTGTTTCAGAAATAGGGGCTGACCAACACATAAAGAAAAATCAAAAAGATTAAGTGTTTTCTTTATCAAATTTTAATCAATTGTTACCTTAGACTAGTCCAATGTTTCTGCCAAATTTAGTCCAAAAATTCCCACCCCTTCTAGGTGGTGCAGTTTATATGTCACTGAGTATATATTTAAACTTTTACTAATAATAAATTTTACAAAGATCCCTGTATATTGACAATGCCACACGCAATTAACATCAAATAGTCCATTAAATAAACCAACTGGTGATCCACACACGAATGAGGACCTAACATTCTGAATTCTCTTATTCGTCCAATCACTCGTTCAACATGAATCCGCAGACTGGCTATCCTTTTGCTTTCTCTAACTTCTGATGCAGAATGCTGAGCATCACTAATGACACTTGGTGGTCTAACTAAATGACAATGTTTTTGTGCCAACAGTGAGTCAACATGCTTAAAATCTATGTCTGCCATTACCCATGAATTTGGTGTACTATCTTTTAAGTACTGACACTCCACTACTACATCTTTATCAGTTGCCCTACCAGCATAACCCGGAGACACAAAATTAATAAAACCATGAGGAGTACACGATACCAAATACTTTATGGTGTTACACTTGTTGTATTCTGACCATGTGGCACTCTGGTTCACAGGATCGGTTGGTTTTTCTATTTCTATTTCCAAGCAATCTATAATTGAATATACTTTGCTGTATCGGCTTCGGAATGGGATTGGCAAATTATTTTTTACTGCATTAATATTAGGCGAAAAAATTATGTCTTTAAATAAGCTAGCAATTTTTGGTACTGCCTGACTAAATATTCTTTGAATATTTGAAACACTCATGCCAAAATCTATTGTCAGTCTTTTGTAAGGGTCATCAAGTTTCATCAAGGACAAGAAAAACATTTCTATCTGATACTTGGGCATTGTTTACTTGTTTACTACAAGTTTGACTAAATCGTAGAGATCATTTGTTGTTATAAGCAATCGCTGTTGTTGTTTATGTGGATTGTCTTCACTAATATCATCAGTAGATGATTGCGACGAAGCTACATAATCAGACTGGCCGGTAGAAGTCTTTGATGAAGAGGCTGAATCACTAATACACTCTTTCAACTTCTTCACAACCATTTTAGTTTCTTTTATGGGAGAAATTGTAATTGATGGTACTGGTATGCTGGATTGCACACCAACTGATCTAAACGTTGGTTTTAAGTTTACTTGGGTACTGCAATCTTTTGTTAATTTTGTATCAGCGGTATCTACTTTGTCAAGTTCTGCTTGTTCATATGAACAACTAGGCATTGTCATAAGAGTGTCATCGATATTTGGTGTTGATGGAAATAAGCTTCGTTTTGCTGCATATTTTTTATCCTTATAATCTCTGACGTTGTCTAATTTTCTTTTACGAGTGGAATCAGTCAACTGGGATGCTTTGTCGCTTCGTGGGCTATCAATAAGACATTTGTGTGGAATGACACCTTCCTTCAATATAATTTTGTTACCAATAGTTTTATAAAAAATCCAATTTTTGGCATCCGATTCAAGCTAAAATATTATATATGAGTCATTCTACGTTAAGAGGTTATCTGATATTAGGAATGGCGGCGTGATAAAAATATTTAAAATAATAACTTTTTTCAATATAATCGTATTTAATCAGGTAGTTTGAATGCATGTTTAATAATGGCCAGTCAAGTAATCTACTTTTACCGGTATTTTAAGTGACCAGGGGAGATACTCTACACAGGGTAAAGACATGAAGGCCAGGACAGGATACCTTACTGTACAGAGGAAAGATAAATTGAAAACTAACCTCATTTTCGTAAGAATCAACTTTAATTCTTCACTATTTGGTGATAGTTTAAAACAAAACAAAAATTAGACTTAAATTTCCATAGTCTTTCTTTTTTTAGAAAACAAAAATACTTAGTATCTGCTTACATAAACGTAGTCGAAAAAAAAGTAAATTATTTAATTCATCAATGCTCCAATAAAAACTTTAAATAAGAACTTCTACTTATAAAAACAAACATTAAAAATATAACATATATGTACATTATCAACATTAAGGCGCGGTTTGGTATTCATGGAAGCAAAATCCAAAGTGCCGACCACAAAATGATTGCATACTTCAAGATCACATAAACAGCTTAAACTCTTTATAGTGCCTGACAAACTTTTTAATTTTTTTCATTAAGTTCCTCTTCTTCTTCGTCATCAATCAATCACTTTTACATTAGGACAATTTTTCTGGAGGGCGTTCGTTAAATCTTCCAGCGACGAAATGTCATTCCGAGCTTCAACAAGTCTATCTGCAGTCCTTTTGCACGTCGCACCTACTCCATCAGGCCCGCCCTTGTCGTGACCGGCTTCGTGGTAATTCTTGCAATTTTGTTGCCAGTGCATAAAACATTAGTTTATTACGGTACTGTGTGACCGGTCCATCACTTAGGAAATGCAAGTTTTCGATTTGTGCGGGAAGGCTGTCGAGTATAGGCTGTAAATGTGCCCAAATTGCTGGTGGTGAATGTGACAATTTTTTTGATAACTTGCAATAACAGGAGCATTGTAACTCTCCATTATTTGCTTTGGTGTAAACCACGACCGTATGCATGCTAAGCTGCTTTCTCGACCCTCCGAAATGGAACAATTGCACTTCTTCAGCGTATTTGGTTTGATAATTTTCACTAAAGTCAACATGAATAATAGCATAGGTGTTGGTTTAACGTAAAATAATATACGTGAAATACTAAGAAAGAAGTAATATCTCACTTCCTTATCTACCCTGGACGGAAAATCTCTACCCTGGCATATGATGAAGCAGGGGAAATACGGCAGGGGAGAGATGTTTTCATTAAAAAACTAGCACAATCCGAAAAATATGTATTGTAACGAAAAAACAAACTAACACAGTAAATTATACTGAAATTAAAATAAATAAATATTACAAACAAACTTATACCACAAATAACAAGCGAATAAAACTCACCAGGGGAGATACATCAATCACTGACACGTGCGAACGACCCGAGTGGTGTGGTTGAATTATCGGCCCAATAAGAGTACGCTAGTGGCTCGCGCGATTTTCATTGTTAAATTCACTTCGAAACAAATGCTCAGCTATTTAAATTTGCAGCATCGACGCATTTTAGCGGCATTTTTAAACGGTCGAAAAATGTGCAGGGGAGGAGACTTAAAATACGAGCGACAAAAACTGTGTAATTTTTTTAAATAGAATATAAAAGTAATTTGAAAGTTTATTTAAATGACTATCATTGTTATGTATACTACTTTATGTAATAAATAACGAATAGATGTTTAATGAATTAGTAATGCGTTAAATTTCAAAGATTTTGTTACAGAATAGTAAAGGGACAGGCCAGGGTAGATACTTTTTTCTAGGTAAACATGAAGTTATGACTAAACTAAGGTAATTTAGGTATTGCAATTTATTGTCAAAAAAGTATACTTTATTTATTATCAAACACGTTTGATATTTCCACAAATTTTCAAATTATATATGATTTTTTAATGTAGCCGTCGATAGTACCTATTAACGTAGAAACACCCATATCGATAATAATAATAGTGCATAGTGACATACTTTAACTTTACTTCAAAATGATCCTCACAGCACAACTGCTTAGACTGCGTGTGTACATCTAATTTTTGGATCATTAGGCACCCTTATAAATATCTTTTCCTTCATTGTTGTGTTATTTTTATAACGAGGAACGAAACACGCAGGCATTGTTTATAAAATAATAATAAATGAAATGAAACGAATTGATTATATTACATATAAACATATAACATAACCCCTACGATGTAAATACAAAAGAAGCGTGTACAATCTCTGTGTACAATTTCTAGACCAATCAGAATCATTACCATTAGTACGTAATAGCTTGGCGCAAAAATGATCGTTTCGAAAGAGTGTAAAAATATAGAAATTTAATATTTTTTTTCTACTTTATTTATGAACACAATAAATTTAAAAAAAACGTTATGATTGTTTCAAGGCAAGTATTCTAAAAATTATAAAAGAAAAAAATGCGGGACGGGTCCATTAAAGCCACTTTAAAAAGTCACATCAGATTAATTAATTAAAAGCAACAAGGGCGTCTTAGCTAAGGCGGCCCACTGCATCAGAGCCCACTTAACATCGAGTAAGCTGATTGTTGTAAAAATAATGACATTTGCAAAAAACGCTACAATAGCATTTAAATACAAAAAAAACAAAGTTTATTTTAGAAGAGGTGTTGAAATATATATCCATTTTGTTGAATACAAATATTCTCTTGTGGTAGGAGCCTCGAGGTAGACTTGAGATTTTATAAAAACCCAGAGAAAATAGTCGCACTGCGTCAGATCAGGTGATTTAGTACCGATGAACTGGTGAATTAGAGTTTATTTAAAAAAATCATTACCGTATTTATATCAAGAGATTACTGTATTATTTGTTTTGTAAACGAATGTAAACTGTTTATTAAATACATTTATAATTTATTTTGCATATATAATATGTATTAAATAAACATGTTAGATTGTTCTTAGAATTTTGACACGGAACGAAACTTTATATCGTCCATTATATTTATATTCATTTTACGCCAATTTTTTTTACGCCGGTGTCTCTCGGAACGGAACCCAGGCGTAAAACGACGTTTACCTGTATTTGTAAAAATGATAACATCAAAATAGGACAATACAATATCATATCTTTAGATAGACTATTTTCAAAACTGAAAGATAAAATTCCTCTTCTCCAAAAGTCTAATGTTATATATAAAATTCCATGTATAGATTGTGATAAATGTTATATTGGCCAGACTAGTCAGTGGTTAAACTCTCGTTTAATACAACATAAGAGTGACGTTAGGATAGCGAAGTTAAATTGTGCTTTATCTCAACATTGTTTTAATTTCAAGCATCAATTTGACTTTAACAGTACTACTGTTTTGGCCGAAGAGAAAAATTATAATAGCAGGATGTTTTTAGAGATGGTTCATATCAATAAAAATATAAATTCTATAAATTCTCGTTCAGATATTCAGAAACTTAGTACCATTTATTCTTACATTTTGAGTTTGTAGATATTTGTAGTCTATTTAGTTGGTTTTCCTATCGTTTTTGATTGAGTTATGAATTTAATTTATTTAGTGAGTTCGTTATACAACACGAATAGTAACATTTTTACGTTGTACTCGTTTCTAAGGTTTCAGTTTTCATATTTAGACATCGTTCACGTCGAAATTTTTAAAAATTGTCATTTACCATCAAAATTTATATTTATTTCCATTAATATTCAGAGCCTTAGCACCTTATCTTTATAATTTGTTTTCGACCTTGTTTTATTCCTCTAGTTGTAAGTATCTTTTTTAATTGTTACATGTATGTCAGATGTCATTTTTTAGTTATTCCTGAAGAAGCAATAAATAATATTGCGAAATATTGAATTTAAACATATGAGTTTCTTTTAATAAGTAGAAGCCTGTTGATCGTCATCCCCAAGAATTTTATTAAATTATATATATATATATATATATATATATATATATATATATATGTGCTTCTTGGTTCTCGGGTTGTGAACCGCGTTGTAGAAATGTTCCCCGAAGGGTCGCTTCGACGTTTCGGCAGAACACACTAGATGATGCCCACAACGATTGCCTGCAACATGGAGACCAGTATTACAACAATACAGTTCAAGCAGTGTTCAAAGGACAGCACCACAGGAACTACAACAGGAACCGCTACAGGTCATCACACGCCCACTACACCAAGGTCCATTAACCAGGAGCCGAAGTAAGAAGCAGTCGAGCGTAGTCAACCCCAACGACAAACCGGAATATAAGGATCAACGAGTAACTCCGAACGTCAGTTCTTCTAAGTCAGCGAGACCTAGAAGAGCTTCCTGAAGATGACAGATGGGACTCTGCCGAAACGTCGAAACGACCCTTCGGGGAACATTTCTACAACGCGGTTCACAACCCGAGAACCAAGAAGCACAGATTTCAGCCGCGAGAACTTACGCACCAACATATATATATATATATATATATATATATATATATATATATATATATATATATATGCTTGCAAGAATAAAACGCAGTAAAGTAACGCGAATGGATCGGAAGCGCTTGACGCGTCGTGCGCTAGTGGATCGCTAGACAATATTGTTTCTGGGTTATTACCCTTCGTCAGTAGCGATTACCAAGAACCTTAGTTGTTAAAATACCTTTACATGTAGTGGTCAAAACTTCTTGGCGCGAGCCAATCACTCCTAACAAACCACCGACAACAGAACACTGACGAGACGATACCTTGTCTAACACCTTGCGGAGACTAAACAAGAGACGACTGTCATATATCTAGTGTCAACATACAAAAGGATTGCTGCAATTAAGTTCAAAAACAATTCAAATTGAAAATGCGTCTTGTCAAATATGACAGAAAAATGTAAAATTTACATGAAATATGGCCGAATCTTACACCTCAATGGTGTAGTGAACATTAATTAAAACAGGTCCATGAAGACTAACTGGTCGATCGCTAGACAATATTGTTTCTGGGTTATTACCCTTCGTCAGTAGCGATTACCAAGAACCTTAGTTGTTGAAATACCTTTACATTTAGTGGCCATCAAAACAATATTGTCTAGCGATCAACCAGTTAGTCTTCATGGACCTGTTTTAATTAATGTTCACTACACCATTGAGGTGTAAGATTCGACCATCTTTCATGTAAATTTTACATTTTTCTGTCATATTTGACAAGACGCATTTTCAATTTGAATTGTTTTTGAACTTAATTGCAGCAATCCTTTTGTATGTTGACACTAGATATATGACAGTCGTCTCTTGTTTAGTCTCCGCAAGGTGTTAGACAAGGTATCGTCTCGTCAGTGTTCTGTTGTCGGTGGTTTGTTAGGAGTGATTGGCTCGCGCCAAGAAGTTTTGACCACTACATGTAAAGGTATTTTAACAACTAAGGTTCTTGGTAATCGCTACTGACGAAGGGTAATAACCCAGAAACAATATTGTCTAGCGATCCACTAGCGCACGACGCGTCAAGCGCTTCCGATCCATTCGCGTTACTTTACTGCGTTTTATTCTTGCAAGCATAGTTTAATGCCCAAATTACTTAGGTGTTTATAGTGATAATCGCGATTGAAGCATACAGTTATTCTTCTATGCAAGTACGCAATCAAACATACAGCGCATATGAATGAAAAAATTGCAATACGATTACCGGCTGTAAGCAAAAGATTATTTTGGTCACACTCTCGATCGTATAAGGAAAAGTCGAATAATTATTATTGTTTTTATAGGCATTTTTTCTAACAACGAAAGAAATACAATGAATGGTATTAACTTGTAATTATTACATCACTAAAATATTAAAAAATCTATCATTAGGGAGCAGATTCTTTTGTTTCTTCCACTTTCATTCCTGCTTGTTAAATTTTTTATCTTCATTAGTTTTGCTCGCCGTCTTTACTCTAACACGCATATCATCTAAATATGATGTAAAATAATTTCTACCTCCTGGAGTCAAATATCGTAGCAGTGCATTTAAATCTTAATTCATTTTTTCTTGTGAAATCCCTATTTGTTTAGCTTCTGCAGCATTTACAATATCGTCAAATGACACTGTCGTCTCTATTTTATAGGTAATTGGTTCGCCATCATAATCGTAGAAAACATTAATTTGACCATTAGCAAAATACTGAATTTTAACTGCTTTACTGATCTTAAGTCCTTTCGGAACTTTATATTTTTTTTAAATTAAAGATTCAAAATCTTTCACCGTGCAGTCTTTCTGTTCTACAGTAGTAAATGGAGGATTTCGAGCATTTTGTACCAAATCTATATAATCTCTTTCAGTTTCAATGTGCTCGAGCAATTTTTTTTCCGCCCGTACATCCCAAATGATAGATGTTTTTAATATTTTAGTGATGTAATAATTACAAGTTAATACTATTCATTGTATTTCTTTCGTTGCTAGAAAAAATGTCAATAA
Organism: Geotrupes spiniger; assembly: GCA_959613385.1. Taxonomy (NCBI): domain Eukaryota; kingdom Metazoa; phylum Arthropoda; class Insecta; order Coleoptera; family Geotrupidae; genus Geotrupes; species Geotrupes spiniger. The sequence continues at coordinate 21,775,840 of OY390740.1, read as the reverse complement.
AAACAATAATAATTATTCGACTTTTCCTTATACGATCGCGAGTGTGACCAAAATAATCTTTTGTTTACAGCCGGTAATCGTATTGCAATTTTTTCATTCAAATGCGCTGTATGTTTGATTGCGTACTCGAATAGAAGAATAACTGTATGCTTCAATCACGATTATCACATAAACACAATTAAAGTAATTTGGGCATTAATCTATGCTTGCAAGAATAAAACGCAGTAAAGTAGCGCGAATGGATCGGAAGCGCGGTAAACGAACCTTTTGTGTACAAAGCAACAACTTTCCAGGTTTTAAACTTATCACGCCAAGTGATACATCAAAATTTACGTTACAGTCTAAGGAACAATGATAAATGACAAAGAGAACGCCGCAAGACCAATAGCGAAAAACTTCCTCGCTCGTCGAAAAAAAAGAACATGGTTTCATAGCGCAACTGATTATTTATTGAATATTATCCAACAAATGATTATTTCGACGATTGCAATAACTTTATTCGCGACAGTGAAGTGTCACAGTGTCCCTTTAAAAATTTCAACTAGTTTGGTCGAATAGTTCCCGAGATTTCGCGATTCGAGTTTTAAAAAGCACTGAAATTAATTGAATTGTCGAACGAAAAAATTTCACTATTTTATTTTTTTCTGAACAAATTAATTGACGGATCAAAAAATAGTTCGGGTAAAAAAGATGCGGAAAGTTATACAAGATAGTATTTTTGTTTAATACTTTTCCGAAAAAAAAATTTCCCCAAAATATCGATCGGTTGGACAATACTCCAGCTTCGCGTGCTCCGTGCGTTATTGCATCCGGGACCTCAATTGTTCTATTGTACTTGTCTTGAACCCACTGATATTTTAGAACTATTTATTTGTGTATCGTTCTGCATAAATCCATGAGTAAATAATTGTATTTGTATTCATTATATCGAGTCTCAACGTTTATTTTGTAGTTTTGTAATGTTAAACTGAGTTTTGATCGTATTACTTGCATTCATATTTAATAAATAAGGCATTGAATTATTTTATTTGTGCTTTCTTTTCACGACGTTTCACGACGAAACAAATTCTGTTCATCTAATTAAGGTCTTTTCTCAAGATTATTGGCTGCATTAAATGCAGAAATTTTACTTAGTAAAGGACTAGCATAGTCATATTCAGTCTCCTGGTCATCCCTAATCACCAACTAATCACCAATGGTGTGTACGCTGCCCACGATGGTTCACTACTCAACTCATTGACATCTGTTACCGTCATGGCACAGTCCGGAACTGGTGCATTGTCTGAAATTATAGAATGAAAGTCAGTTAAGTCAATGTTAAATTTAAAACTAAATTTCTTTACCGAAGTCAATATCGCAGTCGTATTCTGGTTGGTTCCTAGCTTGGATATTTATTAATCTTAATATCTTATCATCGAACAGTAATTTTAGTAATTACCTTACGGCAGCATTACGAGTGGATTTCTTCTTCTCCTGTATGCCGATCATCTCAAATCAAATATTCACAGTTGCACTTGTTACATATCGTAATTTAAATGAATACTAGGGTACCTCTGTTTGTGATCATGTCACGGATGAGCATAGAGTCCTTCCTGTTGGAATTCAATCCGACTGTCTTAAACAATGACACATTTGATATTTCTCCGAAGGCCACGTTCAAGTCGACGATGTTGGGCAGGTTATTGACGATAAAACTGATCACCTCGGTTAACATGTCACTACCCGTATTGCTAAACCTAGGTATAGGTGGCAACGTGCAAAAAATAACCTCTTCAGCTCGAAACTCTGTCGCATCGAACTCTCTTCATACTTTTACGTTTAATTGATTTTCATTGCCGTTTTATTGGCGACATGTGAAATCTCTATAATCCAAGACACTTTTGTAAATGTTCGTTGTCGTATTTTTTGATTTATTTAGAACATGTTTACTTGTTTACATGTTTTATATTTCCCGAGAGAAATCATATTTTCGGAATTTTGCAAGCAACAATAGGCAATGTGTGTTTTAAGTTATGTTCCTAAACTGAGGTTAAATAGCAGATAATCGCCACAATACTTGTGCTCAAGTTATACAATTGTACATAGCAGTAGTATGGTATTTTGATGGTACGAAATTTACGAATTGATTGATCTGTGATTACAAATAACGAATTTCTGAAAGAAAACATATTGGAACGCCCATTAGATTTAGCGATGGCGATAATGCACATAAAAAAGAATGCATAATGAATTGTTCTAATAGCTACCAATTTGAATAAGTATGCGAGTAGATATTATACATTTATATTTTTCAGAATTATTTTTCTACAGTTGAAGCAAAAGTCAAGAATATATATTATGTCGTACATTTTGTGCGATAGTTTCACGATGATCTTTTTAATCCGTATCTACCGTAGTGCGGTCACTGTGATCGATGACCAATCACGATTCATTCAGATCATCCCCCACTTACTCTTTACAAGGGTTCACTGTCTCAGTACCAGTGTTGCCAACCGTACTATAACAATAGTATTTCTACTATTATGTTACACTAGCGTACTATGTACTTTTTTTCTTATAATAGTACGTAAAATATACTATAATTTTGGGTAATATTTGTCAATGATTATTTAGTTGTAATTTTTGTGTGTATTTATTGGAAAAGGTTCAATAGTTTTTCACAAAAGTTCTGAATTTTGTGTAGCCTACCTTTTCTACGGTAAGGTTTTTACACTAATTTTGGCAACACCGCAACATTGCGGTTAGTGACATATGGCGTTAAAAAAGTTACCATTATTATATCGCGTATGTCACATACACGTACAGTACGTGTTCCAAGTATCCAAATTCCAAGACATCGCATGTCCTGCAATGATGTCTATGATCGTGTTTTTCTTTATAGTAATAAGTACGTAGATACGAATATATGCAGAAATTGGTGAGTATAAAACGTGGTGTTTTGATTTACGACTTTATTTTTATATAATTTGTAGCGTAAAACTATCTGTGGTTATGGAAGCAACACCACCATCGATCTGCCCAAAGCAGATGAAAATTACACCTAAACGTACTGAAAAATATCGAAAACAATGGGAAGAACAATTTAAATGGGTAACGGCTGATAAAACCTCAAGAACTAAATCTTTCTGTAAAGTATGTGACTTCAGTATGAAATCAGAAATTCAAGTCTTACAGAATCATGCGATGACTGCTTGTGATAAATGAAACATACATGCTAAAAAGTTTCAATCAAATTTGAACACATTTTTTAAAGAACCTGACATAAATTCTAATGTGAAGAAACTAGAAATTAAATTGTGGAGCACAAAACTATTAAAAGAAGCTGTACCAGATTCCAAAATTGCGCAGCAATTAGAACTCAGTCGAACAAAGTCAACAAATATAATAAAAACCATGATTGGACATGAATATAAATGTCCTGGCTAATAAACTAAGGCAAATACCTTTCAGTATTCTTGTGGATGGATCTACTGACATCTCGTTTTGTATCATGGTTCGATATTACGATCATTCTAAGGTCGGTATTACTACTTGCATGTGGGAACTTGTACAACTTTTCCAAAGAGTAATAGCGGTGATGTAATTGCTTGTACAGGTGAATATATTTTCAACGCTATCGTAGATACAGTCAAAAATCACAAAATACCTAAAAAAATGTTGTTGGGTTCAGATCAGATGGCTGCAATGTTATGATAGGCGAACACTCAACATCAAGAATGAAAGAAAAATTTCCTGGCATTGTAATAAGTGCAAGTGAAGCATGCAAACAACTTCCACGACGCCTATAGGATCTAACTACAAATATATGTGACCATTTTAACTCGAGTTGTAAATGTCAGTATGAACTGAAACAGTTTCAAACTTTTTTAAATCTAGATGTACAATTACAAACAGAGAAGATGTCCCTGTAATAAAACAAGCGAGCAGTTCGAATCCCCTTTAAAGAACATACCCCGGGCGGCCTATCATAAAATGCAGATACGCTACTACCCTGCGATCGCATTAAAAATAACAATTTAGATATTCGTATAAACGTGAATATGTATTCATTTGTATTTAAAAATATTTATTATTTCCGAAAGCATTTCATCAATTATGCAAATACAAATCTTTCGATGCTATGTTGATTTACAAAAAATCCTTACGGAATGTAATATATGAAATCTTATACATTTTTGTAGACATTAATTTCATCGTTTTTTGAAGAATAATAAAAGTAGTGCACAGAATTTAATAAATGCAATTAAGAACGATTCCAGGCTTACACAGCAAGTAATGTAACGTGATATTGACCAATCGCCGAATTAAGTAGGTACCCATACTAATTTCAATTTTGCAGTTCTTCAGCATACATCGACTCGAATCAAATTGTTATATAAGTTTGCATTTAAAAATATTTCGTTTAATTATTAACTTTTTCTGATAGAATAATTTAATTAGTTTGTTCAAATGGAACATACACTTTTAAGTATTATATAACATTGACAGTGAGAGAGTGATAGTGATCTTTAGAATTCTGTAAGGAAATGTACTCATTGTGAAAAATCCACAAATAATATTAAAAGATTAGGACAATGAACATAAAAATATTGGACTTTGCCTTGACTTTATGTCAATAAACTATTTATGCCAAAATATTATTATAAAAAGTATATAGTGTACTCACAACTTGTTTTAATTGCTTTCACCCCATTTTATTCCAATTACTTGTTTACTTTCAAATACAATTATCTTATTGGTATTGGTATTGGCGCGTATACTCTTTCGGATCAATAGTAGATGGTTTGTTGAAAAAAAAAACTTCATTCGGCTTGTTTTTAAAATGGAAAATATTCCACATTATAAATAAAAACGAACGCAAGATTGTGATTTACAACATTTTTGTTTACTGCTGGAAACTTTTTCATTTATACGTGTTCGCTGGACAAGAGAAAATCGTCGTAGATGGAATTCCTTAAATAAATATCTTGAAATATAGACCACAGCCTATTTCATTAATTATTCTTAGTTTGCTTCTGGTTAATGCATAAATAATAAATATTTATCATTAAGTAAAAATTCTACAGTGCAAAACAATGTTGTGTTACCTACCCTGCAGTGAACGAATATGTAGCTATTTACTTGACAATGATTTATGCTGAACTAATATGCAAATGTTACAAAGATTAATAATGGGGTTGGGTGCAACGGGGGCAAAACGTAGGTGGTCGGCCTTTGTAGAGCATCAGAACGGGTGTCCGCCGCATAATGACACCATTTGGGGATGGTGTCATCGTGAGGGCGGTTGAGAATAGCCCATTCATTACAGGTGTCAGAATATGGGAGGAATTAAATTTGAATTGCTTCACCATGACAGTAAGGAGACGCCTGCGTGAAAGTGGTTACCACGCCAGAGAGCCTACCCAGAAAATTGAACAGCCCGAGGCACATGCTGCTTTTGCGAAGCGAATATCGACAGGGATTGGCAGATTTTTGCGGATGAAAAAAATGTTCATCTTCGCAAGATGCTCCTGCAGTGTTACGGCGAAAGAACAACACCATATATATTCGGGAACATGTTAGGCCAAATGCAAGAAGCATAACGGCCGGATTTTGGTGGTGGACGACCCGGCCCCGGTGAATTAATACCTGTTTCGCCCCCACGCTTCAATTCGCAGCAGTACATTGGAATACTCGAAGATATTGCGATACCTTCAGTGAGAATTGTCACCCAGAAGATGAAATGTCTACCCAGAAGGTGATCACTTTTGTACAGGACAACTGTCCTATACATACATCGGCAGCAGTTATGAATTGGTTCGATGATCAAAACGATATTGAATTGTTGGATAGGCCGGCAAAATCCCGAATTTGAACCCCATAGAGGAAATGAGGGCGGCAATATTGAAGTCTTGGGAGGATGTGCCTGGATTCGGTGTCACACCGTTAAATCTATGAGAAATCGCCTAACGGAATGTATTGGAAGCAATGGATATTACACAAAATATTAATTTGTATATGTTGCCTATAATATTATTCTTTGAGAAAAAATATGTCACGGTTTAATAAAAAAAATGCATTTTTATGTGGTACTTCTTGCAGCAGCGCTTCTAAATCATTTCCGAACCTCATGTTTTATGCCTCAGGCGCTTTATATTGCATTTAGTTGCTTTTTGTCGGTCTATCCGAACACGACAAGAGTAGCTTTTCTACGTGTGTACTTTTGAGATATATCTCAGATTACTGATACATTTTTAGAAATCTAGTCAAACATTTCTAATTAAAAATATCCATTGGACAAAGTTTCATTGTTATGAATTAAATATTGAACAAATACTGTAGTTCCCATGTATATAAAAAATGCATTGTCATTGCATAAGTTGTAATAATTTTATTATTCATAATTAGGCGCGAAGTGAACAATATGTAAACTATATAAGATTTTATTCAATTTGTATACTTCCGTGCGGTTTGTTATAAGTGTATATTGTATTACAATTAAGAATAACTGAATAAAATAATTACTTGCGATATATGAAACTAGAAGAAATAAATAATTCAACGAAATATTTAAAATAGACGAAAAATATACATATTTCGCTATGTTGAATATCCAATTACGATTTTTTTAACTGTTTGAATGATATCAGAGGAAGGAGAAGTTAATAATTAGAAGAAGTACTTTTAAACAAAAAGTGATCTTATTTGCGTTTATTAGAAAACGTCATTAAAGGAACATCTAATTCGTATTCATTAAATCGTATGTGACTGTCAACAGAATGTTAACAGTTTTTTCAATCTCTCAAATTCTTATTACATAACAAGTAACTGGCTTTTATATTTTGATCTAGGTAAGTTTGTATACTGATTAACCCGGATTTCTAAGAAACATGGTTTTACGACAAGAAAAACTATATCCAGTATCTATGTTATATACGAATGCAAAATGCATGTAGCAATTGAAGCAAGTGATGACATTATTCAATCAGAAAAATAAATATTAGGAGTTCAAGATATATTTTAAATGAAAACTAATATGCAATTTACGTTCATGTTTTACTTTGATGTGAATCACTGTATGCTTAAGAACAGCAACATTTTAAGCTATAGCCAATGTAATAACTGACTACAGCTTAAACCACTTAAATCACCGTACTAGGTGATCGAAATACTTTTATCATTCTTCACAAAAGGACAAATGAAATTAATGGTTAGAAAAGTGTGCGAGCATATATTTTCTATATTTCCATAGTGTGTAAATTTACCTAACATCTGAAAGGTTTCACGGAATTATCATATGTAATTATATTTGTATTTACGTAATAGATGAAATGATTTCAAAAATAATAAATAAATCAAAGCAAACATTTTTAATACAAACATATTTACGGTTTTTCATTAAAGAAAATCTAAGTAGTATTGTTAAACGCAATGCTAAACCCCGGGTAGATGCGACCGTAATACATATTTACATTTTATGACCGGTACCTGGTTTTTAAAGGAGATAGATCGAACTGTTCGCTTGTTTTACTACAGAGACATTATTTCTGTGCATGATAGTACATCATATGGTTCATCCTTCACAGACCAGATGGTTAAGTCTTGCAAAGGTGTTATCCAGGATTGTTGAGCAATGGGATGCCCTCAAATTATATTTCACATCAACTTGGCTTGAACATAAATGGATTGCTACGTGTCAAATATACAATCATCTAAACGACTTTCATAAAGTTATATTGTTATTTTATAGTTTGGATTCTGCCTACATTTTCAGAATTCAACAAATATTTCCAAGTGTGGTAATAACTGACCTTTTTTTGAAAATAGAAACGTTGTATAAAAATTTATTAATGTGTTATATGGATAGGATGTATGTACAATTTACTCATATGGAAAGAATAAATCCAAATGATGATTTTCACTTCATATATTTAAAAATCATATATCTGGGCGTAAATGTTTTAAACATGCTTAAAAATGAAGATATTTTGAAACATCCTAAGCTCATCCAAGAATTCTATGAAAGATGTAGAAATGTTTTGCGTGTCGCCTGTGAACAAATAAAGGAGAAGAAAAGGAAAGAAAAGGATGAATTGCCAAGATCCTATTCTGAGTAAACTGTATTATTTTAAATCGCAAAATGCACTCTCAAATGAATTTAGAACACGAGTTTCTAGCATTTATGATTTATTTGAACATTCCAACAGATTTTTACCTTGTCAGGAGGTACAAGCTATAGATGATGAGTGGCGAACTTTGCCGTTATTGAAGGACGAAGAAATTATTAAAGAAGAAGAACTAGATAAATTTGGAGTACTTTTGAATTTCAAGTCACTTGAAGGAAGCTATCTTGCAAAATATGCCTTAAATTTACTGTCAATTCCTCATTCAAATCCAGATTGTGAGAGAACATTCTCGAAAGTTAATCAAGACAAAACAACGAAACAAACTTATTACCGTCACCGTTAATGGTACACTACTGGCAGCAAAATGTGTTGGACGAAAGTTGTTGTGTGAAATTTGAACCAACTCATAGTATGTACCAAGCATTTAAAACTAACATGTACGATCACAGAAGTTTAAATGTAACTCAAGATGAGATAAAGACTACAGAAGAAAATGAAGACTGTTTAACACCATATTTATCTTAATATTCATTTTATGTCATTTGTTTTTATAGAATTGAAAATTTACGTTATATTTTTTATGAATAACATTTATTTTTCAAATAATACTTATATAATTTGTGTACCTAACGAACCAGTGACAAGACGTCTTGTATTAGAATAAAATTAGGAATAATATAATTATAAAGTAGAACTCTATATGATAGGCTTTAATACATTAATATAATTTAAATCATAAAGTGATTTTAAATCCACAAAAACTTCGCATGTGTGAGAGCAGTGGGCAAGAGTCGACTCGACTTGTCGATGCAAAAACGCGCGAATTTCGCCGTGGCAGTCAGGGGTAGATCACAGGATAGGCTCTTTTGTAACCTTATTTTGATTGGTCGAGCCGACATTAGTAAAAAAGTTTCGGTTAGGAGGCGCTAGTTGTGACAAAATTTATATGATTTCTGCAATATTTGCTAGGCACAAGTGTGATTCATCGTCCGCCATTGTTCATTTGTGGTCGTATTAATATTTTTAGTGTTAAGTGTTCTTATAGTAATTGTAATAGTAATTAAGTGATATAAACAGTAAACTGTGTATCGGTGAATGTGAAAAATATTACCTTGGTAAGTAATGTATTATAGAGAATGAGCATACACTTCATACATAAATTTATAATGAACATGGCAAGAAAACGTAGTGATTATTTGTCAATATGTTATGCTTATGTTTACAACATTTACTTAGTTGTTTAATCACTGTTTTATGAAATGAATACTTATCGATAAATAGTATAAACTATTAATCGAGTTATGTATGTCGTAAAAGCAATTTACAAAAATACTTATTAGTTCAGGTACACATTATTAAACTCAGGTACACATTATTGAATTTACAAACTCCTTATTTTCAAAATGATATTCTAAAGTAAAGACTGCTTTTTTGTAGATAGTTGTATACTTGGCTTATTTTAAAACTCAACTCTAATTTTGTAGTGTGTTGTTGATAAAATATTTCCAAGGTATAGTTGTAAAGTTATATGTAGTTATATAGCTATTACCATTTAAAAATAATACTGATTGACATATTTCTGTTATAGTAACGATGTCGACGAAATGCTCCGTTTACAATTGCGTTGCGATGAAAGCAATGAAATTTAAACTACATAAATTTCCAAATCCATTGTGTAACCAACAACGTTTTATTAAATGGATGGCTGCAACTGGAAATATCGATTTGTTAAATAAAATGCCACATAAGGTATATACCTATCACAGGGTGTGTGGTTCACACTTCGATATTTCCGACTGTTGTACGCCTGAATCATCAAGCAGTACCGAAACTTAATTTGCCTGGTAGGTGTAAAGACACAATTTCACGAATAATATGTTTCCAACATTATTAGCGATATTTATTCATTTTATTCGTATTTTATTCCAGAACCAATTGAAGTACCACTGCAGTGGGTGGTTACCGAATATTTTAAAACGTCAGCAAACACAACGGTGGATGAGAAAGATATACAAGTGAATTTAGTCAATTGTCAAGAGGTTCATCTACGAGAACAGGCATTTCTTGTTCTGTGGATCGAAAGTGAACATTTAATTTTAAGTAAGTATTGTATGCCGTTTAAATTGTTGCATGTTTTATTTCAAAACGATTCCTAACTGAAACGAATTGATTTTGACATTATTGAAAAAGATAAATGTGTAACTAATCAATATTCAATGCTTATATAATTATACTGGTTGCTTTTTCACATAGATGCTCCTGGATGTTCGTCAAAACGTGAAGTAACATGTATACCACGAAGAAATACCGATGCAGGTCATCAGACTTCGAGACAAATTTTAAATACACCACATCGCATATCAAATAGAGGTAAGAAGGATTTAACATATTAACTTGTGCTCATATAAAATAGTTCTTCAAATTATTGCTTAACTGCCGATCACAGGAGGAACTACAAGTTTTTATTTACTCTATTGAATTTGCTTATCATATTTGTTGAAATATGTTTCTACTTAATAGGCAATAAATAATATAACATAATAAAATAATATGAGTTTATAAAAATGGTGTTCAGCAGTCAATGAATCGGCTCAGGATGAAGTCATTCCTTGTCTGAATAATTTAATCTCTTGAATGTATATGAACCCAGTAGCTTTTTATCCACACAAAATTATGATGTCTGTTTCACTTTCTGAGTAAAATCATACTTTTCTTTCCTTAAAATTGACTATACTAAATGCATTCAATGACAGGAATCTGATACGGGTAGTTGATGCAATGCAGTGTACATTAAATTTCACATGCGATCCGGACATTTTTTCTAATTGTATAATAACATTCACTAGCAGTTAGTGAATAGAAATATTTTACAAAACATGCTAGGTAACAAACTAACTGTTTTATATGTTTTAGCTGGCCTGCTACGCAGCACAGGTGTCACACGCAGCATACATCTGTCTCCAAATGCGAAGAAATATTACGAAGACGTCAAAATATTGAAAAGAAAACGGACAGTATTTAATAAAAAAAAATTTCCTTTGCAAGAAGATTGTTTGCCGCCGAAGAAGGAATCTTGTAATTTAAACAAGCTACCTGTAATTGTCAGGAAATTTTTCTGTAGCCAATTAGTGAATTTTCATACGAAGCCTAAGGGTAGAAAATTCACAATAGATGATAAGGTATTAGCACTGACTTTATTCAAACAGAGCCCGAAATGCTATAAATTTTTGTTGTCAAAAATGTTTGCATTGCCCAGTCCCTGTACATTGAGAAGATTAATCTGCAATATTCCTCTCTCGCCGGGCATTTGCAAATCTTTGAGAAACTTAGGCGGCAGGTAGCCAAAATGAAGATAAAAGATGTTTGATGAGATGTTTTTATCTGCACATTTGGAATATTTGCCACATCCAGTCTTGAAAAAGCAATATTAGATTCTTTTGTGAAATTACTTTTATTTAATTATGTAAAGCGATTGAATAATGTAATTTTAGGAAAAGAATCTAATATCACACATCCCGACGCAATGCAAAAAAAGGCCCAGGCACGTGCTGCCAAATTTAAAAAATTGCGGAAGGATAGATAAACATATAAGCCACCTTCTGTTATATATAACCATAATTTTAGCAGTTTCATACATAAAAAATGATTACTATTTTTCCATAATTTTTGGGGCCTACCGGGACTAGATAACATTCAAAACAAAATCCTTCGGAACCTCTCCCGGAAAGCCCTAGTCCAACTGACGTACATCATCAATGCCATTCTAACCCTGCAGCACTTTCCAAGCCACTGGAAAAATGCTGTAGTTATTCCTATTCCTAAGCCAGGGAAGCAACGCGACAAACCCGACAGCTACCGACCCATCAGCCTCCTCAGTACGCTATCAAAGGTGACAGAGACAGTGATCAACGATCGACTGAGGAATTATGTCGAAAGGCATGACCTCTTACGAAACGAGCAATTTGGTTTCCGAGGCGGACACGACACCGTACAGCAAGTGGCAAGACTTGTAACAGACATACTGCTATGTAATGCAGCATGCTATTTTTAATTACAATAGGGCGTAACATTTGTAAAACTTGAATTTTTAATATTTTACCGTGCTACATAGACATATTTATTATGTTGAGAACAGATATCAGGTGGACACGTTGAAATAAAAAGTTTTCTAAATTCTTTACCTAACATTTATTTTCTGAAATTAACAAACAACTTGCGTATTTTAATTAATACAATTCGGTACTTCGGTCTTGACTCGGTCCCCTGGCGTGGCCTTCGTCGCTGCCAAACGGTTTCGCCCGTCGTATCGTCGATGCCGAGCGTCCGATTGTTGAGCCTATTAAGAAAATAAAAGCGCGGTCTTTTCCTTGATGCGCTCGTGGTTATTAAATGTTAACTAATACTTTTCTGTCCATTTGATGCGTACACAAGCATTAAATGGAATTTTTCTTAAAATGTTACTTGCTTAATTTCCTATTTGTTGATGCGTACATAAGCACCAATCTTAATTTTCTATTCATTTAAAGCGTACATAAGCATTAAATGAAACGTTTCTTAATTGTTATTTTTCTTAATTGCCTATCGACGCTTACATAAGCATCGGTCTTAAATTTCTATCCATTTAAAGCGTACATAAGCATTAAATGAAATGTTTCTTAAATGTTATTTTTCTTAATTGCCTATCGACGCTTACATAAGCATCGGTCTTAAATTTCTATCCATTTAAAGCGTACATAAGCATTAAATGAAATGTTTCTTAATTGTTATTTTTCTTAATTGCCTATCGACGCTTACATAAGCATCGGTCCTAAATTTCTATCCATTTAAAGCGTACATAAGCATTAAATGAAATGTTTCTTAAATGTTATTTTGCTTTATTTCCTATTGACGCTTACACGAGCATCAATCTTAATCTACATAAATCAAACCTTTATAATAATAATACTATTAACACGTACACAAGTGTTAAAACATTTAATAAAATTAGATTTTTATACGCTACATATACACCTTTAATAAATATAAGTGTTAATTATTTTTCCCTGAACATAAACCTGGTTACAAATTAAGTTCCTGCATACCTGTCCTGTTGTTGGACTCTGGCTCCGTGGTTCTCCGGCTGTTTCCTTCTTCTTCTGTGTTGTCCGGGAACTCTTCGGGAACTGTCTTCGAACTATCTTGGAACTGTCGGTTTTCTGGTCCGCAGTCGTTTATATATTGTTACCGTTTCCCACTTCTCTAAACCCCACTTAATTTTCCCTACTCAACTCATTGCCATTTCCATGACATGTAAACGAAATGTACACGAAATTAAAACTAATGTTCTCCGTAAATAAAAATCATATTCGCTTAAAGTATTAATTTAGCAATAAATTATAAACTAAAATATTATTTTTTCTCAATTTAATTTTTTTTTATTATTATTGTACCCTCGGAAACACAGCAATACGTACGGCTTTCAATCGGAAACAAGTTGTGGCAATGACATTACTGGACTTGTACAAAGCATTTGACAGGGTATGGATAGACGGACTTATCTACAAACTAATTACCTACGGACTACCACTATCATTAATCAGACTGACCCATTCATACCTGAATGACAGACAATTTCAGATAAGACTCGATCATATCATGTCAGCACCCCATATCATAAGAGCAGGAGTGCCCCAGGGATCCGTCCTTGGTCCGCAACTGTTCTCATTATACATTAACGACATGCCGACTCACGAAGACACATCAATCGCCTTATTCGCAGACGACACGGCCATATATTCAGTATCATCCTCAGAAATCATAGCACATGCGAACATAGACAATCACATGAGGGGACTCGAACGATATTATTCCGACTGGAAACTGACTGCAAATCCGACTAAATGTGAGACGATCACATTCACGCGACGATACAGGCGGTATGTAATACCGAATCCGACAAAGATTAACGGTATTGCAATACCGATCAAAACGACAGTGAAATACCTAGGAGTAACACTAGACACTAAAACGACATTTGGTGCACATATAAAAGAAGCGAACCGACTCGGACACGCCGCCCTAAAGACCATCTACGCGCTGGTCTTCAAGGGCAGCAGACTAACAACTGAAAACAAACTGTTACTGTACAAAACAATTATAAGACCGACGATGACATACGCGTCACCTGTATTTTTCGGAGCTTCGGCAACGAACCTGAAAAAATTACAGGTGACACAGAACAAGTGTCTCAGGTTCGCCCTGGGCGCTGACCGATACATACGTATACGTGACTTACACGACCAAGCGGACGTGGACATGATCGTACCGTACATGACGAAGTTGGCGGACCACTTTTACCGGCGGACCGCCGTTCACCACAACTTACTGATACAGACAATTACACAACAAAGACATTTAACAAGACACACGCACAAACTACCGTACGAAACGTTGGACCTATATAACGAAGACAGGACTAATTAACGAACAACCACGCAACCATACCAAAAAACAGGACGTACAGGGCGGGTTTTTGAAAGTTTCCCGTCGACTTGACTATAATAGACGCAACGGACGTACTGAAAACAAAACTTTTGACAACGTCAAGGGAAGCACCTTACATGTTTTTAATTGTTAGTCCCTAAATGTTAAATACTTAATAAGCGTTGTTTCGTAGGTGTAAGTTATTTTAAATGTGTTTTGTGTGTAGTATTTGTTGTAAATATTATGTTTGTGCGAAAATTTTTAATAAAAACATTTGGATTTGGATTTTGGCTTACTTACAAATACATAGTTTCGATTTTTCCAGCCCTATAATTTTAGACAAAGAACGTAATTTAACAAAGAGATTGATTATGGAATCAATTTATATAAATAAACCTCCCAATATTTGTAACATCACGGGCGATAATTTGTTATTATCGGTTTATTTGTTATTATCGGTGTACAATCTCATATTAAATTAGTGTGTTTGGTTGCCTACCGTTACTCAATCGACCACTGCTGTTTGCTAAATATATTTTCATACAAAAAAGAAGGCTTTGGACAAAAAAACATGTACCTTGACACATATCGCCGTAGACTGGTTTTCGTCGCTTTGAAGTCACTGTTCATTTTAAGTCGATGTTTCAATACGTCTGCTCTCTAAAATAAAATAATTTATGTTGGTTATTGTTCTATATTATATTGAATTTTGTCATATTATGGTTATAAAAGTTCATAATATTTTTTTGGTTTTTTTACGTGATTAACATGCTGTGTTTCTTGCTTTATTATAGTCAGAAGATGCTTTTTAATTAAAAGGCGAAACGTCACTAATGTAACATTGTTTTTACTTACTTATACTTTATGTATAAGTATAGGAATCATGAAAAATTTCGACCTCGAGATTTTAACGGATATACGCGTTTTGAGGTCCCCTGAATCGTTTCTGACTATTTTCGGACGTCTGTGTGTGTGCACGCCTGTTTGTCTGTGTGTGTGTCTGTGCGCGCTCTAGCGTCCATACGATTATAGCTAGAGCTATGAAACTTTAACTTTAAAATTTGTATATAGCTGGAAAGAAAACGTCCTATTTTGAACGCAATAGCTCAACCGGAAGTGATCTTTTACTCTTATCACCATTTTCATTATCTCGAAAACGGTACGAGCTATCAAAAAAATGTTATATAAGTTAAAGACATTGAAATTATAAAAAACTTCAATTTGAAAAGTTTTTTCGAAAAACGTAGTATAACTAAGTATAAGTAAGTTTCGGATTTTATGATTATCAATCTGCCCCTATTGTTACCAGCCCCAAGAAATATACGATCGCGGCTCACTTGACCGACGACGGTAGGTCACCCACGCGCCGACGAAGACACGTGCGCTCGGAAAATATGTTTATCGAGTCGCACACGCGCGGACATCGGTAACAAAGAGGGGCATCACCTATATAACAGACAGAAAAATATGTAGGATCATCAGTTCCCTTAGGCTCTCACAGTCTCGAGGAATTACCACCAAGTACGACGGCGCTTAATACTGTGGTTTTTGTTTCGTGCAATATTGTCCGATATTTGTGCCGATCGTCCGAAAATCGAATAAACCCCGCACACGGTAACAATTGGCTCCCTGGAACGTGGGGCTTCGTCCAAAAGAAAGTTGGGCGAGAAGAAAATTGGCGACGGACATCGCCGACGGACCAGCGACAATCCGACTGAGCGGGCCAAATCTACAGAGTGTCCCAACCATGCAGCACTACCATATATACAGGTTTCCCAACTAGAGAGCACACCATATACACAGGGTGTACCAACTAGCCAGCACACCATATATACAGGGTGTCCCAAGAAAAACAAAACATCAAACTGACTTCTCTTCGCCGTCACAATGCCTGCGCGAAAGACCAGGAAGACGACAAATGTGGAGTACGCTCCAATGGCGCCCAACAACATAACGATGACACACAAGCAGTTCGAACAGCTGCTCCAAACAATTACCATACCGGAAAAGAAAATAAAACTGCCTGAATACCACGGTCTCTCGACGGAAGACCCACATGCCTTCATCAACGGTATGGCGAGGCATTTCCTGGACCAGCAGACAGATCGAGAGGAACGAGTGACGCTGGCTGGCGGACAGCTGTCCGGAGTAGCAAGGGAATGGTTCCGACCACTAGCTCACCTGCGGCTCACGTGGGAGATCTTTCTGGAGAGGGTGGAGAAAAGGTTCGGCAGCCCCGAAGCAACCGCGGCACTCCTAGCCGACCCCTATGTGTCATCCCAGAAAACCGGGAAGGACACCGAAGTCTTCCTCCTTGACAAGATGGCCTTGTTTGACAGGCTGCAACCCCAACTGGCGGAGGATTTGCGTGTATGCCTGATGATGGAGCGCCTGCACCCTTCCATCCGTATCCAGCTGCGGGGTAACAAGCCAGATACCTTTCGGGAGTTGCTGTCCACACACACAACTAACACCCCACGAATAAACCCAACCCAACCCAACCCAACCCAACCCAACCCAACCCAACCCAACCCAACCCAACCCAACCCAACCCAACCCAACCCAACCCAACCCAACCCAACCCAACCCAACCCAACCCAACCCAACCCAAAATGTCGTTTCTGCCCAGATTACCATCTACACCGGGACTGCCCCGTACTAGCCAGTAGGTGGAACAATCCGGGAAACGGGACAACGGTTGGAGCAGGCCTATCCACCCAATCTTAAATCAACAGGGCATTTCCCCCCTTCTACGTTTGGAAGTCTTGCTGGATGGTAGGGTTCGTAAAGCGCTGCTGGACACCGCTTCCAGCAATAATTTCGTTCGGAAGGACCTAGCTGAGGCGACCAGCCGCAAACCTACAATGGAACCACCCAACGCCGGACCGCTTACTGGTCCCGCTACCTAGACGGGGAGGATACGGCTGCAGAAGCCATCCAGGTCCCACATGGGTTCAATCACCCCTACGCAGAGCGGGCAGACCGGCTTTTCCAACAGTTCGGCCAGGTGTTTAACGAAGGAAGCTCCCAAACGACCACTGCTACGACGAAGCACCGAATCCGGCTGTGCGACGATGCGCCCTTCCGCCAGCCGCCGTACCGGTATTCACCAAATAAAAAACAGATAATATCCGAGCAGGTGGAAGAGATGCTGGCCACCGGCGTAATAAGACCCAGTACGTCGGCTTATAACTCGCCCATCGTGGTAGTCAAGAAAAAGGACGGAAGCCCGCGTTTCTGTGTGGACTACCGGCGACTTAACAACGCGACTCACGACGAGTCATCCAATCTTCCACTTATTCAGGAAGTCTTGCGGGACCTGAGTACCGCAACAGTATTTACAAGCATGGACCTAAAGTCGGGGTACTGGCAGGTGCCCATGGATGACGAATCAAAACCAATGACCGCGTTTACAACTCCTGATGGAGCAGCGTACGAATTTAATGTTATGCCATTCGGGCTGAAAAATGCGCCAACGACGTTTCAAAACCTAATGACGCATGAAGTGCTGGCCGGGTGCTTAAGAAAGTTCGCCCTCGTATATTTGGACGATATTATCATATATTCGTCCAATATGGAGGACCACTTGGTCCATCTCCAACGGGTGTTGGAGCGACTTCATCAACACAACCTGCGCTGTGCTCCGGCCAAATGTCACTTCGGAGTTACGGAGTTGGACTACCTAGGCCACCGCATCACCACAACGGGAAACACTCCGCTTCCAACGCATGTGGAACAAATACGGCTGGCAGCTGCGCCAAGGACACGGAAGGAGCTACGGAGCTTCTTGGGGCTGGTGAACTGGCTCCGGGACTACATTCCCAAATGCGTCGAGGTAACAGCTCCACTAACGGACCTGTTAAGCACCTCGACACGTTTTAAGTGGGGAAGCGAAAGCCAGCATGCCTTCGAAAGCGTGAAGAAGCTTACTGGTCAAAAGCTAATGCTTCATCGCCCAGACTTCACCCGTAGCTTCGTTCAGCAGACCGACGCCAGTGCGAAGGGCATAGCAGCCGTGTTATACCAAGAAGACCCCAAAGGCAGGAGAATCGTCTCCTACGCAAGCGCCAAGCTATCTGCAGCGGAACAGCGTTAACACTGCAACGAGCAGGAGTGCTTTGCCGTCGTCTGGGCCTGCAAGCGATACCGGCCCTACCTCGAAGATAAACCGTTTATCCTTAGGACAGACAGTCGGGCCTTGTTATGGCTTGATAGGCTCAAATATACCCAGTCCAAGCTGACGAGGTGGTCGCTCCTGCTCTAGGAGTTCCGGATTCAAGAAGTGGTGCATTGTCGCGGGGCAGACAACGAATTAGCTGACGTTCTGTCCAGGAACCCCTCCGATTATACCACCTCTGATGAGGACGAAGCAACAGTACAACAACTCTTCCAACTGGACGCGGCTGATCTGCCCCAGTTGGTCCTCGACGGTCAACGAACAGACCCTGCCATCAGCCGACTAGTGGAGCGGCACCAAAGGCTGCAAGAAATCGGACCCCGGCAACCTAGCGACCGAGCCTTCTTAGACCTCTACACCCTGAGGGACGGCTACTTGCGCCGGAAACATGAAGGCGCCGAGAAACTGGTTGTGCCAACTGACCTGCAGCCCCGGGTGTTGCACCGATTTCATGACGATCACACGGCTGGACACCCCGGTGCAGAAGAAACGACGCGAGCCATCCTCCGGCAATATTATTGGCCACGCGTCCAACACGACGTCAACCAATACGTCCGTGGGTGCCTCCTGTGTCACAGCGCCAAGAGGGGGCAACTACAGGCAGACGCCCCACTACGACCTCACCACCACCACCCAAATGCAGTGGCGGTTCGTGTAGAACCTGCTGCGAAACAAACGGAGGAAGTTACTAGAAAACAGTTAAAAGATAGCGTTGATATTGTTGGAAAGAAAATCGCGGTTAAGAATATAAAAAGCGGTAAAAACGGTGTAGTATTTGTTGAGTGCGCGTCTAAATCAGACGCAGAAAAATTCAAAGTAACTGTCGCGGAAAAAATGAAGGAAAAGGCAAAGGCCACTGAAATTAAAAAAGTGAACCCAACCGTGGTAATATACGGCATGGATAAGGAGCTCGAGAAAGAAAAAAATGTAGAATGTCTATATAGGCAGAACGAGCACATCGAAAAAAATTATGTTAGCGCGGAGGAATTGTCAAAAGACATAAATATATTTAGGTATTTTTCGGGTAAAAATAACCAGAATAGCAAACATGCTGTAGCGGCGATTAGCGCCAAATTACGGAACATAATTGTAGGCAGGTCAATCAATTTAATGTGGAGCCATTGCAATGTGGAGGACTACAACTCGATATTGTATTGTTTTAAGTGTTTAGGGGTAGGCCACAAGGCCAAAGACTGCAAAAAAGAGCAGATCTGTGGGAAATGTGGCGGCGCTCACGATAAAAAAGAGTGCAAATCGCGCGAAATTAAGTGCGTCATTTGTGAACGCAGGAAAGTACCGGGTGCTAGCATAAAACACGAAGGTTACTCAAAGGGTTGCATGTCGTTAAAACGAATTCAAAATTCCGACGGAAGACGTGTAAACTACAATGCCTAATAATCAAGTAGATTTACCAGCGACGAATACAATTAAATGCGCGCAAATTGATTTAGGCAGAGGCATGAAAGCGACATTAAATTTAGTGGAAAAAATAGTTAGAGGAAATATTAAAGTAATTTTCATACAGGAACCTTATGTTATGAATAACAAAGTTTGTGGTTTTCCAAATAGGTTTAAAATATTTTATTCGGATAAACCACCCATTAGAGCGGCATTAGTAATTGCCGACGACAATTTACAGGGAATTTTGTTAGCCGACAAAAGCTGCGGTTACTTAGTAACGGTAGAGATTAGGGCAAAGGGTACGAGTTTTATTGCGCTAGCAGATTACATTCCGCCCGAAGAAAGGCACCATGGCGAGTTTGACAAGCACTTAAATAGAATTAGCGAAGTTGTTTCGGACTTAATCAGAGACACGAACGTTAGACTAATTATGTGCTCCGACGGCAATTCCAAAAGCCCGCTGTGGGGCAGCCCCGTAGAGGACAGGCGCGGTGGCGAGTTTGAAAATTTTATTAGCGATAAAGAACTTATCGTTTTAAATAATAACACAGAACCGACATTTGTAGAGCATCGGGGAAACAGTTTTATAGATTTTACGCTAGCGAACGGCGGAATGTACCCTTATGTTAGTGATTGCGGCTGGCCGACGACGAGTCTCTATCGGACCATAAATTCATTTGTTTCAATATAAATCGCGATGTTAGGGACGATCCGATAGACGAATTTCACGGATATTGCGCAACCAGAGCAAACTGGGGCAAATTCGACGATATATATAGGAATAGATTAGGAAAGATAGATCCCCGAATTCAATCTATCGCAGACCCCCGTCTGCGATAGATTGTAGAAAAAGAAGGGGAGTAGAAAATTTAGCAGCCGAAGTAAACGCGGCTATAATCGACGCATGCGACGGATCTATGCCACGCAGAAATATATTTAAAAACTCTGTACCTTGGTGGACGCCCGAACTTACGACGCTCAGAAAAGAGACGAATAAGTCGCGGCGCAAATTTCAAAAATGTAGAGTAGAGGCCGAAAGAGAGGCGCGACAACGCGAAAAGTTCAACGCGTATAAAACCGCCATTCAGGACACCAGGCAGAAAAAGTGGAAAGAATTCTGCACGCGATCGGGAGGGAAAGATCCGTGGGGATTAGCGTACCGCGTAATTAGGCGCAAACGAGCGAACGCGGGCGGGGAAGTAACGATAAAGCGCGCGGACGGTTCCTATACGCGGAACGCGGCGGAAACCGCCGAATTATTTTTAGAAACGTTTTTTCCCGGCGACGACGAAAGGGACGACGACGATGCGCACGCGAACGCCAGGATAACGGCGAGGGTAGAAACGGACGCGGAGGACGATCGCGATTTCGCAGAACGCGAAATCCGATCGGCCTTCGCTTCCATGAACCCGCGCAAGGCGCCTGGCAACGACGGCATCACCGCGGATATCGCGATCCGCGCGTATGATGCGTCGCCGGGAACATTCAATAGATTATTCAACAAATGCCTTCAGTTAGGGACTTTTCTGGCCTGTTGGAAACAACAATCTGTTAAGATCATCCCCAAAGCGGGCAAAACAGACATGGTAGATGCGAAAAGTTAAAGACCAATTAGTTTGCTTTCCGTCGTGGGGAAAGCACTAGATAGCCTGGTGATAAACAGGATAGAGTACCATATGTATTCAAATACACTGTTGCACAAAGAACAGTTCGGGTTTAGAAAAGGTAAATCTACAATAGACGCGATCGAAGCGGTTGTAGGTTACATTAAAAGCGCGAAGCAAGCGCGTGATTACTGCGCGGTAATCATGTTAGATATTAAAGGAGCGTTCGACCACGCGTGGTGGCCGCAAATAATCGGCCAATTAAAACGAAAAAATTGCCCGCGCAATTTAGTAAAAATAACAGAGTCATACTTCTCGAATAGGTTAGCGATCATAGAAAAACCGGGCACCAGAATAGTTAGGAACGTGGATGTCCACAGGGATCCAGATCCGGCCCGGGATATTGGAATATTGCGTTCGACGACATATTCGACGTGCCTTTGCCGGACGGATCCCAAATAATAGCTTTCGCGGACGACACGACTCTGTTACTGAGGGCGGGTCAGTACAAAACGTTAAAATCACGGGCAAACGAAGCGCTCGCGAATATTCGCGATTGGGGTGGCCGAAAAAAGTTAACTTTTAATGCGGCAAAAACGGAAGCGCTTTTCTTCGGTAAACGCCGGGGCAAGAAAAACCCGCTTTTAAAATGGGAGATACTTTCATCCACTGCTCGTCAGAGGTGAAGTACCTAGGCGTAATTTTAGATGATAGGCTAAATTTCAAAGCGCACGTCGATTACGCGACAGGGAAAGCGAGGGAAATAACAAACAAGATAGGCGCGGCGGCAAAATTAACTTGGGGATTGAGCGGTAAAGCGGCGGGAACAATATACAGGGGAGCCATCGAACCGTGCATGCTTTACGCGGCACCGATATGGGCAGGCTCGTGTAGAGTCAGGGAAAAGAGAAAATTACAAAGATTATCGGCAGTTAGGGCCGCGAGAGCGTATGCTACGACGTCCGGCGAAGCGGCGGCGGTCCTTTCGGGGCTGCTGCCGGCGGACTTTAGGGGCGACGGGAATAGACGCCGACGCTGATGAGATGGAGGGCGTAGCGCCCTTCCACTCAGACGTTCACCACGCAGAAAGGGGATCGGTCGTTTACGCAAACGACGATTTGCAAGGCAACGAGGAGGGCTTGCGAATTTACACCGACGGGTCAAAATCGGTTAACGGAACCGGTGCGGCTTTCGTCGTCTACGCCGGTACGGACGAAATTCACAGCCGTAAAGATAAATTAGGGAAAATATGCGATAATTATCAGGCTGAATTACTCGCGATTAACGAAGCCGCGAAATTCGTTAGAGAAATGAGCGTGGACCGCGCCACAATCTTTTCGGATAGCTTGTCTGCTTTACAGGCATTAAAAAAAAAAAATAAGAAAACCCACGGACTTGCTTAGGGAAACGTGGGACGTAATAAACGAAAGAAATATATCGCTCCGATGGACCAGAGCCCACGTAGGCACGCTGGGAAATGAAAGAGCCGACGAATTGGCAAAGGATGCTTCGACGGACGTAGGTAGACCTGGCGGTTGCGTACGATAGAATATCGGCGAACGCCGTCAGGAACGGAATCTCGACGGTCTCCATCACAGACTGGCAGACGAGATGGAATGTAGCATACTGGTCGATGGACCCGAAAGTTTATTAAAAAGGTAACAAGCGCAAGGACGCTCGACTTAAGTCCGAGTTATCAGGCGGCGCAATTGGTTACCGGTCACGGCAACTTTGGGGCTTATCTCCATAAATCGGGCGCAGAGACGCGCCGTGGTGCAGATGCGGAGCGGACGACACCGCAGATCACGTCCTATTCAGCTGTCCGGACACGGCCGAATGGAGAAGGAGGGCAGACGCTAGGTTTGCCATCAAGGGACTCAAGTGGCCCCGGAACGAACAGGAGATCGAGGAGGAAGAAACCGCCGACTGGTGGAAACTCATCGACAAAACCGCGCGGGAATTAGACAGGCTAAAACACATGGGGAACATTTCCACAACGCGGTTCACAACCCAAGAACCAAGAAGCATAGATTTCAGCCGCGAGAACTTACGCACTATATATATATATATATATATAAATTTATCTTTCATCTTCAGCATTCTCTGGTTCTGTGATACGTGAAGCAGGTGTAACAAGAGAGAAGTATCTAATTCCAAGATGCGGAAAGCTGTACCAGAGAGCTGTCTATTAAAAAAAATGTTCTGCTGTACTAAAACTTAAAAAAGATAATTTTAAACAGCGTTTACATAGTCTTGAAGATATGTCTAATAAAGAAAAAATCGAGCAAGTTACTTCATCACTGAATGAAAATTTGGCCAGATTTATTAAATCTCAAATTGAGTTAGATACTAAAAAACCAAAAGGAAGAAGATATGGCCTCTATGATAAAATTATGGGTTTAATATACAAACAAAGTGGTCGTGGATACAAAGCTTTATCCAACATATTTTCTTTGCCTACTAGGAAAACAATAATCAGTCAATTTTTGACAATTTAAAAGTTATGATGCAGAACATGGATCCCAATGACTGTTTTAATTAATGTTCACTGCACCATTGAGGTGTAAGATTCGACCATCTTTCGTGTATATATATAATAGGTAATAGGTTAAATATTTTTTTGCAAAAGCGCACGCTGTTTAAGTTTGTTTCTATTAAGAAAATAAATTATTTTTTTTCAAACTATTTTTATTTTATTGGAGATACCAGAGAAGACGTATATGTAATAATATTTTTCTTTAAAAATAAAAATAATTTACGGCCTTTAAGACGTTCT
This sequence comes from Geotrupes spiniger, assembly GCA_959613385.1. NCBI lineage: Eukaryota > Metazoa > Arthropoda > Insecta > Coleoptera > Geotrupidae > Geotrupes > Geotrupes spiniger. The sequence goes on along the minus strand of OY390740.1, from coordinate 21,751,315 downwards.
GAAATAGCTGTCACTGTGATGGGTTAAAGGCCGCGGATTGTGAATACGATTGCCCAAATGTGTGGAAAGTAATAAATTAACTTCGATAAAAATCTATATTAATTAGTGTGCTGGTACGGTGCTGCATTTTCACATCTCAGAGAGGTAGTGTAAACACAGCAGATGGCCATATCACTCACGTCATAAATTGTGTTGTCATTCATCGTTGTATAAATATGTTAAAATGTTCCCGAGTAGTAGCATATTTAGTTTAGACTGTTTTCGTCGTGTCTAGTTGTTACAAAATGGATCAATTTTTCGATAAAACTTTGTTGGATGGAGAAACCAATGAAAGTTATAATATAAAACTAACCTCGAAAGAGTATGAAAAAGCACAAAGTAGTAAGAAACTTTATATAAAATTATAATCCTTCGAATCCTTATAGGAAAACTGCTTGTGTAAATTCAACAGGTGGAATTGCAAGCCACATACAGGTGGTATTATTAGTCACATAATCATCACTTCTCACACAGCAAATAGTCCAACTCCCCAATCCTCAATTAAAATCACCTATTAAGTTTTGCTTATAATTTCTTATTTTGCAGATATGACCTATGCAACTGAGTTGTTAGAAACATTAAAAAAGCCACCCATCGTTCAAACAACAATAACACAGCATGGTGATGATGATGACGCCGACCAAGACAATGTTAGTGTCGTCTCTGACATCAGTGAAGGTATTTTAGTAAAACATGTTAATAAATGTTCAATGAAGTTTGTTGATTTTATAGTACTTTAAAACAATCTTGACAATCTTGACTAACTGGTTACTAATTAAATTTGAATTGTTTTTGAACTTAATTGCAGCAATCCTTTTATATGTTGACACTGGACGTTTGACAGTCGTCTCTTGTTTAGTCTCCGCAAGGTGTTAGACAAGGTATCGTCTCGTCAGTGTTCTGTTGTCAGTGGTTCGTTAGGAGTGATTGGCTCGCGCCAAGAAGTTTTGATGGCCACTACGTGTAAAGGTATTTCAACAACTAAGGTTCTTGGTAATCGCTACTGACGAAGGGTAATAACCCAGAAACAATATTGTCCAGCGATCCACCAGTTAGTCTTCATGGACCTGTATTAATTAATGTTCACTACAACATTGAGGTGTAAGATTAGACCATCTTTCGTGTATATATATATATATATATATATATATATATATATATATATATATATATATATATGTGTGTGTGTGCTTCTTGGTTCTCGGGTTGTGAACCGCGTTGTAGAAATGTTCCCCGAAGGGTCGCTTCGACGTTTCGTTTCAGTTCTTCTAAGTCAGCGAGACCTAGAAGAGCTTCCTGAAGATGGCAGATGGGACTCTGCCGAAACGTCGAAGCGACCCTTCGGGGAACATTTCTACAACGCGGTTCACAACCCGAGAACCAAGAAGCACAGATTTCAGCCGCGAGAACTTACGCACCAACATATATATATATATATTAGGGCGGGTTAATTTTTTTTTTGATGAAGCGTATAGCAAAATCGTAATATATAGGTGATTCTGAGAAATTTTGCTCAAGAGACCATAGCTCTAACTTGGATTTGGAGCCCCCCAAAATTTCAAAATATATATTTTTCCATATATACATAGAATAATTTAATTAAATTCGTCATAAAATCGGATAGCATTATAGTAGATTTCTCAATCTGGGCTTGTTTGAAAGGTATTTTTATCACCTTTCAGAATCTGTATTGATACCAATTTATTTTTAATTTATTTTTAGTAGAGCTATTAGGAATTTTTTGTCGAAAAATAGCCTAAAATGAACTTTTAACTAATAAATTCAGAATTCAGAATTCAGATTATAAAAGTTCAGATAATTTCCAAAAACTTTTATTACGATCAATTTTTTTGTAGGAAAATCGATTTGAAAAAATCAACATTTTCAAGGTTTCAACAAGAAAACGCTATTTTTACATTTTTTATTCAATTTATTTTTAAATATTATTCTCGACCTACAATTTAATGTCGTGGTAATATTATTTTTTAAGGTCCTTTTTACTTTCCATTCGAGGAGTTTTCTTACGACTTTCTAATGTCACTGCCATAACTCCTTCACGATTCTTTTCTATGATCTCGTTTTGAAACACTCGTTAATAATTGTACATGTCTTTCTGTTCCTTGTATGTGCATTGGAATTTGTGGATCAGCCAGTGGTGGTTCAACGAAATCTAAGTATTCTACCAAGTGATCATATGGAATCTGTCGAGTAAATGCTGGTTCAAATAATATATCGTCGTTATTCATGTCAACCATATTGACATAATCGGTAGCATTGAAATTTAAGATATATTTTTTGTAAACTCTGAGTTTAGTTGGATCGTACAATTGTTCTCGATAGTGTAAAATCTTTTTGATAGCTCTATCCCGTATTGCTTTTCGATCATCAAATAACATTGTTAATAAGATATTTTCTGGAATTACACCATCTACAATATTACGAAAGTTTGGTTGTAAGTATCGTGTCCAACGTATAAATTTTAATAAAAGTGCACTGCCGTACACAACATAAACTGTAATAATATAAACTGCCAAAGTTTTTAAATTGGTCGATGGTGTATTAGTTGTTACATATAATCGTAGTAATCTACTTGCTTTGGTTAACCAACGAGAATGTGCAATTGGTCCTGGTTTAATGTTAGCTAAATCAACTGGAACAATACCATTCGAAATTGCTTTAGCTATTTGATATAAATATTTAACATCTGTTGATAGTTCGAGCTCATGTTCATGATCCATCATTGCAGGCATATTCTCCAGTGGTATTGGATCAAAATCACCTACTACCTGAAAAATGAAATGTTTAGATCAATTAAAATGCAATTATTTTATTTTAACTTTATCCCAATCGAAAAAGTAAAATAATGACAATAAATAATGATGATATTAAATAAAATAAAGTGTTACATACCTGCAATTTCTCACATTCTTGAATAGCTTTGAATAACTTTCCACTTGCTGCTCGTGGTCCACTGGTGACTGTTTTGTCCAATGCTTCATATAAATGACGAAATGGCAGTTCATTGAAATGAAGCAGACATATAAACCAGTGAATTGGTCTATTTAACTGTTTTTCAAATAATCGTAAAACACCATTTTCTGTTCCAGTATTTGTTGGCTCACCATCACTGCATATGCCAATTAATTGATCAACTGTTAATGTTTTATTGTTGAAAAATTCATTCAGCATCTTCTTGACTACCCAAATTTAGATATCCAAGTAACTCATTATAGGGCTCTTTCAGAACAACTAAATGCGGTTCTTTTACCATAGTGGTATGAAATTTGTCATTAACTTTCTCTGTACTTAATGAGTCATTTTTTCTACCATCGAAAGAGAATGCAGTTATGGAAGAATTTGTATGTCGTGTACGGAGCACTGAATCTCTAGATTTAACTTTTTCTCTAGCCACTTTTGATTTATCCATAATAACAAGATTACCATGAACATCTCTAAAATTTATATCTTCGAATAAAGCTGTTGCTAAACATGAAACGACTCTATCTGAAACACCGAATCTATCACACATCATAGCAAAATTTAACGCATCGTATCTTTGAGTATAATGACCTCGTCTCATTTGAACAGTTGCTTCTGGAACTTCTGTTGTTGCTTCATTTTCATCTTCATCCATGTGTAATTCAGGTGGTTCATAACTTGGATCATCGGTACCAGTTGTAAGTGTTGGTATTGTTGTAGCTACTTCTTCAACGTCTTGAATATTCAAGGTATATTCAGGTATTGTGAATTTTCTAACATGCTGGTCCATCATAAATTCTTTTAGATGTTCTGGAATCAATCCACACGAGCATTCTGTTGTTTTTAATTTGCAATTACATTTGCCAATATAAAATAATTCGTTTATTGAATCAACAAATGCTTTAAATTCATCTCTTTTGTTTCTATGTTGTACATGTTTCTGGTATTTATCAAGCAAACCAGTTATTTTTTTTAAAACACTCTTTCTATTAATGATTTCAATATTTAATTTACACCAAATTTGGATCAATTTATCTGTTAAAATTTTTATACGAGAACATTTTGTTTTCAAATTTAGCACGATCACTTAAAAAAAAATAATATTTTAAAATGTCACATTTAGTAGGGAAACTAAGATCATTTAAATCACTTGATAAACCAAAAACAACAATATCTTGATGAGGCATGTTAGTCAATCTAGAGTCAAAACTTGTTGATGTTGTTGCTTCCATTTGCGAAGACACCGCAGACGATGTTGATGGTTCTTGATTATCCATAATAACTTTGATATTATCACTGCACTCTTTGACTAAATCTAAAATTATAGTTAAAAAATTAAACACTTGGTTAAAGTTTCAAAGAGTGTATTAAACTGTGGGTAATTTGCAAACGGGGTTCTATATATACTAATTCAACACGTGTGCGCTTAAGGGATAATAGCCGCATAAATGACCGGGGAAATTCCGAATTCTGTGTGGTCGTTCGTGATGTTCTTGCCGTGTTTTTCCGCTTTTTTGATTTCTAGCGTTTCTAAAAAATTCAACCGTTTGCCTTTGGTAGTTGTATGCAATATTTTAAATTTATTTAGATCCGGGAAATGGTTCTTTGTTATGCAGTGTTCATCTAAGCCAGTTGTTCTTGCGTTGTTTAGAATAGATTTTTTATGTTCGTTCAGGCGCTTTTTGAAGTTGCGTCCTTTTTATTTACACTAATAGGTGTTAGGTTGCTGTGACGTAACCTATTGGAGATTTTGTCACTAAACTTAAGAACATAATTGATAAAGCAATAAGTGCGCTGGACATCCTCCACCGGTGCGTACAATTGTTTGGTTCTGACGTTTTTTCCTTATCAACCGATCGATGACGCTTTCATGGTAATTATTGTTTCTTACAATGGCTTTCAGGATCTCAACTTCTTTATTCAACTTCTGTAGTTGGCAGTCGATAGGGGCAATACTAGAAGCCTGTGTATCCATGACCGAAAGGCACTCATTTTTATATTGAATTGACAAGAATTGGCATTTGTTATGGCGCCTGAGAAAGTATGTTTTCTGAATATGTCGAAGGTCAGGTGTTGTTCTTTTTTCCCAATTTGAAGGTCTAGGTAATTGCTTCTACGAGCAAGTACAATTTACCGTAGAGACAGAAAACAACGAAGATGGCACGATCAATTATCTAGACCTGCATAACAAAGAACCATTTCCCGGATCTAAATAAATGTAAAACATTGCATACAACTACCAAAGGCAAACGGTTGAATTTGTTAGAAACGCTAGAAGTCAAAAAAGCGGAAAAACACGGCAAGAACATCACGAATGACCACACAGAATTCGGAATTTCCCCGGCCATTTATGCGGCTATTATCCCTTAAGCGCACACGTTTTAAATTAGTATATATAGAACCCCGTTTGCAAATTCCCCAAAGTAATTACCCCAATATCTATAATTTATGTAAGAATATGTTTTTCAGTAACGTGTACCGTTTTCGAGATATGGAAAAAGGTGATAAGAGTAAACCATCACTTCCGGTTAAGAGATTGCATTCAAAATAGTACGTTTTCCTCCTTGCTACATACAAATGTTAAGTTTAAAGTTGAAGAGCTCTAGCTATAATCGTTTGGACGCTAGAGCGCGCACAGACAGACAGTACCACACAGACACACACACAGACGTCATTCCGAAAATAGTCAGAAACGATTCAGGGGACCTCAAAACGTGTATATCCGTTGAAATCTCGAGTTCGAAATTTTTCATGATTCCTATACTTATACATAATGTATAAGAAAGTAAATATTGGTATTGTGATAACCGAGTTTTTATTTAAGTATTTTGGCAAACTGCGTGCGCATTGCACGATGAACGATTAAGGAAGAAGGAAAAGCAAGCTTGGCAACGTTTAGTGTTGGTAAACGTCATTATTTTGTAACGTCATTATTCAGTGTTACAAAGTTGTTCAATTGACCAATGCTGCCATTGACGACTTATTCTACAGGTATCAATACAGATTCTGAAAGGTGATAAAAATACCTTTCAAACAAGCCCAAATCGAGAAATCTACTATAATTCTATCCGATTTTATGACGAATTTAATTAAATTGTTCTATGTATATATGGAAAAATTTCTATTTTGAAATTTTGGGGGGCTCCAAATCCGACTTAGAGCTATGGTCTCCTGAGCAAAATTTCTCAGAATCACCTATAGATTACATTTTTGCTATACGCTTCATAAAAAAAAATCGGTCCATACAATTTGACCCGCCCTAATATATATATATATATATATATATATATATATATATATATATATATGATATATACTGATATATATATATAACTGTATGGGAATGTGATCACATGTTTAAAACTTATTCTGGTCGAAGGAGACTACCGATGCATAGTTTTGGTGTTGCCGTAACAACGTTTCCGAAACATCTGATTACAATTTTTATCACAAAATAAATAAAATTCTTAACTTTTAATTAATATCAAAATACATATTGATTTGTTTTTTTTTCACAACAAATAGGGTGAAAAGAAGGAGATCCATTTTTTTTATTATAGATAATTTTTGATCCGTGTATGTACGTTAACATGAAAATAATGAACCAACGCCCATATTTTGGCTCATTGTAAATTTCAATTCATATTTCTCAACTCTTGCTGTTTAACTGAGCTGAAAAGTGTTGCTATGCTGCAAGTTTTATGGTATTAGTGGTTTTAAATAATTTGTAAACAATTCATTATATTTTATGATTATATTATTGCAGAATCAGATGTACGAGCATGGACGCATGAAGCATCATTGCAATTCATTGCATTTTATAAAAATTTAGGCAATACCATTAGCAGTGGGGAAATAACAAAAAAGCCTTTGAGCAAATATCTGAAATGATGAAGGTCAAAACTTTTATGTTCAGTGCAAAACAATGTACATCGAAATTAACATCTTTGAAGAGAAACTACAAAAAAATAAGGACCACAACAACTCTTCAGGAAATATTTTGATGTAAGATTGCTGTTTTATATTGATATTCTTGCCACACTTTTTGGTTCTTAAATAAAAAAAATACTTCAATCCACATTTAGGCAGCAGCCGATATATTTGACAAAAAGCCATGGGCAACACCATTATCAACAGTATGTTCATGTTTGGCCAGCACCTCAAAATCAAATCCCGAGGAGCATGTTGTTGTTAAGAATTGCATTGCACAATACATTTTTATATGATAAATAATACATCACATGTTGTAGAGCCACGTAAAAGCTAGTAGCAGTGACGTCGAAAAATTTATGGGCGAAATATTGAAAGTGAAACAAGAGAGGAAGGCGGACGGAAAACCCAGCACGAAGAGAAAATGAAAAAGCTAGATGAAATTCACAATTTACTTGCAAAGTTAGTCGAAAAAGCAGAATAATTTGTGTAATTGTGCATTTTTTAAAATACATACTTTTATACTGATTAAAATATCAAAATGAACGCATTTGTTTTACTACAATGTTTTAATTCTGTGAAATAAAGAAACTCATATAAGGAAAACATGCTTATTACTTTCTTATACTTTATGTATAAAGAAGTATAGCTATCGGAAAATTTTTTGATTGCATGTATTAAATATAGTACATTAGGAATATAAGCTATGTTTTTGGATTTAGGGGATTTTCTCTGCATGAGGCCTTGAGCATGTTAGAAGATGATGAAATGTTAGGCAATGTAGAAGAAGTATTTCCTCCAGTAAATGCTTGTGGGGATATAACCGACGAGGACTCGGGTGATGAAGATGTGATTGAAATTGACAACCTAGCAGGTTCGCAACTCAGTGCTCCTGCGGACATAAAGCTAATTGGCCGTACACCAGAAGAATTTTCATCAGATGATGATCTGTCACGTTTTGCCACATTTTCTGAAAGAGTGGAAAAGAAGAAAAATCACTAATGGGTGAAACAAGATATAATAGCTTCATATCGGCAACATTTGTTAGAGCCAGAAAATGTAGTTGATTCATGTCTCAAAAGCCCGTTGGAATATTTTTATGATGATAATATTATAGGTATAATTGTTTCTGAAACTAACAGATACGCACAGCAAAGAAATCGAACACAAACTGTTACGGACACTGAAATGAGAACTTCCATAGGTGCACTTATTCTGAGCGGTTACGTATGTACCTGTGCCTAGGCGTAAAATGTTTCGGGAATGAGAAAGAGACGCTCACAATGAACTTGTAGTCGAATCAATTATCGGGGACAAATTTGATTTTATCATGTCTAATATCTATGTTCAGGATAACAACGCTTTGGATCCAAACGACAAGTTTATCAAGTTACGACCGTTGTTTCAACATCTCAATAGGAAATTTATGGAACACGGTAGATTACAGCAAAAAAATCACTCTGTTGATGAAGCTATGGTACCGTATTACGGTAGGCATGGTGCTAAGCAGTTCATGAAAGGTAAACCCATTAGGTACGGGTATAAGCTCTGGGTGGGAGCAAGCAGGCTTGGCTATGTCTATTGGTTTGAACCCTATCAAGACATATCTACGAACATTAGTACTATTTATGTTGACTATGGTGTTGGAGCTGGTGTAGTTTTAGAGTATGCGGATGCTCTACGAAAGAAATGGCCTGCTGGAAAGATTAATTTATATTTCGATAACTTTTTTACATCAATTTCTTTAGTTGAACTGCTCGCTGATAAAGGTTTTTATGCAACCGGGACAGTGCGGGAAAACCGCTTGCCTGGGAACCCCTTATTTTAAAAAAATAGCTGACCAAAATATTATCTGTGTCAAATGGAACGATAACATCTTGGTATTATTATGTTCAAACTATGCTGGAATCGAAGCCCTTCACAATAATGTCAATCGATATTCACGAAAGGAAAAGCAAAATGTGCAGGTTTGTATTCTACACATACGTCTTCTTGTCATACATATTGCCGACTGTGCTGCACTCCTCATGTATCTGGTGTCCTATGTACCAGTGGTAGCATTTATTCCATCGAGAAAGTTCAACGGCGCTTTCTGAAATATCTGTTCTTCAAGTCCAACGGTCACTACCCGCAATTTGGGTATCCTTATGATTCCCTTCTGGATCATTTTTCATTCGATATACTTGCACATAGACGCATCGTTACGTCCTTGACCTTTCTACATAAGGTAGTCAATGGATCCATCTCTTGTGGAGAAATTGTGCAAGCTTTAAATTTTCGCACGCCTAGACATCGTCTCGTTTGGGCGACTGCTTCTACTTGCCAACTCCAAGAACAAATATTCTGCAACATTCCCCGGTGTTCATCATGTGTAATAAGCAGAGTTTGACATCTTCTCATGTAGTTGTGATATTATAAAAAGCATCAAATAAGTGAGTGTACCAATCAGCTGTATTATGTTAAGAAATGAGGCGTTCTTGTGCACATATATTGATTACAGTCTTTTCTCAATATTTATAAGCAACAATTTAAGTAATTTTTTGCAGGAATTATTGTAACTGATTTATTAAGTTATTTTATTTTTTATCACATTTGTGTATTATGTTATTTTATCATTGAATTAAATAAATAAATAAAATAAATAATTATTACTGATTATTACGGGTCACACTACCACATCTTATCCATTTATACAATGCCAATATGAGTGGCGTCGCTCTGATCAAAACATATCGCTATATCGTATCGCAATCCGTCAAAAAAATGGTGTTTTTCCCTAATAACACATTGTATTGACCTATCAATCAAAAACGCCTGGCAGTTATACCGTAATAACGGTGGAAAAATTGATCAACTAAGTTTTCGCAGAATTGCCACTACAATGCTTTCTCAAAACAAAAAACTCTATCTTCATATCAAAGAGGTCGCCATTCTAGACATGAAAATGTCGACATTAGATTTGATCAAATTGGTCACAGACAAGATGTGGCTAGTGCCACGAACGTGCGACGAGGTGTCAAAAATGTGATATTGCAGTTTGTGCAGTTTTTTTTTAGATTATCACACGAGACACTAATTCTGTTATTACCCTTTATTATTTTCCTGATGTACTACATGTAGAACACCGATTTTTTTATAGTTTATTTAAAATAAACATTATTTTTTTCTCAGAAATTGTCTTTTTGACATATTCTACTAAGCTTTCAACAAAAATTATACTCCTGTGTAGCATACAGAAGTCACAACCACCGTTGAAACAATAATGGACTGTTATATTAAACAAGGTGTAATAAACAATAATGCAGTATACGATATCGATTTTAAAAACACAGATAATTTTGAGACTTTGGAAAAGATGTACTTTGGGGCAGTTATAGGCAATTGTTCTTTTAAAGGCAGAGTATTGGATGACTTAAAAAATAAATGTTTGGATTTTTATATTGAAAGCATTCATCAAATTTTATCAAGATTTCCCCTGAAAAATTCGGTGTTGTCAAAATTAGCATTTCGTGACCCAAAAGTTGTAATTGGTAAGAAAATTAGTACGATTGCAGATATTGCACCACACTTTCCACATTTAATGTTAGATATTCAAGAAATTGACAATGGGTGGCGGATGCTTCGGATTTTGGATATCCAGGAATCGGGGATTGATTACGATCGTATTTTGGAAAAATATATCCAATATCAAGCTGGGAAGCGAGGAGCAAAAATTTTCAGAACTAACAATTTTAGTTTTTAATTTACTTTGTTTACCATATTCAAGTGTTGAGAGAATTTTCTCCCAAACCAATTTAAATAAAACTTTGGTCAGAAATAGACTGAAATGTGAAACTTTAGAAGGGTGATTGTTCACAAAATCTTTGGTTTCAAATAGTGGTCAGTGTCATGATTTCAACATAAGTACAGATTTAATTTAAAAAAATAACAGTCAAGTACTTTACCTCTCCAAACCAGTCACCCCCGATTCAGATTCTTCAAATTCTGAGTAGACAAACAATTTGTTTTTATTCCGTGTATTTTTTTAGTTATTATGTGTGTACTCAATATTTAATAAATCTGAAACAAATTACAACTTTTATTGCCTCTTTAATTAATATTAAATAGTATATTAAAAAAGAAGTTACAGAAGGCACTGTTTCAGGCATGAGTCCGAAATCCTGAACGGACGAATGCCCTGAATAGTCTTCTGTACGAGTATTTTATACTATTTTTTCTACTTTGCACCTTTTTTTACGTGAAAAATTATATTTATAGTATTTCAACATTTAGGGATATTTGCGCGGGTTAGTAACGTTTTTGTGAAATTAAATAAGGAGGCGCTCGAAAATTTAATTTGAAATGTCAGCTTTCTTTGACGCAATATGAGTTGTGAAGACCTACTCAGTAGTGGGTATTTGCCAATTCATAAACCTAGGTTTATGAATTGGCAAATCAAGGTCGGGGTCAAAGCAGGTCGCGTTGTATTGTTGACATTGAAATGTAACCTTCAACGTTTTAGGAGGAGGTTTAGAAATTGGTAAAAGTAGAAAAATGTTCAACCCCTCCACCCAAGAAATATCGTTTATAAGCGTGAACGGTATAGCAGTGAAAAGTGTAGTTCATTGACATAAAGTCGAAGTGGTAGTGTCCTTGGAGTAATAATATCGTTGAAGTATTACAAGTAAGTTGTAGACTATAGTACAATAGAATTTGTGCAAATTTTGATTATGTATATGTAGTGGCAACATCAAAGCAGCAAAGTTCCTTCCAAACCAACAACCTTCATCTGAAGAGAAGTCCTACAATTGATGGATGTAGTCGTTCGAAAAAGATGAGAAAAATCTTGAAAGCACAAAATACCGTGCCCATGTCGCAAGTAATTGAAGAAGATTCCAGCTACGAAATTGATTTAAATAATTTTGTATTAACACACGCTTTAAACGAAGATGGTTCAGTAACGAGAAGAGAGGCAATTGAAAATCTTCCGGAAAATTTTCAACGAGGGAACAGAGGACGACCTCTGTATTCAGAGACAATTTATTTTATAAATAAGAGCCGCACGAAGTGGGTTACCGTTGGGTTATGTTCGGAAATATTTTTCGAACCCGTTGTGAGAATAATGGGGAAAGGTCAGTGTTTCACTTTCAAGGAGCTGGATTGGCAAAATATTTTAAGCTATAAAACATCCATAATAAGCAGCTTTGGATCTCGTGCACCATCCCAATTAACGTTGTGCGATATAAACATATCATGTGAGTGGATAGACAATTCTCGAAAGATGTTAAAACTGGAGAGAAACGCGGAATGCGTATATTTGGCATATGATTCGCTGCATGAATTGTGGAAACTAGGTGATGTTATAACTAGCCGATTGGAGATGTTAAAAAGTTTGGAGTACAGGAATTACTATGACGACGTGATTAAGCAGTATGCTCAATGTCTGGCGAAATGAAGCAGAATGTGATAGCTGCCATGAACGGAACGAATAGTGAGCAAACGTGCATCACGAAAGAACTCTTAATATATGGAAGTGATAAAATATTGTGGGATATTGATATGTATAATTTAATTAACAGGTAAATGAAGAGAGTAACATTTAATGTAGAAAATAACGTAACGCACATAATGTACACATTGGCGTACGCGTACAGGCAGGCCAGGTCGAATAAGTGGGAGGAGCAGTATTTGGACAATATGCGATTTAGGGATAGAATTAAGATGTTAGAATATAAATTAAAATCATACTTAACCATAGAATTTAGGAAGAAACTTTACATCGAAAGATACGTACTAGATATGTAATATATAGAACAATTGTAAATTCACAGTGCATGACTATGTAAACTTTTTGTTAAAAGTATATATATATATATATATATATATATATATATATATATATATATATATATATATATATATATATATACACGAAAGATGGTCTAATCTTACACCTCAATGGTGTAGTGAACATTAATTAAAACAGGTCCATGAAGACTAACTGGTGGATCGCTAGACAATATTGTTTCTGGGTTATTACCCTTCGTCTGTAGCGATTACCAAGAACCTTAGTTGTTGAAATACCTTTACACGTAGTGGCCATCAAAACTTCTTGGCGCGAGCCAATCACTCCTAATGAACCACTGACAACAGAACACTGACAAGACGATACCTTGTCTAACACCTCGCGGCGAGTAAACAAGACGACTGTCAAATGTCCAGTGTCAACATATAAAAGGATTGCTGCAATTAAGTTCAAAAACAATTCAAATTGAAAATGTGTCTTGTCAAATATGACAGAAAAATGTAAAATTTACACGAAAGATGGTCTAATCTTACACCTCAATGGTGTAGTGAACATTAATTAAAACAGGTCCATGAAGAATAACTGGTGGATCGCTAGACAATATTGTTTCTGGGTTATTACCCTTCGTCAGTAGCGATTACCAAGAACCTTAGTTGTTGAAATACCTTTACACGTAGTGGCCATCAAAACTTCTTGGCGCGAGCCAATCACTCCTAATGAACCACTGACAACAGAACACTGACAAGACGATACCTTGTCTAACACCTCGCGGCGAGTAAACAAGACGACTGTCAAATGTCCAGTGTCAACATATAAAAGGATTGCTGCATTTAAGTTCAAAAACAATTCAAATTGAAAATGTGTCTTGTCAAATATGACAGAAAAATGTAATAATATATATATATATATACATATATATATATATATATATATATATATATATATATATATATATATGTAAATAAATGTTCATGCTGAGGGAGAAACGTTTCATTTCACTGCCATCGTTAAGGTAGTAAATGTGTTAAAGAGTGAAAGCGCAACGAAATATAATGTCGAGGAAACCGAAAAGTGGAAACAGTCGACGACGAATTGTCGAACGGAACGGTCGAGGTTTGATTAACAAATTGATAGACAAGTTACCTGTGGAATTGCACATCCCGGGATATCAGTTTTGTGGACCAGGAACAAAATTAGTGAAAAGATTAGCGCGGGGAGATCGAGGAGTGAATAAGTTAGACGAAGCTTGTAAGAAACACGATATCGTATACGACGCTACTTCAGATTTGGTTACTAGACACGCGGCCGATAGGGAGTTGTATAAAACAGCAAAGGAACGATTGCTAAGTAAAGACGCAAGTGTAGGTGAAAAAGTATCATCCGCAGTCTTAGCTGCCGCAATGAAAGGAAAAACCGTGCTCGGTATGGCGATCGTTAAACGACGCTGGAAGGCAAAAGCAGAAAGGTTACCCTACAAGAAAGGTAAGAAGCGTGGAGGTCCAGCAAATAAGTTCTTATGTAGAAGATGCTCTAGTATTACGCAGTTTAACAATTTCAATTACAAGAGGTATTGGTTTTGGCGTGTGTATCACAGCCTACCAGGCAATTATGTCTAGCGACCGTATGAACATACCAAGCATTTACGAACAATATCGTGTGTCACTTGGTTTAGTGGAGTGCAAACTTGAGGCAATCCGCAATACTTACCCAATCCCAGATAGAATGGCGACCCGTCTCTATCAGATGTGTATAAGGATATTTCAAAAAAATTAGACACAATAAATTTATTAGCAGTCAAGACACCTGCTCATCCAAAAACCGATCATAAAGAGTATTGAGCAAATGTTTCTTCGATATCCTCAAATATTTGTGCAAGTACGTCACAAAAGGCAGCGACATGGCTGTGTTTGGTATTGCGTCGGAAAATGCGAATGACGAAATCAGCAACTTCCAAATGGGCAGATACGTCAGTACTAATGAAGCACTGTGGCGATTATTGTCATTTCAAATTCATGAAAGATATCCCACAGTTGTACATTTAGCAGTGCATTTGGAAAATGGCCAAAGAGTTTACTTCACTGAGGCTAATACGGCACAACGAGCTGAGAGACCACCATCGACAACATTGACTAGCTTCTTTGCAATATGTGAAGCAGATCCATTCGCAGCGACCCTGATGTACGTTGAAATGCCCAAGTGTTACACTTGGAATCAATCAACAAAGAAATTCCAACGTCGCAAACAAGGAACCCCAGTTCCAGATTGGCCACAAGTGTTTTTCACTGATGCACTAGGTCGCATGTATACTGTTCATCCTAGAAATGATGAATGTTTTTATTTGCGCCTGCTGTTGGTAAATGTAGATGGACCAAAATCATTTGCGCATTTGAAAACTGTGAATGGCCACCAATGCCAAAGATATCGAGAAGCATGTCAACTATTGGGTTTGCTGGAGAACGATTCTCATTGGGATTGAACACTTGCGGATTCAGTTGGTTCATCAAATGCGTACCAAATACGAACGCAGTTCGCAATTATCATCACAAACATTTGTCATTTCATTGATTTTGGCCACTATTCGATCAAGATGTGACATAGCTTTGGCGTTAGCATCATCTGGAATTGCGGCGACTCTTCTAGATGGCGGTCGTACTGCACATTCTGCGCTTAAGTTGCCACTCAATTTAAACACAATTGATACTCCAACATGCAATATTTCCCGATCCAGTGCAATGGGAAAATTGTTGATGCAATGCAAGCTCATTGTTTGGGATGAGTGCACAATGGCACATAAGAAATCACTTGAAGCACTTAACTTCACACTGAAGGATCTTCGGCGAAATAACAACATCTTTGGCGGCTTGACGATATTGTTGGCAGGCGATTTCAGGCAGACATTGCCAGTAATTCCCCGTGGAACGCCCGCAGATGAATTGAATGCTTGCCTGAAGGCATCACCTTTATGGAATAACGTAAAAACATTATCGCTAACCACTAATATGAGAGTTCAACTTCAAAATGATCAAAGTGGTGCACAATTTTCCAAACAATTGTTAGCTGTTGGAAACGGAAAAGTCCCAGTTGATGCGACATCTGGATTAATTACTCTTACCAACGACTTTTGCCGATTTGTAGACTCTCAATTAGCTCTTATTGAAAATGTTTTCCCAAACATTAGTGAGAATTATCAGAATTATGCTTGGTTAAGTCAACGAGCAATTCTTGCCGCAAAGAATAATGATGTACACGCACTGAATTTCACCATTCCATCAAAAATTGCTGGCGATTTGGTGACATACAAATCCGTTGATTCCATAACAAATCCCGATGATGTAGTAAATTATCCAACGGAGTTTTTGAACTCTCTGGAGTTACCAGGATTTCCACCACATAACTTGCAACTCAAAGTTGGTACAGTTATTATGATATTGCGTAATTTGAATCCACCGCGACTTTGCAACGGTACTCGACTTTCGGTAAAAAGACTTATGCCGAATTTGATTGAGGCAACCATTATTAACGGAAATTACGCAGGTCAAAATGTATGTATTCCTCGAATACCAATGATTCCGACTGATCTTTCGTTTGATTTCAAACGATTGCAATTTCCAGTTCGCCTTGCGTTCGCAATGACAATTAACAAGTCGCATACCGACGTACTTCACCAACTGGAAACTGACAGTCAGCCCGATCAAATGTGAAAGCATCACATTCACGCGACGAAACAGACATTACAAGATACCGTACCCGATAAGGGTCAACTGTATCGAAATACCTATTACAACGACACTGAGATATCTAGGGGTCACACTTGACACAAAGACAACGTTTGGTGCACATATATAACACGAGAACAGAATAGGACACGGTGCAATGAGATCAGGTTCGCCCTGGTCACCGACCGGTACGCACGTATACGTGACGTACATACAAACGCGGACATGTCGCTACTAACGACTTGTATAAAAGAGATGGCGGAACGCTTCTATAGGCAGACCGCCACTCACGATAACATACTCATACGTGACACTACGGCACAAAGCATGTCGAAGGACAGAGACATATACACAAATTACCTTACGTAACACTGGACATATACGACGAGGACAGGACCTAATAACATAACATATCATAAACATAACATGACAAAACTGATGAACCAAAAAACAGGACCTACGGGGCTTTTGAGAGTTTCCCGCCGACAACACGTAACAGAGGTAATGGATGGACGGACAACGGAACCCCGACAATCGAGGGAGGCACCGTATTTGTTTTTAAATGTTATTGTATTATCTTAGATCCACCTAATAAGCGTTTCTTAGGAGTAGGTGTTTTTAGCTATGTGTTGTATATATAATGTCCTTGTAATTATTTTGTATATATTGATTTTTAATAAAAAACTTATATTGATATTATATTGATACTGATAGTGAATTTGAATTTGGTGACTAACGTAATGTATTTGTATGTGCTGTAATTTGACTTCGTTTGTCGGTTGGGTACACAAAAAGGTTACACAATAGTATCCTTAGCAAAAAAGGTGAGATCATTGCCAGGAGACGGCATTTTCTACGAGAGGTCAGAAAATACCGGGAAGAAGGCAAGAAATTATACTTCTTGGGTAAACGCTGGCCACACTGTATATAAAGTGTGGAAAGATGCAACAATCGTCACTCCGATGCAGGTATTTATTGAAGGACTAACTACGGGATTAAAATATCCACCAGGTAAGGGAAGTCGCCTTTTGGTCCTCACATAGGATCTGAGGACGGTTTTGTTGAGGAAGGTTTGTTATGTTTTGAATCTAGGAAATGTTTTAGGATGTTTTCGAAAACTGGTTCGCACAAATTCTGGGGCGCTTAGATGAAATTTCTGTGATTGTGATGGACAACGCTTCTTATCACAGTCGAAAATTGAAAAAAATTCCTAATACTGGCACGAAAAATGCAGATATACTAGCCTGGTTGACAGGTAAAATGATAACTTACGAAGCGGTAAGGCAGGAACTTCTGCCTATTGTCAAACATGCTGCTGTTACCTCGACATATGTGGTTGATGAGATGGCAAAACACCACAATCGTATGGTTTTACGATTGCTCCCATGTCATTGCGAATTCAATACCATTGAATCTATATGGGCACAAATAAAAGGAGAAGTTGCCAGGGACAATACAACATTCAAAATGAAAGACGTTCTTCTATTATTCGAGCAAGCTGTCAGAAATGTTTCTGGCGAAGCTTGGAAGAACGCTATCGGTCATGCACAAGGAGAGGAGGAAAGAATGTGGCACCTTGACACTTAACGGATATCTAAGTGCAACCACTGATCGATCATTCATGTGGGTGATTCTTCTTCATCAGATTCAGAATTTTAGAAATTTAAATTTCATTTATTATAAAAATTTTGTACATGACTTAGAATGATCTTATTCTATGATATTAAAGTTTATTGAGACACATTTTTGCAATAAGGTGTTTCGGAAACCCTTATCAAGCAATAAACATTAATATGACAAATGACATTAAAGAAAACCTATCAAGACGTCTTTCTACAAATTAAGTTATTTGACCAATGTTGAAATTTTTAAAGATCGGTTTCATTTGTTGTCTTTGATACACGCTTGTGTATGCCTTTACATGGCTGTTATTCGATAGCGTTGGAGGGTTTTGCACGAGTATTGTTTTGTTTTATTACGATGAATTGAACATTTAGTAAATTTTTGTTAATAGTTTTCTTAGTTAGACTTTTCACAATGTAATCGGAACAGTAACATACAATGTTGCTCGATATCTGGCCGTAAGATGAACAGTGCATGCTTTATGCTGCATGTGGGTGGGTGCGTGTAGAATCAGCGAAAGCAGAAAGCTATTTAACTGTCGAATGGAGATATAAGGCAGACGCCATGTTCGCACGGACAAGTCTGAAGTGGGCACGTAACAAAAATGAAGGGACTCGGTAATTTTTCCTTTTTAGCATTTTATTTTCAGAAACATTGACCTTTCAAGTCACGAGCACGCGTTAAAATGCACAGTAGGATTAACTAACGCTAACGTTAAGTAAGATGGAAACTGCTGATGTCATTTTTTTTCAGAATGGTGCTCCACCAGCTAGGAACCAATTGTCGGAACAGGGCATGGCCGACTAGGAGTTTTATTTCAGATTCATGCTTTTTGAGTTCATGCATGTTAGAGTAGGAACTAATCTGCTCGGGTCAGGTTTTTCCACGGTTTGCCCCGGTCTGTAAAGCAGAATTGTTGGGCAGAAGACAGAATCGCAAGACGGCCGTGGCCGCATATTAATTTGGTTAACTTTAACATTTGCCTAATGCCCGCAATATGTTTAACCCGCACGGGCGGGAAAGGGACGGATCACGGGGAGTCGGCAAGAGCTAGTTTAGTTAAGTTAGTTAGGAAGTTTCAGGAACCTTATTTTCAGGAATCATTTACTAACCAGATATATAATTAATGCATGGTTAGGGAACCCGACACAGTACCACTGAGCTTTTCACGCCCAGAACAGTAATGTCTATATTTTGAAACAAATATACACAAGATGAACATGACTCTGGAGATTTTATTGATCCTATTAAGATCAACGATCGTCAAAGGCTAAATGTCTATTAAGGCACCAGACCACGGTGCGTGCGCGGTACGAGGGTGTATCTTTCATAATTATTTTCAAGCGAATGATGAATGCAATTCATTTCATCAATGTTTATTGTCAATATATGCATATAGAAGACTGTATACAAATTTTTATACTTGAATCTAAAGTATAGTTTGCGGTGTACGCCGCTCCTAAGAGGAGACTGCGCGCGCGGCGGTTGACAGCGATTAAGCCATACGGCTCATCTAAAAAATAAAATAAAAATATATTTAGAAACTAGACATATGTGTCTATAGCATCACGTAGGGGAATTTTGATATCTAGAAGGAAAAAAAATGGCGGACCAGCGAATTTTATTTTCGATTTTTATGAAAAATTTTCATCGTTCATATGAAAAAAAATAGAAGGAGACCTATTATAAAAAAACCCCTACGTGGTGCCATAGAGACTACATTTTCGAACAGTTTAAGACTTGGTGCATGCAAATCGGATGTACAGTTTTTCTAATATGCTGTCAACCAGGTTGAAAAAGTAGGTTTCGAGAAAAACGCGTTCAAAGTTTTGCCGAAGCATAATTCAACATACAACTAACTATTTTCTATTTTTGCTTACGTTTAGTCAGCTATTCCTGGACCATACAACAGCTCCTCAGCTTCCAGAGAACCATTATTTTTTCCATGTTTTGCACGAAGACGACCCTCATGCGTGCTTGTTTCGGCTTCGTGTTCGGCTTCGCATATTCGTTTCTCGTCGATGTTTTGACAATATTGGTAGAGTGCGTCACCAATTTTGATGTCTAATATCTCCAATACATTTCTGAGGCCAATGTGACCATTGTTAAAAAGTATTGATGCAATATTAGCGTCAGTTTCGTGACGGTTTAGGTAAAACGGGGAATTCAGCGCTTAATATCGGGCCGCAATTGTATTGAAATAGATAACGTCTTGTACGTGACAATACAAGTGTTTTTGGGTTTCTAATTTGGAAAAATGAGTAATAAATGTAAACAATCGAACCGACCCACAGTGTTCCCATCAATGCAATCTAGGTAGACAAAACTCATTATCTAAATTTCGAGAAAATTATCCGTTATTTTCACTGTTAGCTAACAATTGAATCGTTCCATACTGGTGATTGTTCGCTCACGAAAATACTATCGTTTCGTTTGTTTATAATTGTGTAAAGTGTTAATTTAATATGGATCCAGTAGCCGAAGATATGATGAACATTTATTTATGAAAATATAGACATATAAAGCTGTTTAAAGTATGCGTAAATGGTCTTATAGTAAGTACCTTTAAAATAGTAAAAATATATACTTTGCGAAGATTCAGTAGAGTTTTTTTTTATGAGTATGTCAAGGTTTCGTGATAATACTTGGCTATTCGCTGTTGTATTTTATTTACTTCATAAATATGTGAACGTTATATCTCGCACTTTTTCGCATATCCATTTTTATTTAATTTTCAGGAGCGTTGTATTCAATTTCAAGGCAGGAGTTTTTCGAACTTTGGCGTCGCTTCCCATTTTTAATTTTCATAAAATTTTGGATTTAGGGTTTTTGGGCAATTGTGATCAATTATTACTAGTAAATTTTTTCGATAAAAAAATCCCTAAAGTGATTTCTTGATTTTTGCCATCGCAGGTTGCTTTGCATTTAAAGAAGACAATTGTTTTTTTTGGAGTAAATAGAGCAATAGGTATTCTACTTTTGAGAAAAAAAATTACTAAAATTGGACTAAAAATAAAAAAAAAGACGGAAACTGCTGGTGTCGCTCTGTTTCAGAACGGCACTCGACCAGGATCTTACCGGCAAGGAACCGTCCGGCAAAGGAAGGATCGGCAACGATCCCGACCGAGGCGGACGGAACGGAGCGGGGCAAGACCAACTCGGAGTTACCGGTTGTACGCGGAATCATGCATGCTTCAGTTAGTTCGGTTCATGCATGTTAGAATTAGGCAATTCATACAACCCATCCGGGCCAGGTTTTCCACGTTTCCCTGGCCTGTAGATCAAATGCTGGGCGGAATCGGATCACAAGACGGTCGTGGCCGCAAAAATTAGTTTTAATTAACAACTGCCGAATACTCGCCATCCGTCTAAGCGCGCCCGACGTAAGAAGGCCGATCGCGGGCCCTCGGCGGCAGCTAGGTTAGTTAAGTTAGATAGATTTTTCAGGAACTTTCTTTTCAGGATTAAATTACTAACAGTTAGATTGTCATAGTTTCTAAGAAATATACGTGTAAGCTAGGCACAAAGCTTGCGTAGAAACACCGCAAAGGGGACGGAACCCGCGGCAAACCTTGCGGTCGGCAACGTCGAACCGCAGAAGGAAGCCACGACCCAACCCGCCGTTGACACGACGACAACCGTCACCGCCATGCTGAGCTTGCTCGGAAAAGTGGACTGGCAAATGCTGGTCCCAGTCGTGACGAAAGTCGTTGAAGCTCTCAACGGTGCGAGCACCGACGCGGAATCCTGAGCTGCGCTCGAGAAATCGTCGGGCTCTATAAGATCCAAGGATAAGACGACCACCGGGAAACCAAGACGACAGGATGAGAAGTATCGTTCGAACGCGTATGGCGCGGAAAACTAACGTGTGTTCTGTTCCTTTTCAGGTGGACTAGGATCGTTTACTCGGGCAAGGTTTTCCATGTTTTCCTTGTCTGTAAAGTGAATACTGAGTAAACTTCCAATTTGCAAGTCGGTCATGGCCGCAATTCCATCCCGCCCCAAGTCAACCTCCTTGTATCAGTTTCTCAAGCACACTCGTAATGCGCTTAAATGATGTTATAAGCGACTCATTTTTTAAACCGTGATTGGTCCTTCAGACAAAGGAGGTAGGTGGTAGTCCACAATACTACGTTTAAGATTCAGACAACAAGAACAATCGTGGACATTTCACCCCATTCCAACTCTTCACTTCGGCCCTAGCTCCCAATGCTTCACGCATTGAGCTAGGACTCCTCCACTCCTCAACCACCATCCCGGGTTCTAGCTCCCAATGCTTACGCATCGAGCTAGAACTCAAACCAACCTCTCCAGCACGGTCTGGATCTAAATAGCAATAGTTGTTTTATTTTATTCTCGGTAACCTAGTTCCCGAAGTTCTAGCTCCCAATGCAGCTGCATCGAGCTAGACTTCATCTCCACGCCGCACCGACACGGCAATTGTAAGCCGCCTAGCCGCAGATGCCAACAACAACGACGCTCCGCGTCACCCATCCGCCAACCGACCACGCCGCTATAATCGCGACCAGCGATAATCCATCCATATTCCGGGGAAAATCGACGAAGCGATCCATTCGCTTTTCGTTTTCCGAGATGATAAATCCCCCGGGTAACAGCCACGTCTACAGCGAAACTTTCAATAAGTGATTCCGCTGGTTCAGAAGAAGAAGCTGCAACAGTCCAACGGCGCCGCCGCCGGTGACATAATGTCGGTGCTATTCCAACACGCGACGGAAATCCAAGCCATCCTCAATGGCTAAGCGGTGACCCGGTTCCCTTCCGACGGCGTTTTGGAACGCCAACGGCCTAGCGAACAAAAAGATGGAGTTGAGTGAGTTTGTACAACGACACTAAGTCGACGTCATTCTCATCAACGAGACCCATCTTCAGGCGTCTCAAAACCCGAAGCTGTCCAACTACAGTTTGAACCAGAACGACTGAAAGAACAGGCGCGGCGGGGGCACCGCAATATACGTGAACGCGACATCGCCTGTCGTAAACACGCCGCTGTTGGAGAACGCCGAAAGAACGGTCGTGGTAGTCCAGACCACGCCCTCAAAGTTTGTGACATTTTTTAACACCCTGTATATGAACAGTCAAAATATTTAAAACATTAAATTATTATTCACATAATTTTACATTTATATGTAATATGGAACGCTCGTAAATGATCTTATAGTCATTTTACATGATTACGTTACATTTTCTTTTGAGAGAAATTATAATTATGTAATAATTGGATACTTGCTACATATATTTTCTCCTTGCGGATTTTTGTATTACTGTTGTAAAAGATTATATGTATAATGAAGGGGCCTTTAAGGAATCATCAGAGTGAAATTTTCAAACAAAATCCTTAAAAAAAGGGAACGGAGACTAACATCTGCCGCGTCCGTCTCCCCATTCAACCGGTGTTCTTTTGTCTTGTTCCTACCTGCGCGTGTACCTTCCTGTGGTAATGAAGTTTTATAACTTCGCTGAATAGACAGCTGAAGCATTTTAGTTCGTTTTCGACATACAACGTGGATAAAAAGGCTCGAGGAGCGTACATCCACGATATCACGATATGAAAGAAAAAGACGCGCAGGATTCAAGGGAACAAATCGACACTTCATTGAAACCGAAACAACGTTTGCGAGTACTTCGGCAGCGAGAAACACTCCAGAATTTGAGGTTAAAATCTATCAAACATTCAGCTATGTTTTCATAGAATTTTTCTTGGTTTTCGGTGCTCTGCAACAAATTTTCAAGTGCAAAAAGTGCGATAGTGATGGAAAGTTTTATAAAAAATCAATTCGAGGATGTGTCATCAACTTCCAATAGCACCACTTATTATGGAATACTAAAACGGTGCAGATTGTTGCAAAAACGGTATAAGAGGCCGTTATTCGAAAAGCAGGCACCGAAGAAAAGGAAAAAAAGTGGAAGCGGAAAATCGGGCGGATATACTCACGGTGTATCACCAGACACCGTGAGTATATCCACCCGATCTTGGTCGAAGCGCGGTTTTACTTCGTGCATGGGTATCGTGTCTGTGATCGGAAAATACACAAACTAAATCCTAGATGTTCCTGTCAAGTCAAGCTTTTGCAAAGCTTGTTTACTTTGGAAGGAAATAGAGAAGACTGTCGAGTATGGTATGCGGCGCACGAATCGAAGTGCAACGTGAATCACGAAAGCAGCGCTGGAAAAATGGAGGTTGATGGCATAAACGAAATTTTCAAGAGATCTGAGGAACTACATAGAGCAAAATACGGATTTTATATACGAGACGGGGGATACAAAGATATTCAAGATGTTGCTGGAAGCTAAGCCTTATGGTGATAATCTCACAGTAAAAACAAGGAAAGCATTTTGCATGAGCAAAAACGTATTTATAAAAGAGGAAACGATGCCAGAAAAAGGTTGGTTCAATTGAAGAAACCCAAAAAGCAAACTGCAGACAAGCAAATGGAGGTCGAACGGAAGAAAAGGAACTCGATCGAGTACTTCGGAAGCAAAAAAATACAACACAAAAACCTGCTAACGAACCAAAAAAAGCGCAATTGACACTAAAGTTGTTAACGAATCTTTTCGAGTATTACGGCTTAGCAATTCGTCGAAACTCCGATTCCGTTGAAAATATGAGGAAATGAATATGGGCGACGTTTTATCACAACTGATGCGAATTCCTAGTATCAGTATTGCCCTTCGGGAGGAGATTCGTGGTGCGAATGACGCAAAGCTGAGGCCAATGGCTCATCCACCAGCGCCCGATGACGATGTCCAAGAGGTTTTGAAGCCGATGTACGAAGATTTTACCACAGCTGATTTGTTAGAGACATGTATGGGCGCAAACACTCAAAACAACAATGAGAGTTTCAATCATTGCGTGTGGCAACTCGCTCCTAACCATATATTCTGTGGCAAACAAACTGTGGAAATCGCGACGTATTGTGGAGCTTGTTCGTTCAATGAAGTGTATGATCCAATATTGAAAATCCTGGAGACAGTGGGGAGCACCATAGGGCCGGTAGCCGCAGACTTCGATGCAAAATCCATGGAGGAGCGCATCGCAACAGCGGAACGCCGAAGCGTCGAAACGAGATTTCTGCACAAAATGAATTATTTGAGGAAGTAGAAGGAATATTGCATGGACCTGGCATCGCCGATTGATCGTAAGTAAATGATTTATGTGAAAATATCTCACTCCAAACGTTAAACGCGTTTTTCTCGGAATGGTGTTTTTCAAAACGGTGTCCACTCTCGAAAGAAGAGTTTTCAAGCTATCCATTTCAAATTTTAACAGACCATTCGTCACGTCATTTTTTATCGTGGTATGGAAGATTTTTTTCTTCCTAGTTTTTTCTACGAAAAACTATCGCAAAACAGGCTAATTCGATACGTTTTGTTCAAACCGCCTCAATTTTTTCAAATTAAAAAACAGCCTGCATAGCCCAAGCGGCTTTCCTACAGATTAATAATCTTTTTGTTTCATATCAGGATTAAGGCCGCAATCTCGGACACCACACAGGACCTTTTTTTTCAACCGAACTTTTCAATATTTTTTTACAATATTGAACAATAAATAAATCAACTTACAAAAATCCTTTTGTATTCTTTCACTTCTTTGATTTGTAAAAAATCAAACATATTAATTAGCTTATCTTAACCATAAAAAAATCGCGAAAAGCAGTGATTTTTCGGAGGATCATACTGTGATGATTCCTTAACAAAAATATCTATGCACTCGGGTATTTTAATGCATTGGTTAACTTTTATTGGTAATCCCGTGATACATATGAAGCTTGTCAATTTATGGCAATTAGTTTATTGACAATTGTTTTTGGTTATTTATAACGTCATTATTCGTTCAACGCTTTGTTGAAATTTAACATTAATTGTTGTTGAAACTATTTGCTACGGTTTTTCAATTGTACTACAACAATAGGTAGTTTTTCAGATTACCCACAAAAACTTATATTTAATTCTAGGTAATCAACATAGCAAGCACGTTCACGAAGAAGATTTTATGTCAGTAAACAACGGGTCTGTGAAACAATTTAAATTGAAGGAAAAACGTCATCTGGTAACAGCAAGAGATCAAAAACATCGTGACGAAAACCACTGAATCGCCATGAGTTAGAAGCACCAGATGACTTGAATGCCAATACATCGGCAAAAAACTGAAGCGATCGGAATATCTGTATGATATCGAAGTGAATACAGCATTTGGTTATCGTATGGTATGGCAATTGGAAGTGAAATTTACTAAAAGTGGCAAGCGCGGTTTGGGATTCAAACTAGACAGAAGACAATAAGAATTGTGGAAACACTGAGATACCGAGTTGTTCATTTGTTAACAAAGGCTATGGAATCCACGGTAGAATTGTAATTGACATGCGATCACTTGGAGTTTGTTTGCACGAAATAATAAAATTCTGTGCATTCATGGAATTACCTCGGTCTATCTATAACTCTTTCTACGATAAAATTGTCAAAAGACTAACACTGCAACCAATCTAGTTTGCAAGAACAGTATGATGAGAGCTGCGGAAGAAGAGAAAATTATTTCTATTGAAAATGGATACAATGGAATTGTAGTATCAGGCGATGGTTCGTGAGGAAAATGTGGATTTGCGTCTTTGTATGGGTTAGTGACTCTTATTGGTAATAACTGTGGAAAAATTATTGATTGTCTAGTGAAATCAAAATACTGTAAGGCGTGTATTGGGCAAAAAAAAGAAGATACCGAAGGATATGCGGAGTGGGCAGAAAATCACGAAGAAGAGAGCGCTGTGAATCGCGATGTATTGACAAGAAAAATGGAAGTCGATGCAGTTGTTGAGATGTTTCGGCGCCCTGAAACTTTGCACCAGGTCAAATACACTCACGGTGATTATAAAACTTTTAAAGGCAGTACTAATGCCGTATAGAAAGAGTGTATAGATCACGTGCAAAAGCGAATGGGCACCCAACTACGTAATTTGAAAAGAGAAGACGGAAGGTCTCGGTGGAAGGAGCAAATTGACTGGAAATTTATAGACGCGCTATCTATTTATTATGGATTAGCGATTCGTAGAAACAGAGATTCAGTTGAGAACATGAGAAGCAGTATATGGGCTACACTGGATCATAAATTGTCAACTTATGCCAAACCACAGCACGACAAATGTCCTACTGAAAAGGATTCATGGTGCTCATGGCAACTGGCTAAAGCTACACATACTTTGGGTGAGTACAAACACAAGCCAGCTCTACCAATTGAAGTATGTGACTATCAAACCAGTCTATGAAGAACTGACAAATGAAGATCTTCTAACTCGATGCATCAGCGATTACACACTTAACAGTAACGAAAACTCAACGCGTATGTGTGGGCATTGCCCCGAAATCGATTTCCAGTGGTAAAATAGTTCTGGATGTAGCTGCGGATATTGCGGGTTGTGTGTACAATAACGGGTTTTCTTCAATTTTGCACATAATGGAGGCAATGGACTTGGAAATCGGCCTGGAGAACGACAATTTTCAACGGCAAATTTGGATTTTTTTATATTGCATTGTTTATTTGTTATCAACAATTATCTGACGATTTTCTAGGCAAATTCTTCTCTTTCCACTTTAGAAGTGCGCCGTTTGGCCAAAAATAAAAAAGTCCTACGTAAAAATTAGCGGATACAGTCACTGACATGTATGATAAACACCTTTTTTGTAATCTCGATTCATTTCGTAGTTTTTCTGAAAAAAATCCTTAAAAAGCTTATTATTTTTATAGAATTATTTCTGCACACCCGACACAGAATGGAATGTATTCATATAATGGATGGACATGTTCCACGATAACTTTATCAAATTTCATTTAAAGGTCATTGCCAAATTTAAATGCTAAAAATAATGCTCACAAAAATCGTCCAGATAACTTATATATACATATATACATATATACATATATTGAAAATGTGAAAACTATTCAACGAAGGCTATAGGAACAAAAACCGACATAGCATTTTAGGTTACTTACGTCTACAAACTAACGTTAAATTTAACATAATTATAATGTTCACTGACGGTTTTATTTCGATGGAAGTTTTTTTGAGTGTAACATACGCTCCTGATTTACGGCTGCATTTGCCAATCACATGGTATACAATCAAAATGAAACTTATTAGTTCATATGTGTAAGTGAACAGATGCTATTTTACAATAACCAAATTGTTAGATATGTTTTTACAGGGTCATCTTCGTTTCGTTGTTGAAAAAATGTTCAACAGACCATATACCGTTGCTGTAAAACTTCATCTCAAAACAAAACATTCATAATTCAATGTCTAGCTGAGTCTGAGCCAACGATCAAATTACAATTTGAATCGAATAAATTGTAATCATCGTTATTATTATAAATAAATTTGTAAATAAACATACATGTTTTTACAAAAATTTCTTTTATTTTTAATTAACTTGTGCATTTCAGGTATAGTTTGATTTTCTACAATCCAGCAGTTGCCATTAAACAACATATTTTAACAAATAGGAGCTGTAACAACATATTTTTGCACAAATAACGTAGCTTCGTTCACCATAACAAACACATAAATTGATCTTATAGTTAACGACAGATTGGTCGACCAATCGACCAGCATTGTATAATATAAAATCAAAAGATTATAGCAACAGAGATTTAAAATTGAAACTATGGGAGGAAATAGCTGGTATAATGTTTAATAATTGTCAAGAAATGGTAGACAAAATGATCATTTTAGGTAAGTAGTATTGCAGACATCCGCTAATTTAGGGCCCTGCTACATCCATTTGTATTTAATGTGCGGGTGCGCTTGAAATATGCTAACGATGGCGTCAGGAAAGAAAAATCTATCGAACCCGGTAAGCCAAATATAAATGAAATAAACGGGCGCCGAGTTGTGTTTTTGAAATTGCTTTCTAATCATGCCCATTGTTCACCGGATGTGACTATTTGTTTAAGTAGATTAATAAAAATGACCGATTACGATTTCAGAATATAAATAAGATTTGCGCTAGTGCGGGCGGCGATAAGATCCGCATATCGCGTGGGAACGTTCCCCGCTCATCATCATCCGGTGCCCCTTCGGAAGGCACCGTGGATGGACTCCTCCGAAAGGAAGTTAAGTCGTTAATAGGACTTCTTCGGGAAAAGAAGTCGTACTAATGCTCCTTCGGAAAGCAGTGAGTCGATGAAGATGTTGGGCGCTTTAAGTTAAATTATCGAAGTCTGGAGTCATTCACGGTCCCATCGGAAGCCAGTCGTGGATGAACTCCTCCGATAAGGAGTTAAGGCGTACTCAGGCCCGTTAAGGAAGTCGTGAGTCGTTGAAAATGTCGCGCGGTGTTAAGTTAAATTGTCGAGGTCTAGAGTAACATCTCGGAAAAATAATTATAATGTTCGGCGTCGTTAGAGTGTAAAAAGTGAAAAATTTTATTATTAGAATTCAAATATATTTGATTTTGTTTACGAATTTCGGGTAAAATAAAGTTGGTGAAAGAAGATTAAACAGAGACGAATAATCCCTCTTTCAGTCTATTGGGATTTATAGGACAAGAGGAAATGTAAGAAACTTTTACTTGTAAGTGCGACATTATGTGGGTTGTTAATTTCTATTTTTGATTTGATGAATTAAATTTAAAAAGGGCTAGTTTTCTATCCTCCCTCTAAAGAAAATAATTAATAAAGTATAAAGGTTTTATGAGAATCGTTTTTTGTTAAATGATCTCTAACCTTATTTTGACGGAGACAGTCGTCTTCTTGTGGGCTGGTGGCAGGGTAATCTATAAATTTTGCTCACAAGTGGACGACGAGCATTTTGAGTGATTATCCGCGGGAACGGAAAGTTGGGAAAGTAGAGAAATCTGCGAATCGGCCGTGCTACCCCACTGGACAAAACGCTTCGAAGGACCGAGTGTGACCGAGTTCCCGGAACTTTTCCCGATTTTCAGAATTACGTTCGGTTTACGCGGATAGCTCGTATAACTGAGATAACTTTGGTATAATTCTTCATTTATAGTTAAAATCAAAAATGTTACTTACATAAAAGATATTTTATTATATATTTCAAATGTAAAATTGACCCACAATATGCATCTGTTTGATGTTTAGAAACAACACGCTTCATGTGTATATAAGTGCATTTGTTACCTGAAGCCAGGAGGATTTTTGTATTCTAGAACACCAAGGTATTTTTTGCAGATTGCAGTGGTCACTTCTTTATAACATATTATATAAATCTAAATCATATTTGTAGTACAAATATAAAATTAGTTCTTAGGAAAAATGTCAAAATTTGTAACGCGTGATTCAAGTAGAGATACTTTTTTCAATAGCCTTTTTTTGACAGATCACATGTGGGTCGTGTCTTGCTGTCGTGTAATTTTTGTTTAGTATTGTTTGGCATTTCATAATGGAAAAACTTACGCCTGAACAACGTTTACAAATGTGTTTTGTGCACTTCGCTCAACTTAGGGTCAACATAATCGGCCTACTGAGCGTACTATTCGCAACACCATCACCCATTTTGAGACCCAGCATTCATTATTGGATAATATTCGACCGAATAGACCACGTCCAGCACGCTGTGAAGAAAATATAGTGGCCGTAGCTGAGAGTGTACACGAAGACCGTGGAGAGTCGATTCGGCGTCGTTCGCAGCAACTCGGGCTGACGTATGGAACGACTTGGCGCATTTTACGGCGAGATCTTAAATTGAAAGCATACAAGATACAGCTTGTGCAACAACTGAAGCCGCTCGACCTTCCCAAGCGACATCGCTTCTCTCTATGGGCTCCGGAAAAGTTCCAAGAAGATCCGACGTTTTCGAGGCAAATTTTGTTTAGCGATGAGGCCCATTTCTGGCTCAATGGGTATGTAAACAAACAAAATTGCCGCATTTGGGACGAAGAGCAACCTGAAGAGATTCAAGAGCTGCCACTTCATCCAGAAAATCATTCATTACGCATGCGTCCCGAGAAAGAGTAACCACGTGCGTGTGCGGGTCCAGCTAAAATTTACGTTTATTAAACCAAGTTAAGCAGCATAAATCTGAATATATCTACGATAAGGCAACTATAATAGTACTACATCATAAAATTCAGTGTGTTTGGTGGTAACTGCCCTATATACAGGAAAAGTAACGAAGAATCATGCCTATCACGAGAAATGAAATGGAGGACATTCAGTTGATTGTTCGTAAAGAAAATCAAATGCTTTCAGCGAACGAAACATTTTTGAAAGCTATTGCTACATGTATCAAAGAAGCTATAATGGATGACATGAAGAAATTATTTCAAAGTTACGAGAACGAAATAGTGCAATTAAAAGAAGATGTAAAAACTCTGCAAGCCGATAAGTCATACATGGAGGCGCGCGTCGACAACTTGGAGCAGTACACAAGACGCAACAGCGTACGCATCGTCGGCGTGAAAGAAGTGACAAATGGAAATGAAAATGTAGAAGAAATTGTACTACAAGTGTTACAGGAAAAGTTAAAGCTTAACATTGCAAGTGATCAAATCGACAGATGTCATCGTGTTGGAAAACCAGGCCCGCAAACTACACATAGGTCCCGCCATATCCTGGTAAAATTAATTAGTTATAAGTATAAAACTCTAGTTTATAAGAATAAAAAAAACCTAAAGGGGACGGGTATTGTTGTTAAAGAGGACCTAACAAAACGCAAGGCTGATGTTTATAAAGCAGCAGCAATTAAAGTCGGTGTAAAAAACGCGTGGACAAACGACGGATCGATTTTTGTTCATTTCAAAAACAGATTAGGGAAAGTCGAAACTCATGCAGACGTTGCTGCCTTGTAATTTTAGTTCATCATTGTGTTGCTTAAATATTAAAGGTTTAATGAAGATTATAAATATTCATAAACTTTATTGGTTTAGTAACTGGTTATTAATTAATTGTACCGTGTGATCTGCACTGCATTGTTGTGACAGTGAGAAAGAGAGTTTTTATTTGCCTTTTTGTTTATACGCTGTATCCATATTTCTTTCAACCCGGAATTGTTTATCGTAATTCGAAATAGTATTATAATTTGATTGTCGAATTTAAACTTTATTTGAAATTGTGTTAAGAAGCATAATTGTTATTTCGGTTACCATATTTGATAAATTGTTTGCAAATTAAAAGGTTATTTGAGACTTGTGGGTGACGCTCCTAGTAGTTGCTTTACTAGTATATAAATAAATATTTTTGTTTTGATATAGCGGTATTATTGAAACATATTTATCTTAATTTTGCCGCAGAATATGTCTCGGGTGTACGACTCAGCCGGAGTGTCTGCAGGTGGTAACATTCTAATATGTCATATAAATGCTAGATCTTTATTAAACAATTTTAATGACTTTAAGTGTATTGTTGAGGAATATGATTTCGGAGCTGTGGCAGTAACTGAAACATGGCTGACCTATAATATTAGTGATGCAAGTATTGCGATTCCCGGTTATGCAGTTTTTAGACGTGATAGAGGTGTCGGTCGTGGAGGTGGAGTGGCACTCTATGTGTCAAATCTAGCACTATAGTCACCGACGTAGTTGTCAATGGTGTAGAAGAAATATGGGCGATGGTGCAGGTGGGAAGATTAAAGATTGCAATAGGTTCTGTTTATAGGCCACCACATGTTAACTATGCAAATTTATCATCAGTTGATGACTCAATATCTAACATTTTACCTCTGGTTGATAACATTTTTTGTATGGGTGATTTTAATATAGATTATCAAAATACTTCTTCCCCCGAATATAACTTTTTG
The DNA here is from genome assembly GCA_959613385.1 of Geotrupes spiniger. Taxonomy (NCBI): domain Eukaryota; kingdom Metazoa; phylum Arthropoda; class Insecta; order Coleoptera; family Geotrupidae; genus Geotrupes; species Geotrupes spiniger. Next base: position 21,718,478 of record OY390740.1, on the reverse strand, counting down.
AAGTCAATGATGAATACTTATAGTCTCAGTCAAATAATTCTTGAACCCACTCGTGTCGCACGTGGCACTTCTACGCTTATTGACTTAATTTTAACGAATTTTACAGAAAATGTCATTAAAACTGGCACTATAAACTTACATGATTTCTCAGATCACATGTTAGTTTTCGCCGAACTGGAGATCCCAGTTACTCAACGTACTGCCAAATATTTCACCTACCGCGATTTTGCAAATTTTGATTATGCTACTTTTCAACAACAAGCCCAAGCGGCAAACTGGACGGATATTGAAGATATAGACGGTATTGATAATAAATTAGTTTATTTAAATCAAATTATTCTGCAATTATTTAACGTTAATGCACCTTTAAAAACTATAAAAGTTGTAAAACCCAAGCAGCCCTGGATAACAGATAATATAATGTTAATGGTTCAACTCCGCGAGGCGGCTCTGAAAGATTATAAGCGATCCTTACGTGATATTCGTTCCACGAAGCACGAAACTGACTCCAAATGGGATCAGTATAAGGAACTTCGGAATTTTGTAACCGCGTCCATTCGCAGAGAAAAACGTGCGTATATTGAGCATGTTTTAAGTATCAATAAGAAAGATGCACGGCACTTGTGGAAAACATTAGACAAATTAAGTGTGCATAAAAAGCGGGATGATATTAACATTCCACCTTTTTTGGATAATCCAAATTTTTTCAATAATACATTTGCGAATGCGGGGGGAATTATGAAAGCTAACACAGACACTGTTCGTTATTTTAAGTCAAATAGGGTGGATGCCACTGCTGGCGAATTTTCTTTACAGCCAATAACATCGGATGTGGTTGACAAATACTTGTCATCGATTCGCACAAACGCTTTGGGAGTGGACGGAATATCACTAAAAATGTTAAAATATTGTGTGCCGTTTTGTTTGGGGGCAATTACGCATATTATTAATTATTCCTTATTAAATGGGGTAATCCCAGAAATGTGGAAACAAGCGTTAGTAATACCTAGCCCAAAATCAAAAACACCTATGGACTTTAGGGACTACAGACCAATCAGTATTCTCCCAACATTATCAAAAGTTATAGAGAAAATCGTTTATTCTCAAATTTATTCACGGTTGGATGCATTACAATTAATTCCAGCCAAACAATCGGGATTCCGTGTAGGTCATAGTACTACTACTTCGTTATTGGATGTCACGGATGACTTACTAAAAGCTATTGATGAATCACAAATTACGGCTATTACTTTACTAGACTATTCCAAAGCGTTTGATAGCCTAGATCACCAATTATTGTTAGCAAAACTGTCATATATCGGTTTGTCAGCTGCATCTATGAAATGGTTCGAAAATTACATCTATGGTCGATCGCAGGTGGTGTCATATCGAAATATAAATGGAGAACTAAGAATGTCAGATTCTGTTCTCTTGAAGTCAGGTGTCCCACAGGGTTCAATTCTAGGACCATTATTATTTACTGTTTACATGGTAGACTTTTCATGGGGAATCAAGCATTGTAAACTACATTCATATGCTGACGATAATCAACTGTATTTTAGTTTTAATCCTGCAAACCTTATCGATGCGATTCAAAAAATAAATTACGATTTAAATAATATTCACGGGTGGTCTGACGACAATGCATTGAGGCTGAATCCTGCGAAATCAATTGTTATGTTTGTTGGGGTACCTGCACAGTTGCGTAAAATAGAAAACAAAAATATTCAAATTATGATTGCCGCAAACACATTAGGGATAGTGGACCAGTGCAAAAATTTGGGAGTAATTATGGACAAAAATCTAAAATTTTCGCAACATGTAAACAAATTAGTGCAAGAATCCTATTCAAAATTGCGTCATTTGTATAATTACAAAGACATCTTGCCCACCTGCACTAAACTTAAACTAGTAGAATCCTTAATAATATCCCGACTTGATTATTGTGACGTAGTGTATGGGCCATGTTTGTCCCAGACAGATGCATACAAATTGCAAAAAATTCAAAACTCATGTTTACGTTACGCTGTTGGCTTTACTAGACGTGAGCATGTAACTGAGTACTACGAACGCTATAACTGGAAAAAATTAAATATAAGACGCGCTATTCATTACAGCTCATTGATACACATGATCTTGAATACGGGTACACCATTGTATCTACGTCGGAAATTGCAATTCAGGTCAGATTTGCATAATATCGAGGTACGAACAAACAATAAATTAAACATACCTGAACACTCGACGACAGCGTTTGCGAAATCGTACTCTGTGTCTGCTCCTAAATTGTACAATACCTTGCCGGAAAAATTAAAATCTCTTTCTACTTCCCGCTTCAAATGCGAAGTCCGAGACTTCCATTTCACTATATAGTTTGAATTTTTATCTCATGTTCGTTTGTCGTTTACTACCTGTAGCGTTGGCGAGTGTACTTTGGGGATGTCTTCTGTGGTTGGCTTTTAAATTATAAATTTAAATTTAATTTTTAAATTATATATTTAATTTTAATTATAATCATTGGTTGTATTTTTCTTTCGGTTATATGTTAGAATAGGGAATGACTTTGTATAACATGTACTTATCTATTTTAGGCTAGGAAAGAACAGCCCGTGGCTGGTCCTAGTCCAATAAAGGAATATTATTATTATTATTAAAAAAAAACAACGGTTTGGTGTGGTTTGTGGGCCGGTGGAATCATCGGTCCATATTTCTTTAAAAATGATGCAGGTGCGAACGTAACCGTCAATGACGACCGTTATCGTGCCATGATAACCGACTATTTGATGCCTGAAATTGAAGCTCGTGATCTCGGCGACATTTGGTTTCAGCAAGACGGCGCCACTTCCCACACATCGCATCAATCAATGGATTTATTGAGAGAACATTTCGGTGAGCACATAATTTCACGTTTTAGGTCGGTAGATTGGCCACCAAGATCGTGTGATATCACACCGACTTTTTCCTGTGGGGATATGTAAAGTCTAAAGTTTATGCGGACAAACCCGCTACGATTCAGGCCTTGGAGGAAAACATCACGCGTGTCATTCGCCAGTTACCAGTCGGAGTGATCGAACGAGTCATCGAAAATTGGACTCAACGGATGGACCATCTGCGACGTAGCCAACGGCCAACATTTGATAGACATAATCTTCAAAAAATAAATGCCAAAGAATGTTCTTTCAAATGATAATAAACATTCTCCATTAAATTTGAATTTTATGTGTTTTTTTCGTTAAAACCTCGAAATGGATCACCCATTATTTATTTATTCTTGCCCGGTTTCACAAACGAATGTCCAATGGTGATTTAGTTAACGATACATTAAAATTGATGGTCTGTTGAAATTAGTTCGGGTTTCACAAATAAATTATCGGCTTGTTAACGGTCCATCATGTGATGAACCGTTAACGTGTTGTACGTTTGGCAGCAGCGCAGAAAATTACAGATCCCGTTGCGAATGCTGTCATTTGTCAAAAATAATTTCTTTGACGCCTGTTCAGTCGAGTTATTAATTATAATATAATTGTGATTGAGAGAAAAAACGTGTTAATTTCACTCCTAGTGTGAAAAAATCGTCGTTGGAAGGTAGACGGAGAGCAACGAATCATATCCAGGATCGGTTTCTTCGAATGCAGGCGTTACGTTATCGCACGGTGACAGCATCTGCTCTTGTGCAGCGGTTGAACGACGTCCATAACAACAGAGTGTCAGTATATACTCTTCGCAGACGCTTAAATGAAGGTGGGTTGAGGTCCAGAAGACCTGCAACAGGTCCTCTTTTAACCGTAGAGCATCGGCGACAGCATTTGGAATTTGCACGGGAACATGCTGATTGGGGTCTTGAAGATTGGTCCGCTGTGGTCTTTACAGATGAGTCCAGATTCACCCTATACAAATCAGATAGTCGCGATAGAGTGTGGAGAAGGACTGGCGAGCGTTTTGCTGAAGCCTGCTTGTCAACAAGTGCCATTCGGTGGAGGTGGTGTAATGATGTGGGCGGGCATTTCGTTGACTGCTAATACAGAGCTTGTGAGAATCCGGGATGGAACCATTACTGCCGACCGTTACATTTAACAATGTTTAGAGGCAAACATTTTCGTTTAATGCAAGATAATGCCCGCCCACACATTGCATGGATAACGCGGGCTTATTTACAAGAAGTTGTTATTACGTTGTTGCAATGGCCAGCACGAAGTCCTTACTTGAATCCCATGGAACATGCATGGGACATGTTGGGACGACGTATTCGCCGCAACCATGAGGAGTTTCCGACGTTGGACAGGTTAGCAGAAGCTTTAACTGCGGAATGGAACCAAATTCATCAAGATGACTTTGCAGTTTTGATCAGGAGCATGCCTGATCGAATGGCAGCCGTAATTAGAGCTCGTGGTACAAGCTACTGAATATATTTTTTAAATTTTAACATCATAAAATTAACATTTGTTCATTTTCAATTTATAGCACTATTTTTCCAAAATTGTTTATTTATTTTTTCTTTCGGCTTAGAGTTTGCTGTTTTATAATGGATTTTACTTGTAAGGTAAAGGATTCAATCAACAAACATATGATTTTTATTTTTATAAGTCAAAAATATTTTGAAAAATTCAAGTGTCCGGTTAATTTTGTATATAATTATAAAAAATTATCAAAATGACAAAACGGCTTACTGAGAGTGAACTTGAACGCGAAATTGAAAATTTGTTTGATTCAGATGAAGAAAGAAGTGTGACTGGGATTGTGATGGTGACAAGGATTATACAAATGCAGAATTGCATTGAAATAACGTCTGCAAATTCATCAGACACACCAGATTCAGAAAATGAACTTCCTGTGCCTTCATATGTTTTGTCGGCGTGGGATCCTGACACTGGTAGTAGAAAAACGTTTACAATAACTGCTCAAAATCTCAGGGTGAATGATGATGTCGCAAAAAAACTTATTGGGAAAGACCCAATTGATTTCTACAATTACTTCATAGATGACGAAGTAATTGCCTTATTGGTGAGAGAGACGAATAGGTTCACTTTGCAAAATATAAAACCAAAGCCAAAGATAAAACCATGGTCAGATACTGACCGTGTGGAAATGAGAAAATTCATTGGAATGATACTATGGATGGGTTTTCTGCCGCTTCCAAAAATTCGAGATTACTGGTCCACAATTATTGAATAACCGTCATTTTAGCGATAATATATAAAAGGATGGAAACGACCAATTATACAAAATATCCGCTATACTTAATATGATTAATAAAAAATTTCAACAGGCCGTCGCACTATGGGACAGAATCGTGCGTACCGTCTCAAAAATAGGTTTTGCGAATGTTCGATATTGAATATTTTGTTAATGCACACATCTAATACATATTATATAGAATTTAAAATAGATTATTTCTCATTTTTTCTTAATAAAACTTGATTTGCAAGTTGACGCTCAAAATAATATCGATTATGTAGAACAGAATTGCATCAGTTTACATGGTCATAATTTCATTATTTTTAATGCAAATATGTAAGTGTGATACAAGTTTAGAATGATTATTAAGTACCTTATTTAGAAAGCATTTAAGTATAAGTTTATGTAAAAACTCAAGAGGTACACGATTGTTTTTGCAGCATCTAATATCCTAAAACTTCAAATAGACTTTCGACAGTTAGCGATGTCGTATTTTGATACCATCACATAGAGCAGCTCATATAAAAGTGTAGGCAAAAAAGAAAAATTGCTCGAATCTGGCCCCCTTTAAATGAGACGTAGGTAGAAACATTTTTTGTGTTTTATATATACAGATATATACCGGGTGCGGCATTGGCGGACCCAACATATGAAATCCCATGTTAATTTCAAGGCATACAAATATTTTCTTTCCTAATGATTTTACAGCGAAATTTCTTTTAAGTTTTTTAAAGCGCACTACATGATGATCGAATAGCAAACATATTGCGAAGTACCTATACAACAAAATGAATGATTTTTTTGTGCCTCAACGAGTATTTTGCGAATTTTTCATTGGCTATGGGACAAAAAGAGAAGATATTCAAAAATACTTAAAAGAACATCATTTGTCGCCTTCAAAAAGTGAATTAGTTGCGAAAAGTACTTAAAAATCCCTTATATCAGCTTTTAACAATCGCTAGACCACATCTAACCGAACTGAAGAACGTTTCTTTAATAAAAATACAACGTGGTTAGGCGTTGAATTTAAAGTACAGTTCGAGGAAATACCAATGGATATCACACCTACAACATCTAGAGAACGTGGACGTCCATCAAAGTCTTATGAAGGTATATCAGAGAAATCGAAAAAAGGAAGAATGTGGAGTTATTTCGAGAATGAATCTTTTTGCTGATTTAGATCTTTCGAAATCACAATACGGATTACTTCGAGCAAGTCTGATTTAAAAAAACTTATTAACAAACGCAAAAAAACTGTATTATCATATTATCATCCTATCGGTTATTCAAATGCTGGACATGTTTGTTTACCAAATGGGCATGTGATGGTTCATCGGGACAAAGTGAATATAAACAAATTTTAACACATGAAAGTAACATGGTCTCAGATGCAAACTTATTTGTAGCGTCTTTGATACCAATAAAGCTGATTGATACAGAAACAAAAGAAGTTCTTTGGCAAAATCCGGCTAGCTCTTTCTATTCGATATTGCCGACCAATTCTGATGGAATTTGCAAAAGAAACTCCCAAGAAAACCCGTTCGGTGGTCCGTGATATTCGGGGAAAATTTCTGAAATACACATGGGGGACCAGGTAATTGAAATAAGTCACGAGCTATTCTTAACTATGGTGGATGGAAAAGTTACAAAAGTTCTAACTGACACAAGTTCTGGAGCTGTGTGTACGGTATGTGGGGCTAAACCAAGCGAGATGAATAATTTGGAGAAGATTGAATCAAGGCCAGATAATATGAATGCTTACGAGTACGGTTTGTCTACGTTGCATGCACCTATGGAGTTAATTTTACATATTTCATATAATCTTTCGTTTAAGAAATGGGCTGCGGGAAGTCCAGAAGATAAAAAAAGTAAACAAGACAAGGATAAACTTGTACAAAGTCTATTTCGAAGTCGAATGGGATTGCATTTGATAAACTCCGGCAAGGAAGTGGAAACAGCAATGACGGCAATACAGCTCGACGTTTTCTTGAGAACTATTACTGCTCTTCAGAAATAACAGGAGTTAATGACGATCTTATAAAAAGGTTTTATGTTTGACTCGACCGTAATCAGCTGTTTTATGACATAAAATATAGGACATAAAGTGGTACTTTATATAATATAAATATGTGTCCTTAAGTCAGAATCGATAAATTAATAATTATTAGCAGTTTCACACACTTGTCAAAATATACTTTTCGCCCACAACTACGTAACTATGACAATAGCGAATGCATACCTACCTACTTTGTAGGTAGGCATTTGGACCGTCTGGAGATTGGATTCGCATGTGACTACAATCTAAGGCACCTATAACACGAGGAAAGCCACATATTCATTCAAATTTGTAACTGAGCATCAAGCGACTTGTTTCTGCGTGTTATAGGTTGTATAGCATTGCCGATTTCACGCACTACTATCGGTGCCAAAGTAATAGTCCTCTATATTTCAAGACCTATATCAAAGAAACCGCTTGGCGGAAAAAAATTAAGGCCGTTTGCCATTATGCAATTTTTCCATGCAATTTTGATGAGTGCGCATGCGCGGTTTGTTAAAAGTAAGTATTGCATGCAATTATTTTGTGTTGCATCGGTTTAGGATATATTCTATTTTTCTGGCAAGGCGGATGCAATTCTGGTTATTTCTTTGGTGATGTTCGGTACTGCCAACTGATTTTTAACTGTCACACAACTGTGATCGTGATCGTATAAATTGGTCAAAAGACTTAACCACAACTTTGATATTGTTGTATGAACAATATCCGTGCGTGCAGTTAAGGACAAGGAGTGCCACAATAAAAATAAGCGGTCAGCTGCATTGGATTGCATTGCGAAGAGTCTTTTTGAAGATGGAGAAATTAACATAACGAGAGGTGACATTGTGAAAAAAATTCATGGATTGCGGACACAAAGCTGAAATTATGAAAATTCGACAGGCGGAATACGAATTACATACAGTGGTATGGGAAGTGACTCCCGTTATAAACCGAAGTTGTGGTGTTTCGATCTGTTGTATTTTTTGCATGAAGCCAGTAGTGTAATTGTTCAAGGCCAGTCTGATATGGAAACATCGACGGTTAGTTATTACGTAATAGTGGTAGTAATAAAAGTAAGACTGTATGAAACAATTAATATTATTCTAGTTCAGCCAAGATGAAGTCTTCTTTCATGGAACTGTGAAGGAGTTACATGAAATCGAAGTGATACCTGATGCTTCTACCATAGAGTAGAATGATTTTTTTTGATGAACCACAAATGAAAAAAGGAAGAAGACATGCAAGCCAGTTGTGGCCCATAATGAGGTCAGCCAAATAATTAGTAAAGCGTCTGCGTAAAGCCATTTTCCAAACAAAAAACGACAACGGCAGCAATACTTGCTTAATTAAATATGTAATGGAGAACATATGTGATTAATACATAGAAATTGTAACAGCACTAATTAAATCATTTCATCTTGCCATGGCACACATCCACACCCATTTACGTAGTCTTAAATTCGTCACGTATTTTTATGGCAGTTGTTTTGGGTCTGTTTCCACATTGCTGAGAAAGGCCATAAGCAAAAGTGTATCTCGAGTCAATGTCCTCTTCAGGGTTGGCATTAATATATTGTAATTTTGATTTCACTCTTAAAAAATTATGTAAGGCACAACATGCTTGGGTTATTGTGCAGACTTTTTTACGAGATAGACTATTGACATTCAATAACACTGTAAAACGGTTAGCTAAAATTCCAGAAGCATTTCCCACCACTCTTCGAACTCTGCTCAATCGATAATTAAAGATGCGTTGCTCTCTTGTCATATTATTTCTATCAAGGCATGGTTTTATAATATTAGGACAGAGGAAATGCAGCATCTGCGACAACAACAAACGGTATTTTTTCGGTTCTCTGAGGCAAAGGACGATCTTCTGGTAGATTTAGAGAATTTATTTCCAACGCTTTGCTTAGAGTGCTGTTCCGAAATACACCTCCATCAGACATTCGAGCGTTCATGCCAATGTCTACATAAAGAAATTTATAATCATCATCAACCATTCCAAGCAATACTATCTTGCGTTTTGTAATTAAAGTATGCAGATCCTTGGTTCTTTGGAGCTTTTATCAAACATGTTTTCCATCTAACGCGCCAATAACATTAGATAAATACCATTGTCGTTCAAAATGTTGTGAAATTTGTAACCATGCTGCGGTTGTCTGCAAAATAACCACCAGAGGTTACAGTAAACTATATGTAACATACCTATCAAAATACTAAAGCAGCAAAGTCAGTTATTAGTTAATTGCCTATTGTAGCTACTTACATTTAAATAATCTGGTCTGAGTATTTCATAAATAGCTGTGCATACTTTATGTACAAATCTAGATATAGCACTTTCTGATATTCTATAGTTGTACATCAAACTACGAAAGGTTTCTCCTGTTGCAAGGTACCGAAGTGTTATTCATAACTTTGTCTCTGCTGTAATACACTATATATTTAATTGTAGTTAATAAGTATCGAAAAGTATCATCGTCCATTCGTAAAAAAATTCTATAACTCCAAAAATCATAACACTGGAGAAATGCTCTGTAAATGTAAATTCCCTTTCGACCGATCTAACCATGGTCGGACCCACCATCTCCGCTTCTGTGTCTAGCCTTCATTTTTAGACAGCAACAAAGATGCAGCTAATATGATGGAAATTAGTATTTTTCGTTTCTTATTGAGGGCTTTTCTATTCATAATGGTAAATAGTTAAATAGTGTCAGTCACAGAACAGGTATCACCGACATTCAACATGTTGCCGCTTTTTGGTTGGTGGCACATGATACGTTTCCTTGCATTGCATCCATCAAAATTGCATCAGTGTCAAACCATCACTTTTGTATTGCGTATGCAATACATTGCATTAAAAAAAATTATATTTCTACTTTATATATATATATATATATATATATATATATATATATATATATAACGCGAGAGCAACGGAATTATGTTCTAGAGTTGGCGCTGGAAGAAGGAGATAGACATACCATGAATGTGTAATTTTAATCCAATAAAATAGTTCATTTAAACTGTCATTTTTTGAAGTATTGCAAAACAATTTTTAATGACATTTTAACACCATTTGTGAACATGTTGCACGACGACGAAGTACAGTAAGGTTATTTACAGCAAGATAGCGCTCGTGCACGCACGATTTTTGAAAACATTAGTTGTCTGAGGTAATTCTTTGGATATCGCATTATTAGTTAAAATACAGACACAATTTGGCCTCCGAGGTCATGTGATATCACCCCTGTGACATTTTCTTATGGCCACATTTGAAAAACACTATTTTCAAAACTTCTGTTGCTGATCTAGGCGATCTACAAGAACGAATTACTAACGCAATTGAAGAAATTAATAACACTCACTTGGATACTTCATAATGTCGCTGATTCCGTTAAAAAAAGAGTTACATTGTGTAGAGATGTCGGTGGTGGCCATATAACTCATCTTATTTGATAATTACTATTAGTTTTCATAATTAAATTGTATTATTTAAAATTTTATTTCCAACATAACCTCAGTTTTTACAGTTTTGTTTGTAGTTTGATTTAATCTAAATTTAAGTTACCGGGAAAAGGGTTGGCACACCTGTTAGTAACGGCGAGTAGTTCTATTACTCAAAATTAATCTAAGACATACGCGAAAACTTCCAAAGCCCTCCCTGAATCACAATTCCGTTGCTCACACGTTACTTTATATATATATATATATATATATATATATATATATATATATATATATATATATACACGAAAGATGGTCTAATCTTACACCTCAATGGTGCAGTGAACATTAATTAAAACAGGTCCATGAAGACTAACTGGTGGATCGCTAGACAATATTGTTTCTGGGTTATTACCCTTCGTCAATAGCGATTACCAAGAACCTTAGTTGTTGAAATACCTTTACATGTAGTGGCCATCAAAACTTCTTGGCGGGAGCCAATCACTCCTAACGAACCACTGACAACAGAACACTGACGAGACGATACCTTTCCTAACACCTGGCGGAGACTAAACAAGAGACGACTGTCAAACGTCCAGTGTCAACATATAAAACGATTGCTGCAATTAAGTTCAAAAAGAATTCAAATTAACTGGACGTTTGACAGTCGTCTCTTGTTTAGTCTCCGCAAGGTGTTAGACAAGGTATCGTCTCGTCAGTGTTCTGTTGTCAATGGTTCGTTAGGAGTGATTGGCTCCCGCCAAGAAGTTTTGATGGCCACTACATGTAAAGGTATTTCAACAACTAAGATTCTTGGTAATCGCTACTGACGAAGGGTAATAACCCAGAAACAATATTGTCTAGCGATCCACCAGTTAGTCTTCATGGACCTGTTTTAATTAATGTTCACTACACCATTGAGGTGTAAGATTCGACCATCTTTCACATATATATATATATATATATATAGATGAATTCTTCCAGGCTTCTTAGGTAACATTTTTGTAGCACATAATTGTCATCACATTGCAATCCAAATCAATATGTACACCGCACGCTTTGTAAACAGGCTATTTTTTATGAATAAATTACAGATTGTTTGAAAATGGGGCGAATCCAGCCCCGAAACGTAACAATAATAATAATAAAAAATAAAATATATATATATAAAAAAAATTAGAACGTTTTTTATATGATAACCGCAAAACCTCAATACCTAAGAAGCCTGGAAGAATTCATCTACAATAAAGAGGTTAAGAACTAATAAAACATATATATATATATATATATTGGTAGCGGGAATGGATTTTTGGAAGGATGCCGTAAATGCTTTATAGGCGAAAAAAGGAAAGCATATCACCCACGTTTACAATTTACACTGGAAACAGAAACAAACAACTCCATAAAATTACGCACACAAACACGAACATTTTCACAAATAGGTATATTAAGGAAACTAACAGTAATATATATAAACTTCGATTCCGAAACACCTTTAACATATAAAAGAAGTGTTGTTAATAGCCTTGTTGATCAAGGAATTAAATTATTCCATCAAAAATTTCGAAAAGCAAATTTAGACAAAATTAAATACTTTTTTAATTACTAATCATTTTTATATACACATAAATACAGTACAACATCTCACAAAACCACTGACATTGCTTTATGCAAACATGCTAAAAACACAGGACCCATTTTTGATTTTCATAACTAAAGAGTGTAACTATAAGAAGCGTTTGATTTTGGAGATGATACACATACTAAAAGACACTAACGCTATAAACTTTAAAACCGACTCTCTCACTTAGCAAAATTTATAATAATTTATGACAATGATCCTGCATCTTTCTAGATTGTATTTTTATTTTTCTTTTATTTTATTGTATTATTAATTTTTATTTTAAGTTATTTGATCAATGTTGAAACTATTCCACGCCCCCTTTTTTATATAGATCTGTTTTATTGTTTCATTTGATACATGCCTGTGTTCACCTTTACATTGGCCGTCTCTAAATGGCGTTGGAGGGTGTTGCACAAGCATGTATATATATTTAAATTTTTCACTCGGCCTGAACATTTTACTGTATAATAATAAAGATGGTGGTTTTATGCATCAGCGCTTTCCACCAAATGTAAGAGCCAAATAAACGTTCGATTTTACTTACCCTGTCCTTATGGTACGGACATGGAATGCCTGACCATCGTAGGTCAAGAATAGATTAGATTATCATTTATTCACGTAAGCCAACATTACATGGATGTACAAGGTATACAATTAAAATTAAATTTAAAATACAATTGATACAGTAATAAGATTACCACAGTCATGAGAAAGAAAGTAATATAGTAGACGTCACAAAATAAAAATAAATGACTAATTACTAGCATAAAATTCGCGGAGTGTATAAAATGTATTTGATATGAAATAACACTTAAGTTTTCTCCAGAAAATGTCCTTGTCGTCCAACGACCTTAAATGCATAGGCAATTGATTAAAAATGACAACCAGCATATTTAGGAGATTTTTTAAATCAACTCCGTGAAAACCCATCCAAATAAGGTTATCACAATTGCGCGTGTTATGTCTGTACTAACTGTATTATAGCGGTTTTTATTTGAAAAAACATGTAAAAGAAGCTTAAAATATATAAATACTAATGAATGTAAGTATGGAATGTTTTTTAAAAATGTCACGACACGAATTAATCATACCCAGGTGGAACATCACTCTTTTGGATAAGAAAAACACGCTCACATTCACTGACATGTCCCCATAATAATATGTTATATGACACGACAGAATATGCCAGCGCATAATAGACATTTAGTAATGAGTAAGTAAACAGTTTTTTTTTTAATTGCAAATGGCAAAGAATGCACAATTTAATCGCGAACATATATCATCAATTTCCGCACTCCAATGTAGATGAAATCTATAATGGTACCGAAAAATTTACAAGAGCTGACACATGAAATATGATAATTGTTGAAATTCAGTGAAATATTAGGAATTCCCAACGCCCTATTGTTAATCTCACATCATATTATGCCTTTTAATATGAACAGCACGCAAAATGAGTCTTTTATCGATTTTTTCGAGTATTAAGAAATTGTTAACAACAAATATTGCTTGCAATCATTCTCCGTTGCATTCATCTTTCATTTTAATTTTCGTAGTATTTTTTTCTCATTTTCATTGCGTTTTAAGCATGTAAAGAGTGTTTTTTATAGAGGTATAGAACTTTAAGTTGGCATTACTTTTCAAGATGGCGACCGATTTAACAGCTGTCAAGTGATTTATTCTCAGTTTGGTTTGGCAATTCATCATGAATAGACTCACGCCTGAACAACGCTTGCGAATAGTGCAATTTTATTTCGAAAATAATGGTTCTGTGCGGAAAACGTATCGCGCTCTACGTCCATTTTATCGTCGACAAAATCGTCCATCAGAGCAGTTAATTCGATTAACCATGCAACGTTTTTGCACCACGTTTACTCTTATTGATAACTCGCATCCCCAGAGACGGCGTACGGTGCGTACAGAAGAAGCTATTGCTGCTGTAGAGCGTAGCATTGAGGAAGAATGAGTCCATCCGCCATCGGATGGACTCATTTTATGTCCAGTCGGACATAAAATTACTTAAATTATAAATTATACAACGCCTCATACAGATCAAACTAGCCAGTTGCATAATTGCATAATATACAATTGATAAAACAGTTTCCGTTTAGACCGAAGTGACGACTCTACGAGATTTGACAGATTTGACATAAGACCAGACGTCACCAGACCATCATAAGACATAATCATAAACATCAGTGTTGTGTCACAATGTCGAAAGCAAAATTGCGAAAATATAATAGTAAATGGGAAAAAGAAAAGTGGGCTGAAGGTACGTTTACATCTGTAATATATTTATTAATTTGTTACTTGAATAAAACTTTATAGGCTGGCTTACACAAGCAACTCCAGACAGCTTTCATGAAGCTTATTGCCGTGTTTGCAGAACAAGTTTGAGAGCTCATGCCAGTGATCTAAAATCGCACGCAAAGAAATTAAAACACCAAAACAGTGCATCAAGATTTATCAGACCTCAAAATCAGAAACGAATAGATGAAATAATTGAAATTAAAAATGAAGAAAAGGCCAATGATTTAAAATTAGCATTTTTTTAAAGACGACATCTCAAACGTTCAAAAATTTAAAATTACACAGAACAAAATGTTCGGCAATAATAAGAAAAATTATTGCACCTTCGATGCTGGAAGAACTTTTAGAAGATTTGAACAACAAATATTATTCTCTCATTGTGGATGAGTCCACAGATATTTCTACAGTAAAATATATGGCCATATGTGTGAAATATTTTAGTACAAAATATGATAGAGTCATCATAGATATTCTTGGAATTGTGGAAGTGGAAAGTTCTACAGGTGGTTTGTTATATGAAATTTTGATGGATTTTTTAAATGAAGTTCACTTAGAGGTTAAATTTCTTATTGGCTTAGGAACAGATGGTGGTACAGCTCTGACTGGAGTGAATAATTCTTTATTTTCTCGGTTGCAACAATTAAATCCTAATGTAGAACTTGTGCGATGTGTTGCCCATTCTCTCAACAATGCTGCTAGTTCTGCAGCCAGTGAGCTACCAGCAAATGTAGATTTTCTTGGTAGAGAAGTTTATAACTGGTTTTGCCACAGTAGTAAAAGGCAAATTGAATACGGGAGGTTATTTTCAATCTTAAATAATGGCATGAAGAAACAACACAAATTCCATCAAATAGCAGAAACTAGATGGTTAGCCCGCTATAATGTCATCAATACTATCCTTGAACAATGGGAAGAACTTAAACTGCTTTTTAATACAGTAGTTAATAAAGAAAAGTGTTACACTGCAAGACTTTTGAAGGATATGTTTAATGACAATGCCAATTTGCATTATCTGGTAGCTTTACGTCCAATTTTAATGGAAGTGAATAAAGTAAATATTATATTTCAACAAAATAATGTAAATATTGGAAGAGCCTATGAAGATTTATGTCGACTAATCATGTTTCTGGCCCGCAAGGTAATGACAATAGTTTTTGTGAATGCTGGAGAAGAAACTTATAAAAAATGTTTCAAATAACCTAGCTTATGTATCGGCAGAGAAAGCCGACTTTGCATCACTTTTTTACCCAACTGTTTTGTCGAGTAACATTAACAATGAATCGCTCTACAATGTGCAATATAAGATTTTTCTCTATATTAAACGACTATTGAGAGAAATGTCTGCTCGTTTGCCAACAAGTCTGAAATTCTTTAAAAGTATTTCTTTAATATGTCCCTCTAAGTGTTTAACCTTTCAACGGAGACCCTTTCGTGAGTTGCCGTTTACTGCAAACTTTTGCAAGTTGCAAAACATTGAAAGAGAGATATTAGAAGTGCAATATGAGAAACTGTTAAATCTCCAACGGAATGATTATTTTTGTGAAGCTGAACTTGAAGATGCATATCTTTCAAAATTATCCAAACATAGAGATGCAGGAGGTCGATACACATTTAAGGTCAGAATATGCTTTTTATGTTTTATCATTCCCCTCGTCCAATGCGGTTGTTGAAAGGGTTTTCTCTTTTATGAATAGTATTAAGATTAAAAGTCGTAACCGCATGCAAACTGAACTATTATGTGCAATTATGAGGATAAAAGTGAGGGCATGTATCTCTAAAGTATGTTGCTTTGATTTTTCACCAACTTTGGAAATGCACAGGAAATTTACAAGTCAAATTTATGATTATAAAACTGTAAATACTGTTGAGGAAGAGGAAAATGAAAATGACATTTTTGAAATATTAGAACAATTTGATGTTCCTTGTATTTCTGTTGTTGATTGTTAGTATTATTAGTTACCTATTATATTTTTTATTTATTGGAATATTTTTATTTTTGTTTGTTTACTTAATATGTAAGTTAACTAACAACTTGTTGTCTTCTGAGTTTTATTTTGAGATATTTTTTTGTTTGCAAATATATTTTTTTGTTCGAAAATAGTTTATTCGTCCTTGTTTATCTGTTTAATACATGGTTACACCTTTAATAGAAAAGTGTTTTTTTATATTGCCATGGCCATCTACTTATGTAAAATGACAGACAGCATATTTTATTGACTGATTAAATAATTGTCATAAAATTACCGAATATCCAAATCCATTGAGTTCTATTTAAAAAAAAAAGAAACTCAAGATGGCTATTTGTGGCAGTTTTTATTTGACAGCTTGGCTATTTTGTGAAGAAACGATCTGGCAACACTGGTTTCGACCAGTACAAGCTAGCGGGACAAAATTCATGACGTAATGTCCAGGAGACAACGACAGACGACTGTAATCAACCTCCCCCAGGTAACGAATTTCAAGAATTAATTTGTTTATCACCTCATAAAGGTATCTTATCAGAGGGTCAAAGTAACCCTTATAAGAGAGGTCATTTTCATTTGCAAATCAGTTGCATTTTATGCACACTTGTGATAACATATTTTAAAATTGGTAGCAAAGTGAAACGAATTTTTTGTGATGGAATATTCTGTTGAAGGTATGTACTCTATTATGATTTATATTTTTTATAAAAAATATGTACACTTTTGATGTAAAATTAATTTGTAAATGTATAGATAAATCCAGCAAATTTGCATTAATTGTAAACTTTAAAGAGTATCAACTTTTTTTATCCACATATATCCATCTAGATTTTTCTATATGTTATACCACATCAGCTATCGTTTAGAAATAAAAAAAAGTGGCAAGTCAGGGGAGATAATGGCAAAGCTATTGTGAAGCAACGCTCACAAGAGATACAAAAACTGTTTAAAGATCGTATGGGTCTCATTGTAGATAAACCAAAACCTGGGTATGGCAACACAAACGATGGCAACAGCACGTAGATTTTTTTCCAAAGCTGAATTAAGAATTTGATTAAGAAATTTGTCATCGGGATATGACATAAATTATATAGAATTCGAAAAGTTTTGTGTTGATACTAGAAAATTATACCTTGATCTGTATTCGTAGTATTCCACACCCGTTACTGTGCATAAAATTCTTGTACACAGCGCGGAAGTTATAAAGTCTTTTCTTGTTCCCATTGGACAACTCTCAGAAGAAGCCCAGGAGGCAAGAAATAAACACTGTCGTAGAATCCGTGGAAGCGGTCACGTATTGCCACAAATACAGATCTTTTGAGAATGCTTTTAATTACGTCTGATCCTGTTATCAACTCGTATAGAGAATTACCATGAAGAAAATTTACTTCTTTGCCGTCCGAGGTTCTGCAGTTGATTATCCCACTTTCATTGACATCCGAAACACCATCAGTAAGTCATCATCACGAATTAAATGAGGAGGATTATTTACTCTCTGAATATTCGACTGGATGGGAGAGCAGTGATGACGACTCATCTGATGGTGGATTGTGTGTTGTAGTTACTTATAATTCGTGCCTTTGTATATAAGTTATTTAATATTAAATTTCTTTTACTTATACACCTTGTTATTGGAAATAATTGATATATAGATACTGTTATTGTACTAATTTATTTTAAAAGAAATAATATTTTGTAAATTAATGAATGTGGTGGGTACTACCATTATATCAGGATCATAAAAACACAGTTAAATGGTGCTTTTATTATATTTCGCTCATCTGCAAAATCGTTCAATATTTCATTTGTCAACTAGTAATAACATACTTAATCGATATTACTTAGTTTTATTGACACAAAAAGAACACTTTTAGGTAGATAACTTGTGCATAATACGTATGCTCTCATTCCTAACGAAAATTGTCATATCTGTATTAGCAGGTAAAAAATGCTAAACTACCCTTGTGATCGGCAATTTTCATTACGTATTTACATATGTAAGCCTTTTAGTGTAGGTATAAATTTTTCGGCTGTTTAAATTGGATAAGACCCTGAAATAATGAAAAAAATAGTTTTACTGATTTTACTCGAATGAAAGAAAGGGTTTTCGATTGGATTGGCGTGCATTTATATTTACTAACAGGTATGTAAGCGGTGGCTTAAGCACAGATATTTTGTGTGGAAAACTGCATTGCTGGCAACACTGCGTGAAATGTAAAAGAAAAACAAACACGTGCGCACGCATGCGCATGCGCTTTAATATTAGAAAATTTAGGCGCATGCGCCATGGAGTCATGGGGCATATACGAACTCTGGCTTTACACACATAATGAGTAGGTAGACGTACCTAATTAAAGAACAATTTGCGACAATAGTGAACAAATGAGACACATTAGTAAACCACTCCCGTCTAGCAGCTACATATGTATTTCGATTGATACACATACAGTACACATTAAAAAAAAATTTCTTAAAATAGCTTAAGAATACTGGAATATACATAAACAATTGAAATAAGTGAAGAAATAATTTTGTTCCGCTAGCTTGTACTAATCGAAACACTGAGCGACGGTTCGAATATGGGAACATTGAACTAGAGTAACTTATATTTTTGTCTAACAGACTTTTTGAGGACTTTATCGGTCGTGGACGACGTGCAGATTTATAATTTTGGAATTGATTGAGCTGAATAGTTACAAATAGTAAGTATAATATAATAATTCGAGTTTAACTGATTTAACCTCAATGTAGTTAATGCTTCTAATTGATTAATCTTCGCGTTTCAAATTCAAGTATGATATTAATAATGTTATAAATTACATTTTGCAGTATCAGAGGAGCATGTTATCAAGTTTTACCACATTGCTCAATTTTTGGGCAAGATATGAATTACCTAGCTCGGGGGGAAAATGCCTATACAAGTGGGCACGTGCAGAGTGTTACATTTGACGGAAATGTGGAGCCTATGCTATTGAAAGGAGTTGTGCAAGCCAGCATGAAGAAGAAGGCATATAATGTTGAGGTACGGTACTTTACTAAGTTAGTTGTTCTTATGTTTAATTTTGTATATGCTTCAGATGGCTTACAACCCCAAGGAAGGTGTTAAAGAAGCCTATTGCACCTGTCCACGGGGTGCAGTAAGCTGCCATCATATGTCTACACTGCTATATCATGGACATTATAACATAAGTGCCACCGATACTGCATGTCAGTGGAAAACCGTACAGGGTCCGCCTGAAACATCACAACATGTGAAACTGAGTGACCTGTTTGCAACTAAACGCGATCTGAATGCAACAGAAATTGGAGCTTTTGCATAGGCTTTGGGACACACTAATGTTGTAAGGTTTTCTTGGTTGCTAAGGCCAGGACTCTATGTAGAAGCTGCTACAAAAATACCAAACATCGAGGAAATCATTTTCAGTGAAGAATTTCTGGCTGCGGTGGATAAACGAACTTTCATCTTGGAACGAAGCAAGGTCTCAAAAAAGACCATTTTGGAAATTGAGAAGCTGGCAACATTTAAATTCCAATTGGCACCTAGCATGAAAGCATAGGTTGACAGCTAATAAATTTGGACTGGTTTTAAGAGCCTGTCAGCGGAATAAATATCCTCCTTCCTTGCTGAAAAACCTGATGGAAGGTTAGATTGGATCGTGTAGCAGCAGTACAGTGGGTTGAAGAACATGAAGCAACAGTTTTGGAGGAATTTAAGATAGCGACAGGACTTTCTTTTGAGCCGTCTATCTGAAGGATGTATTGATATCACTAAATCTAGAAGAGCATCAGTCATTGACATTGGTTTCTAAATGGGGATGTGACGGGTAACAGCACACACAGTTTAAACAAAAAAATGCAATATGAATATGTGGCTTTGTTCCACTACAATTGGTTTGTAGTATAAACAAAAAAGTTGTTTGGCAAAATCCCATTCCCTCTTCGCCACGATACTGTCGAGCAATGAGGATAAGATTCGTGAAAGAAACAGTAGATATTACAAATTCGGAAATCGTCTATATTGAAGACGCTATAAGCGCTTTGAAAAATAGCGAATTTGTACTCGGAGAGATCTCCATTTCTATTAAACGTTTACTGACGTCAACATCAACTATGAGGTGCTACCTTTGGTGCTAATTAAAAAGAATTTAATCATCTGAGTCTAAAAAATACCGTCAACACAGAGGCATTACAGTTTGGCCTATCTATAAACATTCGTCTCACAGACCGCGCCAAACATGTAAATCTTTATATGTTTTGGAGCGAAAGAGATAGAAAGTTCAACGCATGAGTACCTTCATAGATCGTTTACTATTTGGTACTGCGCTGGAAGGATGTGGGGGTACGCGTGTGCAAAAAGAGTTACAATGATTAGATCGTCCGACAGATAAATGTTTATGAATAGTGTTGCAATTGTAGAACG
The DNA here is from genome assembly GCA_959613385.1 of Geotrupes spiniger. Classification (NCBI taxonomy): domain Eukaryota; kingdom Metazoa; phylum Arthropoda; class Insecta; order Coleoptera; family Geotrupidae; genus Geotrupes; species Geotrupes spiniger. The sequence continues at coordinate 21,697,503 of OY390740.1, read as the reverse complement.
CGTGTGATTATTTGAAATCGTGGTTTATACCAGATGTTCGGTCTCGCATATGTACATATTAACATTTAATCAAGTGAATTTGGATCACAATCCACTCAAAAATATTCGCTATAATTAGTTTGTTTGTAGATATTCAGAATAATTTGTATACGTAATTAGTCACGGCTGTCCAAGTACAGATGGTTCGGCAGATGCGCCTCTAACGGTCCGGTTAGTTAGTTTCCCCATATTCAAAAACCAACAACGTTATCTATTTCAATACAATTGCGGCCCGTCATTTTACAAAAGCCGTCATTACGACTGCCACATTTTTTACAATCTGGTTGTAAATAAACAATTACCGAACCTTCTTTGCCATTTAAATTATTATACGGCTCTCGAGATTTTAGATTAATCCTCAAATGTGGGGAACACATGCCTTTCCATCGCGGGATTAAAGTCATTCTTCTACTAATCACGACGAGTTCTTCGTCTTGCATCAAAGTGGGGGCATTTCATTCCCACCAATTGCACAAACGAACTTTATTATCTAAAGAACGTTTTCGCCCTTAAACAGAGAGTTACACAGAGAGTCACACAGTAAGAGTAACATACAGTAACACAGTATCACTATTCAAGAATAGCCAAAGATAACAGTCGAAGTTGAGTGTTATTCAAGGTAACTATGAATTCTTATTATTATTCGTTTATTACAGGAATAGTAGCTACCTATTTTGTGTAACATAATTATACAAATATTCTTATTATTTTTAAGATGAACACGTCGTCACTGATTGACCAGCCAATATCGGCGTTTTTGAAAAATGCTTCGTCGGATGATGAAGACGGGACACAAATGAGTACGACCTTAATGCGATTGAGGATCACGTTGAGGTGGAAGAGGAAAACGTGACTGACTCTCATGTCAATAGTAGCTATGGTGGTGACCAACCGATAAGACCAGTAAGTTTACATCGCAGTGGACTTTTGACTTCCGATTCCGATACTGAAGAGACTGCAGAGAGCCCTGCTCAATCTATACAATCTCGTATTATTTTTCCATCCACCCGTAATCTGAGAGGTAAAAATGGTAGCAAGTGGTCGTCTACATCAGCTGAGTCTACAAATACCCGGACACGGACAAGAAACATAGTGCACATCTTGCAAGGACCAACGGGTACCGCAAAGGATGTTACAAAATCCATTGATTGTTTCTCACTTTTCTCACTTTACTAACGACATTGTCTGCAAAATCGTAACCCATACGAACGAAGAAATATCATTAAAAAGTTCCAAACAAAACACTACAGTTTCACGTACGTGTCAAGAAGAGATACGTTCTTTATTAGGGTTACTGTTGTTACCAGCTATGAAAAAGGATAATCATCTAACAAGTTTGTAACTATTGATGCAACATTTAGTGGGACTCGGTATGTATCGGTATTGTTGCGAGAAAAATTCGATTCGATCAACGTAGATCACAGGATAAGTTTGCATGTATACGAGAGTTATGGGAATCATTTATTCATAACTATTACAAATGCGATACATATGCCACCATAGACAAGCAACTTAGAATGTACAACAAAATATGGATTGAAAGTTATAATTTTATGCGATTCAAATAGAAATTATATGATAAATGCTATGCCATATATAGGAAAAATTAATACCAACGGCGAATCGCTGGGTTCATACTATGTCAAAACATTGACATAGTAGGAACGCTATGGGGCAGCAACCGAAACAAAAGATGGACAACTGGTCTGTTCCATTAGCCCAATACTTAATAAAGGAGCCTTAAAAATTGACTATTGTGGGAACACTCAGAAAAAAAATCCGCGATGGTCCGCACGAAACTTTCTTATACTCAGTTATACTACGTTTTTCGAAAAAACTTTTCAAATGAAAGTTGTTTAAAATATCAATATCTATAATTTATATTTTTTTCCGTAACGTGTACCGTTTTCGAGATATGGAAAAAGGTGATAAGAGTAAACCATCACACAGGACGTTTTCCTCCTTGCTACATACAAATGTTAAGTTTAAAGTTTCAGAGCTCTAACTATAATCGTTCGGACGCTAGAGCGCGTACAGACACACACAGACCCACAGACAGACACACACACAGTAACACAGACGTCATTCCGAAAATACCCCTATGTGCGACGTTCGCCAAACGAACGTGTTTTCTCCCGGATGACATCCGCGAACTCATCCGCGTCCGTCGCCGTTACCAACGATCCTGGGACCCGGATCACTGCCAGGATGCCAATCGACTGGCCGAAGAAATCAGAAGAGCACTGGAGCAACACCGGAGCGAATCATGGAACGAGAAGATGGAGGCTCTGAGAACCAACGACAAAGGGCTTTGGCGGATGGCCAGAAGACTCAGAGCCGGAAAAGCACCGCCCGTGCCGCCGATTCACGGGGAACGTGGATTGGTCCACACCACTCCGTCGGAAGTACCAGAGGCAGTGAAGAGATGCAAGAAGAGGAAAGCTCCAGGCCCCGACGGCATCCCGAACCGCGCGCTCCACGCGTTGCCGAACAAGGCGGTGGCGGACATCACCGCCATCGACAACGCGATCCTCCGCCTGCACCACTTCCCGCCTCAATGGAAATGCCCGGACGTGATCGCGTTGCTCAAACCCGGAAAAACGGCAACTTTCCCGCAAAATTACCGGCCGATCTACCCGCAATCGAAAAACTGGCGGACTCGATTATCCTGAAGCGACTGAAGAAGACAACGCATGAACTCGACATTGTTCAGGATGAACAATTCGGCTTCAGACCGGGACATTCTTCAGTACAGCAGGTACTTCGTCTGGTTGAAACGGCCACCGCTCGCGATGGTGCAGTTGATCAGATCATATCTCTCAAACAGATCGATTTACACTGCGGAGACGCATATGAGAAAGCTTCAGGTGATTCAGAACAAGTTTCTACGAATGCCTTTCAACGCCTCGTGGTTCGTCAGGAATGAACAATTACATCGGGTTGCAGACCTACCGAAGATGAAGGAAGAAATGAAGATCCAGGCCATCAGACTACACGACAAGACGGATGACCACCCCAACCCACTCATACGAGCGCTGGGAAACTAGGACGAAGACGATCAGCTCTGCTAGAACAGGCCGAGAATGTTGCTCAAATAGAAATTTGAGCACATTCGTCGGTCTAGCGGACTAGTAACATCAAACCCATCGACAAGTACCCAGCGATGAAGGAGGTGAGGACCAACCCACGGAACTCCGTCTGGCAGTCAGAAAAAAATGCATTTAATTTCGGAACACAATTTAGTACTGTACAGTGCTAACAGTAGATTTCGGCCATCGTTTAACATCGTTTTAACATCGTTTAAAAAATCGTGTTTTTTGGTAAATTATATCCAGGTACATGTAGTATATGTGTGTGTAATGTGTATATTTAAATTAATAATTACGAACTTTTTAATTAATAGCCAATAATGACTGAAAGAAGGCGAAGCTGCAACGTCACCCCCGAAAAAGTGGCTATCCTTAAATTGGAAGTGGTGAAACACAACAAAATTCTCCTTGGCAAAGTAACGCCCAGTAATACATGGCAAAAAAATGCGGCATGGGAGGCAGTGCATGATGCTGTTAGTGCAGTTAGCCCCGGTGGTGCGTATCTTGCCACAATTTAAAAAAAAAACTTAAAGACATAAAAATGGAGACGAGGAAAAAACGTAAGTTACTTGTCGAGATATTTAGTTTGTTTAATATAATTACATTCCCATAATACCTCAGTGGCACGACATCAGGAACGGACACAAACGGGGGGTGGATCCGAAAACGAAACGTCCGATGACAATCTTATGGACGTCATCGGAAAAGCCTCGATTGAGGGAATTCCGGGCGGAAGGTATGACAGTATGGGACTGGCCCCATTTAATCATTCATTCCCCCGAACCTAAACACGATCCCGGTTTTGAAAGTGGATGAACCTACTGCCTGGTGAATTAATTTTGCAAATAAAAAAAATAATGTTTCTACTTAGAATTATTTGTAGCAAGTAAGGGAGGCGGAGGAAGAAGACAAAGAGAACAAGGCACCAACGGAGTTTCGGTAAATAAAAACAACATATATAAAAATTTTGAACGCACATATTGAGAAGTACCGCATCTAAACTTTTGTTTTTTCCTAGCCCTGCGGCAATGCCAACACCCCAGGAAGTAATGTTGAACACGCTGAGTGACCTACTCGAGCGGACCTTCACGGTAGTGTAGCGGACCTTAAGAGTAGTGAAAAAGCTATCGAGAAGAATACGATCAGGCAGGCGGTCGCCTAAGAAAGAATAGCGGTATTGCTTGAGGAATTTCTTAGCAGCAATTAGTTAACCCAATGATACTTAATAAATTAAATATTATTAAATAAATTGATATGAATACAAAACATTTGATCCTATCTTTTTATCTCATAACATAAGTGAAGATTACTTGAAACTATAAAAATAAGTTTGACAAGCTAAAATTATAGCCTTTCTTAATTGTACAAGACACGGTACAATAAACACGTTAACTGAAAAACAAATAACACACTACACAAAAACATTGTACTGCAACCAACTGGGTACAGGTTCACGCAACTGATTAATGCCCGGTTTCTGAAAGAAATTTTTAAGTGAGCGTTAACTAACTGGTTCATTAGTTTAACGAGTCCATTAAATTACATTGGGTTTCTGAAAGCGATCTCTAGTTAACTAATGAATCCGATAACTACCGCCAGGTTGCAGTCTAAACTATTAAATAATATTGAATGTAATAGATGGCGCTGCAATCGTCGTTGTCAAAATACCGGTAAATTTGTAAATTCTTACCTTCTTTCTTCAAATATACGGATTAAGAGTTCTAAAAAGAACTGATTATATTATTAATTTGTCACACAGAATTTACTCTTCACGCAAGATAATCAACATACAAATACGGTGACACTAACCTAACAATTTATCGAAACGTGACAGAACGATATCACATGTCATACGTTTGCATTTGTAAACACAACTGCGCATGCGTCATTTAATTTAACTGTCCATAATGCTGCGTTAACTTAACTGAACGACATCGCCTAGTTAAACACATATTCAGCGTTTCGGAAACCCGTTTCCTGTTTTATCGAACAGTTAAACTAACTGGCTCATTAAATTCGCTTTCAGAAACCGGGCATTAGGTGGGTAATCAGTTGCGTGCACGTCATACGTCAACTTTCTCGTCATAAATCATAACCTCATTGTAGCTCGTCTCATGGTTTGGTTTGTTTCGTAGCGTCGTTTTTTGTGTTAAAGTTAACATTAAATCCTTCGTCTTCGTTTTTTCACGACAAAGGAACTGTTCTTTTCAGAACAAATAAATATCACTACATCCACTTGATAAAGGTAAAATATTTATTTATTCAGTGATGTTGACCTAACTAATACAATCTTTTAACGTTGCAGTAGATACTACATGGTTTTCTTTTCATTTTGAAGAATACTATTCTTAAATATGGCGCAAAGGAAAAAATCGGAATAAAAGGCAAAATCATTCACGGCCAGGTAACGGGGAGGTAATTTCTAACGTGCTCGAATTTATGAAGAATGAAGCTCAAAATGGCATTACAATTCCTTTGACAAGATTCAAAGAACGACTTGTAGCGGCTACTGGTACAAGTGATGAGACGTATCGACAGGTTGTTATAGAGGCGGCCGAAGTAAGATCAGGAGTAAAATCTGAATTTACATCACCTTCGAAGAGAAAAAGAAGCAGAACTAATTCGAAAGGGAACTAGAACGAAGGAGATATTCAGACAATGCGGTCAATAATACATAAATTTTACCTCATAGAAAAGGAGCATCCAGCTTTAACAGGTGGGTAGCGACGCATTTTAAATATGTAATAAAATGTTAAAAATTGAAATATTGATAGGCATTCATAAAAAAATATATTGATTCCAGAATCGACTTTCAACGCAGCCGTACTACTTTATGGAAAACAATTAAAGATATGGATTCTTGGTATGAATTATAATACAATAAAATAATCGTATATTATTAAATATTATTCATTTCAGTTAGAAAAAGACCATTGCCTAAACTCGAATTTCTCAAAATACTAGCATCAGAATTCTTACCAAAAGCTCCGACATCTACGACTATGAATTTATAATTTACGACGACTAAGGCTAAACCAACCAAACTAACATGTAAAGACGTTTCCTTTACAAGACCAGATTCACATTAAATCTCAATTGTTTCAAATGGTCAACAGCGTAGATATGAGGCTTGCGACAACTCCAATAAATCATGTATCTCATACTATGACATCTGGTTCAAACGCGAGAATGGTTTCAGATGTAATGCTTAGTCCGGCACCCACTAGTTTGATTTCAATGTTTCCTCAACCGACTAGTTCATATACAACGATGTTGCCATCACCAGCTATGAATGAAATACCTACTCCCCAACCCATTAATGAAACGATGTCTTCTAGATCTTCTACGTGTAAAACTCTACATATGATGTCTGCCGTCTACAATGGTTTCTGAACCGTCTGCGACGTTTTCTTCTCCTGCCATGAACGAACCACGTCACATTCTGCCTCCGGCACCTTGAACAATATTTTCCCGATTATCTGCATTCAACGAAAGGCCTCCTTCCAGATCGATGGATGGAACGATATCTCCACTTGCTACTAGCGAATCTCCGCGTATGCTGTCTACCTACTAAAATCTTAGCAAACGGAACATTCACATTCAGAAAATCAAAAGAGTCTGATTCTTGGTCAATATTTACGTTTTCAATAAGTACTATGTTTAATTTTAATAAATACCTTAAACACACCGCAAGAAAGGAGTTGAAATACCCAGCTCATTAGTAAACGTAAAATCACATAAAGCAATTGCTGAAATCGCTAACTTTAATGATTATCCTGTACGCTTAAAACCAATTTCAGTTGAACCTTTCATACCACATGAACCAAATCTAAACAACACACAGACTTACAATTTAGATCCACAAGTAATTGAAAAGATTCAAGTTGAGACTGTAAAAGAAAAATTAAATCTAAACCATTTAAATATCGAAGAAAAGAGAATGATTCAACACCTTCTAATGGAATTTAAAGACATAATTCATTCAGGTGAAATTCCGCTTTTCGAAGTTTTCATTTAGAAATAAAACATGAAATTAACTTACGAGATAATATACCAGTTTATCAAAAGCCTTACAGAAAACCCTACACACACAAATTAGAGATAGGAAGACAAGTCAATAAAATGTTAGACCAAGGAATCATTCGGGAATCAAATAGCCCATGGTCATCCCCGATCTCACTTGCTAGATGCTTCCGGTCAACCTAAATTTCGGTTGGTAATTGATTACAGACGGCTCAACGATAAAACAATCAAAGATAGATACCCACTTCCAAATATTAATAGACGGCTCAACGATAAAACAATCAAAGATAGATACCCACTTCCAAATATTAATTAAATTTTTGATAAACTCGGAAGAGCTAAGGTTATCATCAAGTAGAAGTCGAGTTCAAAACAGCTTTTATAACCGACCAAGGACTTTACGAATTCAATCGTATGCCCTTCGGCTTATGTAACGCCCTGCAACATTTCAGAGAACAATGAATAACATCCTATATGGATTAACAGATAAAATACATCGACGACGTTATATTCTCTACATCACTTCAGGAACATCAATGTAATTTACGCAAAGTTTTTCTCAGACGAGAAAATGGTGTCAAAATCACACTTGATAAGTGCAATTTCCTGAAAAAGGAGATGAGATCCTCGGACACTTGGTAAGAAGTGAAGGTGCGAAACCAGATCCTTCAAGTTGAAGCAATAGAGAAATATCCAATCCCCAAAACAAAAACGGAAATTAAATCTTTCACCGGATTGTTAGGATATTATCGTAAATTCATCAAAGACTACGCAAATACTTTAAAACCCATCACTAAATTCTTGGCTAATAATCAAGAAATAATAAAAATTCGGAATATGTTAAATGTTTTTGAGAGATGTAAAAATTTATTATGCAATGAACTTATATTTCAATACTCCGACTTCACGAAACCATTTGTAATTACAACTGACGCATCAAATTTTGCTATTGGCGCGGTCCTAAGCCAAGGAAAGACCGGTGTCGATAATCATATCGCATACGCCTCACGCACCTTATCAAAAACAGAATGTAAATATTCCAGTATAGAAAAGGAACTTTTAGCACTAGTTTATACTTGTAAAACCTACAGACCCTACATTTATGGTACAAAATTCACCCTAGTCACTGATCATAAATCATTCACAACTTGAAAGAGTATAATTTAAAGCTCGAACGATGGAAAATCTATTTACAAGAATTCGATTATCAAATAATTTATAAAAAGGGATCAACAAACTCAAATGCAGACGCCCTACCCAGGATCGAGATATATTATTATTCGAAACAGGACATCCAATCCAATAAAGCTGTTAGAGACGATTCGTCTACAACCAACATGCCAATCCAAACTACTGACCAATCAGTTAATGCAATAACCAACGAATGAGAAACAATTCAGTCGTTAAACTCAAACGTTAATTCCGAACATGAAAACTCCATCCCTATTCTAGACGAACCAATCGATAATAAACAAAATCAATTGTTCGTTTACGTTCATAATAAAGGTACTGATATAGAACACAGCATAACTATTGGCGGCTATAGAATATCAGAATTCCATATCTATAAAGAACTCGCATACACGGAAATACTCAGAACATTAAAAGAATATTCAGGGCCGAACACGCAGTAAATCTATTGCAATGTTGAAATTTACCAATTGCTTTGTTCAGTCTATTTAGATAATTTCATGGTCGATAAATTGAAATTAATTCGTTGTTTAAAAATATGTCAAGTTATAAATAAGAAGGAACGACAAATCGAAATTACCCAGTATATGCACGAAGGAAAAGCTAATCATCGTGGAATTACCGAAACTATTGAAAGAATCAAGAGAACATATTACTGGAAACGAATGAAACACAGTTACGGATTATATTAATAAATGTGAAACATGCCAAAGAGCAAAATACGAAAGAAAACCCAACCAACCAACGGTATCCTTTCGAACAAATCCAGATTGATACTTTCATTTGGAATAACACCCAAGTTCCTAACTATAATTGATATTTTTTCTAAATTTGCTCAAGTTTACAGAATTCAGCATAAAACGCTACTGAAATCGCTAATAACTCGTGTCTTATTTTTCGCGATTTGGAATACCTAAATTAATCGTATCTGATAATGGCACGGAATTCAAAAACAATTTAATTGCTGACGTTTTCAAATTGTACAAAATCACTTTACGACATCCTATCATCATGAAGGAAACGCCCCAGTGGAAAGACAACCGTACACTCATAGAGCATCTACGAATTCTGTACTTACATTTACATTTAAATCCAAAAATTGCAATTAACCGTGCAATATTAGCATATAATTCTACTATAAATCCTCATTTTAAACTGACCACTTTTGAAATCTTATTCGGTCATATGAAATCTAAAGACCCCATCGATCTAGATTACGCAGAACGATACATGCAAAACTACAATATGTAAACGAGCATAAAGATCTAACTAAACATCTTTATCAAAAACTACACGAAAAGCAGAAAGAGATAAACAACATGTCATAGATAAAAGAAACTTATCGAAACAGGCCATTGTATATGAAATAAATGACGAGGTATATTTAAAACAGAGCAAACACAACAAAGGCAAACAAAAAGCCCTGTAAGTCGGACCATACACGATAAGTGAAAAATTGGATAATAACAGATATCGAATAAAACCTCTCAATAAAAAGTACATGGGTAAGACCGTCCACATCAAAGAGCTAAAACATCGCATTGTTTCAGATGTACCGTCTTGCTCCTCGCCACAGGAGGAACCCCAAAACTAATAGAGATCAAGGAAACCGTAGGTCTCCTGCCATATAGATTAGGTATTGCTTATAATTCCAAAACCCACTTTGAACTTATTATTAAAATAGAATTAAGTCAACTTTTAGAAGTATATGATACTTATATTAAAGAAATAAAATATAATCGTAATTATGAGAATCTACAATTGCAAATTACGACTAAATTAGAATCACTTAATATTAATGTTAACAAACGCAGAAAACGCGGCGCATTTAACTTTCTTGGTTACATCGTCAAGGTCGTAACCGGAACGCAACGCCAAGTGTGAGAGGTAGGGCGTACCGAAGCCGAAACTCCGTGGATGTTACAGTTCCCCAATTTTTGTACGGTCGCAACACGCGACTTTGAGATTCCGTTAGTAATAAAAGAGCGACGCGTCGAAGAAAATCGACGAAAAATACGTCGGCCAGTGACGCCGTGTTACCGTAGAGGCGCAACGCACGATTCATAATTATTTTGTTCTTTTCTTAGTTCTAGGTATTTGTATTATTAGTTATAATCATCATGCATTCATTAATAAACACCAGACCACGTACTCTCGAACTGGCCACCCATTCACTACCCTACCCCAATGCGCACTGCTTCGGTTACCCATCCACTAACCGACCCCAATGCGCATTCCTTCACTCACAATTTCATTGGTCCCCATTTCCGACCGGCCGAGGCCAATCACAGCACAGTTCTTTGTGTTTTCTCGACGGGTCGAGAATAAAAGCTGGACAATCGACATGAGCTCCTCATCCTCTATCCTTCCGAAGTACTAGCTCCCAATGCGAATCGCATCGAGCTAGACTTCATCTGCCTGACCTCACCCGCCATCCAAAGCACAAGCTTCCAATGCGCCACGCATCGAGCTAGTCTTCCTCCACACGACCTCACCTCGCACGCTCTGTTAATTAGCAGCTTGTTGTTTATTTTTTTGCTTCCATTGTGTTCTTTCACTTGTGAGACCAAATGCCGCTCCCAATGCGTAGCTGACACATCGAGCAACGACGCCGCTACTACGCGACAAATCCACCCCGGGGAAAAATTGGCGCCCGAGAACGTGGGGCTTCGCCTAGGGAAAACCCGAGCGACCACATCGGCGACGGATGTCGCCAGAACCCATATATCCACCGACCGAGCTACCAGACGTCTACCATGGCCCCAAGGAAGAGGAGGAAGTCGACAACAACTTTGGAGACCCCAATGGTACCCAACGAGAAGACAATTAGCAGTTGAGCAGTTCCAGGAGCTGGTCTAGACTGTTTCCTCGTCGATGAAACAGGTAAAGCTAGCAGAATACCGGGGACTGCCGACTGAGGACCCGAAAGTGTTTGTACATAATATGTGCAAACAGCCGGACAGCGCCAGGGAATGGTATCGGCCGCTAGCGCACCTACGGCTTATCTGGATTAGTTTTGCTGAGCGCCTGGACGACCGCTCTTGGCCGACCTATACGGTAGGTCGCGGAAACGGAGGCATTCCTTTTGGAAAAAATGGCTATGTTCGACCGTCTCCAGCCCCAAGAACTGTTGGCGACGGGAGTTGTTGGCGACCAGAGCCAACATTGAGAAAGACCTGGCAGCTTTACCGAAAAATCCACCTCCACCAAGTAGTAGTTGGGAAAGATGGGAACCCGTGGTTCTGCGTCGACTACCGCAGGCTCAACGCCACAGACAACGAATCATCTAACCTCCCTGAGGTCTTGCGCGACCTCAGTACCGCGACAGTCTGATGAGGACTCCAAGCCACTCATCGCCTTCACCACCCCAGACGGTGCCGCTTACGAATTTAACGCCATACCCTTCGGCTTAAAAAATGCACCCACCACGTTCCAAAAATTAATGACACCTGAGGTATTATATAATGACGCCAGTGGGAAGGGAATCGCGGCCTTGCTGTACCAGGAGCACACTGAGGGGCGAAGGATCGTATCCTATGCCAGCGCCAAGTTATCAGCAGCAGAACAACGGTACCATTGCAACGAACAAGAGTGCCTCGAGTAGCGACCGTATCTCTGGGACCCCGAGCACCACCGAGATGCCAACAGACTGCACGAAGAAGTCAGAAGAACCCTGGAGCAACACCAAAACGACTCGTGGAATCTGAAGATGAAGTAATTGTCATCCGAAGGCATGTCGATTGATTTGGCGAATGGCCAGGATACTAAGAGACAGAAGAGCACCGACCATGCCGCCGATCCACGGTGAACGTGGATTGACCTATACGGAAGCGGAGAAAGCGGAGTCATTTGCGGACAATCTTGAGCGACAGTGCAATCAATACGAATTACGTATTGATAGATTCAACGGGTTGAACGATCGCACAAACAGCATCAGTTTATAGGGCACCATTACAGTGCTTCTAAATTCATTAGGTTTTGGTGAGGAATCACACGATGAATGGAAAAAGGTAAAAACATCTTATAAATACACGTGCAAAGTGATTCTAAATTGAAATGGTCATTATCAGACTCTAACTGACTGGATGTCGAAAACAAGGTAAAGCAGCAAAAATTAAGGAGTCTCAACATCTGACCGGTGAAATCCCTTTCTTGAAAGCAACAACATCAAACTGTATACTATATCACTAAATTTTCAAAATCAAGGATTGTTGCTACTACTTATGTTTATAATTAACAACATTTAATACATTATTGTCGCACTTACGTGGTTAGACAACTAGGCCTTGTGGCTTCGTTGTGCAAATTTCATATGTGTACGACAATAATGCCTATATCCTACTTATTGCGTCAATATTATTACAAATGTAACTTCAAGAAAATAAATAATGCATGTTATGCCTAAAAAAGAATCAATTGTGAACAGAACGATAACCATTTGTATGCTTCAAATACTATAAGTTACCATTGCAGAAAGTGCACACTGCTGCGGCACATACATATTCATACAAAATAAACATTCCACATTTACGTAAAATATCTATAAATGTTCTTCGTGCTTGCACCTCTTCCAAGTTATTAACTTGATGGTGTAAATGTAAATGTAACGGATTATTTTATCCATCCTACCTTCCACACAAATGTTATGAAGAATATTGAAACAACAGTGAAAGCGGTGTACTGTTTAGAGCCTTCAGCCATAGGGATCTGCCAGAACGCAGATTTGAAATCAATGGTAGACAGATATTTTGCGTCTTTATGTTTATCCAAGAGGTTATTCGAAGAAAAGGGTAAACATCTTTCTCCGAAACTATGTTCAAGGCACGGTACGATCTGTCGTGTTTGGGAACTAAGATGATAGGGGAAGCCCAAGAGCTATTACTTTGTTGTATTTCTTTGTTCTATAATCTTATCTTTCAACATCTGTTTAAGTTCCTAGTCCAAAAATTCCTGTACCATAGGGCATACTGGGTAATAACGCTGTTTAATGGGTTGAGCAGTGGTTATGATTGATATGATGTTCGAACAGGTGACTGCAACCTAATTTTTCGCTCATCCCAGCAAATATTTCCTCCGTGAACTCCCTCAGGGTGTTGTCTCACGGTTAGGTGACGTAACTTGTCTGAGTTAGAGGGCAGGGGATCGAAGAGATCAACGGCAAAGCTCAATTTATTATTGCGAAGATCAGGGACGATACCAGTTCGTCTCCAGAAATCTTGGCCCAATATTAGAAGATGTGGCAATTCAGGTATCACAAACATTTCAATAACAACCACACGGTCTTCCATATGAACGTGGACCGTGATCAAAGCTTGGACCGTGCAAACATTACCGTTTGCGACCCTACAGAGTTTACCCTAGGAGGAGCCAAAGGAAGCCCTATCGTTTTCACCTTTCCCAACTTAGGTGTCCTAGAATGGTACGAGACGCACCGCTATCTAATAATCCTAACAATTTGATTCCCAATATGTCGATCTCTAGGTAAGGGTTTTCATCTCCTTTTGCGTGCGCCAGGATATAACCTATGATTACTTGACATCTGTATGCGGGGGTCGCAGGTAAAGGTAAAGAGGGAAGCTTCTTACGACCTATCAACGTCTCTCGTAATCATTTCCCGAAGGCGGATTACATTTCGGGCAAGTCCGAAGCGTGTAATTCGGTGTTTGATACATACGAGGGAGCACGCAAAAGAAACCGGAATAGTATTTCCGTGGGCGGAGCTTGTGTAGTACGCATTTCTGACGCTAGGCTGTATAGCGCAACTCATAGCCAGTTTAGTGCCGCCTGTATTCTCAGTCTGGCTTGTTCCGTACATCTCCAGTAAGTGATTGTTTTTTCTAGTGCTGTATTGTTCTTGTTTCGTTTTTTATGATTGCAAGTTTAAGTGAACAACGTGCAACTATGAAATTTTGTTTTCTACTCCGTAAAAATGATGCTGCAACTGTTTAGATGTTGTAAACAGCTTACCAAGATGGCGCTATGGGAAAAACTCAAGTGTACGAGTTGTTTGCTCGATTTAAAAATGGCGGCATGTCGATTGATGACAAATTTCATTCTGGACGTCCATAAACTGCCCGAACCGACGAAAATATTGAAATAATTCGACAACTTGTGCTCACAGACCATCGACAGACAATTGATCAACTGTCAGAGATTAATGGGTTATCTTGGAGCTCGGTTCAGCGAATTTTAACGGAAGATTTGGGAATGAAAAGGGTTGCTGCCAATTTTGTTCCTCGGCCACTGACCGACAATCAAAATGAACATCGAGTTGACACATGTCCTGTTTTGAAACAACAGCGTGTAACTGATTCAGATTTTCTGTCAAAGATCATTACTGGTGATGAGTCACGCTGCTATGGTTACGACTCAGAAATAAAGCAACAGTCAAGCCAACGGCAGATGTCATCGTTACCCCGTCCAAAAAAATGTCAAGTCAATCGAACCTCAAAACAATGCTGATTTGCTTTTTTGATGCCAAGGGCATAGTTCATTCAGAGTTTGTTCCCGGGGTCAAACCGCCAATCAAACCTTTTATTTGGAAGTTTTAAGGTTGCGCAACAGTGTTTGTCAAAAAAGACCCGATTTGCGGCAGACAACAGACTGGTTCTTTCACCACGACAACGCACCTGCACACACAGCCATCTCTGTTAGACAGTATTTGGCTAAAAATGGCATAGTTCAGCTGTCCCACGCACTTTACTCGCCTGACCTGGCACCGTGCGACTTTTTCTTATTTCCACGCATGAAAGGACACCGATTTGACAACATCGAAGAGGTTAAGAAAAAAACGAGGGAGGAGCTGTAGGCCATTTCTAAAGGTGAGTACAAAAAATGTTTCGAACAGTGGAAACACCGGTGGGACAAATGTATTAGTTGTAATGGAGAGTATTTTGAAGGTGATAAGGTTTTTTGTAAAAATATATAGCTTTTAAAAATTAATTCCGGTTTCTTTTGGGTACCTCCTCGTATAGCATCGGCGTCGGGGTCATCGGGTACAATTTCTCGATATGTGTCCCACTTCCCCACAATTATAACACTTTACAGGAGATATAGTGGCAACCGGGTCCGCTGAAACGGACGAGGGTTCTGAACGGTCTACCGCGACATGCGCTAAATCAGGCTCCAGTAATAGCGTTTTTTTGCGACGGACGGGGTCGGCAAGCTTCCACAACCGTTTTCCGAGCTTCAAGACGATGACCCAGATCAAGTTGATCCACTGATATTATATTCGTGAGAGCAAGTTGTGTCTGATAAAACGGGGTGACATTCGTCATGAAAATTTTTAGCTGAGTGGCTTCCGTTATCTCATATCATTTCCCCAAGGACCAGGTTTCGTATACATTAACGGAACCGGCTGGAGATTTTTTTTTCAAGTCAAGGTCTGGTTCAGCGAGAGATTATTGAATCCGAACATTCCAGCGGAGGAGAATGCATATACCTATTGCGAGTAAATACCACCACCACTACCACCTGCAGCACCAACAACAGGATCATCAGATTGCATTTCAACATCTCCGGAATCTCCAGTATATTCACTGACTTTACGTTTCTTACTACAACTAGATCCACTAGCTTTGGCGTGTTCCGCAGCACGCATAACACGTTTTTCATCCATGGTCAGACATTAATCAGCAGCACGCTTATCAGCGTACGCATAATGTCCTCGATTATTACTATGTAGGCGTTCTTAGTATAACGCCAAGGAATGTCCTAACTGGATCCACCAGGCATACAGTAAAACATGTGGCCGGACTTCTGTTCGGTAAGTGTTTTACCCCCAGGACCTAAAACACCTTGAGATTCATTCAGTTATTATCTACTAGTCATAATAAACAAAATGGATCTCATCTAAAGTCGATTGAATAACCTCAGTAGGATGCCAAAAAATGTTTTTCACAAATCCCTTGCTTGTCTTTTCATCGGCCCGATAAATGTCGTATTTTGTTTTGGCTTGAAAATATATCCGAATCGTGTTCCTGCGTGATACGATCACTAAAATCAACAGCTGATCCGTTTAATTTAATGGATTACCTGGTCCTAAATAATTATAACGAGGATATAATAACCCGTCGATATCGTTGTCCAAAGAAAACTACGATTAGAATGTATAAAAATCTGCAGTGGTCTGCACTGAACTTCCTTATACTCAGTATTACAAATTTTTAAATTCGAAATATTTGAAAATCAAAATTTTCCATTTTTCGAAAAAACTTTTCAAATGAAAGTTGTTTAAAATTATTAATATATTTAACTTTCATAAGGACATTTTTTCGATAACTCATACCGTTTTCGAGATACTGAAAAAGGTGATATGAGTAAACCATCACTTCCGGTTGAACTATTGCTTTCAAAATAGGTCCTGCTATGTACAAATCTTAAGTTTAAAATTTCATAGTGGTGGCTTCAATGATTTGGGCGCCAGAGCGCGCACAGATACACACACACACACACACACACAAACACGTCATTCCAAAAATAGTCTGGATCGATTCAGGAGTCTTCAAAACGCGTATATCCGTTAAAATGATTCCTATACTTATACATAAAGTATAAGTAAGTAAAAACCAGTTTATATAAACAAGGTTGGGTTCGGCCGAAGCGCCATGGCACAGAAACAATGACAGGCAAAGCATTTTACGGTTGCCGACAAATCAACCATTTTAAATATTTTCAAGGTTTACACTGGAGAGAACCCGGACAATAGTATGGCACAAAACGTCGAAATTACAGCCAAGGCAGCAGGTGTTCAATGTTATAATGTAAATTAATGTATATTAAGTATATATTAATTTAGGGGTAAGTATTCAAAGTGTTTATATATATATATAGATACTCAGTGACATACAAACTGCACCACCTAGAAGGGGTGGGAATTTTTGGACTAAATTTGGCAGGAATAGTGGACTAGTCCAGGGAAATAGTTGATTAAAATTTGAAACCCAATCATCAAGTAGTCATGGGATTTTTGATGTTTGTGTCATTTTTTAGAGGTGGCGATAGACAAGCAATTACCGAGTCATTTTTTGAATTTTTCCACTTTTTCGGATCCCGTTCTTTACTTTAAAGTGTTTAATGATGCCTAGAGGAAGGAGACCTCAAGTTTACGACCTGTTGAGTGACTTTGACCGAGGGCGGATTGTTGGTTTACGAGAAGCAGGTTTTTCATTTAGAGAAATCGGCAACCGTTTGGGACGGCACCATTCAACAATAATGCGTGTTTATCAAGCGTGGTCTGAACATGGGGTTGAACGTCGGAGAAGAGGCACTGGGGCTCAAAGACGAACCAATGAACGTTAAGATCGCCGCTTAAGACTAATGGCCTTGAGAGACCGATTCTCTACAACTAGATCAATAGCTGATCAATGATTAGGTGAACAAGGTCGTCCGATAGGCTTGCGAACAGTTTATCGTCGAATAAGAACCTTTGGCTTGCTGTCTTACCGCCCACATCTTGTGCTACCCCTCTCTGCTCAACATCGCCAGGAACGTTTGGCCTGGTGCACGGAAAGCCTTCAATGGAACTTGGAGTGGCATCGAGTTGTCTTTAGTGACGAATCGCGATTTTGTTTAGGAATGTATGATGGTCGGATGACTGTTAGACGAAGACGTGGAGAAAGGCGCAATCCTGATTTTTTAATTGCGAGGCATGTTCACCGAACTGTGGGGTTGATGGTGTGGGGTGCTATTGCTTACGGCAGTAGGTCACCCTTGCTCTTCATTCGGGGCAGTATGACCGCCCGACGCTACATTGACGAAGTGGTATAACCACGTGTTCTTCCATATCTTCGAGGGCTGGAAGACCCACTTTTCCAGCAAGATAATGCACGACCTCACGTAGCAAGGGTTTCTCTTGACTTCTTTGAAGAGGCCAATGTTAATCTTTTGCCTTGGCCTGCAAGATCTCCCGATTTGTCGCTCATTGAGCACGTGTGGGACATGATGGGTAGAAGATTGAGGAATCTACTGAACCCACAGTTGACAATAGAAGCTCTACGGCATGAAGTACAAGCTGCTTGGGATGCCATACCCCAAGAAGACATTGATCACCTGCTAGAATCAATGCCAAGGGGGGTCAATAAGTGTATCAGAAATAGGGACGGAACAACACATTATTAAAGAAAAATCAAAAAGATGTCAGTGAGCGTTGGATTAAGACTCTTAGTATTTTATCTCAGGGAGACCTGTAGGTGTGGTATATTGTATATGTGTATAATGGTTCAGGACAATAACTAGTCTTGGTTAAACGAGAACAAAATTTTATTTAACATAACTTAACATAGCAATATATCGCCGGTGTATGCTTCCCAAAACGCTTTCATGCGCGTCGGTCACATAGCCGTCGGAACACAAAATGGCGGATTCTATTTGTATATGTATCGCGAAACCTAACGTAGCCTAAAGCCAATGTGAGTATAGTGTGGTAGAGTTACAATTGTTATTTAAAGTGTAATTTCAGTGTAGTGCGCCGGATTATAGTATACCTTACAGTTACGTCGGTATGCGAACGGTCGGATCGCGGGGTCAGGGATCTGCTTCCGTAGGCAATCTGACTCGCTATTGTTATTACTTCTTTTTCCCAATATATCCTTTTTTTATTGTCATGGCCTATCTTAATTTATTTTAAAAATTAGGAACATTTTGGTTTGTAACTTCACTTAGATTGGCAACTCTGACTGCATATACTAGTTCTGACACTTCGATGTTACATAACTTAACTTAAATATGTACATTTAAAATTACATTTTCTTAATTCTACCTAACTATTTCGATACATTATGGTTGTGCAATTATATTATGTTTAACCTAGCAATTATCTGCCTGAGTTTAGTGTATTTAGTGTACCATTGTGAAACTTCCAGGTCAGTTACGATTTCTGCCTCGGCAAGGTAGCATTTTTGTCCGATGACGGTTTATTTACTATTTTATTATTGTTAATGCTATAAATATCACTACAATATATATATATATATATATATATATATATATATATATATATATATAACATCCAAGTATGCTACAATACGACGAAATCAAAGGCGCTACATGTAAATGTAAACAAATATGACGCATTTAAATTACGTTTGAATTTTTAAACATCCAAGTTTAATACATTGCTTCAAAACGATATAAAATCTTATATTATTTCTGATGAAGGTAACAGCAGTACCGAAACGTTAAATATAACAACATAAGAAATACAGTGTTTTAATAACCAATTATACCCACAATTGGCAATACTGCCAAAATCAATCATACCTCGACAAAAATTGGTAGAAAGTTCAACGAACTCAACGCATTGAATAATATATATATATATATATATATATATATATATATATATATATATATATATATATATATACAATGCAAAGTCCCACGTATAACAATCGTTATAGTTAAAGATTTGGTTACGAAGTTTTATTACTGTATATTAAAAACAGAATTCGGGGTGTTGAACGATTAGGAATATAAATCACTTCAATGTTTTCTGGCTAACGTTTCGCCTCGTTTATTGAGGCCTTATCAGTAGCGTAGAATCGAATAGACGAGATTTATTTAGGGCTGAAATCACTTATTGTATTACTGACTTTATGCACAAAACGTCTAACAGTGCTGAGGGTCTCGGAGCAGCTCAGAAATCTTGTGCCAGGTTCCTTAGAAACAATCCCAACATCTTAATACTAAGAGCAGACAAAGGTAATGTCACTGTAGCCCTTAACAAAAACGAATACCTGGACAAGATGACTGAATTGCTCCAGGATCCTCACACATATAGACCAATCGCCAATGACCCTACGTTGACTTATGAAAAATCTAACAATGAATTAATTGCTTCATTTAAAAAGAGGGCCTTGATTGATGACCGTACTTATAAAACATTAATTATTCATAATTCCTTCGCTCCTAAACTTTATGGACTTCCTAAAATTCACAAACCTGACATCCCCCTTAAGCCTATTGTATCCTCAATACAAGGTCCTACAAAATTTATTTCTAAATTTATTGCTAATATTCTTTCACTATCCTTTCACGATTTTAATTGTTATCGTATCAAAGATAGTTTCACGTTCTCTGAAATCATTAACAACTTTCACATCCCTGAAGGCTATGTACTTGCTTCTCTAGACGTAGTCTCCCTTTTCACTAACATTCCCATGGATTTATTTTGTGACATAATCACTGACAATTGGGACCTCATCCAACCACATAGTCGTTTGCCACTTTCAACCTTTCTCACTACAATTAAATTCATCTTCAAATCAACTTACTTTTCATTTAACAATCAATTCTATACACAAATTTTTGGAACTCCTATGGGTTCATCTCTTTCCCCCATAATTGCTGAAATTGTTATGAATACTTTGATTAAATTTGCCATTAATAAATTATCTTTTCAATTTCTTTTTCTGCATCAATATGTTGATGATATCATCTGCACCATTCCGGTTAACTCCAAGGAAGAAGTTCTACAGGCATTCAATTCCTTCCATGAACGCCTTCAATTCACCATCGAAATGGAAACCGATAACAAAATCCCCTTCTTAGACACCTTATTGATGAGAACCGAGGATGATGTCATCAAACTAAATTGGTATCAAAAACCTACCAACTCGGGTAGATATTTGCATTTTGACTCCTACAGTCCTATACAACATAAACTTAATGTAGTCCTTGGCCTTAAGCACAGAATTTTACATATTGCTCATCCTGATTTTCATAAAGTCAATTTAAACTTACTTTATAATATACTTCTAAATAATAACTATCCTTCCTTACTTTTAAAAAAATTGCTTTTTTCCAATCAACGCCCTCCACCACAACAACCACATGTCATACAGCCTGCCGAAAAGATATACCACAGCTTATCATACATCCAACAACTATCTCGTTCTATAAAAAAACTTTTCCATGATACAGGTATTGTTGTCGCCGATCGAATCATCAACCCCATTGCAAGGTTCTTTACAACTATTAAGGACAAAACTCCTCTTTTATCACTTAGTAATATCATTTATAAAATACCTTGTGGCGAGTGTGACCGTATTTACATTGGCCAAACAGTGCAAAGGCTTAAACAACGTGTAACACAACATAAGAGCGATGCTCGTCTGAAACCTACGTATTGTGCATTGGCATCCCATGCAAATGATAAAGGCCATCATATAAATTATGATGAAGTCACGGTCCTGGCACATAACAACAAATTAAATCAGAGGCTCTTTATGGAAATGTGTTACATTGTTAACTCTAATAATGCCATGAATTTTAAAAAAGACAAAGACAATCTCAGCACTATTTACACGGGCCTCATGAGTAAATGTTCACACCTTGCTTCACATTAATTTTCCTTCATTATTAACTTTTCTTTGTCCTTAACAGTTTGGTACTTGGGTGGGGAGTGAGTCTTCCGACGACTCATAACCTGTGTCTTTTTTCCCCTTTCAATCCTCGTCTTTTCTCCTAGGTTATTAGTAGGTTCTTTTGCGGTTGGTCTTGTCGGATTCTTTGTGTTTTAGTTATTTTCAATTAAATTAATTAAATTGTTTCCTTCAGATTTCAACTATACCTAAATAATTGTCAATTAAAAATTTTTTTAGTAACTTTCATTTTTTCGCGTTGGATCACATGTTGTTACCAAGGTTCAAATTGGCACAACTTGACCTTCGACAGTTTCAATGGCTGCAACGACTTTTACGTCTTAGACGTTACAAACTTTTAACTTGTTTAAACTAATTATAATTATGTAGTGCTGTGTTTTATATCATAACTTTCGATCCTGTCACTCGTCGCTCTGTATGGGAGCTTCTGCAATGTTTCAATTTTTCTTTAATCTTCTAAAATTTTCGTGTAAGTACTTACTAGAAATTTGTTTTTACATTAAAATTATTTTTCTTTATTGTTACCTTATAGGCTTTGATAAGGCCTCAATAAACGAGGCGAAACGTTAGCCAGAAAACATTGAAGTGATTTGTATTCCTAATCGTTCAACACCCCGAATTCTGTTTTTAATATACAGTAATAAAACTTCGTAACCAAATATATATATATATATATATATATATATATATATATATATATATATATATATATTAAAAATATGTCTTGTCAAATCTGACAGCAAAATGTAAAATTTACACGAAAGATGGTCTAATCTAACTAATCTAACACATCAATGGTGCAGTAAACATTAATTAAAACAGGTCCATGAAGACTAACTGGTGTATCGCTAGAAATATTGTTTCTGGGTTATTACCCTTCGTCAGTAGCGATTACCAAGAATCTTAGTTGTTGAAATACCTGTACATGTAGTGGCCATCAAAACTTCTTGGCGCGAGCCAATCACTCCTAACGAACCACTGACAACAAAACACTGACGAGAGAGAATGAATTTCGGCAGGAGCTGCCAAGTCTACCAATGTGTATGTCAAGTATCCAGCTGGACCTCCCATAGAAGATCTTAACAGACAGGACAATTTTCAAACGGATTTTGCCAGCTCATGCCTATCAGCTCTACCACAATATCTCCGTAGTGCTTTCGATGGGATGGTTTTAGCTGATATCAAAGTTCCTCAATATGTATTTCAAACTGACACCTTAAATAATTATCTCCATAGTGGTATGGATCCAAACAATGATTTTAGCATCACCATGTGTGAAAATCAGGACGTACTATGCCTATTATAAAGACTATGGTAGTAACACAAAAACCTCAGCTCAGGAATATACCCAAATTGGTATATTACTCAGAGAGCGAAGGACTTGGCGAGCAAGGATCCTCGCGACTGGTGGAAGATGGCGTATTGGCTTCCTGACCCTTTTGAATGCGCTGATGAATCAAGTAGAACTCCAGGTAACAACGAAGTTAACGGGGATGCAAAACATCCAACGCAGCGAGAGCCTGGAGTTCTCGCATTCATAAAGGCGAACCCGCATTCACCAGTGAAAGCAATACTCGAAACTAAAATTTGGCACGAGTCGAGGTATAGATTTATCGCAGGCAAACGTAAATTAGACATCTGTGAACGTGGTAGCAGACTTTCGAAAAAAAATTTCTTTAATTACCACTAGATTGTACATCGTTTGTACAACTTTCATTTTCATTTGTATATATATATATATAATGAAAAGTCCCACGTATAACAATCGTTATAGTTAAAGATTTGGTTACGAAGTTTTGTTACTGTATATTAAAAACAGAATTCAGGGTGTTGAACGATTGAACGATTGTTGTCGCCGATCGAATCATTAACTGTAGTATGATGCCGTAATGACATTGGTAACAACCTGGTTGTGCTTACGATGTAATGTTAGAACCAACTACGAATAAACATCACGTTTCGTACAACGACTTTTCTTGCGACTCCGGGAATGTCTCGACTGGGTCTGCGAAGAAGCCAATAGGCACACCTTCAAGGTGATTCCAGCCATCCCTTACTGGGCCTTTTCATGGCGATCCTGCCATTGAGAACCGAATGGATCTTTTGATGTAGAAATACCGCAAAAATGGGGTATAACCAGTCAAAAGAAGAGAAAGAAATCATAATTTCCCAGGCGGGAAATAGTGAAGGCAGCACCGCAACTAGCTGGAGCGGATACTCGTTCACACTGGGAGAAGTCGCAGTTATGTTACTCGTTATCACAGGAGTTGTTTTGACGGCGTACTTCATCCACAAGCAGTGCAAAAGGAGAATGGACAGACAGATCCGGAAGGAAGTAAGAAAAAGGTACGAACTGCTAGCAATGACGGATATCAGGAGCGAAAAGTAAACGAGACGACCCATGGAAGCGTTGGAGAACTTGAGGACACTAGCAGGAGTATTAAACGTACTAAAGTGCAATAGACTTAAAGACGATAAAGAAAGACGGAAAGACGTCAGCGCTACTAACAAAAATTTAGAATTGCTAGAACAATATAATAATAGATTTAAAGTGGTAAAATTAGTTATAACAACAATAAATACGCTCATTTCCGAACTTCGAAGTATTCTCAACGATAGATTACAAGTAAATATTGGAGAATCGTTCGATCTCCGAACGGCAGGCAGCTTATTGCCACGCATGAATAACTATGAGAATACAATGAAACAGTTATTAGATTCAATTGAGTTGTACGCGGAAATGCTTAAAGCAGACGATCAAGCGAAATTAATAAATTACGTGTTAAAAACTAGACTTTCAGAAAACGCGAAAATTAGATTAAGGAAAAGTTATGATAAGGTTGAAACACTTGTAAAAGACATTAGAGACAATTTCATTAGCCGCAAATCAGCAACAGTTCTATCAAATCAGCTGCACCAGTTAAGGCAAAACGCTAAGTCAGTGGACGAATTTGGTCGAGAAATCGAGCAAATTCTAGCTGATTTGACGCTAGCTCAAGCAGGGGACTGTGATAATCTGAGGGATTCATTAAAACCCGTAAATGAAAAGATTGCAATTAATACATTCTGTAATGGTATAAAGAATACGGAAATCAGAACAATTGTAAAATCGAGAAATTGTACAACCTTAAAAGAGGCCATTACTATAGCAAAAGACGAAGAAACAGATAGGCCAGCAACAATGCTATACTACAATAATCAAGGCACTTATAGTAATAGGAATATGGCGAGAGGTAATAGAGGTTCCTACCGAAATTTCACACAAGATAGAAATTATAACCAAACTATGAAACGCGGAGAAACACCGCAAGGGAACCTCCGAAATAGTCAATTTCAAAAGCGCGGACTACACCGCGGGGGGCAACGGTTTTTTCGAGGCGGCGCTTGTGCAGCCAAGAGAAACCAAGCATTTTACGCGCAACCCCAAAAATAATGAGGAAACCAAAAAGGCTGACGTAATATTAAGAATGAATGCATTAAATTCGGTAAAAATTAAATATAAAAATCACGAATTGTTATTTTTATTAGACACGGGTGCTTCGATTAGTGTAATATTTGATAATGTCATAACAAATGAAGAAATAGACGACAGTAATAACATAACAATAAATGGGATTACTGGGTCAACTACGTCAATTGGTTTTGTAAACTTAGCATTGCAAATAGAAAATAAACAAATTCAGCATAAATTCACGGTCATGAAACAATTCGGAGCTAACGTAAGCGGAATTATAGGATCGGACTTCTTTACGAAATACCAGGCAGTAATAAATTTCGAACAATTCACATTTTCATTTTCTCATAAATCAGCGAGGATTACGAAGCAAATAATATCTCAATTCGATACTTTCACGACAATTCCACCTCGTTGCGAAATTATAAAGCATAGTGACGATTGTGATGATTGTGTGATTTTACCAAGCGAAATCGCTGACGGTGTTTTCACCGCAAGCATTATCGCTAGGCCAAGGTCACACATAATTCCAGTTCGAATATTAAATGCAGGCGAAAAAGAAGTTTGTATTAGAAATTTCAAGCCTAATGTAGAAAAATTATCGACATTTCAAACTTATAGTTTCGACAGAAATCAAAATTCCGTGAAACGAGTGGATACATTGTTAGAGCTAATTAAAAGCGAACATTTAAATACCGAAGAGAAAGGATCGATTCAGAGAATATGTGCGAAATTTGCCGATCTATTTCTGTTAGAGAACGATCCGGTAACCGTGACAAATGTTTTAAAAGAATCAATAAAACTAAAGGATGAACCAAACCCGATTTACGTCAAGCCTTACCGTCTACCACATTCACAGAAAAGTGAAATTGACAAATATGTAGGAAACATGATAAATGATGGAATAATTGAAGAGACTAAGTCGCCTTGGTCATCACCAATTCTAATAGTTCCAAAGAAAAACGACAAAAACGGCAATAAAAAATGGAGGTTAGTAATTGATTATAGGAAATTGAATAAAGTAATTGAAGACGATAAGTTTCCATTACCTAATATCACAGAGATTTTAGATTCACTTTCAGGTGCAATTTATTTCTCACATTGAGATCTCTCACAAGGATACTACCAAATAGAACTAGAGCCTTCCAGTAGAAAATATACAGCGTTCACTACCGGAAAAGGCCAATACCAAATGACTAGACTCCCAATGGGCTTAAAGACTAGTCCAAATTCCTTCTCAAGGGCTATGACAGTTGCAATGTCGGGTTTGAACTACGACTCATGTTTCGTTTATTTGGACGACCTTATTGTGTTCGGGAATAGCTTATCAAACCACAATTAAAATTTATTAAAAATTTTCAACAGACTTAGGGATGTCAATCTTAAATTGAATCCAGTCAAATGTCGATTTTTGAAAAAGGAGATTTTGTACTTGGGACATGTTATTTCTTCGGGAAGCATTTCTCCAGATCCAAGCAAAATCGAAACAATAAGGAATTATCCAACTCCAAAAAGTACGGACGAAACAAAACGATTCGTTGCATTTGCAAACTATTACCGGAAATTCATTCCGAATTTTGCACAGATCGCAACACCTCTAAACAGGCTAAACAATTCATCCTAACAACAGATGCATCGGGCTATGCAATTGGGGCGGTACTCTCTAACGGGAATAACAAGCCAATAGCACATACTAGTAGATCTTTCAATCAAGCCGAGAGTCGATACGATACGATACACAAGGAACTTTTAGCAATTGTATGGAGTGTAAAACATTTCAGACCATATTTATACGGTCGGAAATTCCAAATATGCAGATCATAGGCCATTAGTTTATCTCTTCGGAATGCATAATCCGTCATCAAGATTAACAAAGTTTAGATTAATCCTTGAGGAATTTGATTTTTCAATAAATTATGTTAAAGGAAAGGACAATGTTGTAGCGGATGCATTATCAAGAATAAAAATTGAATCAGAAGATTTAAAGAAAATGACAAGTAATATTTATGTCATAACAAGAGCTAGGCAAAGATTGCACGATGACTTGGAGTCCAAGGACAATTCAAATAACGAAAACTACGAACGGATTGATCACCCAGGAATGGTTGAGTTATTGAAGCGACCAAAAGATTCCACGGAACTCAGAGAATGGAAAAAGTCATCCAAAGTAAATCAAAGCCAAATGATAAAAATGGGAAATGTATGGTATGACGAAAAGTCAAATATCATTTACTTAACGCAACTGAACCGATCGACTGAAGCCCTAGACGCTCAGTTGAGGACTTTGCGAAAAATGTGTGAGGACTATAAGATCCCACAATTAAGTATACTAAAGTGCACAGAAAATTAAGATTTAATAACCCTTTTTGCCGAAGCAGGCTCAAAAAATTAAACTTGAAAGTAAGCATCATACAGCACGCTAACAGAATTACATGTAAACAAACAAGGCAACTGATCCTAAATGATTATCATATGTTACCTACTGGGGGTCATGCAGGTGTAAATAGAATGTACGCTAACATCGGCATTTAGCTACCGAAACGGTAGCTAAGGTTTTCGTAAATAATTTCATATTACGATTCGGGATTCCACAAACAGTTGTGACCGATCAAGGTCTAGAATTTTTAGCCAAGGTATTCAAAGAATCGGCTAGGGTTCTGGAGATTAAGCAACTTAGCGCTACCGGTTCATTGTGGCCTCCACCACCATCATCATCATCAGCAATTAACATATTTACAATAACAAGGTGTGTGACGTCAGTGCGATGGTGGCATGGGGATCGGTGAAACCATGGTTACCGATCCCCGCCACCCGCACTGACGTCACACACCTTGTTATTGTAAATATGTTAATTGCTGATGATGATGATGATGGTGGTGGAGGCCACAATAACACGTTTTTTTTCCATTTGCTCCTTTCACCAGTGTATATATAAACTACAAGATGTCTGTGCATGCCAGTGTATAAAACGCATACATCATGTCTTCGAAACCAGTCAACTCACCAACCTTACCGAAGAGACCACGCATTGGCGTCGATGAATCTCCCGATAATACCACGGGAACGCATTGCGTTACGTGTTATGGTAGTGCAATAATATTCAATTGGGACAGTAAGTAATTAATATTTCAATTAATTCGTCATTAAACGAAAATTTGTTTATAGATTTAGGCGCGCCAAATTACATGTGTAATCCATGTTCAGAATTACACGTGACGGAATTATTCGATTTAATTACCGCGGACTTCAGCTTTGAACACCACAAAGTTAGTCCAGAGACGTTGTATAAATTTAACAACGTCCGCTGTTGCATCTGCCGACGATTAACAATTGAAGTCGAGGCAACAAGCGATTGCAAAAAGTGCACTCCAGAGGAACAAGTACTACAACAATAATTAATTACACGTATAGGTGACAGGAAATTATATATACGGTGACGGATTTTATTTTCAACATATATTATTAACGGTGAAGGGTTAGATCATGTCGTCTGGACACGAAGCGGTCCTAGAATTATTATCAATCGCATCGACATTATGGAATACGCCGATGATATTCCTATCGATTTTGACGCAATACTTGAACAACTCCAAGACACTCCCATTCTATCAAGCTTTACAAGACCTCTATCGCCGGTGCCTTCTACTTCGAACCAATTTATTGATGACGACGAACGAAAACGATATCTCGTGGATATACTTGCTGAAGTCCGTAAACGACGATACATCCTTCACGACATCATTACTTTCGGAGGACATTACAACCTTGATCGCATCGTTGACCAAATTTTGCACCGATTCAAAAACCAAGGATTCTCCGGACGGTTGCTTTGGCTTTCTTGGCACTTCGCCGAAGGATGGGACCACCTCCATGTCTTACACGACTGCGCCTTCTCCGCCAGATGGTGCCGCTGTGCAATATTCTATGGCATCACTTTTAAACGGCGAACTTCCTCCGGCTTTCAGATGAGTGCTCAACCGAGTGGTGGACAAATATTACAAAGTATTTCCACAAACCGCCAAGACAAAATCTTTTGTTCTACGTTGCAGACGACAGTTGGAGATCTGTACGTACACATGAGATTAATACCATGTTCGGTGCTCCGGGATCCGACGATCGAATCGACACAATATTGGATGCATGCAACAAAGGTACTATCTTTTTCTAGTGAAACGTTAAATTTAATTACATATAACAAACAGGACCTGAAATTCACCGTCCAAGCAATACCACAGAATCGACGAGCGGATCTCACTCTCCAACTAGTGTCGCAGGTGGAACAAGAGATTGCCCAACACCCAGACGCCAAAGCGGAAGTAAAAAACAGAAAATCATTAAATTCTTTTTCAAACACCCGACATCGCCCATACTAAGCATCGTGAAAACAAAGCAATGGCTCGACTCGGAATTTGCATACATCGGACGCGCCAACGACATGTTCAAACAGGCTTGTGACATATTTTGTCGTCAAATATGTAATTATTCTATAGAGGCATTTGCAGATTTATATTTACATTCAACACCGCTATTTGGTGCGATTAGTGGCATTCTAGACGAAGAATATTACTCTCGTGACGAGAGTAGCATTCGCCTAGAAGAATTACTACTTTTTCAATTTCACGATACTGATCGCATTTGTGATTTTCTTAAAATCATTTATGCACACTTGAACCGCCAAAGCTGCAAAAAAATTGCATTCAATTAACAGGTCCACCAAGTAGCGGTAAAACGTATTTTGTTAATATTTTAAGTTCCTTTTGCTTATCCAAGGGCCAAATTCGTAATTTCAATAAATTTGACACTTTTCCGCTTAACGACTGTGTCGACAAACGCATTCTACTTTGGGATGAACCGAATTACGAACGTGGGGCCTTGGAACAAATAAAACTTCTATTTAGTGGGGATAAATGTCCGGCAAATGTAAAATACGACAATCAGGTGCAAATAGATCGGACACCGATTTACGTAACTTATAACACGGACATTTTCCCGAATAATGAACAATTTAATTGTAGAATGTATAAATTTGATTGGCAAACATTACCCAATAGGAACATAGTAGTAAAACAAATTTATCCGATCGCTATATATGATTTATTTGTAAAATATGGAATAATAACAATATAATACTATTACTAATAAAATCAACGAACATTACATTTTGTGTGCTTCATTATAGTAACCTAATACATGATAATAATTATAAACAGAGGATGGCTCCGAAATACTATCAGCACGGAAATCAAGCTGCATATTACGAGCATACGATGTGTAATTGTACATTCGTTCAGCATCAAAACTAACAGTACAATCACACTCCACTAGCCAATAGGCACACGCATTTACAAATTCGGCTACCGTATTCAAACCATCATCTGGCGCGTTTGCTTGCACAGCGTTTATACCAATATGAGCAGAAGGCTGAATCAAATAAGAGTGACTCCCGCCATGATTAGTAGAACCATACTTTTCAATTAGTTGACTGTAATTCGCTTTTAAATAATGATGACCAACTACATCTGCATTCGTAAGAGTCGCAGACAAATGTTTGTCCGTATTACTGCTACTACTAACGGACGTCACTTTAGCAGTTTTTGATGCCATTGGGACATTACCACCACACACACGAACATTATAACCATTATCATAAACAGAAGCAAATTTGTTGTAGTACTCGTTCCTCTGGAGTGCACTTTTTGCAATCGCTTGTTACCTCGACTTCAATTGTTAATCGTCGGCAGATGCAACAGCGGACGTTGTTAAATTTATACAACGTCTCTGGACTAACTTTGTGGTGTTCAAAGCTGAAGTCCGCGGTAATTAAATCGAATAATTCCGTCACGTGTAATTCTGAACATGGATTACACATGTAATTTGGCGCGCCTAAATCTATAAACAAATTTTCGTTTAATGACGAATTAATTGAAATATTAATTACTTACTGTCCCAATTGAATATTATTGCACTACCATAACACGTAACGCAATGCGTTCCCGTGGTATTATCGGGAGATTCATCGACGCCAATGCGTGGTCTCTTCGGTAAGGTTGGTGAGTTGACTGGTTCACCACGAGACTTTGGGCGCTTTGGAGAATACACATAAAAATCTTGGAGCTTATTTGAGAATTCAAGTTGCTAAGTACCAAGATACTTGGTCTGCATGAGTACCGTTTTGGAGCTTTGCTTTCAATAATACTGTTCACACATCAACGAAATACACGCCTTATGAACTGGTTTTTGGAAAACAAGGTAGTTTTCCAAAGAATGTTATTAATAATAAACAACCAATTTATAACTTTGGTAATTACTATGATGAACTAAAGTTTCGATTGAGATCAGCATGGGCAGATGCACGAGAAAATTTAGTTGAAACTAAGAACAACAGTAAAAGAGCACTAGATATAAGTTCTAAACATGTTAGATTTAAGTTTAATGATAAGGTACTATTAAGAGTGGAAACGAATAACAAACTAGAGGCACTATACAAGGGTCCGGTCCTTACAAAGTGATAAGTGAAGAGACACCAAACGTCACATTAAAAGTGAAGAACAAACTAGTGACAGTGCACAAGAACCGAGTTAAACGTTACGTAAGTGTACAATAAGTAGATCTTAGGGAAATATGTAAAATAAGTACAATTAAGAATAAACAAAAGCATGTTAATGTAATGTCGATGTAAGAAAAATTAATTACTTGCGGAATCAATTTTTTTCTCAGGAAGGGTGGTGTAGTGTGATGCCGTAATGACTTTGGTAACAACCTGGTTGTTGCGCAGTTATATTACATTGCAACGTCCTACATTAAAATTGAGTTAACTAGGACATCAGCATATTAGTGACAAAGGAATTAACGCTTAGATCGGTAAGACAATTAGTATAAATAATAGCTTTAGAATGTAGAACAAGGGAAGTCGACGACAGAGAGTCTGTAAGTGCAGTGCTTAGTATCTAACGTCTTTAGTGTGTCGTCAATGTAACAGTGACATTGGTCAGTAAAGAATGTATAGTATGCAAGATATTGCGCTAACGCAGCGCCGACCTCAGTTGTGCTTACGATGTAATGTTAGAACCAACTACGAATAGTTTAGTGTTGTCTAAACTCCGAAATACTGTTTTGGTTTTAAGTGACGCAAATACGCCCGTTGCTGAACGGAGAGCGTTTAAACCTAACTGTCCAATTCCTGGTGCCATTTGGAGCCCAGAAGATGTGCTTTTAAACCCTGATGAAATAATGCCTGATAACTACACTGATGACACGTTTGCAAGAGAAGGCTTAATCATGGGAACCACTACCAATTTTTTTTTATATATATATATATACAGGGTGTCCCAACGATCTGACAAAGTTCCCTTACGGCGTTATGTTTGCGAATTCGAAAAAAGTAAGTATCTACATGTTTAGACGGTCCCTAGGTTCATATTCTAAAAATATTTTGAGCCGACATGGGCGGTTCGTCAGCGGGGGGCGACATAAATTTTACTTTGTTTAAATGGAACACCCTGTATATTTTAACATTTTTGAATTCTATGAAGAATTGTGAATACATCGATGTACAATTTGTTTGTCAAAACTCAACAGAACTGGTGATTTTCAAGTTTTTTGGTGAAATTTTAGATATGCAGACTATGCTTCAAAAAATCATGTAACTAAGAGGGTAGTTGGTGGAAGGGTAATTTTTTATCCGTGGACTAAGGGATCATCAATGTAAGTATTAATACACCCAAAGATGCCATTTTGTATACAGGGTGTTGGCAGTGAATTTTCAATCTCGCGCAACTTTAAGAGGCAAAATATCATTTTTTTCAAATGACACCTACTATCAAATTTACCAACACTCGATTCAAAATCAAATTCTGCGTCGACTGATGCTACATATTCCTATACCTATCACTTCAGGTTTTCGAGTAATTTCAGTAAAATACTTTATTTGGTCATAAAATCAATCGCATTACAATTTTCGTAATATTAAACATAGTAGCCTAGTGTCACTTTAACGTTCTTATGACAGTGACAGTCTTTATCAATAAATTTAATAGACGCCTTAGTTAATTATTAGTTAAGTTATTGTCCCAAGCTTGTTTTTGAATGATGAATTTTTCAAAGGAAGAAATGGTAAATATGATTTACACAGTGGGTGAAGCAGACAAGAATTGCCTTTTAGCAATGAGGCTCTATAGGCAGAAGTACCCTGATTTAAGACAACCAAATGTTAGATGTCTGCAGAAGCTAGTTGATCGCTTCGAATGCACCGGGAACGTGGCATACGAGTGTAGGAGGGTAATTATTAATCGTGCTATTATTAACGAGAACAATGACTTAAACGTTTTATTGGAACTCCAAGAAAACCCACATGGAAGTGTGCGGACAATCAGTTCAAGTTTGAATCTAAGCAGATCTTCAGTACATCGGATAATTCAAAACCACAAATTCCACCCATGCCATCTAGAATTGCATCAAGCATTAAACGGGAACGACTTCGATAATCGAATTAATTTTGCCAATTTAATGATGGAACGTATCGAGGAAGATCCGACATTTATCAATAATATTCTTTTTACGGATGAGGCAACGTTTCGCAGCAATGGTGTGGTAAACAGGCATAATGTCCATTATTATGCCACCGAAAACCCTCATTGGGTGAGACAAGTTGATCACCAACACCAGTGGTCTCTTAATGTTTGGGGCGGATTATTGGGTAACTATGTAATCGGTCCCTATTTTTTTGAAAACCATCTTACTGGTACCGATTATTACCGGTTTTTGCGAAATGTACTGCATACTTTATTGGAAGATGTGGATTTGCAAACATTGCGGCATATGTGGCTCCAACAGGACGGAGCTCCACCTCATTTCCATAGAAGGGTAAGACGATATTTAAATCGTTGGATGCCAAACAGATGGATTGGGAGAGGTGGTCCAGTGTTGTGGCCTGCCCGATCACCTGATCTGACCCCGTGCGACTATTTTCTCTGGGGTTTTATAAAATCTCAAGTCTACCTTCAGGCTCCTACCACAAGAGAAAATATGAAAGTTAGGATTCAAGAATGTTTTAATAATATTACTCCTGAAGACTTACAACGTGTCAGAACTAGTTTTAGACATCGACTGGATATTTGTGTTCAACAAAATGGAAACATATTTGAACACCTTTTGTAAAATAAACTTTGTTTTTTGTATATAAATGTTATTTTATCGTTTTTTACATTTAATTATTACTTGTCATTTGTCAGAATTAAAGTTGGTTTTGCTTGTATAGAGTACATTTCATTATTTTTAGCAACAATCAGCTCACTCGATGGTAAGTGGGCTCTGATGAAGTGGGCCGCCTTAGCTAACAAGCCCTTGTTGCTTTAAATTAATTAATCGGTTGTGACTTTTTAAAATGACTTTAATTGTTCGATGCAATTTGTAGTTTTGTGTTATCCAATTTACTAAAGTGACACTAGACTACTATGTTTAATATTACGAAAATTGTAATGCGATTGATTTTGAGACCAAATAAAGTATTTTACTGAAATTACTCGAAAACCTGAAGTGATAGGTATAAGAATATGTAGCATCAGTCGACGCAGAATTTGATTTTGAATCGAGTGTTGGTAAATTTGATAGTAGGTGTCATTTGAAAAAAATGATATTTTGCATCTTAAAGTTGCGCGAGATTGAAAATTCACTGCCAACACCCTGTATACAAAATGGCATCTTTGGGTGTATTAATACTTACATTGATGATCCCTTAGTCCACGGATAAAAAAATTACCCTTCCACCAACTACCCTCTCAGTTACATGATTTTTTGAAGCATAGTCTGCATATCTAAAATTTCACTAAAAAAATTGAAAATCACCAGTTCTGTTGAGTTTTGACAAACAACTTGTACATCCATGTATTCACAATTCTTCATAGAATTCAAAAATGTTAAAATATACAGGGTGTTCCATTTAAACAAAGTAAAATTTATGTCGTCCCCCGCTGACGAACCGCCCATGTCGGCTCAAAATATTTTTAGAATATGAACCTTGGGACCGTCTAAACATGTAGATACTTACTTTTTTCGAATTCGCAAACATAACGCCGTAAGGGAACTTTGTCAGATCGTTGGGACACCCTGTATATATAATTTATATATATATATATATATATATATATATATATATATATATATAATGAAAAAAGGTTGTTGATGCGGGAACAAAGACATAACAAAAGAAAGACCTTATTGGGCAAAGCCCGCGTGGAAACACACATATATATATATATATATATATATATATATATATATATATATATATATATAAATTATATATCAGTTTATGAGCTATATCGATTGACACTCGCGCAACTTGAAGTGAAGCTGATTAATTCACAGCGAGCCCAGATCATGCCGTACCCAAATGATGATAACTTATATTATCGTCCGGCTGCCAACATCGAAGTACGCGAAGTCGTTCAAGGAACAGCTGTCAACTTCGGACCCCTGGCTAACATTGTGAACGCAGTAGGACAATTTCAATACGCTGACACCGTCCACTATCCACGCATGCCACGGCCAAACGTGATGGAGCCTGAGCCCCACCTCGTCACCTATGGTACACTATGCAGAGTAGTCGTTGCTCTTTCGAACCGCGCCACTCCTCAGCATGTTAGGATGAGATTCTATCAGAGCAATCCCTTGCCAGCAGCAAGATGGGGACCAATTCAAGCCCCTGGACAAAGACGTCGTCAAGGTCAGGAACACCATCCAGATTTTCCTCTATTGGAAAACCCTGATGACTTTATGCCTCCGGATTATGATGTGGAACATCTAGAACAAGATGCCAACAGAGTCAAGAACCTACTCGGATTCTGTGCTCGTAAATCCGTGAAATACGTTGATAATGCGAGTGTGTTAAATTACACTTCTACTTCACCCGGTTGTCATAGTATGTTAATGTCTAACTATTATACTGATGGGCTACGAAACCCCGATGCGATGTACGACCAACATGGAGTTATACTTTATTCCGAAATGTCGATTGACCGATTGTTGTCGCCGATCGAATCATTAACCCCATTACAAGGTTCTTTACAGCTATTAAGGACAAAACTCCTCTTTTATCACTTAGTAATATCATTTATAAAATACCCTGTGGCGAGTGTGACCGTATTTACATTGGCCAAACAGTGCAAAGGCTTAAACAACGTGTAACACAACATAAGAGCGATGCTCGTCTGAAACCTACGTATTGTGCATTGGCATCCCATGCAAATGATAAAGGACATCATATAAATTATGATGAAGTCACGGTCCTGGCACATAACAACAAATTAAATCAGAGGCTCTTTATTGAAATGTGTTACATTGTTAACTCTAATAATGCCATGAATTTCAAAAAAGACAAAGACAATCTCAGCACTATTTACACAGGCCTCATGAGTAAATGTTCACACCTTGCTTCACATTAATTTTCTTTCATTAATAACTTTTCTTTGTCCTTAACAGTTTAGTACTTGGGTGTGTAGTGAGTCTTCCGACGACTCATACATAACCTGTACCTTTTTTCCCTTTTCAATCCTTGTCTTTTCTCCTAGGTTATTAGTAGGTTATTTTGCGGTTGGTCTCGTCAGATTCTTTGTGTTTTGGTTATTTCCAATTAAATTAATTAAATTGTTTCCTTCATAATTCAACTATACCTAAATAATTGTCAATTATAAATTTTTAGTAACTTTCATTTTTTCGCGGTGTATCACATGTTGTTACCAAGGTTCAAAATCGCACAACTTGACCTTCGACAGTTTCAATGGCTGCAACGACTTTTACGTCTTAGACGTTACAAACTTTTAACTTGTTTAAACTAACTATAATTATGTAGTGCTGTGTTTTAAATCATAACCTTCGATCCTGTCACTCGTCGCTCTGTGTTTGAGCTTCTGCAATGTTTCATTTTTTCTATAATCTTCTAAAATTTTCGTGTAAGTACTTACTAGAAATTTGTTTTTACAAATTATTTTTCTTTATTGTTACCTTATAGGCTTTGCTAAGGCCTCAATAAACGAGGCGAAACGTTAGCCAGAAAACATTGAAGTGATTTATATTCCTAATCGTTCAACACCCCGAATTCTGTTTTTAATATACAGTAACAAAACTTCGTAACCAAATATATATATGTGTGTGTGTGTGTGTGTGTGTGTGTGTGTGTATGTGTGTGTGGTTGGAGGATTTTTGTATAGTTTTGCAAAATTTATATTTATATTTTGTTGAAAAATATTAACGTTGGGGTTAACAGTGCACCGTGTCCACAGGTAACCTGGCCGGGTGCCTGGGGGGGGGCATAATCATTATCAGTTACATAAGACTAACACCAATACCATCAACAGAATTGCGTTTATTTATTACCGTCTAGCTTTTAAAGATTACATTATGTACTAATCGCATATAAATAGGAGTGCACATTATTATCTTTCATTATGTCGACAACCAGTTAGTGTGCTAGTATTATTCGAGAATTGCAGAACAGTGTAATCGACGATGGAAGTCATAGAAGTCCCACACACACAAGGCGAAGAAATGAACATATGGCAGGAAGCTCAGGATCCTCTGAGCTCGCAGATACCTCAGGAGCAGGAAGTCGATCTAGCGGAGAGTTTTCCTTCCTTTCCAACTGGACTCGAACCACCTCGCAAAAAAAGAAAGGTTTTCGAACTAGAAGTGATTTCGAGCGACGAGGAAGAGAGCGACGACGGGCAGTCGGTGCTGAACGTGATCCAAATACTTTGGTGCAAGACTGGTTGCGCTCGGCTAATGTTAACAGCGATCATGCAGCTGTGCCAGGTTTATAATAGATCATAAAAGACTTACACCCATGTTTAATAATTTCAATTTTTTTTTATAGCCGAAAAGTCACTAAAGGAAATCTATAATTACACAATAAGTGTTGATTTCAGATATTCATGTAGTCGCGGTTCATTGTTAAATATGTATTTCAATATAGATGAGTCAATAACTATCTTAGACGAATTACTTATGTATCAATGTAATAATAGCGTCGAGCAGGTTAAACGTTGAGGTTAACGTTGAGTGAATGTGAATGAGTTCATTGTCACACCTCGTGCAATACACATACAAAATACTGATGCTGACATTATAAATTGTCGAAACGTATAAACACAATAATAATGATCAAATAAAATTGTGCATTATCATTCTTGATTTTTTTATACAAATCCATCTAAAACCCAAAAGAATATATATACATATATATTTTTCAACAAAACATAAAAATTATATATATACACGAAAGATGGTCTAATCTTACACCTCAATGGTGCAGTGAACATTAATTAAAACAGGTCCATGGAGACTAACTGGTGGATCGCTAGACAATATTGTTTCTGGGTTATTACCCTTCGTCAGTAGCGATTACCAAGAACCTTAGTTGTTGAAATACCTTTACATGTAGTGGCCATCAAAACTTCATGGCGCGAGCCAATCACTCCTAACGAACCACTGACAACAGAACACTGACGAGAGAGAATGAATTTCGGCAGGAGCTGCCAAGTCTACCAATGTGTATGTCAAGTATTCAGCTGGATCTCCCATAGAAGATCTTAACAGACAATTTTCAAACGGATTTTGCCAGCTCATGCCTATCAGCTCTACCACAATATCGCCGTAGTGCTTTTGATGGGATGGTTTTAGCTGATATCAAAGTTTCTCAATATGTATTTCAAACTGACACCTTAAATAATTATCTCCATAGTGGTATGGATCCAAACAATGATTTTAGCATCACCATGTTTTCCTTAGGATACCTGTTAGGAAAATCAGGATGTGCTATGCCTATTATAAAGACTATGGTAGTAACACAAAAACCTGAGCTCAGGGATACACCCAAATTAGTATATTACTCAGAGAGCGAAGGACTTGGTGAGCAAGGATCCTCGCGATTGGTGGAAGATGGCGTATTGGCGTTCGACCTTCCTGACCCTTTTGAATGCCCTGATGAATCAAGTAGAACTCCAGGTAACAGCGAAGTTAACGGGGATGCAAAACATCCAACGCAGCGAGAGCCCGGAGTTCTCGCATTCATAAAGGCGAACCCGCATTCGCCAGTGAAAGCAATACTCGACACTAAAATTTGGCACGAGTCGAGGTATAGATTTATCGTAGGCAAACGTAAATTAAAATTAGACCTCTGTGAACGTGGTAGCGACTTTCGAAAAAAAATTTCTTTAATTACCACTAGATTGTACATCGTTTGTACCACTTTCATTTTCGTTTGTACCTCAAACCAAAAAAAGTTAAAGCGTTTTCAAAATGTGATGCGCAACCGACTTTGGAAAATCGAAAATTTTCCAACGGGATCTGATTCAGGGTCGTTTGTACCCGTTTGTACCACCTTCGTTTTCCATTTTTCTCGAAACCCAAAACAGATAGTAATTTGAAAATTTCGAATGACTAACATTTCCAATTTTGAAAATTTCGAAAGTCTGTAACGGGGATCGACGCGGAATCGTTTGTACCAGCAGGAATCGCTTTCCTTTTCGTTTGTACCTCAAACAAAAAAAATTAAGAGCCTTTTTCGATTCTGAAAAATAAAATCCGCTTAATTTCCATGATTTTTGGGATATCTCAATTCTGTAAACGGGGTTCGGTTAGTGACGCTGGCGTGAGGTTTGTACTTCTTTGCGTTGAGTTTGTACTGTTACCAGCCAATCAAAATCAAAATCCTACGATCGCGGCTCAACTTGACCGACGACTGCAGGTCGCACACGCGCTAAAGAAGACACGTGCGCTCGGGGAAAAACATATTTGTCAAATCACACACGCGCCGACGAAGACACGCTTTTGAAAAATAAGTTTACAATTCGCACACGCGCGGACATCAACAGCGGGAAGGACACTAAACGCCTATAAAATAGACTGCAAAATCTCAAGGAGTTCTCTCCGAGCTACCAGTTCAAGAAACTCGCTTTATTCAAATATCGCCGCGTCGAATAAGAAACCAGCCCTTGCTCTATGGCTCTCACAGTCCGGAGGAAAGAATATAAGAAACCAACTGTACCGAAACTCTTCGTCGATACGAAGACAGAGCCGTCAGGTATAAAAACATCGCTACGAAACTACGTGTGGCAATAAATCGTGGTGGCGCGTTAATGCAAATTACGGAATTTTATTTCGACGTGTTCCACAAACCCCAAGCGTCGCGCAATCGCCGTCCGAGATCATAAAACATCTCGACGACTACTTCTTCGTGCCTAAGTGGAAAATTAAATTCAACCCCTCGTTTTCGCCAAATTAACATATAAGAAAATCTCGCCGAGTAACAATTGGCTACCTGAACGTGCTTCTGGATTCCAGAAGACCAAGGTGACTGATGCCACCAGAACCTACCGCATCTCCGACTAGAGCTAAGGCGAGCGAGGAAGATGGCGCCCAAGAAGACCAGAAAGAGGAACAGCACCTCGTTTTTGTGGACACCTCCAATGGCGCCCAACCCAACCCAGAACGTTACCATGACCGAGGAAATGCTGGAGCCCGTCCTCGGCAGGTTGCAAAACCAGAAACCGAAATCGAGAATGCCAGAATTCAAAGGCCTCTTGACAGAGAATCCATGCGCTTGCCTACAGGGCATGGCGAAATATTTTCTGGACAACAGAATAGAACCCGAACACCGAATGGCACTAGTCGCTGACCAGTTATTGGGCCAAGCCAGAGAGTGGTACCGTCCATTAGGCTACCTACGACTGACGTGGAAAATCTCCGAAAGGCTAGAAGAGAATTTCAATGGAGCGCAAGAAACCGCTGGCCTTATGGCAGACTTCTATGGCGGCCAACAAAGAACACCCAAAGGCAC
The DNA here is from genome assembly GCA_959613385.1 of Geotrupes spiniger. Taxonomy (NCBI): domain Eukaryota; kingdom Metazoa; phylum Arthropoda; class Insecta; order Coleoptera; family Geotrupidae; genus Geotrupes; species Geotrupes spiniger. Next base: position 21,656,493 of record OY390740.1, on the reverse strand, counting down.
GGAAGCATTCATCTTTGGGAAAAACGCGCTCTATGACCGGCTGCAGCGCCAAGTCCCAGAAGAGCAGAGGATAATCAAAATGGTGGAATGTCTTCATCCCAACATCCGAATCCATCGGCGAGGAAACTGGCCAAAAAGTCTGAACGAACTTTTAAAGGTGGCCTGCTCCATTGGAAAAGATCTCATAGCCCAGCAGAAGTCCACACCACAGCCGACAGCAAAACCAAGTCCCGGACCACCAAACCAGCCGAAATGTTGGTACTGTCCGGACTACCACCGAAATCGAGACTGCCCATCACTGGCGGCACGCCAAACGATTTCGGGAAACGGACCGAAAATCGGGACTGAACCAGCTGCCCGATCGTAAATCAAAAAGGGTCCGAAAGAAATGTTATCCGGCGAGGGCTGGTACCAGAGATGACGACGTTCGCCAAATGAACGTGTTTTCTCCCGGATGGTATTCGCGAACTCATCCGCGCCCGTCGCCGTTACAAACGATCCTGAGACCAGGATCACCGCCGGGATGCCAATCGACTGTCAGAAAAGCACTGGAGCAACACCGGAGCGAAGAACGAGAAGATGGAGGCTCTGAGAACCGACGACAAAGGACTTTGGCGGATCGCCAGAAGACAGAGCCGGAAGAGCACCGCCCGTGCCGCCGATTCACGGGGAACGTGGATTGGTCTACACGGGGAAAAGGTCGAGGCTATTGCAGAAAATCTCGAGCGACAGTGCTGTCCGAATTTAATTGATGCAGATGTGGATCACATCGAACGCATTAATCGGAAGGTACGTCGGCTACTTAGCGGCAGAGACGATCTGCAACTGACGAGCACCACTCCGTCGGAAGTACGAGAGGCAGTGAAGAGATGCAAGAAGATGAAAGCTCCAGGCCCCGGCGGCATCCCGAACCGCGCGCTCCACGCGTTTCCGAACAAGGCGGTGGCGGCCATCACCGTCATCGTCAACGCGATCCTCCGTCTGCACCACTTCCCGCCTCAAACCCGGGAAAACGGCAACTTTCCCGCAAAATTACCGGCCCATCTGCCTCCCACAGGCAATCGGAAAACTTGCGGACTCGATTATCCTGAAGCGACTGAAGAAGACAACGCATGAACTCGGCATTGTTCAGGACGAGCAATTCGCCTTCAGACCGGGACATTCTTCAGTACAGCAGGTATTCCGTCTGGTTAAAACGGCCACCGCTCGCGATGGTGCAGTTGATCGGATCATATCTCTCAAACAGATCGATTTACACTGCGGCGACGCATATGAGAAAGCTTCAGGTGATTCAGAACAAGTTTCTACGAATGCCTGTCAACGCCCCGTGGTTAGTCAGGACTGACCAATTACATCGGGTTGCAAACCTACCGAAGATGAAGGAAGAAATGAAGATCCAGGCCATCAGACTACACGCCAAGACGGACAACCACCCCAACCCACTCATACGAGCGCTGGGAAACTACGACGAAGACGCTCCGCTACAACAGGCCGAGAATGTTGCTCAAATAGAAATTTGCGCGCATTCGTCGGTCCAGTGGACTGGTAACATCAAAGCCATCGACAAATTCCCAGCGATGAAGGAGGTGAGGGGACCAACCCACGGAACTCTGTCTGTCAGTCAGGAAAAAATGCATTTAATTTCGGAACACAATTCAGTACTGTACAGTGCTAACAGATTTCGGAATATCGTTTAAAAAATCGTGTTTTTCGTAAATTATATCCAGGCACGTGTAGTATATGTGTGTGTAATGTGTATATTTAAATTAATAATTATGATTTTTTTAATTAATAGCTAATAATGACGGAAAGAAGGCGAAGCTGCAATTTAACCCCCGAAGTGGCTATCCTTAAATTGGAAGTGGTGAAACAACAAAATTGTTCTTGGCAAAGTAACGCCCAGTAATGCATGGCAAAAAAAAGGCGGCTTGGGAGGCAGTGCATGATGCTGTTAGTGCAGTTAGCCACGGTGGTGCGTACCTTCGCACAAATTAAAAAAAATTAAAGATGTAAAAAGGGAGATGAGATGAGATGATATCCAATTTGTTTAATATAATTACATTCCCATAATACCTCAGTGGCACGACATCGGGAACGGACACAAACGGGGGGTGAATCCGAAAACGAAACGTCCTATGACGATCTGATGGACGTCATCGGAAAAGCCTCGAGTGAGGGAATTCCGGGCGGAGGGTATGACAGTATGGGACTGGCCCCATTTATACATCCCACGGGCCCTTCCACATCATTCATTCCCTTGAAACTAAACACGATCCCGGTTTTGAAAATGGATGAACCTACTGCCTGGTGAATTAATTTTGGAAATAAAAAAGGAATGAGCCGCAGGAAGAAAACAAAGAGAACAAGACACCAACGGATTTTCGGTAAATAAAAACAACATATATTAAAATTTTGAACGCACATATTGAGAAGTAACACATCTAAACTTTTGTTTTTTCCTAGCCCCGCTGCAATGCCAACACCCCAGGAAGTAATGTTGAACCCGCTGAGTGATCTACTCAAGCGGACCTTCAGGGTAGTGTAGCGGACCTTAAGAGTAGTGTAAAAGCTATCGAGAAGAATACGCTCAGGGAGGCGGTCGCCGAAGAAAGAATAGCGGCATTGCTTGAGGAATTTCTTAGCAGCAATTAATTAGCCCAATGATACTTAATAAATTAAATATTATTAAATACAATGATATGAATAAAGAACATTTTATCGTATCTCCTTTCTTAATTGTACAAGACACGGTACAATAAAGACGTTAACTGAAAAACGAATAACACGTTACAAAAAACATTGTACTACAATCAACTGGGTACAGGTTCAGTCTTACGGCGGTGACATGATTATATAAACCACTTCATGGGGTGGCGATTGGTCATCCAGAGGAATCGATTAATCCTGCTTTAGACAAATATCAGCATTAATGCACATGTTTATTTAAAAGCGTTATAAATATTGAATTCATTTATAATGCCTTTTTTGTCGTATTTAAATAATTGAAAATAGTACTTAAAGTATATTTAGATGTTTGTAGTGAAAAAATAAATTTATCATATTATTTTCCCTACAAAAAGGACATGATTTTGGAAGGAACTTAAATTAAGATTTCTACGAAACTATTAAAAAAAATTCTACCTTTACTCTGTTCAGAAAAACAAAAATAGCTTGAAACACACATTTATTAAACCAGAATAGAACACATGTGGTACATAACAATGTGCGTATGCAGCACATTGCAAAATGTATAATGCGGAAGTATGCAAATAAATATAAAAAAGGAATGAATGTAACAACGTACTACAACCACCCTAGACACAGACGTGAAAGACGAATAATATTCATGTCTGTAATTTTTAATCGACCTTTTCTATTCGATATGCATCTTCAGATTTACCTTTGGCAACAAGGGCATCACCAGTTGGCAATTCTGCAAGTACCATATCTTTCTCATCTATTCTGGTAAAGTTCTACTACTTCCTGCCAAAGTTTGGATGATGATTCACTACACGATCTGCAGGTTTATCATCCAGAGAAATGAACTGATCCTGCTCTAGGCCAATGTGAGCATTTATGAACATGTTATACAAAATAGCTATTACTAATATCTTTAGCACTTTCTGAGGGCTGTATATTAATACTCCTCTTGAAGCATGTACAGCACGAAAGCGACTTTTCAGGACTCCAAAACAACGCTCAACCGTATTTCTGGTTTTTATGTGGGCTTGATCGAATCGTTCCTCACCTGGTGTTTGAGGGTTTCGGAATGGAGCAGATATTTCTCGAGTGGATAAACACAATCACCTATACAATACACGTTAATTATTCAAATGCGCAAATTTCCACAGGCGCAAACCGAGTTAGTCGGACTAACGGCTTATATCCTAATGTTGAATCCGCCAGTAAATGTGCAAACATAACCTTTTTTTCACATTTTAATGTGTTTTAGTGCGCTTTAACAGTAATTACCCCAGAATCATCGCAAGCTCGCGACCGTCCCACCACAAAGGGGGCGCCAACAAAGGCGACCAGGCGGTCGCACCGAAAAAAAAACGACACAGCCAGTGGTAATATACGCGAAACCGCCGTTCGCGCATAAAAAAGTCGTCGCGAAACGATGTGTTGAGCTATATTCCTGGTACCCGATGCCAACATCGGTACATAACGTTTTAATTCATGGCTAAGCGATAATAGAAGTAAATGCCTTGCCAATCGGACAACTTTCCGAGGACGCTCAAGAAGCAAGGAACAAGGACATTCGTCGATACCGCGAAAATTTTGCTCGAAAATATTCGCGAGAGAAGACAATGTCTGACGTTTTTCGTCGGCTTCTTGTATCCTCGGACCCACTAATAACAAATTTCCAAAAATTAAAAATAGTGCACCATTACCCTCTGATGTAATAGAACTTACCCAGATTATGATTTTTGATTAATACAATGGAATTAATCTATTGGGATGTATTGTATGGAATTATGTTAGTGAGACAAAATAAAAATTTACATATTCTACAAAACTGTTTTTCATTTTGGAATTTCAAATGTCATGAATATCCAATATCAAATTCGTAATCAGCGACCCCAAAATCCCAATGGTGCAAATTGTGCAAATTTTCGGACCGATGAAGTGATTATTTTTCCAAAATGTCCGCCATTTTGAATTTCATAATTTTGATATAAAATACGTAATCAGCGACCTCGAAAACCTAATTGCAATTTGCAATTTTTGAATTATTATTCTCACTTTTCGACTTTTGGCCAGGGATTAGGCCGTTTTGAACCACTGTGCGGCCTTACGGGGTTAAGATAACAAGCGTTATAGCTCTTAAAAATCCCCCGGGTAACAATTGGCACCCAAGAAAAGTGGGGTGTGATTTCGATTCGACGTCGATTTCAAGCGCAGCAAGCGTGCTGCAAGGACCTACACGCACCTCCGCGAGCTAAAAATTTACCAACCACCTTCGTCGTCGGCCACTATGGCTCCCAACTATACAAAAAACGTCACACTGGAAGAGCAGTTTCAGCAGCTGTCTCTTCGCCAATTTGTTTAATATAATTACATTCCCATAATACCTCAGTGGCACGACACCGGGAACGGACACAAACGGGGGGTGAATCCGAAAACGAAACGTCCTATGACGATCTGATGGACGTCATCGGAAAAGCCTCGAGTGAGGGAATTCCGGGCGGAGGGTATGACAGTATGGGACTGGCCCCATTTATACATCCCACGGGCCCTTCCACATCATTCATTCCCTTGAAACTAAACACGATCCCGGTTTTGAAAATGGATGAACCTACTGCCTGGTGAATTAATTTTGGAAATAAAAAAGGAATGAGCCGCAGGAAGAAAACAAAGAGAACAAGACACCAACGGATTTTCGGTAAATAAAAACAACATATATTAAAATTTTGAACGCACATATTGAGAAGTAACACATCTAAACTTTTGTTTTTTCCTAGCCCCGCTGCAATGCCAACACCCCAGGAAGTAATGTTGAACCCGCTGAGTGATCTACTCAAGCGGACCTTCAGGGTAGTGTAGCGGACCTTAAGAGTAGTGTAAAAGCTATCGAGAAGAATACGCTCAGGGAGGCGGTCGCCGAAGAAAGAATAGCGGCATTGCTTGAGGAATTTCTTAGCAGCAATTAATTAGCCCAATGATACTTAATAAATTAAATATTATTAAATACAATGATATGAATAAAGAACATTTTATCGTATCTCCTTTCTTAATTGTACAAGACACGGTACAATAAAGACGTTAACTGAAAAACGAATAACACGTTACAAAAAACATTGTACTACAATCAACTGGGTACAGGTTCAGTCTTACGGCGGTGACATGATTATATAAACCACTTCATGGGGTGGCGATTGGTCATCCAGAGGAATCGATTAATCCTGCTTTAGACAAATATCAGCATTAATGCACATGTTTATTTAAAAGCGTTATAAATATTGAATTCATTTATAATGCCTTTTTTGTCGTATTTAAATAATTGAAAATAGTACTTAAAGTATATTTAGATGTTTGTAGTGAAAAAATAAATTTATCATATTATTTTCCCTACAAAAAGGACATGATTTTGGAAGGAACTTAAATTAAGATTTCTACGAAACTATTAAAAAAAAATTCTACCTTTACTCTGTTCAGAAAAACAAAAATAGCTTGAAACACACATTTATTAAACCAGAATAGAACACATGTGGTACATAACAATGTGCGTATGCAGCACATTGCAAAATGTATAATGCGGAAGTATGCAAATAAATATAAAAAAGGAATGAATGTAACAACGTACTACAACCACCCTAGACACAGACGTGAAAGACGAATAATATTCATGTCTGTAATTTTTAATCGACCTTTTCTATTCGATATGCATCTTCAGATTTACCTTTGGCAACAAGGGCATCACCAGTTGGCAATTCTGCAAGTACCATATCTTTCTCATCTATTCTGGTAAAGTTCTACTACTTCCTGCCAAAGTTTGGATGATGATTCACTACACGATCTGCAGGTTTATCATCCAGAGAAATGAACTGATCCTGCTCTAGGCCAATGTGAGCATTTATGAACATGTTATACAAAATAGCTATTACTAATATCTTTAGCACTTTCCGAGGGCTGTATATTAATACTCCTCTTGAAGCATGTACAGCACGAAAGCGACTTTTCAGGACTCCAAAACAACGCTCAACCGTATTTCTGGTTTTTATGTGGGCTTGATCGAATCGTTCCTCACCTGGTGTTTGAGGGTTTCGGAATGGAGCAGATATTTCTCGAGTGGATAAACACAATCACCTATACAATACACGTTAATTATTCAAATGCGCAAATTTCCACAGGCGCAAACCGAGTTAGTCGGACTAACGGCTTATATCCTAATGTTGAATCCGCCAGTAAATGTGAAAACATAACCTTTTTTTCACATTTTAATGTGTTTTAGTGCGCTTTAACAGTAATTACCCCAGAATCATCGCAAGCTCGCGACCGTCCCACCACAAAGGGGGCGCCAACAAAGGCGACCAGGCGGTCGCACCGAAAAAAAAACGACACAGCCAGTGGTAATATACGCGAAACCGCCGTTCGCGCATAAAAAAGTCGTCGCGAAACGATGTGTTGAGCTATATTCCTGGTACCCGATGCCAACATCGGTACATAACGTTTTAATTAATGGCTAAGCGATAATAGAAGTAAATGCCTTGCCAATCGGACAACTTTCCGAGGACGCTCAAGAAGCAAGGAACAAGGACATTCGTCGATACCGCGAAAATTTTGCTCGAAAATATTCGCGAGAGAAGACAATGTCTGACGTTTTTCGTCGGCTTCTTGTATCCTCGGACCCACTAATAACAAATTTCCAAAAATTAAAAATAGTGCACCATTACCCTCTGATGTAATAGAACTTACCCAGATTATGATTTTTGATTAATCCAATGGAATTAATCTATTGGGATGTATTGTATGGAATTATGTTAGTGAGACAAAATAAAAATTTACATATTCTACAAAACTGTTTTTCATTTTGGAATTTCAAATGTCATGAATATCCAATATCAAATTCGTAATCAGCGACCCCAAAATCCCAATGGTGCAAATTGTGCAAATTTTCGGACCGATGAAGTGATTATTTTTCCAAAATGTCCGCCATTTTGAATTTCATAATTTTGATATAAAATACGTAATCAGCGACCTCGAAAACCTAATTGCAATTTGCAATTTTTGAATTATTATTCTCACTTTTCGACTTTTGGCCAGGGATTAGGCCGTTTTGAACCACTGTGCGGCCTTACGGGGTTAAGATAACAAGCGTTATAGCTCTTAAAAATCCCCCGGGTAACAATTGGCACCCAAGAAAAGTGGGGTGTGATTTCGATTCGACGTCGATTTCAAGCGCAGCAAGCGTGCTGCAAGGACCTACACGCACCTCCGCGAGCTAAAAATTTACCAACCACCTTCGTCGTCGGCCACTATGGCTCCCAACTATACAAAAAACGTCACACTGGAGGAGCAGTTTCAGCAGCTGTCTCTTCGCCAAAATTTCCTACAAAGCTGCCGGAATATCGGAGGCTTCCGACGGAGGACCCACACGCTTTCATTAATAACGTGGCCGAAATACATAACACTTACGTGGGTGCCTCATCTGCCATTGTACCACCCCTGCGCCGGTCACCCATAAAGCGACCGTCCCAGCAACAACCGCTGCGCCGGTCACCCATCCAGCGACCGTCCAAACAACCACCGTTGCGTCGGTCCCCATGCAGGGACCGTCCAACCAACCACCGCTGCGTCGCACAGTGGGGGATTTCGACGAAAACGTGGCCAAAAGTCGAAAAATGAACTTTCGTTTTGAAATGTATGGTTGGTGGGGATCGCTTGGGGACTATCACCCCTACACAAAACCGTTAGCCCCAGCCCCCTACTGCTTGTGGTTGCCAAAATATTTCAGTCTGAAGTTGACCTTCTACGACAATCGATTGTATGTGCGCGCATTAACGGACCTTATTGGAAAGTTCAAATTTACATAAAACGGAAGTTTGCATCAAAAAATAAAATTGAAAATATGGATGAGGTTCCTGGAGGTATGTAGAATAATACTTATATTTTATAAAACAAAAAAAAACGTTGCTCTGTTTATTTATTACATATAACTACACATCGAAAAAGTGACTATTCGGTTGAAAGAAAACCAATTATACATAAACCAAAAGTTCAAAATCCCGCTGAATCCCGCGTTCATTCTGCAATGCACCTAAATTATAAACTATTAGGAACTGATTCTGCAAAAATCAGCTTCTAATACTGTCTACCCTTGAAGTTATGTATTTATTTACATCAACGTGTGCGTTCTACGTAGGCCTCTAGTTTGGCCCGGGCAGCGGAGCCGATCGCGAACGCTCGCGCTGCTTGCTACATGTATAGCAGCCGGGCGCTTCGCCCTTCTTCTTTTGTTATTGAAATAACAAAAGACTATCCCCGACCGCAAACCTTTTCTTACCTGTGTATTTATGTACGGAAGGCTTTCCTGAATTACAACAGGGGAGGACAAATTTATGTTATTTCTAATAGATTACTCTTATTAGCACTCATTCCTTTCTCTATGTGGAATTTTCTCGCAAACGGACGTTTGAAATTTTAAAAGCAGAATACAATAAAGAATATATTTATATACTTTATTTGAACTACTGCTCCTGTAATCAAATAAGATAACTAAAAACTATCAAATATATGATGTAGTCTGCAAACAGAGGCAAACGCATTATAATAGATATTTCGACACAGTCCAATACATGTTATTATATGTACCATATTTTTACAGGATCTCAGGATAAGCACATCCTTTGGCCACGGCAGTATTTACCACACTGCGGAACTGCATGACTTCGGAATTTAACGACCAAATATTAAGTTTGGAACACAAATTATCGACAGAAGCTGATTGTCCTGTGCAGATACGACCGAGTGCCAGATCGCAGTTTTCAAAATTGTTTTTCAAAATGCGTACGAAGTGGAAGGAGGCCAAAGCCAATGAAAATTATTTTCTCCAAAAAAATGAAGAGTGGTTAAATGTGGATGTCTCATTCCCGGTTCACTCGATAGATCGAGGAAAAGATTTAAATACATCTCAAGCCACACTCGGTCGGCCATCGTTGGACTTCGTTTCATCAAGCGATCGCTCAAAACGACGAAAAACGGAAGAGCTTCGCAAAAAGATTTCAACTGCAGAATTATTATGTGCAACACAAATTAATCTTCGATCTTCTGGAAACTTAGATTCTGCAAGTTATAAAAGATATTACGGCTTCACCATCGACATCCACATGTTATAGAGCAGTGTTTGCGAAAACATCTACTGCACAAGAGAGAACGATTTCCGCAGATGAAGCGCTATCAGATATAGTCGAAGCGAAATTAACAAGAAACCAGTACAACGTCATTAGAAACACAATGAAAAGGAATAATTGCAAATTGTATCCAAGCTACGACTCCGTCCAAGTAGCCAAGAAGCTCTGTTATCCGCCTCCATCCAGCATTACTGTGACAGAAACGAGTGCAGACATAAAATTACAAGATTTACTTAATCACACCTGCGAACGTCTCTTGCTCTCTCGGAGAGATTTCGTAAAATCCTTAAATACCCAGTGTCTCACAGCAGAGTTTATTAGTAAGTGGGGATGCGACGGAAGTTCGGGTCAAAGCGTATACAAACAAACATTCAGCGATGATTTGGACTCGGATGCAAGTATATTTTTTACTTCGTTCGTTCCCCTTCGACTTGCATTTTTTGATAGCGAATCTGGTGAGCTTGTCAGCACAGTCATATGGGAAAATCCAAGGCCTTCGTCACCTCGACTTTGTCGACCAATCAGAATGCAGTTCCTCCATGAAAATACTGAATTGACTCTAAGAGAACAAAAATACATCGACGAGCAAATAGCTTCTCTGGAACCATATACAATAACTGCAGATTGCTCAGTAATAACCACCAAGTGCAAAATGCTGTTTACGATGATAGATGGCAAGGTATGCAACGCTGTAACATCGACATCTTCAACAATGAGGTGCTACCTATGTGGTTCCACATCAAAAGATTTTAATAATATTGATAAAATTCTTGAAAAGCCATTGAACGAGTCCAATTTGAATTATAGTATGTCAACACTGCACGCGTGGATCCGTATGTTCGAGTGTCTACTACATATTTCCTACAAGTTACATATAAAAAAGTGGCAGGCACGTACGGAGAATGATAAGGAATCAATTGATCTACGCAAGTGGGAGATTCAAAAGGGGTTGCGATCGAGCTTGGGGCTCATCGTGGATCGAGCGAAACCGGGTTATGGGAGCGCTAATGATGGTAACACAGCCAGGCGTTTCTTTGAAAATTCACCGAAGGTTTCGCTGATAACTGGCTTGAATGAACGGCTGATGGGGAGATTTCACGCAATTCTACAGGTGATATCCAGTGGACAAAATATCGATGTGGAAAAGTACCAAAAATACGCTTTGGAAACAGCAAGGATGTTTGTGGCCGAATACCCATGGTATTATATGCCAACCACAGTGCATACGCTATTGATCCACGGTTCTCAAATAATAGCTTCGGCATCTTTACCAATCGGGCAGCTATCTGAGGAGGCTCAGGAAGCACGAAATAAAGATATCAAAAAATATAGAGAGGGATTCTCTCGAAAATGCTCGTGAGAAAGGACGATGCAAGATGTGCTGAACTGGCTCTTGGTGTCATCAGATCCTTACATCTCTAGTCTTCGAGAACTTCCAACGAAGAAGATAAAAAACTTTCTCCTGATGCTCTGGGGCTAACATCTTGCATGCAAGCAGATACAGATCCAAGCGAGGGCGAGGAATCTGACTCCGATTGAAATTAAATTAAATATTTTGTGCAATAAAAATTATTAATAAATAGCTCTTCACTAAAATGTTTGAAATTTGTGTATAGTGAACCCAAAAACTCAAATTCAGTATTTTTCGACTATATGCAACGGTATTTCGATAATCGCACCGCCATATTCCAGCCGCCATTTTGTTTTTGAAAATTTTCATACCAGATTCGTATTCAGCGACCCCAAAAACTAATAAGTCAGTGAACTAATCGTTCACTGACTTATGGCCACGTTTTCGTCGAAATCCCCCTGTACGTCGGGCGGTACACGGACCGACGCCGAAACTCCGCAGGTGTTACCAGCCAATCACCGCCTTACGATCGCGACTCAACTTGACCGTCGAATACAGGTCGCACACGCGCCAACGACGACACGTGCGCTCGGTCAAAACATATTTTTCACAAACACACACGTGCCCACGGGGAACCACAAATTGTGAAAAATATGTTTACGATATCGCAAAACGCACGCGCAGTTACGGAAAAAGGCCTATATAACGGCACCGAAAATTAGTAATAAATCAGTTCTCTCCGAGCAGTAAGTTCTCTCCGAGCTAACAGTTCGATAAGCTCATTTATTACAGATCAACGCTTCGACTAAGAAACCAGCTCTTGCACTCCGCAAGCATCTTATAAGAACACATCTGTACCGAAACCTCTCCGTCGACACGAAGCCAGACCCCCAGGTCTCACCGCAACGAACCCCTTTCGTGTGGCATAAATCGTGGTGGCTCGTAAGTTTAATTCTAATACTTTTATTTCCGAGTTACCCCAAAACCCGAACGTCCCGAATTCGACAAACATTCGACGACAAACTTCTTGGTGCCGAGGTGATAAACCTAATCCGACCCCAAATTCCTCGTTTCTGCCCAAATCAACAACATCCGAAAGTCCCGCCGTGTAACAATTGGCGCCCAACGTGGGGTTTGTTCTTCTGGAAATCCAAAAATCCCGCCGAGTAACAATTGACGCCCAGAACGTGGGGTTTGTTCTTCTGGAAATCCAAAAACAGTTGGCTCTCTGAACGTGCGATTCCAGAAGACTCAGGTGACCGACGCCACCAGAACCTACCCGATCTCCAACTGAGCTAAGGCGAACGAGGAAGATGGCACCCAAGAAGACGAAAAAGAGGAACAGCACCTCATTTTTGGAGACACCTCCAACGGCGCCCAACCCAACCCAAAACGTGACCATGACCGAGGAAATGCTGGAGCGTATCCTCGGCAGGTTGCAAAACCATAAACCAAGATCCAAAATGCCAGAATTCAAAGGCCTCTCGACAGAGGACCCATGCGCCTTCCTACAGGGCATGGCGAAGTACTTTGTGGAAAACAGAGTCGAGCCAGAAGACCGAATGTTATTGGTCGCGGACCAGCTACTGGACCAAGCCAGAGCTTGGTATCGCACATTAGCACACCTAAGGCTGACTTGGAAAATCTTCGTCGAAAGGCTAGAAGAAAAATTCAACGGAGCGGAAGAAACCGCTGGCCTTATGGCGGACCTGTACGGCGGCGAACAAAGAACGCCCAAAGGAACAGAAGCATTCCTCCTGGAAAAAAACGCGCTTTATGATCGCCTGCAGCCCCAAGTCCTGGAAGAACAGAGAGTTGCCCAAATGGTGGAATGCCTTCACCCGAGCATCAGGATCCAGCTGCGAGGAAATCGACCAGGAAGTCTGTCCAAACTACTGAGGGTGGCCTGCAGCATCGAAAAAGATCTGATGACCCAGCCGAAGTCAACAACCCAGACAACGGTAAGATCGAACCCCGCACCTCCAAACCAGCCGAAGTGCTGGCACTGTCCGGACTATCACCGAAATCGAGACTGCCCAACACTGAAAGCACGACAAGCGAATTTGGGAAACGGACCAACGATCGGGACTGCCCGGTCGTAAACCAAATAGGGTCCAACAGAACTTATATCCGGGGAGGCCCGGTACCAGACGCGACGCCTAGGAAGGAATCAGTAGCGCTGGCAGGCGGTAGCCAAACCTTCGCCACCGATGGAACTACTACTGTCCAGTTTGCTACCATTAGCGAACTAATGACCGACGACTTCCTAGCCGCTAATGTTCTCCGCGAGGACACAGTACTGGGCCCACCTTTTCCAAAGTTCGAAAAAGCTGAAATACACGTAAGCGAAGAATGCCTCCACTACGGCACTCCAACCACTACACCAGCTTACTGGTCTGAAGGACGAACCCAATCAGAAGCCCAACCACTTGTAGAAACGGACCATGGTCTGGCTCCGCCTGGTGGCGAAGTTGAAGCAGTGGACCGAATATTTTCACAAGTCGGCCAGGTTTTTGCAACGGAGTCCTCAAACCTACCCCAACCTACTCCTTCCATTGGAACCAAGAGTCAAGATGAGCCCTACCACGGCTGTTCTCTCGCCTGAAACACCCCGTCCACCGAAACTGGCAAGCAGACCCTGTCGCTCCAGCCCAGAACCTGAGTGGACTACCAAGTCGAAGAGGCGGAGATCAGCATACCCACCACAAGCCCCGCTAAAGATAGCAATTCGAGGACCCAAGGCCTCCACAGACTACCTCCGACGTAGGCGGCTTCACCACGGCACGCGCCCACCCTCCAAGGGAAAACCTCCCCCAGAAATGGACCAACCTACATCGGACACACCATGGACCAAGCAGCCATGTGAACGACCTACGCCCCGCCCCAGTGCAAAGACGCTAAATAACAGCCCCGCCCCAGTGCAAAGACACTCAGTGAAGTGACACCCCTCGCGTGACACTCAGTGAAGTGAATCCCCATGACACTAAGTGAAGTGCACCCCACCCTGAACACGGTATATTTTTTGTAAAATGCGTGTAAAATGCTTGTCCCACTATTTTTATTTTTGTAAATAAAAATACCGCCACCATGTCATGATTACGACGCCACAAAAATGCCACACAAATCGAGCCGCGATCTAAATGGAGAGGGGTGATGTTCTCCGAGCTAACAGTTCGAGAAGCTCATTTATTACAGATCAACGCTTCGACTAAGAAACCAGCCCTTGCACTCCGCAAGCATCTTATAAGAACACATCTGTACCGAAACCTCTTCGTCGACACGAAGCCAGACCCCAGGTCTCACCGCAACGAACCCCTTTCGTGTGGCATAAATCGTGGTGGCTCGTAAGTTTAATTCTAATACTTTTATTTCCGAGTTACCCCAAAACCCGAACGTCCTGAATTCGAGAAACATTCGACGACAAACTTCTTGGTGCCGAGGTGATAAACCTAATCCGACCCCAAATTCCTCGTTTCTGCCCAAATCAACAACATCCGAAAGTCCCGCCGTGTAACACAGGTGTTACCGTACTCCAAATTTTGTACGTTCGCAACACGCGACTTTCCAAATTTCGTATTAATTTTAGTTCTCTTTTTTTATATATAGTGTAAGTGTTTAACATAGGATATAAGTTTAATAAACATTAGATCACGTGCTCCTCCCGATCACCCATCCACCACCCGACCCCAATGCGCATTGCTTAACTCGCCTGCCATTGGCCCAAATTCACCCAACTTCCCGGCCACTCCCCCTTCGTTTTTCGACCAGTCGCGACCAATCACAGCCGACTGGTTTTGAATAAATACCACTCCATTTCCACAATCGGCATCAGATCTCATTCGATCAGTGAGAGCTGATCGAGTAACACGTGTTTATTTCGCGCTCGAGGAATAAGCATATCTACTGGTTTTAGTCTTTTTTAAGACCCATCTTTGAGTTAAGTCTTTTTTAAGACTTGCTCGAGATGGATCACGACGGATCGGCATCATGGGCATAGGACTGCGACAGCATCCCCGACAGGACCTACGACGAAGTCGTTCTTTTCAACGACGCTCTCGAGATGTTTGAGTGCCGCGGTTACACAACCGACGAAGCGAGAAACGAATGGAGAAGTCACCCCATTCTTGATACCGTAGACGAGTTCTTGGGCGTCCTGCGGGACTTCAAAGAAAAGAAAATTACACAAAACGATGCGAAAAAGATATACGACAATTGGAAATCAGCGACGGCAACGACATCGAAAGCAGCGACGGCATCAACACGGAAAGCAGCTCCACGGAAGAAGCGCAACATCACCAAGGCAAACGTCGTTAGCGACTCCGACTCGGAAGGGTTTACCGTTCCGAGAGAGGTTGCGAAGCGCCGAGTATCGCTTAAAGAGGCCAATAAAATAGAGACCGCTAATCGCTTTGATTCTCTTTCAGGCGACGAAGAAACTACCGGGGCAACGAAACCAGTGGCGGCGAAGCAACGCATTCCGCCGATCATCCTTCGCAAGAGGGACGGTTGGGTGGAAATCGTTGCGAAACTGGCCGAAAAGAAGCTGCCGTTCGTGAAGGCGAAGAATATCGCGGACGGCATCCACATCACGCCGTCGACCGTTGATTCCTACCGAGGGATGACGAAATACTTCGACGCCGCCAAGCTGCCGTACCACCCTTACATGATGGCGGAGGAGAAGCCCCTGAAAGTGATTCTCCGCGGCTTGCCCGTGGAAATCGCCGAAAGCGACGTCAAATCCGCCCTGGTGAAGGACGGGTACGAGGTGCTGGCCGTAACGCGGTTCCGCCGAGGGCCGGAGCGGACTCCAATCCCAATCGTCATGGTTCAGCTGCGGAAGTGCGCCAAGAAGATTTTCAACATCACGGAACTCCTGAGTCTCAGGATTTCCGCCGAGTCTCCGCGCCGCAAGACGGCCGTCGGGCAGTGTTATCGCTGTCAATTGTACGGCCACGCGCAGAGGTCGTGCCGAGCGGGGCCCAAGTGCGTGAAGTGCGGTGACGATCACTCGTCCAACACTTGCAGCAAGCTTCGCACCGAGCCGGCAAAATGCGCTAACTGCGCCGGACCACATCCGGCCAGTTACGGTCATGGCCGCAATCCCATCCCGCCTCACGTCAACCCCCCTGTATCAGTTTCTCAAACACACTCGTAATGCGCCTAAATGATGTTATAAGCGACTCATTTTTTCAACCGCGATTGGTCCTTCAGATAAAGGAGGTAAGTGGTGGTCCACAATACTCCGTTTAAGATTCAGATAAAAGTAAAAGCTATCGGCATCACTCCTCACCCACCACCCAGCTCCCAATGTGCTCCGGCATATCGAGCCACCTTCACCTCCTGCTCCCAATGTGCTCCGGCATATCGAGCAACCTCTACCTCTAGCTCCCAATGTGCTCCGGCATATCGAGCTTCCTCCACCGTCAGTTCTCTGTGTGAATTTCCGACCTTATTCCCAGCACGGTCTGGATTCAGTTTACAATATGTGTTATTTTATTTCCCTACCCGATTCCCGAGTCTAGGTCCCAATGCGATTCGCATCGGTCTAGAACTCGCTTCGCCGCACGGCATTACCACGTTGTTAATTGTTAATTAATTAATTGTTAATTAATTAATTGTTAATTAATTAATTGTTAATTAATTAATTGTAAAAACATAATTAATAAACCACTCGAACGGCTTTACCACCCTCATTTCGCCACGTCTTTACGGGTTATTGCATCTCCGAGAGCTAGAACTATCGTCGGCCACAATGGCTCCCAAAAAAACCAGGAGGTCGTCGATAAATTTTGAGCAGACTCCAATGGCGCCCAACCCAATAAAAAACCTCCACGCTATCCGAGGAACAGTTTCAGCAGCTGCTACAGACTGTCTCCCCAACAAAGGAAACCAACAAGCTGCCGGAATATCGGGGGCTTCCGATGGAGGACCCACATACCTTCGTAAACAACATGGCCAAGTACATGGTGGCCAACAAAATCGACCCGGAGGAGCGAGTGCCGTTGGCTAGTGGACAGCTGCTCGAAAGCGCGCGGGACTGGTATCGGCCCCTGGAACACCTGAGATACTGAGAAATGTTTTGAACATGAGCCATACACATTCGCATATTTTATTAAATGCACATATCGTGGACGAAACGCAGCAAACGAATTTATAGCGAAATTGGAAAACGATGTGACAGAAATATATAAAAAGCATTTAAGTAGAACCAAGGAAATGATTTCGTTAGATTTTTTGGAACAATTTCTACACGATGTGTCGTATTTGTGACAAAAGAATTACCGAGAAAAATCAGAAGGTATACGATCATGACCATCTAACGGGAGCATATCGTGGTGCAGCCTATTCAATCTGCAACGTGAATGAAGAAGAAGTTGACGTTATAGCGCAAAATAAAGAAAGGTATATAACATTCTCCAAAAAGGTGTCACGTAGTCATTGTCATTGCAACCACAGATGCAAAAGGGAAACAACGCAAAGTGTTTATGAAACTTCGATTTGTTGATTCATTCCGATTTATGGCATGTTCCCTACTGCGTCCGGCTTTGGTTGGGATGCTCTATTGCGAATGACGCGTCTCAAACTGGAGCTGTTGACAGATATTAATATGCTACATTTTTTCAAGAAGGGAATTAGAGGCGGACTTAGTATGTGCTCGAAGCGATCAGCTGTAGCAAATAATAAATTTCTCGAAGACTATGATGATGGAAAACCATCGAAATACATTTTATATTTAGATGCTACCAATTTATACGGCTATGCGATGCGATGTAAATTGCCAACTGGTAACTTCATGTGGCTAACGGAAGCTGAAATAAATGCGATAGATATGGACAATATAGATGATAAAGAAATTTGATATGTATTTGAGGTGGATCTCGAATATCCCGAAAATGTGCACGACGAGCACAATGATTTACCGTTCTGTACTGATAGTATATGTGTCGGTAATTCAAAACAATCAAAATTAATAGCAAATGTAAATGATAAATTAAATTATATAATTCATTATGCAAATTCAAAACAATGCCTGCAAAATGGTTTGCGGCTTAAGAAAATACATAGAGCTCTAAAATTTAAACATTCAGAGTGAAAGAATACATAGATTTTAATTCGGCAAAACGTCAAAATGCTCAGAATGAGTTCGAAAAAAAACATTATAAAGCGATGAATAATATAGTCTTCGGGAAACCAATGGAGAATGTCGAAAATAGGGTCGAAATTAGATTGGTAACACATTGGGAAAGTCGTTTTAGAAGGCCTGGCGTGGAAGCGTTAATAGCCAAACCGACCTTCAAGTCATCAAAAATCTTTTGCGAGAATCTGGCAGCTGTAGAAATGAAAGTCGTTTTATGGAACTGGAGCCAAGGCGTATTGCGTGACATCGCTGAATGGAACGACCAAGAAAGCTAATGGCGTCAAACGATATGTTATTGAGAAAGATTTATGCGTAACGGATTACAAACGAGTGGTTGAAGTTGGTGGGTTGGTATTTAAACAAATGTATGTGTTTCGATCTTCCTTTCACACAGTACACCGAATTGAAAAACAAGGTGGCCTTATCAGCGAAGGATGACAAACGATTCGTAATGAAGGATGGTTGTCATACGTTGGCGTGGGGCCATAAAACGATCGCTGATGTACGTCAAGAAGAACGGCTGGATAATTTACTACAACTGTTCCAAGCAGCGGCTGAGGATGTATAAAGAGTGTTATGTCATAATAAATTTATACCTACTGTATTGGATTTAATAGTTTTTGAAAAATGTTAGAATGAACTTATTGCACGTAATTGTAAACATTAATGGTAATTCATTTGAAATAAGAAGTATGTAATTGTTGCAAATATCACAGTTTACGATTTTTAGCAGAACACTCTACCACTACTACACAAATGTATAGCTTATGGATCTATTATCATTGTACATTTTTATGAAATAAAAATTTGTTTATAAGGATAAAAATATGTTTATTGACGTTAATCAATTATCACAATACGTTGTCTTCAAGAAGCCATTGATTATGAGTGGTATCCACCCCTAACCATTTGACGAGCGCTCGGTATCCTTTTCGACGAAGTACTTTTTCCACCAAATACACGTCTGGATGTTTGACAGTGTGTAATTCGTGTTCATAGAAGCCTCCACGAATTAATTCCCCTTTGCTATCCTCGATGATGTAAGTTCGAGGGTATGTATTTTGAACGATCGCTATGGTAAGTATTTCATTGGACCAATTGGGTGTGCAGTTCTTCGTAAAAGCGTGACGATGTTTACTAATTCGAACGTGTTGTCCTATTGCGAATTTGGGCGTGGCAGGATCGACAATTTTAAGTGAAGTGAACATTGTTTTCAAAAGAGCTGAAGCGTTCCGTTGGTTCACGGAAATTGGTTTCATACGTATTGTCATATGCACAGAATTATTGTAATTATGTATCAATATAGGTAGTAACTACAACCATTTATAATTCCCCTGCATGCTGAATTCATTCCACAGTTTCTCCTTAAGAGTTCTGTTGAACCGTTCGATAATAGAACTTTTTAACGTGGAATAAGTACTGTAGTGATTAATGCCGTATTGTAACATCACTTTTTTAAAGTCGGTATTGTAAAATTCCTTACCATGATCCATTTGCAAATTTTTAGGTGTATTGTGTTTTTTATCCAAGAAAATTTTCTTGATCGCCTTCGTCACCTCTTTACCAGTTTTGTTTTTGAGAGCAACTGCTCAGGCGTATTTCGAGAAAGCGTTAATGACTGTGAGAATGTACTTGTTGTTGTCATTCTCGTTAGCGTATGGAATCATGTCTACAAGATCTGCTTGGAACAAATCATTTAACCCTTTAATTATTACTCTTCGCCTCCTGAAATATCTCCTCGCAGGAGCATGAAGTTCATTGACAACATCCCGCTTAACGTTTTTCATCACAGGTGTTCTAGTAACAACTCAACAAAAAATGGTCGTATTAGCCTTGGAAACTTATTCTTACATCGAATAATGTCACCTCGCTTCAATATTCCCGTGATCCTCTTGAGTTCTGTGTGGTTGACAAACATTTGAACATTATCCGACATTCTAGCATCTTTTATTCTACCTTCATAGAAGTAGTTCTTGTATTCATTTGTGTAATTCTTGTTCTTGACCAGGAAGTATTCCTTAGCAGGATCGGTGGCACCATCCCCACACAATGTGAAAATTGTGGGTTTGCGATAAAACTTGAGCACTTTCGGTTTCGAAAAATGTTCGATTATACTGTGGATGGATTGTCCGAATTTATCAATTGTCGCATGAGCATGCTAACCGAATCTATTAAGTGACATGTTACACCCTATATCGCACACAGAGTTCTGACGTTGTTAGTACATATTGACTGTTACATGGACATCTATCGGATAACCTCTACCTCCTTTAATTCCTCAATTATGGAAATTATTTCGTTGTGATGTCCTGTATGACCCGCCGCGGCGGCGCGCCGTCTGAGATGCGATCAATAAACGCAACCTATCAACGAGTTCATTAACATCATCTCAATATTCATATTCTTTAATAGCACCAGGCACGACATGCTTTTCTAAAACTCCACCTGTATGTGTAGGGTTAGGCCAATATCTCGCCCAATGCACGAACGGTTTCTTATTTTGGAAAATCGGATGAACAATTTCTGTGAATTTTGTATTTTCGTAGTCCTTGGCGATTTCACCATCTGCGTGTGTGCGTCGTAAAATTTCCCTATAATCGCGCATGTCTTGAAGTGAGAATTTACTTGGCGCTTGTTTGAATAGGAGTTCATACAAGCCCAGTGAACCATCGTAGGTGAATCCACCAATTATTATTTTCTTACCGTTGAATTGGACCGGAATATCCCCCGTAATCCGTCCGTGGTTGCACGAATACCGTACTGTTGATCATATACATCTTCAAAATCTATCGTTAATCCTGTCACGTAAGTACGAGGTAATTGCGCCAAAGCTTCACGAATAACGGTAGCATCCAGCTGCTGATCCATTGCCACCTTAAGCTCCTCCGGGCTCACACTGACGTCAGTACCTAACGAAGTTGTATGGCTACGTTCCGCGACATACGAATGGTGTGGGCCACCTGGACTTGTGAATACCTCCTCGTCCCGAAGGAATGAGACTGGACGCACTGTTGGCTTCTTAGGGGTGGAAGTTCGACGACGCTTGAATCTTTTAAGTTTCGGTAAACCTTTATCATTCATATGCTCAGACATGTTTGGATCATCGGGAACATTATCCGCGTCAGAGGATATCGAAGAAACATTTGCTGAATACTCTTTATGATCGGTTTTTGGATGAGCAGGTGTCTTGACTGCTAATAAATTTATTGTGTCTAATTTTTTTGAAATATCCTTAAGTGGTTCCTGAAGCGGTGCGTAGTGAGCTTCAGCACGAAGTTTTGCTTCTTCAATATCACCCTTTAAAGCACGAATCTTCCGTTGCACGTCCTCGCGCGCATTGGTTAACGACCGTTATTTTTGGAGCAATCAAGATCAATTACTAAGATTCCATGAGGTACATTCCAACATGCTCTGCAAATTTGCGTGAGTTCATCCCACGTTATGTCACCCACAAGGTGATCATTATGGATATGCTTCAAATTTGTAAAATCTTGACGAAATAAAACTAGAAGGTTGTAATTATCACGAATCAGTTGTTTCGCAATGGCGCTATAGCTTTGACAAAGGTAGAAGCAATCGACATTTTTATGTCGACCGTATGAGAAATATTCCTTTATAACATTTTGCCCCGTAGGATTTATATCATCGAAGATGATGATAGAGTATTCTTTGACTTGTGATGGTGCAATAAATTCGTCCACATTTGAGCATTCAACATATTCACAATCGTCAATGGCTCCAATAATCGACGGAGATATTCGTATTTGTTTTGATAGTGGGAGCTGCAGCACAGATATATGTTAAGGTAACGCAAACCAGCAGATGCAGTTAATAGTGATAACATGACATTGGTTTTTCCCGACCCAGATGCACCTACTATCAAACAACGCTTACAATTCCCTCCGAATAGGGCACTATGTCTTTTGAAAGATGTATCATCCTTACCGTACGCAACGTTTTGAATTTGCAAGGATATGGGTTGTGTGATAATTGTGAGGTCTTCCATTACGTTAACCAAAGATGGATATTGTCAATAAGGCAGATTAAAAACAACTGAGGAATTACGTATTACTTGTTCATTATATCTAACCAATTGTCTTCTTTAAATGCAAAGCAACCTGCGATGGCAAAATGGAAAAAATCAAGAAATCACTTTAGGGATTTTTTTATCGAAAAATTTTACTAGTAATAATTGTTCAGAATTGCCCAAAAACACTAAATCCAAAATTTCATGAAAATTAAAAATGTTAAAATTTTCTTCAAAAGCAATTCCAAATCGGTTAATATTATTTGCAGAGGTGGCTGCGCCTAAACAACAACAACTTTAAACAATTTTGACAGTTCAGGTTTTATTTCAAACAAAATTTTCACAGCATACTTTCTTCGGCGCAGCTAATAATAAGTATTTACGGTCTTTTACGGAAAATATTAACATTTTTAATTTTCATGAAATTTTGGATTTAGGGTTTTTGGGCAATTCTGATCAATTATTACTAGAAAAATTTTTCGATAAAAAAATCCCTAAAGTAATTTCTTAATTCTTGCCGTTTATTTTGCCATCGCAGGTTGCTTTGCATTTAAAGAAGACAATTGGTTTTTTGGGAGTAAATAGAGCAATGAGTATTCTACGTTTGGGAAAAAATTACTAAAATCGGACTAACAATAAAAAAGATATGGGGGTGTTACACTCTTAAGTGAAACACACATATCCATTCACTAATTCGACAAAAATAGGCAACCCTTTCAAACATATAGCGAAGATTCATATATATTATAACATATGATTATTATAAGTTACAGTCAAAACATTCTAAATTTAAAACATATAGCGAAGATTCATATATATTGTAACATATGATTATTATATGTTACAGTCAAAACATTCTAAATTTAAAACATATAGCGAAGATTCATATATATTGTAACATATGATTATTATATGTTACAGTCAAAACATTCTAAATTTAAAACATATAGCGAAGATTCATATATATTGTAACATATGATTATTATAAGTTTCAGTCAAAACATTCTAAATTCTACATTCCTAGACAATACCAACTCTTGCCGCACGTTCATCAAAATTTTCTTAAAATCTTCCGCGACGACCAACAATGTATTTAGCGGAACGCTCAACACGAAATTTCCTTTCTTGTCTCGAGCGGTCGCTGTTGCCTTTATGGTTCCTGGTTTGGTTGGATCACTTACGTCACTTTCAACATTCCAACCGGCGCACAGTGATCGATCACTGTTTGATCGGTTTGAAGTATTTAGGCGGCCAAAAGTCAAAATCTTAAATACGTAGTAGGCACAAAATATTGACGTCTACGTATAGTAAACACTTCCGCGAATTACCCCCCACCCTTTTTTTCAACAACCATACGTCACCGCTTCCGTGCAGTTAGACGCAATTTGATCGTTGACTTGATACGTATTTCTATTTGGGTGCCAAAATTATATCAAATTTCGCACTACGCATGTATGTTTATTTTAAGTTGTGTATAGAAGTGAAAGTGAAAGTGATTCCCATAGCTCAAGTAAGCTTCTATTAAATAAATAATAGTTTTAACTTTTATTTTTAACTTTCGTTATATTTTTCGGTAGTTTAACATACCCTCTTTTTCACATAAAAAAATTATTTTTTTTAATTTTAAAAGCAATTTTGTTATGGATCAGGATTCGTCCGGATCATATTTTTTTGTTTATTGAATACGTTACACATTCAGCTTTTCTATAAAAGAAACAAGAGCCGCAGAATCCCGCTTATTCCTTAAAGACAGCAGTTCAAAGTATTTTGTTAAAAAAATTTAAAAAACTATTTTTTTTTTAATTTTATGTTTTTTTTTTTTTAGTTATGGAGTTACCTAGTTCGTCGGGGGTGAAAATAGTGACCCGTAAATGTATGTTTGAGCAAATGCAACTACAAAATTTGCCAAGTATGGATGAGAAATTGGAGTTTTTAGAAAACCACTTGCTATTGTCTTGCGGAGACACTGGAAAGAAAAAAGAGCCTTAAGCATAAATTGTCCTACATCAAATACGAATTTAAACAGAGATGGCTAAAAGCTCATAAAGTTGAAGAAGTTTTTATGAAAAACAACCAGAAGTGGCTAGAAGGCACTTTTGAAATACCAGTGCATTCGCTTAATCAACCAGGTCGTCCGAGCAAATCATTTTCGGATTCGAGTGAACGAAGCAAGAGAAGAAAAACTGAGGAAATTCGATCAAATGTTAATGATGAAATGATTATACATGCCGCACAGGTCATATTGCAAAGGAAGGGAAAAAGAAATGTCTCAAAAGTGCTCAAAGATATACGAAATTCACCAACAAAGGCTAGTAAATATAGAAAACCCTATTCCAAGACCAATGAAACAATTGCTCCTTTGACCCCGTTCCAAGCACTCAAAATGTTCGTAGAAGCTGATCTAACAAGACGACAATATGAAATAATAAGGGCAACTAACCCAAAGCATTACCCTTGTTACGACCATTTGTTGACAGCAAAACAAGAATGCTACCCACCAAAAACGACATTGCGAGTAACGGCTACCTGCGCAGATATTAATTTACAATGCCTAATGGATCATACTATTCAACGATTATCAATCTACCTGGAAGGAGTGTTAT
The DNA here is from genome assembly GCA_959613385.1 of Geotrupes spiniger. NCBI lineage: Eukaryota > Metazoa > Arthropoda > Insecta > Coleoptera > Geotrupidae > Geotrupes > Geotrupes spiniger. Next base: position 21,631,520 of record OY390740.1, on the reverse strand, counting down.
CAACCCTTAACGAAATTGAAAGAAAGTCATTAACGATCATTTATAAATGGGGGTGTGACGGGTCACAACAAGCACGGTACAAACAAAAATTCTCGGAAGACACCGAATCCGATGCTAGTATATTTTTGAGTTCTTTTGTCCCACTTAAAATTATTTGTGGTAAAGAAAACAATAAAGTGTTCTGGCTAAACCCAACACCATCATCACCACGATTTTGCCGCCCCATCAGATTTCGGTATGTAAAAGAAACTACACAGATGTAACAAAAGAGTAAATAAGTTATGTGCAAAATGAAATTAAGAACCTCACTCCTACAAAAGTAAATATTGATGGAAAAGAATTTGCATATAATCACATTTTAAAAATGACCATGATTGATGGCAAAGTTTGCAATGCTGTAACCAACACGACCTCAACTAGCCGATGCTATATATGTGGCGCCACTTCCAAAGATTTCAATAATTTAAGCAAAAAGAAGGAGATAAGTCCCGATGCTCTTGAGTTTGGCGTTTCGGTATTGCACGCAAAAATACGTATTTTTGAAAGCATTCTGCATTTGGCATATAAATTGCCAGTGAAGAAATATGGAAAGAAAAGGACCAAGGAAGAGAAAGCATTAGAAGAAGAAAGGAAAAAAGAAATCCAAGAAAGATTCCGCTTAGAAACTGGGCTGTTGGTGGACATGCCTAAAGCCAATTTTGGTAATACCAATGATGGCAATACGAGTAGGAGATTTTTTGAAAACACAGAATTAGCGGCGGACATAACAGGCATTAACCACGAATTAATACACAAATTTAAAATCTTATTAGAGGCGATTTCAAGTGGACACAAAATAAATACAAGAAAATTCGAAGAATATGCCTTCAACACCGCGCAAATGTATGTGGAATTATACCGATGGCATCCCATGACTCCAACAATGCATAAATTACTATTACATGGGGCGACCATCATAGATAATGCACTGTTGCCAATCGGCCAATTGTCGGAGGAGGCTGCAGAAGCACGAAATAAACATTTTCGGTCATACAGACAGAATTTTTCAAGAAAATTTTCAAGGGAAGAATGCAACCGTGATATTTATCAAAGATTGCTTCTTACTTCAGATCCACTCGTAAGTAGTGAAAGATCGTTAAAGAAAACTTCACACAACATTTTTTCCAGTGAAGTTATAGAACTATTAGAACCTGCCGAGCCCCACAGACAATCAAGTATTGAGCACGAAGAATTTTTAATAAGACAATTTAATGCATTTTTATTTATTTATGATTTATGAGAATAAAATGTGTTTTTATTATAAAATATGTTTTTCTTATTTATTTTTTAAAATAAACTTGTTTTGCGATGCTCAATTCAATTTTTATGCTAGTTCAATTGAACGCAGTTTATCTGCTAGTCGTGTTCCCAATCACTTTGCGCGCCTCACTACACGTTGAAGAAAAACAGTTTTCATGCTAAAAAGGTTGGCAGGCGTACATACATGCATGCGTCATACCCTTGTGTGTTTGTTAGTTAGCAAGTGGCGAATGTTTATGTACTAGTTGTTTATAGTTAAATTTCATAGTTATTTATTATTAGTTATTTATATTATTATTTTACATATATCTTTTTTAAGTAGTTGTAGTGTTATAGAAATAGTATTAGTGAAATTAAGAACAATGGACAAAGTGAAACGTCCACCCAATTTTACATCAGATGAGGAACAAAATTTGGTAAGTAACAATGGAATTCTTTAAATTGTGAGGTAACTGTACTGAATCGTATCACTACACATTGAAACAGATTTCCTTGGTGGTGAGTAGGAAGGATGTACTAGAATGCAAGCGCACCGATGCAACAACATCAAAGACTAAGGCAGAGCAATGGAAACTTCTTGCCGAAGAATTCAATTCCAATAACGCGACATATAGGGACGAGATTACTCTGCGTCGCAAATATTAAAATATTAAAAAGAGGTCAAAACAAAATTATGCGGAGCAGAAACTGCACCGCCAAGGTACAGGAGGTGGGCCGCATGTAATTGTCACAAGTATTGACGATGCGGTCAGGGACATGCTTGGCAGCCAAGTCACAGGGCTGATGACTGAATTTGGCAATGATGCTGATCCCAGTATCGTAGATGGTACAGTATTGCCATAAATTTGAATAGTCATGTACGCGAATGCTTAACTAAGTATTTTTTAGAAATGTCCCAGGAACATGTGCCTGCTACAATCAGGAATGATGACGAGAACTGTAAATATATTAATTAATTAATTGAAATAATGTTTATTTATATATTTGTCTAGTAACAAACACTGGCGATGAAACCACGACAGGTGCTGTCGGCGACATCGTAGATTGGGGTTCTTACACTCCAACCATGTTGCGACAGCCCCGTAGCCATCAGCTGATGCCGACTTCGCAACAAGGCAAAGTTGCAAGGAAGATACTGGACGTCAGTCCACTTCCATCCACTAGCAGTACGTATATAGTGAGACACACCTATTTTGCTGTATGTAACAGGTGATTAGAAGTGTTACATGCTTCTACTTCACAGAAACTCAAAAAAACCGCCGATGCATTGTGGACGGAAGTGGGCAAGCCGAAACTGGAGCTCATTGAGCTACGAAAGGAACACATTACACATGAGCACGCACAGCGCCAGAGGAGAGAGGAAGAGGAGCACTCGTTGAAACTAGCATACATGACAGCCGAACAAAATTTAAAAATAAAAATATTGGAAACCGAATTAGAAATTAAAAAAAAAATTGAATAAATAAATCTTTTACACTATTGAATTAATTTATTTTCCTTTTTAAGATATTCCAATTGTATATGTATTGATGGTTTTGGGCAGGTAACCGTTTCTTGCAAGGGTAAATAAAGAGGCAATAAAAGAAGACGTAGGACATAATAAGAATTCGCAGCTTAAACACGACATATTTTTATTATAATTTAAAATTGTTTTCAAACCAAAAACACTATAATTTTTATGAACAGGACTTATATATTGATAAGAGCACATTCATCTTGTCAAACAATTTTATTAAACCAACTTCTGAAAATAATTACGTATTAGGCTATTTCGGGTGATGTTATTTATAACCACATTGTTGTGTTGAATATTGTCATTAACATTATGACAAATACCACTGCGGCCTCAATGTCTTCATTTTCCAGAGGCTCCTTTTTCCGCATGTCACACGCTATGTTATGCAGCACAGCAGTTGTCACGATAATAGCTTCAACACGTTCTTTTCCACACACCATAAGTCCTTTCTACAGGATTCCTTGTCCTGATTTGAGTTTCATTGAATAGTTGTTCGGTAGGGGTGACTGGGTTGCTCAAAGGTGTTATTAAATATTTCCTGACGCCATATCCACTGTCTCCAACAATCAACCTGTCTCCCATTTCTCCTCTCTCAAATCTTCCTCGTATGTTTGAATTATTGAAGATTGTAGAGTCATGAGCTGATCCTGGCCAACGAGCCACAACATCGAGTATTTTCAAATCTGGGCCACATATAGTTTGGTCATTGATGGAAAAAAAAATTTTATGTGTGCAATCTACAGCACCAATGCAACGAGGAAACCTAGCTCTACTATAAAAACTTTGACGCACGCTTGTCACTTCTTCTTCGGACTGAGGCATTCGTATGTATCGCCAGTGAAGATGTGCTATAGCTCTCGATACTTTATGTATGATTTTGCTGACTGTACTTTTGTGGATGCCCACGAAGTCTCCCAGTATAATCAGAAAGGAACCAGTTGCAAAAAATCGCAGCGTTAACAGCACCATGACCATTGGTGAAACGGCATTATTTCTAAAAAAAAAAATTGTACATGTATATTTTACTTTCATAATTTCCTATCGGCTTATACCTTTCCGTTGGAGAGACTATAGTCTCAGAAACTTCATCTACTACACGTTGCACAGCTACCTTCGAAATGCGAAATCGCACAAAAAATTCTTCATCATTCCACATGGTAAAATGATCCCGCCTTTCTCGGAATTGTGGTAGCCGCCTTGGTCGATTAATGTAATATACAGTAGCGGTCATAAGTATTTACACAACATGTATTTTGGTCACAACTTTTTTGAATCTCAATATTTTTTGGTGAATTTTCTTGAGTAAAGGTTTTGGATGGTCGCGGTTCCGATGCCCGTATTGGCTTTTAGCCAATTTTAGTGTGGGACGCTGTGCGGCGGTTACGGTAGAAAGCGCCAAAAAAGTGTATTTTACTAGATTCAATTTTTTTTTCATTTTTCGTTGTTTTTTAATTTTTTTTCTGCTGTAATGTTATTTTCTGAAGTCTTTTATTTGTTTATTTCGGATGGGTAAGACACGTGAGCTCACCACTGGCATTCGTAAGGCGATCTACGACGGCCATTCCATGGGAATCCATGTCAACGACCTCTGCAAGCAATTCGGTGTGTGCAGAAAGACGATCTACAACGTATTGTCTCTCTACAAGACGCGCAAGACCCACAAGAGTATTCACCGTCCAGGTCGGCCTTTGAAACCATCTTCCAGGCTCGATTCCCTCATTGTCCGCATCTCCACTTCCAACCCAATGCTCAATGCCGTCGATATTAAGCGGGAATTGGAGACAGTCCACGGTGTCGTTCTCTCCGTTACGACTGTCCAACGTCGCTTAAGAACCAAGGGACTCATTGGTCGTCGTCCTGCCAAGAAACCACTCATCTCCAAAAAGAACCACGTCGCTAGAGTGAAGTTCGCCAAGGAGCACCTCCACTGGACAACTCAGGACTGGCGAAAGGTTCTGTTTTCAGATGAGAGCAAATATCTACTCTTCGGCAGTGATGGCATTATGTATGTGCGTCGTCCAGACAATGAGAGATTCAATCCTCGCTATCAGCTTCCCACCGTAAAACACGGCGGGGGGAGTGATGGTTTGGGGGTGTTTCTCTCTGGACGGAGTCGGCCCTCTCGTCGAGGTAAAGGGCAATATGGACAGATTCATGTACAAGGACATTCTGGAGAACAATATGCTTCCACATGCGAGGGGTCATTTGGGTAGAGGATGGATATTCCAGCAGGACAATGACCCTAAGCATCGTTCGGCCTTCGTCACAGATTGGTTCAAGCAGAGAAGAGTGACTGTCATGGACTGGCCATCTTACATCGAACATCTCTGGGAGGAGCTGGGCAGGAAATGTAAGGGTATTAAGGCATCAAATCCGAAGCAGAAAATGTCACAATTGGAGGATAAATGGAATCAAATCACCCCTGCGTGCATTCAGAAGCTAATCGACTCCATGCCGTCTCGTTGTCGTGCTGTGATTAAGGCAACGGGCTATCCCACAAAGTACTAAACTGTCTTTTCACTATTATTGTTGTTTTTAGTCATTTGGAATATATTTTGGTACTTTTTGTCAACGTTGAATATTATATGTTAATTTTCGTGATTTACGTCCAGGTGGATTTATGTTAATAAACCAGTTGATTAGAAAGCCTTGTGATGTTCCTGTTTCCAGCTGGTCGATAGACCCATGAGAAATATCTGGCGAAAAATCAGGAAAAAATATTAAGATTCGAAAAAGTTGTGACCAAAAAACATGTTGTGTAAATACTTATGACCGCTGCTGTACATATTCCTCGATATCGGCATCGTCTTTCATTTCAAAGAATCGATCAATATCCATCGTAAATTTAAACCAATACACACTACAATCACGGACGAATACACAAAGATACACTTCAACTTTGAGGTTATGTGCTGTAGTTTAGCGTTAGACCGAGTTTAAACGGACACGTATGTGGGTTCAAGTTGAACACAGTTTAATCCAAGATCATGTTCTGAACTTTGCTTGAAAAACTGGTTTTTTCGATTGAACTGAGTTTAAACTCTGAACTTAGTTTAAACCAGTATTGAAAAACTGGCTCTTATAGTAACTTCCTCTCCTCGGAAATTCACTAAGTTACCGTCTTGATCTAAGACGCGTACTGATGACATTACCTGTTACGGGTAAATAAATAGGTTGTTGGGGGCTCTCTGTTATTTTGAATCGTTTGAGGCGTTCGGGAAAAAATGGTAAAGGACGTGGACCGGTTGCCCGTTGTTGTAGGAGCCGTTGATCAGATTGCAATATATTTGCAATGCGTTTCCTTTGTTTATGTTCACTATATTATCCGATACTTCCTCTACACCTGCTCGAAGCTTCCGCTTTTCAAATCCCAATAAAGAACCAACGCTTCTGTCTTGAGTGAAATCGACAATTCGTGAACTTGTTATTGCGGTTTTCTGAGTATTGTGGTTCCCTTTTATTGTTACCTTAATCTCATGATTTCGTCTTGCGGCTTCGTTATTCACGCAGGCGGCGATGTCGTCCACGTCGTACGTCCCCACGGGGATCTCCATAGGCTCTAGCAATAGCCCGATGGCGGAATAATATAATAAATTATTGCTTTCGTCAACGTTCGCAATAGAATTAAATGCGTCGAAGTTTAAAAGCGATAATTCATAGTTACGTGTTTCGTTTAAAAAAAATTGACGGATTAAAATTACATGATAATTCTGACGATTTACCTGTTAATGTGAACGTATAAGATGCACTTGCCTGTCGATCCATTGCTGTCGTACTACGACGTACGTTACATGTGATCCGTTATATCTGTTAAAAACTCCAGACACAATTGACCACAATTGACGTCGGTATCCTTTTGATATCTGCGGTAATTGTAATTTATAATACCCGTCCTATCGTTCGATAATAAATATTGTTCCATTTCCACTGGAGGTCTTAAATCACCTTAACTATCGAAATATGTTATATGTTTATCTTGCTTATTATATGCTACCCAATGGGTACCTCGATCATCCAAATTGACAATTCCGCTTTCTCGTTTTCTTATATTTTTTGGAAGTTTATTCCTCATATATATCCCACGAAAGTAAGGTATTGCTAGCATGCTTGCATACTTTTTCAATTCTAGGTTCGTTAATGGATCATGAGGTAACTTTATCAGTTTTTTGCATGGTTATTTAAATATAATCCACACCCTTGTTTATACGATTTAATGTAAAAACCGCTCCCTACACCTTTTGTTTCCATTACGCGGTTATGTCGTTCTGCTTCTTGCAGTTGATCTCTTGCTGATTTTGGGCCCGTTACTGCTTTCGCTATGGCCGCTGCACCGCCTCCGAGAGATCCTAGGGCTCCTAATGCTGCGAATAAGGGTATCAACGATAGGAAGCCGCCAGTTTTGGTGATCTTTATGACTCGCGCGGTGCACGTATGTTTCTATGCAGATTCCTTAACGCTTTGTGAGCAATTTTTGCTTTTTGGAATAATGTTTTGGCTCCGCTGCGTGCTAATGCTTGACGAGCTATCTTTATTGCATTTTGAAAAGACAACTGACCACGCTTCTTACCTTTTTTGTGGGGTAACCTTTCTGCTTTTGCCTTCCAGCGTCGTTTAACGATCCCCATACCGAGCACGGTTTTTCCTTTCATTGCGGCAGCTACGGCTGCGGATGATACTTTTTCACCTACACTTGCGTCTTTACTTAGCAATCGTTCCTTTGCTGTTTTATACAACTCCATATCGGCCGCGTGTCTAGTAACCAAATATGAAGTAGCGTCGTATACGATATCGTGTTTCTTACAAGCTTCGTCTAACTTATTCACTCCTCGATCTCACCGCGTTAATCTTTTTACTAATTTTGTTCCTGGTCCACAAAACTGATATCCCGGGATGTGCAATTATTCCACAGGTAACTTGTCTATCAATTTGTTAATCAAACCTCGACCGTTCCGTTCGACAATTCGTCGTCGACTGTTTCCACTTTTTGGTTTCCTCGACATTATATTTCGTTGCACTTTCACTCTTTAACACATTTACTACCTTAACGATGGCAGTGAAATGAAACGCTTCTCCATCAGTATGAACATTTATTTACACACACATATATATATATATATATATATATATATATATATATATATATATATATATATATATATATATATATATATATACTTTTAACAAAAAGTTTACATAGTCATGCACTGTGAATTTACAATTGTTCTATATATTACATTTACGTACGTATCTTTCGATGTAAAGTTTCTTTTCGCCAGACATTGAGCATACTGCTCTAATCACGTCGTCATAGTAATTCTTGTACTCCAAACTTTTTAACATCTCCAATCGACTAGTTATAACATCACCTAGTTTCCACAATTCATGCAGCGAATCATATGCCAAATATACGCATTCCGCGTTTCTCTCCAGTTTTAATATCTTTCGAGAATTGTCTATCCACTCACATGATATGTTTATACCGCACAAGAGAAATCACAAGATGAATGGAAAAAGGTAAAAACATCTTATAAATACACGTGTAAAGTGATTCTAAATTGAAATGATCATTCTCAGACTCTAACTGACTGGAAGTCGAAATCATAAATAAGGTAAAGCAGCAAAATTAAGGAGTCTCAACGTCTGACCGGTGGAGGATGTACAATTGCAATACAATTAACGTCACACGAAGAGAGCCTGCTAAAATTAATGCGAAAGACCGCTGTAGAAGGCGATGTGATCCTAAGTTATTTAATCTCTAATGCCCGTTTGCACCATTCGCCCTTAAAACTGCCACTTAGGTAAGTGCAACTTGCAATTAAGTAGCACTTAACATTAACACGATGTACCACTCGGTGTGTGTCAAATATAAGGGTCACTTAACTAACTGTAGAGTAAATTTGACAACGTAGCAAAACATACAAACTTTATGGGATGTTTCCGTGTTTTAAAGTTACGTATTTACAGTACGTATTGTAACGGCAATCGGCAACTGTAACGGCAACCTCATTCTAGCTCGTCTCGTGGTTTGGTTTGTTTCGTAGCGTCGTTTGTTGTGTTAAAATTGACACTAAATTCTTCGTTTTCGTTTTATCACGACAAATAAACTGTTTTCAGAACAAATAAATATTACTACATCCACTTGTTAAAGGTAAAATATTTATTATATTGCATATACCACTGCTCATCAGCTGACATCAATTTACCGGTCAGATTGATGTACTAGTAACCGCATTGTTATTGTCGATATTTTCTAGTTTATGAACAAAATTGCGAAATGGACGAAGATCATAAAAGGCAACGTATTGCAAACTACACCAGACGAAATTCATTTGTTGCTAACTTTAGTCACTGAATATAAGTCAGTAGTACAAAATAAGGCAGATAATGGCGTAGCTAGGCGTGAAAAAGAACGGGCGTGGCAGGAAATTGCAAAGAATTTCGCGGCGTTATTTCGGATGGGAATCGCACGGTCTGCCGATTCTTTGAGAAAGGCATACGAAAATAAAAGAAAAACGTGCGGAGTGCAGTGGCTAACGAGCACCTCGCACTTTTTAAAACGGGTGGTGATGTCGATCCCAATGTGCGGAAAGACGCCAACGAAGAATTGGCATTAGGTTTGATGGCCAAGAAAAATGTCTATGGTATGCCGTGTATGTGTATGCGATGATAGTTCACCGCTAGGGATCGGTGGACCCAATCCGCCACAAACAACCACATCTCCATTACCCAGTGCAGCAACGGGGCATCCTTGCTGTTCTTCAGCTGAGCAGGTGCATGACGATGAGTTTCCAGGTACACTATATTTTGCGATATTTTTTATTAACATTGAATTAACAACGTTTTCTATTTTACAGTTAACGGAACATGAAATATCTCATCAGATATAGTTATGTAATTTTAACTGGGATGATTACAAAATAGGCCATTTGCGAACCCCAGTTAGTAGGAAGTATGAAGAACAGCCGTTGCAACAATCACGGTCAACATGTTATGTAATTTTAAACGGCAACCACATGCCATCACTGGGAACCTTCGTTTCCACACTCCAAAGTCTTTCGACTATGTTTCGGTTCGAATATGGGCTTCGTTATATAATTGTTGTGATGGTGTACGCGGTTCCAATAACGGTGTTAGTAAATAATGACGAACATTGTAACCACTGTCACCTGAAAATAAATTCGTTTTTTATGCCGAACCAGAAACTTGTAACTGATTATAATGTACTGGGAACATTATTTTACACTTGCCGTATTTCTTCATAGAAGGTTATGGGATCAAATCAAATGAAGTTAGTGAAAATGATAATTGTTACTGTATACATACCCAATAGAAATGTGTCAGGATAGACTCCATTTTCGAACTGCATTCGTAATACAGAATTATTAAATATCGTTATATCGTGGGTAGACCCTGGCCATCGCGCGACAACATTTAAAAATTTAAGATTTGCAAACCTGATCCTTGGTTCCCCAAGGACCAGGTTTCGTATACATTAACGGAACCGGCATAAATATCGTATTTTGTTTTTGCTTGAAAATAATCCGAATCGTGTTCCTGCGTGATACCATCACTAAAATCAACAGCTGATCCGTTTAATTTAATGGATTACCAGGTCCTAAATAATTATAACCAGGATATAATAACCCGTCGATATCGTTGTCCAAAGAAAACTGGAAAAAATAGTCTGGATCGATTCAGGGGATCTCACAACGCGTATATCCGTTAAAATCTCGAGGTAGAAATTTTTCATGATTCCTACGTATACTTATACATAAAGTATAAGTAAGTAAAAACCAGTTTATATAAACAAGGTTGTGTTCGCCCGACGCACCATGGCACAGAAAAAACGACAAGCAACCATTTTAAATATTTTCAAGGTTTACACTGGAGAGAACCCGGACAATAGTATGGCACAAAACGTCGAATTTACAGCCAAGGCAGCAGGTGTTCAATGTTATAATGTAAATTAATGTTTATTAAGTATACATATTAATTTGTAAGTATTCCAAGTGTTTACAATATACTCCGTCAATACAAGCAGAGAAAGCAGAGAAGCGTTGTTTCAGTCTAAACAAACAGGCAGTGGAGACTTTATGGCCAAATTCTTTCGAAACTCCGCTAAGCATGTCATGGGTATCTCTTGGCGGCAATGCCAAGAGATTACCGTACACATATTATCCACATCTTGCGCGATAATGGACATGGCCCCGAGTCAGCGTTTTTCAGAGCTGTACAATCGATTAGAGAAATCAAATTCTACGGAAGTTTATTCATCATTCCAACCCACGGACTGCTCCTACCACCAGCAGAAGTGCCAATGTGCACGAATTGATATCTTATAGATGGCGTATTAGCGTTCGACCTTCCTGACCCTTTTGAATGCGCTTATGAATCAAGTAGAAGTCCAAGTAACAACGACGTCAGCGGGGATGCTATACATCCAACGCAGCGAGAGTCTGGACTTCTCGCATTCATAAAGGCGAACCCGCATTCGCCAGTGAAAGCAATCCTCGACACTAACATTTGGCACGAGTCAGATATAGGTTTATCGTAGGCAAACGTAAATTGGACGGACCTCTGTGAACTTGGCAGCCGACTTTCGAAAAAAAAATTACTAGATACACTAGATAGTACATCGTTTGTACCACTTTCATTTTCGTTTGTACCTCAAACCAAAAAAATAAAACGTTTTCAATATTTGACCCGGACGCAGCGGATTGAAAATTTTCCAACGGGATTTGATTCAGGGTGGTTTGTACCCGTTTATACCACCTTCTTTTTCCATTTTTCTCGAAACCCAAAACAGATACAGTCATTTGAAAATGACTAACATTTATAATTTTGAAATTTTCGAAAGTCTGTACCCGCAGGAATCACTTTCCTTTTCATTTGTACCTCAAACCAACAAAATTTAAGAGCCTTTTTTGATTCTGAAAAATAAAATCCGCTTAATTTCCATGATTTTTGAGATATCTCAATTCTGTAAACTGGGTTCGGTTAGTGCCGCCGGCGTGAGGTTTGTACCTCTTTGCGTTTCGTTTGTACTGTTATCAGCCAATCATAATCCTACGATCGCAGCTCAACTTGACCGACGACTGCAGGTCGCACACTCGCTGACGAAGACACGCGCGGTCGGGGAAAAACATATTTGTCAAATCACACACGCGCCGACGAAGACACGCTTTTGAAAAATATGTTTACAACTCGCACACGCGCGGACATCAACAGCGGAAAGGGCACTAAACGCCTATAAAATGCAAAATGTCAAGGAAGGAGTTCTCTCCGAGCTATCAGCTCGAGAAACTCGCTTTATTCACAGATCGCCGCTTCGAATAAGAAACCAGCCCTTGCTCTCTGGCTCTCACAGTCCGGAGGCAAGCCATCTTATAAGAAACCAACTGTACCGAAACTCTTCGTCGATACGAAGACAGAGCCGTCAGGCCTAAAAACATCGCTACGAAGTTTCGTAGCGATGTTTTTGTGGCAATAAATCGTGGTGGTTCGTTAATGTAAATTACGGAATTTTATTTCGACGTGTTCCACAAACCCCCAGCGTCCCGCAATCGAACTCCGAGATCATAAAACATCTCGACTTCGTGCCTAAGTGGAAAATTAAATCCAACCCCAAATTCCTCGTTTTCGCCAAATGAACATCTGAGAAAATCTCGTCGAGTAACAGGAGTATGACGTTTTAAAGCCAGGTTGGGCTGACGTGCTGTATACACAATTATGTATGGGATAAGAGTGTGGTAACGCCATCAATCTTTATAGTTTGATCGGTCCAGAAGAAGATGGGCTTCCGAGTTCACGTATCGACCCACGATACTCGTGATGTGGCCCATACACAAAAACGCAGAACGTAAACACGTTCCAAAACAGTTAAAGGGGACTTAAACTTATACTTGGCGTCGTGAAAAAGCTAATGCTGAAATGCAATTTGGCGATGTCGAACCAGGAAATCTATACGAAGAGAATGTGTTGCGTAAAGCCAAACAGCTGGATCACGACGCCGAATTAGGTGTGAAATAGGGATCGATAGATTTTTTGTTATGTATTGGAGTCCAGAACAGACTCATGTATATAAAAAACTATCGAATAGCAATCGTAGTATCAGCATCGATGCAACGGGTTCCGTAGTAGCGACTCTCGTTAAACCGGATCGAACGAAGCACGCAATGTATATTTATCTAGCTGTTACAGCAGTTGATAATAAAGTACTGCCCATTTTTCAAATGGTTTCTGAAAAATACGACGACAATATGATATTATATTGGATGTGCGAATGGCTACGCTCCGGTGTACCCTGCCCACAGGAGATAGTTACGGACTACTCTCTCGCGCTTTTAAATGCTGCTGCTCTTTCTTACCGACCACTAGCTAGCAAACTGACAGTTGTCGTCGCCCACCATGGCCCCAAGGAAAGGCAGGAAGTCGGCGGCAACTTGGGAGGAAACTACAATGGCGCTCAACAACACAAGAAACATTACGATGAGCGAGGAGCAATTTCAACAACTACTCCAGACCGTTGCCGCTCCGAGGATACCGGCAAAACTGCCAGAATACCGGGGCCTTCCAACCGAGGACCCCACGAATTTTTGAACTAAATGGCCAAGATTTCCTCGACAACAGAATCGACCTGGAAGAACGAGTGACGCTGGCGGGCGGACAGCTCTACGACGCCGCACAGGAACGTTATCGATCAGTGGCACATCTGCAAATCACCTGGGCCCGGCAGCCCTCTTGGCCGACCTCGACGGGCCTTCGCAAAAAATGCTTTTTGCTGAAAAAGATGGCCTTCTTCGAGCCACTTCAGCCGCAACTTGATGAGACCGTGCGCATCTATCTGCCTGATGCTCGAGCGGCTACACTCGACCATCCAGCTTCGAGGTAATGGACCAGGCTCGTTCCGAGAACTGTTGTCGAAAGCGGCCAACATTGAGAAAGACCTGGCGGCTGCACCAAGATACCAACCACCGAAACCAATTCCGACATCTGAGCTGCCTAGATGCCGCTACTGCCCAGGACGACATTTCCAACGCGATTGCCCCGAAACGGCTCCGGCAAACTGGAGGAGGGCCAAGGTAGGTACTAACAATGAAACCAGATACCGTTTTTCGATTTTCCAAAGTCGACTGCGGGTCAAATTTTGCACCGCAGAGCTCGAAACGGCGACCACAAGTCAAATGAAGGAAGAGTGGAGCAAGATGCCGCAGGCCGTCATGGACGGCATGCCGCGCCGTTTGCAGGCTGTTATCGATGCAAAGGTATTTGCGACCGAGTTGGTACACGCTCCCCAGTGATTGGATTGTCGATTGCATTTTTTTTTAAATTTATTATACATGTTTTTGTTATGACACCTGATATAGGCATGTTTGCAATTTTTTGATTAAAAATATTTTCTTTCGATCGCTTTCGAATCGTGTCATTTCAATATGATATTCATACTCCCCATGCCTGATTACATATATACTGAGAATTTGAGCCAAAAATACCTTCTACAAAAAAAATTGTGGTCAAAAAACCAAAAGTTGCATTATTTTTGGACGCTACTGTATGTATGTATATGTATAATCTTACACCTCAATGGTGTAGTGAACATTAATTAAAACAGGCCCATGACTAACTGGTGGATCGCTAGACATTTCTGAGAAGTTTTTTATGGCCACTACATGTAAAGGTATTTCAACAACTAAGGTTCTTGGTAATCGCTACTGACAAATGGCAATAACCCAGAAACAATATTGTCTAGCGATCCACCAGTTAGTCTTCATGTCTGTTTTAATTAATGTTCACTACACCATTGAGGTGTAAGATTAGATAATCTTTCGTGTATATATAAGGTTGTTCGGAAAGTAGTTTCGTTTTTTCCCATCAGATGGCTTAATTGTATTCTTTCACACCCAACTTCACACTTGAGCCGCATAATCTACATATGTTTTGATAGCTGATATTGGAAGCTTGTGAAAAAGCTCGATTGATTCCAGGCAATAGTTTTTGGCTGGTGCTTTTTCAAATATGGAGAGTGAAAAGCAGCATTTTCGGCATATTTTCCTTTTTTAATTCCGAAAAGGCATTAGTTGATGCAAACCGGCGAATAACAACTCGTGAGATCGCTGAGAGGTTACATTTATCGAATTCAACTGTTCATGTCCACTTGAAACGCCTAGGTTTAACACCAAAGCTCGACATTTGGGTTCCTCATGTTCTCACGGAAAGGAATTTGTGTCATCGCGTTGACGTCTGTGATTTGCTTCTTAAACGTCAAGAAAATGATCAATTTTTGAAGCGCATCATCACTGGGGACGAGAAATGGGTTGTTTATAACAATGTCAAACGCAAGAGATCGTGGAGTACAAAAAGCGAACCAGCTCAAACCACTTCGAAAGCCAATATTCATCAAAAAAAGGTGATGCTATCTGTTTGGTGTGATTTCAAAGGAATCGTTTATTTTGAGCTTTTACCGGACAACACAACGATCAATTCTAAAGTGTACTGTCATCAGCTGGACAAACTGAATGATTCACTCAAACATAAAAGGCCAGAATTGATCAACTGAAAAGGTGTAGTGTTTCACCAAGATAATGCGAGACCTCATACAAGTTTGGTAACTCGCCAAAAGCTTTTACAGCTTGAATGGGATGTACTGCCACATCCACCATATTCTCCAGATCTGGCACATTCGGATTATTATTTGTTCCGGTCTTTACAAAATTTTTTAGACGGTAAAACCTTCTCTTCAAATGAGGAGGTCAAAAATCACCTGGATCAGTTTTTTGCCAGCAAAGACCAAACATTTTATGAGCGTGGAATCATACTACTGCCAGAAAGATGACAGGAGGTAGTGGACCAGAATTGACAATATATAATTTAATTGTTGGTTTCATGTTTCCTTATTTTTATATTTCAAACGTGTTGGTAGTGTTGTTCTTGGCTTTTGTTATATTACAAAAAAAATTTAGTATGTTATTTTAAATTTTTTGACTCTTTATAATTCAGACTTTGAATATTTTACCAATGTAACACTGACTTCTTACTGCGCCGGCGTTTCTGTGACGTACCGCGCAAAAAATTGTTTTCGTAAATTTCACTCTAACCGATTTGTTCGTCTTGAATGTTCATTTAATAACGTGGCTTCAATGTGTGGTTCCCTGCATTGTATTTTAAGAAAATATGTTAAATTCTTTGTTCGTGTGTTTGAACTGTATTTTCGTACATATGAAGTTAGCCTTGCAGTATTTTTTGTGTAACTCATTATCTTCTTTAGTAAGTATTAATGTATTTTTATTGTTAGAGACTGGTTGCTCATTCCGTATTGTAATGTTATTGTAGGCCTTGAAAAGGATTTAATTATTAAATCGAAACGTTGACTTGAGAAAAATTTGAGTTTTCTTTGGTGTGATCGTACAACCCGAATTCTACGTTTTCCCGTAGTAATCTACCTTACTCTTTAACTAATAACGATCGTTATTACGCCTCAATAATTATTACAGACATGGGATATTATAACAACATCAGAGACACTTTTGGCGAAAATATGGTTTCCATTTTAAAATTGTGGAGTAATTTAAACCATATAGAAATAGGCTTATTTTCTTAATGGAATGCAGACGATTCGACATCATACCCGCACACATCAAGAATAGTATAATCAGTTTGGACTATTTAATATCGGGACAAGGTAGAAAAATGAACCAACAAGCGCTCCAGATTAACAACAGGTTAAAGAGTAAACTTATTACATTTGAAATCAATATTACTAATTCAATAATTATAAATTTCCATAAACAATTAAAAAATTGTATTTTTCGTGCGAGAGCTATACTACCACACTACATTTTTGCTGATTTTAACTACAGACAGATATACCGTTATAATTTTCTTTTCAATAAGATTAAAGGCGGAAATTTTAAAAAGTTTTGGAATTTAAAAAATCAATTTTCTACTAATAATCACGATACCCTACAAAGTTGGCTAAACATTTGACTGAAATTAATATTCCTAAAGATATCAACAATTTTCTTGCGTTGGGCCCTAAATTTAACCTTCCTTATTCTGTGTCTACTTTTCCTTTGTATGATGTGTTAGCTGACATTGAAACTTGTTTAGATAATGTACTTCCTGCACAGAAAGATTGTTGTAGAGCTGAGGTGATCTTGTTACTAATTATATAAATAAACTTAAATTTAATGAAATCTCTTCGGGAGGGGTGAGTAAGTCTTGTGACCGTTTCCTCAAACAAAACCCAGAAATTTTAGTACTTAAAGCAGATAAAGGGAATGTCACTGTTATCATGACAAAAGAGGATTACAGTAGCAGGATCTCATCTCTTCTAAATGACCCTGACACGTATAAAGCTATTCCGAAGGATCCTACTTGTTCTTTTGAAAGAAAACTTAATTTGTTAGTAAAATCCCTACTGCAAAAAGGTTACATAGATAACAATACATATAAATCATTGATTGTCCATAATTCAATAGCTCCCAAGATCTATGGCTTGCCTAAAATATATGAAAACGACTTTCCTTTAATGCCCATAGTATCATCTGTTGGATCACATATATCAAAACTTGCTAAATTTATATCTGACATTTTATATACCTCTTTTGCTGACTATAACTCTTTCAGAATTAAAGATACTTTTTCTTTTGCTTCCGCGATTAACAATTGCTATGTCCCTGATGGTTTTGAACTTGTCTCTTTAGATGTTACTTCATTGTTTACGAACATCCCTTTTTCTTGAATTGGTTGCTTTCATCTTTGATTCAACTTTTTTTTCCTTTGAAGGTAATTTTTTCCTTCAGATTTTTGGTACTCCGATGGGATCACGTTTGTCTCCCATAGCAGCGGAAATTGTGATGAACACTCTTATCTAGTATTCTGTGGAGAAACTTACTTCACTTTCCTTTTATTTATCAATATGTAGATGACATTATTTGTGACTTATAGATAAAACACCATTATTGATGAAAAGTGAAGTAGTGTATCAAATACCGTGCACCGAGTATGATTTACTGTATGTAGGCCAGACCAACCAAAGATTGTCAGCCAGATTGACAAACCACAGAAGTGACTGTAAGCCCAGGCCACATTCATGTGCATTAGCAGAGCATGGTAACAACAAAAATCATAATCCCAATTACAACGGCTTAAAAATCTATCGAAGAGACTTTTCCTCGAAATGTATTTTATCCAAAACACCAAAAATGCCATGAAATGCCATATATATATATAAATAAACAAAAAAACGGTTGGAAATAAAAACAAACAATACAAACCGATATGTTATGTTTCCATTGTCAACACCAACAAATCAGAGTTGTTAACGACAAAAGCAGAAAATCACCAAGTAGCCAACATATGATTGCCGTCGTTCGGTCGTGCGCATGGAGCGGGAGATTTGAAGTGGGAGAAGTAACGAAGAAGGAAAAATTTAAGTAGGGACACCTGTTTAAATACGAGCAAGTAGGCCCACTACAACCCAGAAGGTGAACCAGGTCCAGAATCCAGTAGTCTCCAGGTGGAACGTGAAGAAGATTTGGTAAGAGTTTATTTTTCGTTACATAGTATTTTGATTCGATGCATTTGTTTCTTTGAATGGTAAGTTTTGGTTTGTTATTGGGATTTAAATTATAATTTTTGATTTAAATTATTTCGACGTTAAGAGAATATTGCTGTAGTTCTCTGAATATTAATAATTATTTAAAGTATTTCGACGTTAAGAGAGTATTGTTGTAGTCCTCTGAATAGTAATAATTATTTAAATTAAACCTTCGTAAAGAGGATATTGCTGTAGTCCTCTAAATATTAATAATTTAAATTATTTTGACGTTAAGAGAATATCGTTGTAGTTCTCTGAATAGTAATAATTATTTAAATTAAACCTTCGTTAAGACAATATTGCTGTAGTTCTCTGAATATTAATAATTATTAAAATTATTTCGACGTTAAGAGAATATTGTCGTAGTTCTCTGAATAGTAATAATTATTTAAATTAAACCTTCGTAAAGAGGATATTGCTGTAGTTCTCTGAATATTAATGATTATTTAAATTACTTCGTCGTTAAGAGAATATTGTTGTAGTTCTCTGAATAGTAATAATTATTTAAATTAAAACCTTCGTAAAGAGGATATTGCTGTAGTTCTCTGAATATTAATGATTATTTAAATTATTTCGACATTAAGAGAATATTGCTGTAGTTCTCTGAATAGTAATCATTATTTAAATTAAACCTTCGTAAAGAGGATATCGCTGTAGTTCTCTGAATATTAATAATTATTTAAATTATCCCGTCATAAAGAGGATATCGTTTGTATTCCTCTCGGTGAAAATAATCAAGTAAATATAATTCGCCGGTCGAAGAGCGTTATATTGTACTCAAGGGAGCGCGATAACAAATTATTTGCAGAGAAAAGCCGTCCACGTGAGTTTTTAGGCATCGCAGCGGTAGACCATAGCAAAAGGACAGCTCCGCTAGCAGCCGGAAACAAGCACCATCTCGTGGACAATAGGACGAACAGGAAACAAGCAAGAAGTAGAAATAATTTATCAAAACCGCTTTGTAAGAAATGGACAATAAATTGTTTTGTTGTGAAATGCACTAGATCGAGGTAAATTGCAATAAATCTCGTTAGACGCCGAAAATTTTCCGTTATTTAAAAAGGAACCGAGATTTAAAAACACCAAAAATTAAAATTTATTTTTAATAAGGCTTCTCGGCCATCGGTTGAAAAATTTTATTAAAACAAAAATTAAAAGAGCTCATAGCATAGCAATATATATATATATATATATATATATATATATATATATATATATATATACCCATAGCTACGTGGGTCATGAATAAAGTGTATACATTATACAGGTATAGGCCAGTTAAAACTGGTTTCGTGGAGTTTCCGAATTGAATTTCGCCCTCTTGCCCAGCCATAAACTACGGACGCAAATAGCTGTCTGAACCGTCGTACGAAATAGCCAGTGTAGTCTTCACGAAATATTATCAGTGTTTTGTGGAATGCTTGGCTCTATGGTAAGCAATAATTTTCTCATGTCCATACGTTAATGCATTAAAACATTTAAAAATTACAAATATCAACAGGATTTTGTTTACTGGTGGTTAAAAGTTGCATGAATGAAGGGTAATGAAGAAAAAAAATTAATTTCAACACTTACTATGTGAATAATTGTTTTTGAGAGTATTTATTATGCACCTCTAATCGAAATATATATATTTATGAAAAAAATATTATTTTATTGTAGGTTTTCTGATCATGGATGAAGAATACTGTGTTCTGTGCGAGAAATCTCTAGATGAGGGCGAATTTTTAGTGTTTGACTGAAAAATGGCTGCCCCAGGATACGGTTCCTAAGATGAGTTTTTTGGAGATCCAAAATGGGCGAACCGACTGTACCCCCAAATGTGAACCTAGAATAAAAAGCCAAACAGTTTCCTTTAATATACATCATAAACTACTGGACCACGTAGGAAATTTTGAAGATATCGATTTGCCGAAAAATGGTGGGCATATGAATAGAAAGTTGATATTTTTTACGTAAAAATTACATATTCGATTGTTTATAAAACAAAAAGTACACAACTTATCAAGAAATCCCTACGCGGTCTACTAAATTATATGTTTGAAGCTACTCTCAAAAAGGCAATCGGTCAAGAGTTGTAGGCGCTATCGGTTCGCCCGATTTACAAAGTAGTGATTCGAGAAAAATGCGTTTAAAGTTGCGGTAACGGTCGCGTTTGCATTTGATGAGCCGCGAGGCGTCAACGCAGTACAGCATAAAACTTCATGCTAAATGTCGGAAAGTATATGTAAATCATGCGAGTATAAAAGCATACATCAATAAACAATTGTTTATTTTGTGGAAAAGATGCGTCTGAGTCCTTTGTATTCTTGAACTTTCAAGTAAGGTCTACATAATTGTATTATGATTTAATTGATGCAGCAACATGTTTACAGTTGAAGTGCAATTGTAGAATGTACCCGCCGGGACTTCATTTCAAGAAAATATTAGTCATGAGATTGTTGAGGATTTTGGTAATTATATTATTTATAACTTACTCTTTTAAAATTAATACATAATGCCTTTCTGGTATAGGATTTGATAGAGGCATTTCAACATTTGCTTGGATTTTTTTTTTGTATTATGCAAACTGTGTTGTGATTTACATTTGAGTTGTAAAAATAAATAGGAATGATGTGGTGTGTAAGCAAATGATGAAAATTTACACAAAACATACTTTTATATTTTTGTTACTAGATAAATATGATGAGTCTTATATGAATGTTGGAGAATCTGATGATGTAATTGAAGTTGAAAGTGGCCAACGAACTCCACCAAAACATACTCAAACTGGTAAAATAATTTTTCATAATACAACATTTTGTTCATTATCTGTGTATTCTGTGTTTGAACAGGTATTCTCGTGAGTATTGGATGAAACCCGAGAATCCCATTTAACTCCTAAAGTGCCTGAACAGGCAACTAAGAAAGGTGAAGGCAACAGAAGCCAAACGTAAAAAAATGCGCCAGTCATTCAAAGTCCGTTTCAATAATTCAAAAAGTTTGCAAACACAAATGCATTTTTGAAAATATCAGGTTTAAGCTCTATTCAAAACCATTTTTCCAATCTCAAGTAAAAAATGCTTTGAGCAAAAATAGAGGACGTCGCTACACCATGCAAGACAACATTTTGGCACTGGCACTACAAAAGCAAAGTGGTAGTGGATACAAACTTTTGTCAAATATATTTGCATTACCATCTCGAGCCACTCTAAAAAGATGCTTGCAACGTGTTAATGTAAGAACCGGGCTGAATAAGGCAATACTTGACGTTTTAAGTGCTGAAACAAAGGGCTTTAGAAACGTGTTAGATAAAAAGTTGATGAAATGGCATTTGCACCACATCTGGCGTGGAATCGTAACGAAGACCTTGTTGAAGATTTTGCAAATTTTGGAGAGACAGGGAGTAATGCTATTGCCAATCATGTTCATGTAACATATATTAGTTTATCAGTTCCTTTGTAATTTACTTAAACTTTTCATGTCTTCATGTTACATGGCATTAGTAACAGATCGAAGCAACCAATATTTTACAATTTTGTTAATTCTGCTACAAAAAGTACAAATATTGTTAGAATCATAAAGGAGGTTGTTCGTGCTGCTGCAAATGCCGGTCTCCATGTAATTGCCACTGTTTGCGACCAGGGCACTAACAACGTGTCAGCTATACGATCTTTAATTTCATCAACTGCATCAGATTATTTACGTAATTGCAAAGAGCTGACTGATTCAGTATTTGAAATTGATGGATCAGTTATAGTACCATTATTTGATGCTCCACATCTCATAAAAGGCATTCGAAATAATTTATTGAAATATAATGCTGAATTTATAATGGACGGTACGACAATGCTAAATGGGAACATCTTTTAAAAGCCTGGCAAATAGATTATGAGTTGGGAAACTTACGAATGATGCCGAAAGTTACTGCGAATACTGCCGAAAGTTACTGCGAATACTGTGGACCCTCCCTATCAATATTAAAAAAATGAAAGTGTCTTGTTGCACCCAGGCATTAAGTAGATCTATGGCTGTACCTATCGATATTTTTGCAAGAAGTGGTAGGTATTATTGTTTCTGTTATATCAACAATCTTTAAGCAGCCAAGTTAGTGTACATATCACACACGTACTTTTTGTGGAAAATTATTATCCTGCGACTGGGAGTATAAGTGGATTGTGACATAAGTTAGGCATGTCATCCCTATGATATGAAATATTTTAGATACATCAAATAGTACTTAATTTGCTATATTTCTTTTAATTTGTACCGAATTGTCTAGTAGTAGCTCGGTTTTATTACGTTTCATGATTTATGAAACTAGATATTTATATTCTCGGTTGTGGAAGAAACATATGCCCCAAAAATGTTTACCTGGATATATTTGTTGCACTCATTATAAAAATGTTAAATGTGATCTCTAAAACAAGCAAATTTTGTATATTCAAATTAATTCAATTCAATAAATTGTGAAAATGCCTATTACATGTGATGATTTTTATTACAATTCTTATTTATGTTTACAATATTATAGGTATGTCTGCACATAACGATTATTTGCCAGAAGAGGCTTCTGAGACAGCAAAATTTGTTCAGTTTTGTGATGAGCTTTTCGATAGCATTAATGGAAGTAAAACTACCGATACACAAGGGAAAGCATTAAGAGTGGCTGTAACTGTGGCTGTACTTCAAGTAGCCTTCATAAAGATTTTTGGACGAAAGCCATCACAATCTTCAATTAAATTTCAAACTAGTAAAGGCTTCTCTGTACCGCCCACCATAAAAAATGTTATAATGACAACAAAATTTTTTAAGTTATTTCATTATATGGTAACTTATGGATTTAAAAGTATGGCACCCCGTACTTTTAATCAGGATGGGCTTGAAAATTTTTTTGGAAATATTCGGCAGCGAGGGGCTCGCTTTGTAAATCCAACCGCTGCAGCATTCACACCATTCTACATTATTGGTTAATAACCTAACCAAAAAACATTCCATTGGCAACAATTGTAAGAATGATAATCAAAATATGTTTGTTACATTGGAGAGGCTACTGACACAGGTGATTATCACAGAACTTATATTATATATAACACATACTTAATTATGAGACTATATTTACTTTTTGTTTAAGGGTTCAAGTGAAACACATCAAATGTTACCATTGGATCCCCCAAATACACTGACTCGTTCATCTCTGGATTGTGCAGTGCTGGCATACGTTGCAGGATTTATTACGAAAAAGATATTGCACAAATATAAATCTTGCGCTACATGCACAACAAACGTGTGCAGTACGGTGGAAGATAGAGAGTCGTCATTCCATAATTTTTCAGGAGCCAAAGAATATGGAGGTGCAGTTGCACATAGATTGTAATATATAAGCAGCAGGTTGTATAACGCAATGGTTGACTTATATTATTCAATTCGGGCAATATTACCTGAAATGGTACATCGTCGAGGATTTTATAGATGTATTGTCCAATATTGTGTAGAAAATATAAATTTTAATTTTCACAAATGTGATCATACAGATACATTGACAGGTGATATAATCCAAGGATTTGTGAAAATTATTATATATAATTACATACGCCATGTGAACAACATCTTACAAAGCAAATACAGGGAACGCATTTCGCCATCTGCTGATCCAATATTTATTAAAGCAAAAGACATGTTTGTCAAAAACAGCAGAAACAAACAATTAAAAAAGAAATTTTTAAATATTCTTAAGAGAAAAATGTTAAACTTTGTATTCCTATGTACGGTGTAAGTTTTGAATATATTCCCTTCACTAGATTACTAGCGGAAAGACAAAACCTTAGCTAGAAATACTAAGTTTAACATTTTTCGTTTCTAGATTCTACTGAAGATGGCAACTGAGTTGCCAAAATACATAGTTAGATCTTAAAAATATGTGTTATTTTCACATTTAAAAACCAGTCTCCGTATATTTATTATTCCAAGAGCCGGTCTTTCCACCTCTTGATAAAGTAAAAAACTATTGATAAGATAAAGTTCTTGTCCATTTTTATTAGGCGAATAAGCGTTTTCGACTTTTCATTAAATATCATCCGTTTAATAGTTATTGAACAGATAAATAAATTCCCTAAACTATTCGTATGAAGTGAAATCGCACCAATTGTATGTTTGCCTATACAATTGGCACCTAAGAAGGAACGATAATGCTGTTTCTTCACGCGTATAAGTGAGATGAACAGTGTAATATACTTGATACCTAACAATTATATATTCGGATAACTGTAACCGAATACCGTTTTCGCATTCGTCTTTGTATAGTGAATAATGACGGCCGTTGAGAACAAGTTGAAAAGAAAGCGTTCAAAACATTTCACTGACATGCAAGTCGAATTTCAATTGATATAGTGATTAAACATGTCAGTCATCGAAAATAAAACGTGGAAGGAAAAAGAAAATACTTGACATTTAATTGTACAAGAATTTCAAGCACTATCGGGCACCAACGACCGAACCGTATCAGTATTGCGTTCAAAATATGAAGTAATCAAACATGGCATCAAAGCAAAACAAACCAAAAATAAATTGGAAATATTTAAAACTGGTGGTGGTGAAGCAGCAATGCAAGACTTTCTTATGAGAAGAAAGTAATGGGATATTTGTCATTAATTATACATGGACTACAGAGTGCCTATGATTCTGACAGCGCAGTACCACAAGCAAGTATGTAATAAAATTATGTACCTATATGTGTAGAACTATTGTATTTTTTCCATTTTTTTCTAGAGACATTCCCAGTTACAGATAACACACCGGTAGCATCTACATCTACTGGTGTACTTGGGGATTACATCGTTGATGATCTTGTTAACCAAGCATCGTACGATGTGACCGATATCGAGGTTACCAGTGATCTACCACAAATTCTCCATAATGAAGAGGATGTTACCGCTGTAGATGTTCGTTAACATATCTTTTTATGTTGAATAATTATAAGGTTACAAATTTACAGAACCAGATTCCCTCAAAATGGAGTACGTGGAACTCCACATCATTGAAAAAAAAACAAACATGAGTCGCTTAAAACACCGACAAAAGCGAACGACAAGGCGGAGCCGACTTCAAAAATCAACTTCATTATTGATGCACGGGGGACCTGATAAAATGTCAATTAGAGTTGGCGAAAAAGGAAATACAATTCAAGCAGAAGCAATTCAAACTGAATAGTGTATTCCAGGAAAAGGAACATAAATTAAAAATAGAATTGCTCGAGTTAAAGATAAAAAATGAAAAAATGGACATACTGTTAAAACAAAAACAATTAAAATCTTAATAAAATTACATCTGTAGTTTTATTTAAAGAGCTTTTCTCATATATTTTATAATACATTTTCAAAATAATCAATCATAGTTTGTCTCGCTGCAGTCCCTCTTTCTTGAGCTTGCTCTGCTGCCCTATTGTTTAATGGAATTTTATGATCGTCTACATTTTGAACGTCTGGTAATTCATCGTTGTTTTGACGTGCTACGTTATGCAGCACAGCGGTTACAACGATAATTGCGTGTGCCAAAGGCAAACTACTTCTAATGCCTATAGATAAAATAGGGAAGCGCCTTCTCCAAATTCCAAAAGTTCTTTCGATTATGTTTCGAGTTCTTATGTGAGCCTCGTTGTATAAACTTTTCCCTTCTGTAAGAGGATTATCTAGTGGTGTTAGCAAATAAAAACGTAGTAGTCCAAGAGATAGCCACCAAAACACCGGCTGATCGGAAAGTGGCTGGAAAAATTATATGTTGTTCCGAAAGTGCATTTTACGAAAACCGGTGACTGCCAGCTCGGACATCTTGCGTTCGCCAATTAAAAAATGTTTAATTGCCTTTTCAAAGGTCGAAATCCGGCTGATCGGAAAGTGCGTCAAAATTTGTGTACACGTAGGAAAACATATTTTTGGTGACTGCCACTCGAAATCGGTTGTTAAGTGGTGACTGCCAATCAAAAAGTACCCTTAAAAATGTGCAAAATCCGACTCATCGGAAAGTGGATGAAAATGGGATATTATGCCAATGTACACTTTTAAAAAACATTGCCGGGTGACTGCCACCTCAAGTCCCTTGTTTTCTGATGACTGCCAGCCCTGACAGTTCGCTCTGTCTCCTAAACTGGTTCTATTCACAGCGTTATTCGAATGAAAGAGAATCGTTCTCTTTTCAGTCGTAGCTTGTGCTTCGAACGCATAAGACGCATATTCGTCGCTCGTTTCAAAATGAGCGAAGAAACAAAAGTTTGCATTTTTTGTGGAAAAGAGAACGGAAATGTTGAGTTGAGTTTGGCAAAGTGCGGTCAAATTCTTCAGTGTCCGAAAAAGCATAATTTGAAATTCAGTGGCGTGAATCTTCCGCAATCAGCAAACTCGACGAGCGGTTACCATCGAACATGCCGCGTTAATTTCTTGGCTTTACAAAAGAAATATAAGGATGCAACGTCATACCGGAGGATAAAGAGTAAGCACATGAAACTATTTTTTGTTATAATGTAAAAATATCAATTGATTACGTTTGATGTAAACAGCAAAAATGACTTTCCCTTTGTTGCAATTGTCCCCTCCGTCGCGTCGTCATTGACTGACCTTCGCTCGCGTAACGACGTAGTGCCCATCTTTGCCCATCATCTTCATCTTTGCAGTCATGACGACGTAGAAATGCAGAGCTGCGTTAATGACGATTCATCAACTTCGGGAGTTTCACAGAGCAACGAAACTGGAGGCAGTGAGATGGGAAATGTTTGCTTCATTTGCAATAAGTCGAGGGTCACAGTAAAAAGTAAGATACATTCCTCACCCTCATACGCGTAAATAAAATAATTAAATAACCGATTCAAAACTGGACGAAATTACGGACCGTGTTGTAAATTTAAATGTAGGCTTAGAAGGTAATTTGACGTATAAAAATGGCTGAAATTAATTATGCTTTACTCCGATATCAATCAGATAATATTCCGACATTTGACGGAAACGCCAAACAATTATACAGATTCGTGAATTCATGTGAAAATTTCGTAAAAGCTTTCCAAAACGTGCAAACACCACAAGCTCCAGTTAATGTTTGTTTACTGCTACAATATTTGGTAAATTAAGAGGTCGAGCAGCACAAATTGGCAATTAATCAAAGCTACATTAACGAACACATTTACCGACCAACGTGGTATCGATTGTTTAATACAAGATTTACTTTCAATCAGACCATACAAAAACGAACATCCGATAAATTTTGGCATGAGAATTCAAGACGCTAGGAGCCTCCTTTTCTCTAAACTAAACGAATCTAATGACGATCCAGCCGTTAAACTCGTTAAAATAAATCATTACGAAGATTTCGCGTTAAAAACATTTATAAACGGCTTACAATACAATATGCAACTGGTAGTTCGACTAAAGAATCCAGATTCATTAGAAGAAGCTATGTCTTTTGTACGCGAAGAATAAGATTTCAATCTTTTTAGATCGAGACAATTCCCAAATTTTATTAACTTACGGCAAAAACACGTACATAATTCTAACACACCCTAAAATACAAACCCCACAAAATAACCCATTTAAATTTTAACAAACTAATAATGTTCAATATCGAAAACCTTTTTCGCAACAATCAAACGCATTTCCAGTTTTTCAGCGATTTGGACAGCTCCAAAATTCGAATCCTCAACTCCAAAATTTCCAACCACAAAATCAATTTCAATCGCAAAACTGATTTATAAATCAAAATCAATCTCAACCACAACAAAGAGCCCCATTTGTTTCCAACTTACAAAATAATTTTAGACCCCAATATAATACTGGAACAATCCCTAAAACAAATGTATTTCGCCCTCAATCGACCGTTCAAAAATCCAATTATAAACCAGAACCGATAGACATTAGTTCAGGCAATACGCATACAAAACCAAAACAATATTTTTCCCATCATTTATTTAATCAGAATGTAATCGAATCGCCAGACACCTGTTACAACTCAGAAAATGCCCACCAAGAAGAATCACATTATAACTACCAAGAAACGCAGGATGAACCCTACATTCCGCGTTGTGATGAAATTCCAGAGTATGAATGCGAATATAACGAAGACATGAGAACCGCTGATTCAGATGAACAGTTGGATTTTCCCACAACAATGTATCCCATTACATAACAATATGACATAATATATCTAAATAATTATTCACCAGAACCATACATTTTTATGCCCGAAATAAATGCAAATTTTCTCATCGATACAGGCAGTACTCGAAGTTTCATAAAACCTAATTTAGCTTATCACTATTTTCCAAATTTCACGCAAGAAGAATTATTTCAAGTAAGTACCGCACATGCGACGTCTTTTCATAACGAAATAATTAATATTCCATTACTCCCCACCTTCAAAAATAATTCGAAACACAAATTCTATCTTTTTGATTTTTCTGATAAATTCGATGGATTGATCGGATTAGATTTATTATCACAATTAAATGCAAACATAAACCTGAACGTCTATGAACTTCAAACTCCTAATACTAACATCCCGATACAATATCCAGGTGAAAAACAACAAAAAAACAAATTTAAATGAAAACCAACAACAGCATATAATTATTGTACCCCCCAGAACGCAGTTAGTAACTAAATTACCTGTTAAACAAAAGGAAGGATCGGAATAATCAAATATACAAAATTCGGTAAAATAGAAACACTCGAAGCCGTAGTTAATATTAAAAATAATTTTGCTTTCACAACCCTAATCAACCCCAGCGAAAACGCAATTAACCCTTTAACTACGGGCGACGTCAATAGACGATCACACGTAACTTTCATGAGACACGGGTATCGTCAATAAGCGATTTGAGCATGTGCTACGTTACGGGGAACGTTTGTTGACGATTATATTATTTTTTGCACTTTCTTGTCTGCGCTTTGGTTACAGACATATATTTATTTATTTTATCATATAAAGTCGTTGATTTTAGAGGTGATCAACGATAACTGTTATAAAAATATACACCTAAGTGATATATAACCCCAATAAATCATATAGTTAAAAAAAAGATTGTGTATTATGTTCCACTCCACGTGTACCATATACACTCATAAATCTCGTTATCGATACGCTCACATAAAATAATTTCTCAGACATAAAAATACACATTAGCGGCATTATTTCGTTTTGAGTGAGTACATGTGCATTCGTTTATGTTTGTCGTTATTGAAAGAGCCTTTATTGTTATGACAGGGTCTTCATAAACAACCCAAAAATTCTAATAACCATAAATTATATATTATTTTTCAGTTCACAAATACCATAAACAACATATGCCTCGTCATAATAAAAAACAAAAACACCCTATAAAGGCATGGCACAAATAATTTTGTCTCAGATATTGCTCGTTGCTTCTGACTACACATTCAAATTAAATAACTTGTTATAAGTACAATATACACTTCAGCTGTAGTGTTTCTATAAGTGCGTGTTTGCATTTGTTTCTAAATAAATTTTTCAAAATGAGTTTACCCTCGACATCTCGTGGAACGCGCGGTTCAAAGCGACCAAGAGAACAATTTACTGAGATTGATATATATATATATAGTGATGAAGAAGAAACAGAATCGCTTTAGAACGCCTAATTTCAGTTGCCGTAACGATTGTCTGCACCTCTCCAAATTATATGTTAGACAGAGATGGCAGTGTGCGGTAAAAATTTAGTTATAAAATGTGTTTTGCACATGTTGAAATATACCGTTTCATTCTGGGATTTAGTTTTATTTTGGGCATTACTGTTTCATCCTTTTGAATACAAGTAACCAAGAGCTTCAGTCGAATTGATCATTTTAGTTAAAGTTTAGATTTTCTTTGGTTTTTTTAAAGAATCGGTAAGTAAATTAAATTGGTTTTTTTGCAGTAGAGATAAAATAAAAAATGGAGCGCACTGCCAATTTTGCAGAAACTGAAAAGCAGCTTTTAATTGCTTTAGTAGACAGGTAAGTACCGAGTTAGTTTAAATACACCAGAAAATTAATTAGTATTGAGTAACCAATTTATTATTGTAACATATGTAACATTACTTAAGTCGTCAATTTCTAACAGTAGTAAAAGCATCATCGAGTGTAAGGTAACAAACGCTATTTCCATTAAAGAAAAACAAGACGCCTGGGTGAGCGTTGTCGATCAATTTAATGCGAACACAAGTCAACCACCGAGAACAGTGAAGTAAATCAAGACACTATACTTTAATTTAAAAAGAAAAGCGAAGAAAGATGTGGCCACTGAACATGTATGATGACATTTTAATTAAAATATAATTTTTTGAAACGTTTTATTTCATTACAGAAATAAGAATGCCTACTACGGACCAAGAAAGTGGCAGCTGAGGATAAGGTACCTATCTTGTTTTCTTTAAATTATGTATATAATGTTATGCTAATATTGGAAATTATAGAGAGAAATTCATAAAACAGGAGGGGGCACGTACTGTCCAAAGTTGGATGAGACAGGGGCTCAGTTATTAGCAGTTGTGGCAGAACAAATTGAACCCTTGCCTAACCCTTACGATGTTGCTGCTATGTATTTTACAGATACCTGTAACAGATACCACCTCAATGCCAACCTGAAACTGCAATACACGCACCAAATCCTCGTAATCCAATGGTTTTATTTTAAAAAATATATGAGATGGCATGTTTCGAATTAAAATCAAAAAAATTTTGCACAATTTAGATGTAAGTAAAAAAAAAACAATTAGAAAAATTGTGTGAGTAATTGTTATTAAATAAATTTAAAAAAATTGTATTTATTAATGCGCTTCGTACGAGACGGTGTTTGTGTCATTTACTGGGATTACAACTGGTTCTTCGAATTCTTAGACTTCTTCAACAAATTCCTCCAAACCATCATTTAATGATATACACAAATTGTGTAACACAGCACTGGCAACAATAATTGCTAAAACTGTTTCGAGTTTAACATTGAGTCCTTTGGATAAGCATGCAAATCGCCTTTTCAACACTCCAAAACAT
Source organism: Geotrupes spiniger (assembly GCA_959613385.1). NCBI lineage: Eukaryota > Metazoa > Arthropoda > Insecta > Coleoptera > Geotrupidae > Geotrupes > Geotrupes spiniger. The sequence continues at coordinate 21,600,103 of OY390740.1, read as the reverse complement.
CTCTCCACTGTATTCCTGGTTGCAATATGTGCTGCATTATATGCTTGTTCCCTTTGATTCTGTGGATTTAACAGTGGAGTTAATAGGAATTTTTTGCAAGCGTAACCGCTATCGCCTAGCTGATATCCACTTTCATATTCGCCTGCTTCCAGTTCTGCACATAACGGAGAATCATTAAATTGTGCAGTCATGAACAGATCCTGGCCATCGCGCTATAATATTTCTTATTCGTAAAGATGCATCACAAACAACCTGAACGTTAATGGAGAAGTACCCCTTTCGATTTCGAAAGCGTTCCGCGTCTGCACCGGGTGATTGCCTACACCCATCACCCGCAGTCACGTAATACATACACACAACACCAACAGCAGGGATGCTTTAGATTCACTACCGTGTTTGCTTTCGCTTATCTTATAATATTTATTTGTCATTAGCGTTATGTCATTATTTACTAATCCTTATGGCTTATCTGTAGACATTAAAACCGTATAAATACAGCTCGATTTTCGTATTACATTCATTATGTCTTCAAGCAGTTCTTGTAGTAGTATCATACGAAGTCTGCAGCAGCAATTGTTAAGTGATGGAAGTTATCAGCGACAGCGAGTCCCAACAAGGTCTGGAAACTTGGCAACCGGCACAAGACCCGTTCGGGAGTCCGATACCAGTGGAAGTGGATGCAGCGAATACTCTTTCTTGTCAGCCTGGACGAGAAAACCGAAAGAGAAAAAGAAAGATGATCGAATTAACAAGCAGCGACTCGGAAAACGAAGAGTCGGTGCTCGACCAGGTAAAGGTACTTTTGTTGAAGACTGGTTGCGCTCAACTCCTGATGACAGCCTTCATGCAGTTGTGCACGACGGCTTCCAAGAACAACATGAAGCAGGAATTGAAACTTTGCAAATTGATTTGGACAACGATCGACAAAGTATGGGACACGACCGAGAAGAGACAATTGATGACCTCATGGAAGGTATTTCAGCGACGACTATGCGACCGTATATCGTCCACGACATCATACGACATTTCGGAGTTGTCACCGACGCCGAATTTCATTCAGTTGTTAAACAATTGGGAAACACTCGGTACTCCGGAAGTTTGTTCATCGTTGCAGAACACGGGGCCCACTACCATGTCGTTCACGACTGCAGCTTCTCGTCCTCGAGATGCCAATGTGCCCGAATTGAACGTATCAAACATAGACGAAGGAGGACTTCTAGGAACAGAATGCCTCGAAGCGTTCTGGAGGCATATCACAGTTTATTTATGCACGGCTGAACGGAAGATTGTCTTCTTGGAAATCGGAGGGCGAAAATGGAGACTTCCTATATCAGGTAAAGGCTTATCGGACCAAGGACGTCGAGGGGATGGATCCACGCGACTGGTGGAAGAAAGCCTACATGCGAACGACTTTCTTAACCAATGCGGGGAGTTCCTTGCAAACGCAGATGAATCTAGCTTTAGCCATGGCGTCGGAGGCGATGGATCGGTTACCGGGAGTGGTACGCTCCGAGAACCAGGACTACTCAGCTTCCTGAAGAACAACCCGCATTCGCCCGTTCAGTCAATATTGGATAGTCAATGTTGGCACAACTCAAAGTATCGTTTTATAATAGACCCCAAAAGGTTAGCACCCATGTTTAACGCGTTTAACTATTTTTTTGTTGAAAAGTCACTTGCTGAAATTTATGCTTATACCGGTCTAATCGATACCTGGACTTGAATTCAACATCATCGTATAAACGAAAAGGATCTTTGCGGTCAAAGAAGTGGCGTGGACGACGAATCGTAATTTCTTCATCAAATGAAAGTGAACTTAGACTTGACATCGACATCTACAATTATTTTTGTATTAGGAAGCAGTTTTCTTTATAAATGTCACTTACATTTCAATCAATCTGCTGTATTTCGTATTTACCATTAGTTAAGTACAGATGCAGGCGTGATTAATTAATCGTATACTTAAGTATGAACTTAACACTATGAAATGCTTTATAAAACGCAGTATTCACTTTAACAATATACTTAACAATGTGATCATGAATTGACAACAGGGTATCATGATCATGTTGTTAAGATTCATTTGGCAATGCGATCATGAATACGAATATTTTGCAAAATATTTTGACGAAACTATGATGGCAACAATTGTCAATGAGACAAATGGATACCGCGAGTTTTGTTTACAAAATGAGCCTGTATCAGCGCGGTCAAAAATAAGGCAATGGGTAAATACAACCATCGATGAATTGTATAGTTTTTTTGCGTTAATTTTATTGATGTCACATATAACACACAATTGCAGACTATTGGTCGAAGGATCCAATGATTGCTTGTGATTTTTTCAGTGAATATATGACACGGGATAGGTTCACACAACTCCTGCGATATTTACATTTCACGGATAACTACATGCCTGGTGATAGTGATAAATTGTGGAATATTTTTGAAGATTTGAATACGAAATTTTCAACGTATTTCTACCCTTTCCAAAAAATCGTAATAGATGAGTCCCTGATGTTGTTCGAAGGCAGATTACATTTCAAAAAATTCATTCCATCCAAGAGACATAGATTTGGAATAAAATTTTTCGTGCTGCATTAGGGGTTTCGGGAGCAGTAATAAAAACTCTCATAGCACAATATCAACAAAAGGGGCATTTATTATATACGGATAACTGGTATACGAGTCCTAAACTCGCAGAGTACTTGGACCAGCAGAAGACAGGTTTATATGGTACTGTGAAAAAAAAATAGAAAACATTTTCCTAAATTTGTGCAACAAGTGCAACGTGGCGCGTGTAAACTAAAAGAATGCGGGAACTTATTAGCAATTAGGTGGAAAAACAAACGTGATGTTCTTATGCTGACAACATTCCATAATGAAATTTTAGAAAATAGTGGCAAAATTGATCGTACCACTGGAGGGCCAATTTTGAAACGGGACAGTGTTTTAGACTATAATATAAACATGAGGTTGATTGATAAAAGTGATATGCAGCTAGCTACAATTGAATGTGTTTGGAAATCCGTCAAATGGCACAAGAAATTGATTTTTCATTTGATGGATATAACCATTCTAAATTGCTATAACATGTACCTTGTGAAACTGGCAATAATTCTTTGACCCTAAAAATTTTTATTAGAAATGTAAAACAGATTTTACTAAAGCATGGTACATTGACAGCAAGTAGATCGGGAAGACAAAGTTCAGAACATTTTGATCGTTTGGCTTCTGTCAATTTTATGGAGAGGCATTCTCCAGCTAACATTCCACCCACTCAGAGGAAAGAAGCCAACCGTCTTCCAATGTCTACGTCCTGTTTGTGTGGAATGTTGCCGCGTCGTCGCGAGCCGGCGCGTGCTGTATCTTGTTTGTCTATATATGTATTGTAATGTGTGTGTAACGGTAAATAAAGTATAAAATAGACTGAAGGGTCAAAAGCAAAGAAAGCACGTGACCACCAACGCCAAGACAACAATCGAAAGGCTGTCGGTGAAAAAGTCATGGCTGAATTGCAAAAAGACTGAAGGGTTAAAGAATTTGCCATGTTTGCTCAAGAAGTACGAAACGTGAAAGAAAACGAAAATTAGTAACAACTTGGTGTCCTGAATGTAAAGTAGGACTTTGTATTGGTGAATGCTACAAAATTTATCATACAAGAAAAAAAAATTGACAATTTTTAAATTTTTTGAAACGTTTGTAATGTTTGAAAATGTTTTAGTATTTATATCTTATTGCATTCTTATATGATAATTATATTATGTTATATATTATTATAAGTTAATTATAGTTTTATTTTTGTACGTATTGTAGTATAGTCTATTTATATGTAAAAATCACTCGTTACACTCAAATATTTTATATTTCATTATTATCAGATTTTTGGCGTCAAAATTTTACATGGACTCGGGCCCCTTCTATAGGGAAGGCCGGTCCTGATCGCATTTATACCGATATTTTGTCAATAAAATAAATATTTGCTTCTTATATATTTACTTAATGTTTTTATTACTATTATTTACCGAAATTTTTTTTCGCGTTTGGGCGGTCATGTTTATGAATATATTCCCGTAGTTAAAGGGTTAAACTCACATTTGCAGAACAATTAGACACCGAAACTTTACAAATCAACGAAACACATTTTATAGAAAAAATGGAAACTGGCATAAAATTCACTAAACATTTTGATGACTTACAAAAAGCTAACTTAAGAATTAAAAATTTAAGACTTGATAATTCAAGATTCACATTCTCCATGGTCCAGTCATATATGGATCGTTCCAAAGAAGCTAGATGCTTCCGGAAAGAGAAAATGCCGTATCGTTATTGATTACCGTAAATTAAACGAAAATACCGTTGACGATAAATTTCCATTACCTAATATTAATGATATATTAGATAAATTAGGCCGAAGTCAATATTTCACAACATTAGATTTAGCTAATGGTTTTCACCAAATTGAAATGAACCCCGAGGATATCCAAAAAACAGCATTTTCAACAGATACAGGACAGGTATGGCTTTCGGACTAAAAAATGCCCCGGCAACTTTTCAAAAAGTTATGAATAATATCTTACGAGGTCTCCAAAACGAAATTTGTTCAGTCTATCTAGACGACATTTTCTCTACATCCCTACAAGAACATATAACACGACTTAGACAAATATTCCATAGGTTAAGAGAAGACAATTTCAAAATACAACTCGACAAGACAGAATTTTTAAAACAAGAAGTAGCATATTTAAGTCATATAATTACACAAAACGGGGTGCAACCCAATCCCGAAAAAATCCACGCAGTGAAAAACTTTCCAATTCCCAAAACACCCAAAGAAATCAAATCATTCCTAGGACTAGCCGGATATTACAGACGCTTTATCAAAGATTTCGCGAAAATCTCCAAACCCATGGCATCATGTTTAAAGAAAAACAACAAAGTTCAACATACTCCAGCATTCATAGAATCTTTCGAACACCTAAAAAATTTATTGATAAATGCACCAATTCTCCAATACCCATATTTCTCCAAACCATTCACGTTGACCACAGATGCTTCAAACATAGCCCTTGGTGCAGCGCTTTCTCAAGGACAAATTCCTAACGATAAACCCATCGCATTCGCTTCAAGAACATTAAACGAAAGCGAACAAAAATAAAGCACAATATAAAAAGAACTTCTCGCTATAGTATGGGCATGTAAATATTTTCGCCGATATCTTTATGGAAGGAAATTCTCTATTTACACAGACCACCGTCCCCTAGTTTGGTTATTCAATTTAAAAGAACCCAACAGCAAGTTAGTTAGATGGCGATTAAAACTCGAAGAATTTGACTACACCATAATTTACAAAAAAGGCAAACAAAATCTAAATGCAGATGCTCCATCTAGAATTCAATTAAATATTAACGAAACCAAATCTATGATTAATAAGTTGAAGATATCCTAGACTTTTTAACATATGCTTCAGAAACTTCCCCCGAGCAACCAACCGATCAACGAAACATTTTCGATTTTTTGTCGCTATTTTCCAAAAGTCCCCACGAATCATTAACCACTCCTAATCAAGATAGATACGATACAAGACTTTCTCGATTCTTTGATCCCATCCCCAGAGAAAAAACAAAAAACGGAAAGAAATCCTAAGTCACCAACTACTCTTAAGCAAGCAGGAATCCTTTTGAACAACCATCCATAAGTGGCCAACCTCAAAATAAAGTACGAATCTTACAGAATATTCAACTAAAACCCCCAGATCCAATAAATACTGTTCACACCAACAATGATGAAACGCGAAACAATGGAATCCCAATATTAGACGAAATAATGAATAATAAAAAAAATCAACTCTTAAGGGGTTATATACCTTTTTTTTTCTTCAGAAAATCGAAAAATTTTTGTTTGATTATCTGAAAGTAAAACTCCTTGAGAACATTTTTCTAAATTTTCATAGATATCCGAGCAATAGATCGAAAGTTGCAGCGTCACGGCCGCAAGGCTGAGCGGACGGAGCTACGCCGAACTCATTCTTTAAAATGTTTTCTCTATTCCGTATTTCGAGCGATACTGCAACAAAGTATATGACCGTGAGTGACGCATCGCGCCGAACGAAGGTGCGAAAGATACTTTTTTTCCCTGTGAAAACAATGCTGGTTTTTTTCTTGTTAGACACACTGTTTCCCTAATAACCAGTCGTCTACAAGTTTCCCAAGCGTTACCATCTAAGAATCGAACATTTTTCTCTGCTGCTCGTTTTGCCGTTTTTTTTTTTTTAGTTAGTATGAGTTCGCGATACAAAATTACACGCGCAACTCGTCAAGAAACTAAAATTTATAAATCGCGACTGAAAAAGAGGAAGCAGTACTTTAATCCCCAAACTGTTGAAGTGGGCGCGAGTACCTTCAGTGCGTCTCGTAAGAAACTGAAATTCAAGGACGATATTCATGTGCCGGTTGATCATTCGGTGGAATATCGATTCATCAATTTTTTTCAAGTTTTTACAGCTCTTTCTCAGTATGTAAAATGCAATACATGTGACGGTTCCGTGCAATTCGCGCCTATAGAAATGCGAGGAATTGGATTTAAAATCGCAGTGACATGTGACAACTGTGACCAGCGTAAAATAAATGCGAGCGCTGTTATTGATGGTGCATATGAAATCAATAGACGTTTCATAATGACAATGCGATTGCTCGGTTTGGGGGCAGCGGGCTGTGCCAAATTTTGTGGACTGATGGACATGCCACCGTTTCTGAAACAAAAATCTTACGATGTCATCTCGAAACACATTTTGACTACCGTAAAAACAGTGTTCGATCGGTTTATTAGTTTTGCTGTGCATGCTGAAATCGAAAAAACCGAAGGGCAGATTAAAAACCATTTGACTGTATCTGGCGATGGAACTTGGAAGAAACGTGGATTCACTTCCTTGTACGGGGTCGCTTCTTTGGTGGGGTATTACACGGGGAAAATCATTGACATTGTAGTGAAAAGCGCGTTTTGTAAATTGTGTCAAACGTGAGAGAAGAAAAAGGATACTGCCGAGTATGCAGAATGGATTCAAACTCATGAACCTCAGTGCACATCTAATCATTCGGGATCATCCGGCAATATGGAGGCAGACGCTATGCTTGAAATGTTCGGACGTTCCGAGACATTGCATGGAGTGAAATACGCCAATTACGTTGGAGACGGCGACTCCAAAACTTTTTCCTCTATCACAAATGCAGCGCCATACGAGGACCTTGTCGTGCAGAAGAAGGAGTGCATCGGACACGTGCAGAAACAAAGGGGCACACGACTGAGAAACGCTAAAAAACACAATAAAGGGCTGGGTGGTAGAGGAAAATTAACTGCAAAAATGGTGGACAAGTTGACCGTTTAGTACGGGTTAGCGATTCGCCGAAATTCGAATTCAGTGGAGAAAATGAAAAATGATATTTGGGCAACGTTTTACCACTATAGCTCAACCGACGCGAATCCTCAACACGAGAAATGTCCCGGCGGTGATGAGTCGTGGTGCGAGTGGCAGAGAGCTCTTGCTGCGCTACCCAGGAAGAAAGGGAAACCGGATCCCCGGATTTGTCCACTCTTACCAACCCCTGCCCGATGATGTTTTGAAGATTATGAAGCCGATTTACGAAGACTTATCTAAAGACGAATTGCTCGAAAGATGCCTAGGTGGATTCACGCAGAATAACAACGAGAGCTATAACCAACTGATCTCGAAACTGACCCCGAAACATCTTCCAGGAGGTGCAGTGCCAGTGGGAATTGCAGCTCATACATCAGCCTGCATTTTCAACGAAGGGCAAACATCGATATTGAAGATGTTCGAGGCAATGGGGGTGCCCTGTGGCAGCAACTCTTATGAGTACGTCGCGCAGCAGGATGAGAGGCGCATTTCGACGGCCGAGCTACGGGCGCAAGAAGCGACGATGGTGGGACGAATGGCCAGGAGACAACACCAAATGGATATTTTGGAGGCTGCATCGAGTGCAGACGACACGCTATAAGGTCCCGGAATCGACGATGATTTGTAAGTTCACCTGATCGACTTCAATATTTACAGAAACTAAACTTTAAACTAAACTCGATTATCTCGAAATGGTGTTTTTCCAAAGGTGCCTTTGCCGTGATCGCGATTACCAAAAAACTATTCGACCGATCTTCTTCAATTTTTTTTCAACCGTTCATGATTAATGTTGTAAGTACTTGAACGATTCCTTTTTTATGCATACATTTTTATTTCGCAGATAAGAATTTTTTAATAACATTTTTAGAGTTAAAAATTGCGTTTTCGGGAAAAACGTTCCCGTATTCAGAAAAAAACAGAATATTCATTCAAATAATCGTTCAAGTACTAGGAATGTCCCTATCCTAATGACATTTTTTGGATTTTACGATTTCAGTTGACCTGCTGGACTTCCATCGTGATCACAGCAAACCTCATCAGAAAAAGAGGGTTTCGGGGAAAGGGCCATAACTCCGGCAATTATTAATATTGTATTATAAATCAATGCTTGTTTCCTTCATTAAAAAATGTACTATCAAAAAATTATAACTTTGATGTGGTGAAATCATTGCTACATACCTTCAAAAAAATCTAAACTTTCCTCAATTTTTCCGTACAAAAAGGTATATAACCCCTTAATAGATAAAAGTCCACACGCTAACGACTTAAACATTCGAGAAGAAAAAATCGACGATCATAATATCAAACATAAAAATTTCCTTAAACAATCCCCAATTAATAATCGACCTTCTCAAAGATCATGCATCAGCTAGTAAACCGACCCATATATATTTTCATTGTAAGGAATTGATATCTTTATTCGTTCAGACATATATGAAACACTTCAAAAATCTCAAATTAATACAGTGCTCTAAATTAATTAATAATGTTATCGACGAAGACGAACGAATTATGTTTATCTCACACCAACATGAAGGCAAAACCAATCATCGTGGAATAAACGAAGTTTACGAGCGTTTAAAATGCACTATTATTGGAAGAACATGAAAAACGAGATAACGGCACACTACACATAGATACATTCTTCTTTGAAAATGAAAACTTTCTTACCATAATCGACAAATTTACTAAATTAGGATAAGCATATATTTTTAAAAGATCATCAAAATCAGTATGCGACAAGCTAGTTCAATATTTTTCAACTTACGGTGTACCCGAAACCATTGTCATCAGACAACGGACCCGAATTCAAAAATGAATTAATAAGGGGGGGGGGGGGAGTATCTGTTGGTTGTTGATATTTATATCTATTATATTTATTAGCAACTTTCAAAAAAAATTACAACAACGCAGAGTATTGGGTGGTGCACCGTGCTCGTTACTACAGATACCTGGGTGGCAGCCGCCGCGTGGACCCCCCTGGGCGGCCTATTTATTGGGTCGGCGAAGTGCCACATAAAGTCTGCCGACGCAGCGAGTAGCTTGCGATCTACCGACGGGAGTTTTTCTTAAAACTTTTTTCCCTATACTGAGATTTTCCGGCATGGATCCCGCCGATTCTGCTGTAAGGGTTTACTGCGTGTGTGGCAAGAATTTTGCCACGCAGCGTGGCCTGGGGCAGCACAAGGCCCGTTTCTGCCGGGAGAGGGTCATTCCTCCCACGCAGTTCCCGATCCTTCTATCGAGAATGCACCACAACCCCTTCCTACCGTGCCTGAACCTATCCTTGACCCTGACGCCGACTTTCCTTTCCCCTATCCCTTCTGCGAGAACAAAGTGCAAAAAATTAAAATTCACTTAACAACACCAGGTCATCACGAATCTAATTCACCAATAGAACGATTTCATTCGACTTTAATCGAACACCTTAGATTACTGAAAGATAAAGACAAAAATAAACCAGTGACAGAGTTAATACCATATGCCATAATAGCACTATACACAGCGCAACAAAATTTACACCCTTTCTTGCGGACATACTACCGCAAGAAACCCCTTCGACTTAATTCCTTTAACATTTTATTCAGATTATGCAGCCTCTCATAAAACCAAATTGGACAACCTATATCAATCAATTAGCGAAACACAACCACCAAAAAACAAAAGGTAATCGATAAGCGAAACGAACACGGAGAAACGCAGTTACATTTTAAACCTAAACAAAAAGTTTATAAGAAAACACAAGCTAGGTCAAAAAATAAAAACAAATGTAGGGACCACATCATTATTAAAATCGAGACCAACAAGATGCCGAAAAATTATTACACACCGGGAGAAAAAGAAATTACAACACCGGGACAAGACCGATTTTTAAGGCTACAAGCTCTGAGAACAAGGTTTGTCACTAGCACCAGCATACAAACCAGACTTTTAGACACCTATAACATGAGAATTAGCCAAGACACCATACGAAGACGACTTCGTGAAACTAATCTCCGTCGTTATGTACCAGCTAGGGGACCATTGTTGACTCGTGATCATAGAAGAGCGCGTCTAGAGTTTGCCCACGAACATGTCGATTGGGATGCTGCTATGTGGGGCCGTTATTTGTTTAGCGATGAATCAAGATTTTCATTAATTGGTAATGATCGCCGTGTATGAATGTACACACGTCCGGGTGAGAGATACGCACAGTGTAATATGATTGGAACGGTTAGTTATGGTGGAGGATCGATTATGGTATGGGCGGCATATCTTTGGCAGCTCGTACAGAACTTGTGGTGGTACCTGAGAAATCACTTAATGTCCACAATTACATAACAACCATGTTAGAACCACATGTGGTTCCTTATGCCCCCTTTGTAGACGATCTTTCTTTCTTTCTTTCTTTCTTTCTTTTTATGCACGATAATGCGCGCCCGCACATTGCAGCCATTGTAAGGGACTATCTTCAAGAGATAAATATTCAAACTATGGTATGGTCAATAAGGAGTCCGGACTTAAATCCGATTGAACATCTTTGGGATACTATGGAAAGACGGTTACGAACCACAGAACCGCGTCCAAACACTCGAGAACAAATTGGCAATTCTTTGATAGAACTTTGGGACGCCATCGACCAAAACGAGATCAGAACATTGATTTTAAGTATGGAACGGAGATGTCAAGCTGTTATCAGAGCCAGAGTTGGCAACACATCATACTAAGTAAAATTAAATACAGACTTTGGCTTAATTTCTTGCCATATTAGTTCTTATTTGTTGTACTTGTTTTATTTCTCATTGTTCCTTTCTTTAGTTTTTGTTGAAATTTGAATTAAAGTCTACATTTTTGTTTGCTTAAAGAGGACTAGACTAATTAATATTTTACCCTAAATTAATTTTATCTATTCAAATTGCGATAATTTTAATATGATGCGTTAATTTTGCTGCGAAGTGTAGTTTATCATTACTTTATATAGGAAAAGAAAAACTAATTGACGAGTTTGCAGAATTAAATGTGAGAAAAAAGGCAATATTACTAATCAATCTGGGTATATTTGTTTAAGTATTATTGTTTGTTTTAATAAATTATGTTTATGTTTGTTTGTTTTATTAAATTGTTTATTTAGTTTTTGTTACGTGCATATTATTCTTTTCCTTTTTTTCTTGGAATTCGATAATTAAATAGAACTACATACTATATGCTTTAAAATCAAACTACCAAACGTATGTAAAAGTATGTGTCATGAATGAAAGTAGGCTCGGAATTACAATGTTACCTAGGGTCCGCTTTAGCCTCAGTCCGCTACCACTTCTTGACTACCACTACTTGACTATGATAAAATAGATGGAGAATGGACTCCTCCTGTACTGAAATCCTCATACTTTAATGATAATTAGAATAGAAATCACTTAATCCATTAGGAACCACCGATTAAAATCAGTGCATTCATCATACATGATAATGGAGGAGGTTCATGATGGTATATAATGGGTATCTCCTTTTTCCTAGGAGCCCTCGCATTATCATCCATACATGAATGTGCAAAATCACATCACATATTAATGTTAGTAACAATAAGAAAATAGAATCCTACTTTGATTGATTTGCACGTTAAATACACTGTCAGAAGCATGAGGCCATGCTCTGTGAAGTTTTACATAAATTGCATGTGATTGAGAAGCAAGATTTCCATGTCTCAATGGAAAAAAGATGCCAGAAAAACCGTGTCATACGGCATGAACGTTGTTGACAATATGTAAGACATGGTATGTGGATACATCCTTCTCAAAGCACTCAAAGTGTTAATTGCCTTATTCCTTTAACTTAAGTTTGACCATACCATTGATGGGTTAATAGTAGAATCGATGCTCTAACCACCACTGTACCACAGCTTGACTAAGATGAAATTGATGGAAAATGGACTACTCCTGTACTGAAATCCACATACTTTAATAAGAATTAGAATAGAAATCACTTAATCCATTAAGTACCACCGATCAAAATCAGTGCATTCATCGCAGTGTGTACACGACAATGCTTCCTTCATGATGGTATATAATGGGTATCTCCTTTTAGGAGCCCTCGCATTATCATCCATACATGAATGTGCAAAATCACATCACACATTAATTCCAGAATAAGAGTAATTTTTGCATGTTTTCAAAAATTCATTTCACATATTTAGAATGCGTGTTGTTTTTTCAAAATTTCTCAAATTTCAAGAATTACAGAAGTATAGAAGTAGCAAGATTTAATTTAACATGCATGCTTGGGGTATTATCCATATATGCGCATGTACAAGATGTAGACAATTTCAAGTAATTTGAAGTTTCACAATTATCTTTGTACAATTGATTGAACATTGATTTGGCAACTTGAATATCGGGTTGGGCTGACATAACACGTCTCCTTCAATTGTGATATAAAACAAAGTGAAGACAAGTTGTACAATTGTGAATGAATTATTCATCCACATTCAAGGCAATAATGCGATGCACCTAACCACAGTAACAATGCACATTGTTATCGAATTACGGTCTTTATGTTTAAATGTTTTTATTTAAACGCATTGAATATTTTTCAAAGTAGTCGATATGGCAACTGGGCTCCATTTCTACATTGACTCTGGACATCTGAAAATAAAAAGATATATATATATTTAAAAATATAGTTGGCCACAAAAATCATATTCATAATTATAGGTAATTATTCAGTTTGACAAATTTTAATTACGGGGCAGGGGCATTCATATTGATGATAGTAGTATCACGTAAAATGCTACATGGATTTTATCATATGGCTATTACCAATGTTTCAGTTGTACAACTTTAATTTGCACGACAATATAGTCAAGTGACTGGACTTTATCAGAGATCTCTGCAAAAGTATATAGAATGCCCAATCGCTCGATATACAGCATTACTAATGGATGCCGTTCATGACATATTACAAGCATTGACAAATTAAATATCAATAGACTAATAAAATTGATTAAATTAGCATCCAGCTTGTTGCTAAAAAAGTACAGAGCTAATAATCACCCAACTATATTTACATCAATCAAAGTCATAATACAGATGTAGGTGTGTAAAATATATGAATAATGAATAAAGCCTAGAACATGGCAATTAACATCAAAATGGCGATGACAAATAACGTATGTACGAAAATATTGTGCTTATGTGTAACGTATGTAGAAAACAATGCCTTATTGAACAATTCGAAACACTTATTAGGAGGAGCCATTATAGAAGTAACGCCAAACTTAAAACTTGTAAAATGATTTTATTATAATTTTACTTCTAAAAGTTACTTCAGTTGTGTGTTTCCATAATATTAACTGGTACTTATAAATGAATATGTATGTGTGTATTAATTATACATTAGTGTATGTATTAATTTAATTACATATAAATATATATTAAAAATAAAAATGATGGTTTTTTTTACTTTGAACATTTCTTTTGCACTAGGTACCCACCTGGTCTATATACTACACAATTCACTAAATTTACAAAAATCTTAGTTATAACTAACTAAATCAATGACATGAAATACCACAAAAACATAAATATTCACCAACACACCCAGTTCCATGCGACTAATGGCGGCATAAATGGCTGAGGCTGAGAAGGTGGGTTTTCGGATGTACCAACAAAATTAAAGAAAATATACTAAATTGTACTAAACTCAGTGACGGACTAAGGCCAAAGCGGACCATAGGCAACATTGTAATTCCAGGCCTATTTTTCAGTCATGAGTGTCATGACACATACTTTGCGTTTGGTAGTTTGGTTTTAAAGCATATAGTATGTAGTTCTATTTAATTATCGGATTCCAAAAAAAAAGGAAAAGAATAATATACATGTAGGGGAGACGGGGCACATTCGGACACGGAGCAGTTTCGGACAAGGCAATTTTCATAAAGTATAGAGTACTACGCTAACAATTTCTACGCGTGCGTATTCATTTTAACCTCAAAAATATTGTGCTATGTGTAAGGTGTCAGTGTGGACATCAAACATTCATTATTTTAAATATTGGATTACATAGGTCTCAGGTAAATATTTTTAGATTATTTTCATAAGGTTTGAAACTCACATAAGGTGTCTTTTACAATATTTGGCAAATTAGTGTTAATACTGGATCTATTATTGCTGCTTTACCACGTCAATAAAGATGATTGGCGGGAATTTGAAATCGTCATGTGCTTGTTTTTCTTGTATTACTGTTTGGGGCAGTTTCGGACGTAGATGTTGTTCGAAGGTGCCCGCTACAGTCCAGATTCCAGTCCAGAAGTTATAAGAAAAAACCGAAAGGTCAAACATTCCTGTTGTTCCTGTTGTAATAGAGGGCGCTGTAAAAAATATAATTAAAAATAAAATATCTATCAGAAAAACTGACTTTAATTACTGTATATGAAGAAATTGAAAAAACAGGGGAAGGTTCTAGAAACTCGACATATGCATCCAGAAAGGTATTCACTGCACAGGAAGAGGATGAATTGAAGAATTACCTTCTAGATTGTTGAAATTCACACTTTGGTCTAACTTACAAAACCACAAGGAAGCTTGTATATGATTTTGCAGTGAAATTGAAGAAAAAATATCCACGACCTTGGAAACGCAACTGTGAAGCACGTGAAGACTGGATGTTAAGTTTCATGAAAAGACATCGCACATTGTCGGTGCGTAAACCCCGGAAAACAGATCATTGGCCAGATCATCTGCTTTTAACCCTCACAACGTTCAAATGTTTTTGAAAACTATAAGACAGCCATGAACAAATATAAATTTACGCCAGATATTGACGAAACGGGTATCGCAACAGTACTTCAGCTCCCAGGGTTATATTTAAATGTGGAAAGAAGCAAGTGATACAGATTAGTAGTGCAGAACGTGGCACGTTAATAACTTTTGTTGGAATCACTGCGACAGGAGCATCTTTACCTCCAATTTACATTTTCTCATTAAAACGTATTAAAGATTACCTTTATGGCGCTCCTACCGGAGCACTATGTTTTGGTTCACAAAGTGGATGACATCCAATATTTTTCTAAAAGTTTTAAAGCATGTTACTAGATATTTAAATTGCAGTAAAGAAAACCCATTGTTACTGCTGGTTGACAATCACGAATTTCATATAACTTTGGATGTAATTTTATATTGCAGGGAAAATGGCATTGTCCACCTCGCATTTCCCCTGCATTACACCCACAGAATGCGACCTTCGGACGTGGGAGCGTATGGACCTTTTAAAACAAGACTTAAGACGTCTTTCAACGACTATCTCACTGCAAATGCTCAACTATAAAAATTAATATCTACCGTCTTGTGAACCCTATTATCAATCATTTACACCTCACAATATAAATAAAGAATTCTGCAAAGCTGGTATTTGGCCCTTAAACTCTCAAATTTTTACAGATGATGATTTTTTTGGAGCATCGGCCACCAATCGACCTATGACAAAAGTTTCAAATATTGAAATGGTGTGAAGATCAGAAACAGAAAACTAATGAAGAAATTCTAACATTTATCACAAATCTTTTAGAAGATATTTTAATTAATGTTATTGACATCCACCAACAGAATAGAAACTGCCCCATATATGTCTGAAACTGCCCCATATAATGTCCATATCTGCCCCGACCAGGGGCAGTATCGAACGAATGCATAGTTTGACAAAAATTCGAAATACTCTGGTGTGTTGTGTTTGTAGTCTCATTTATGCCCATACCTCGATAAGCAACTTATCATACTATAGCACACATGTGGTGGTATCTAAATTAAGCAAACAGGCAAATCTCTTTTGACAAATCATTCAAGAAAACCGTCCGAATGTGCCCCGGTCCCCCCTACAAATTGTCAAAATCATCTCTAACAGTTTGTATGAAATCTATCAATGAATCATATATTAAAACTGTTGTATTTAGGAATTCGTTTTATTGTTGAAGTCTTGTTTGAAGCATTTATTCTCTCTAAAATCTTTTCCCCTAACAAGTAAGTAACAGTACATACTCAAATGCATTAAGTTTTTTATGTAAATTGGCAGCTTCGGACCTTGTTAATGGTTTTTCATCTTTGTTTGAAGAAAAATGACGTAAACAATGTTTAATTTCTTCATAATTTTCCTTTAAGGATTTCACAGCATCGGAACGAACAGACCACCTGGTGTCACAAATAAGTTTAATACTCAAGTGTTTGCTCAAACAAAAATTTTGTAATGCATTCCACCTATGTGTAGAAATAAGAATTGGCGGAGCCTGTGGTTTTACTAGTAAAACCACAGGCTCCGCCAATTTTTATTTAGCATGACTTCCCGGTCCAACCTGTTGTGCTAGGTTTCATAGGGTAAGTAGTAAGATTAAGTTTTTAACTGCTGATATTAATTTCCTGAAACGATGCAAAAGTCACAGAGTTTTTCCTAAATTTATGAAAGTAGACGTATCAGCAAATTGTAAAACAAGTGATAAAATAATCACGTTCGCTAAAATTAAATGGCTCAGTGCGGAAATTAATTACCAGTACAGTAAAAGAACTAGTTAGAAATAGAATTATATGATTTGCATTTAAAGCTAACAAAAAACTTAAATAATTGGGAATTTGAGGATTGGTGTCATTTTCATAGAAAAATCATAGAAGTCACAGATCATAAAGTCAGAACCAAAGTTTACAAATTAAACGCTAAATTTCAAAAATTGAGTTCAAAACCAAAAGATAGAATAAAAAGTGATAATTCAATGAAAGAGAGTCGTGAATCAGTCGTCTGAGATTTTCAGTATTGATGAATTAAATTTATTAAACAAAGGTTTAAAATACTGTTTGCCAAGCCGTAAGACGCCAATTGAGGAGATAATTGTAGGAATCAAAACATCGATTAAAACTTTTGAAGACACTTCGAAATCTTTTATCAGAGAGACTTGCAAGAATCAAATCAGGCAAAACTTACAGCAGCACAAACAGATTTCGAATAATAACGAATGGAATATTATTAAAAATCTCAGAAGGAAAAACTGTTTCTTTTTAAAAGCAGATAAAGGGAACAAGTTAGTAATTATGGACAAAGCCGAGAGTGAGAGGGTTAAACAGTTAATATCAGAGGGGCCATACGCAGAATTAAAGAAAAATCCACTACCAAGGATGATCAGGGAAACTAAAGACGCGATAAAGAACTACCCACAATTAATAACGTACTCCCAGAAGTTTAAAATAAATGTATCTAACCCCATAGTACCTAGGTTATACTGTTTACCGAAAATACATAAACCAGGTAATTCGATGACACCTATCGTTTCAGGTATTAACTCACCGACTTACTTGCTTTCGAAATGGTTAGTAAATGAATTCAAAAATTTGTCCGAACAGCCTGAAAGCTTTTCAATTCAAAATTCGTTGGAATTCATTCAGAAAGTCAAAGATTGCAAGCTGGAAAAGGACGAAATCTTGGTTTCATTTGATGTAAGCTAATTGTTTCCTTCGGTACCTATTCCGGAAACTCTGAAATATTTGGCTTGTTTACTCAATAAGAACAAGATCGACTCGGCAAAAGTAAATGAATACTTGAAGTTGACAACCCTATGCATGTCTCAAAATTGTTTTCAATTTGAAGGAAATTTCTATGAACAACAACAAGGAACAGCTATGGGCAACTCTTTGTCTCCATTTATAGCCAATTTATTCATGAGTCAGTTTGAATTAGATTTCAAAAAAAAAACCCTGAATATTTCCCTAAAGTATGGATCAGGTACGTCGATGATATTTTCGCGATTTTTGACACTAGTAAATGCAATGTAGAAGCATTTTTAAACGAATTAAATTCGAAATTCACATCTATTAAATTCACAATCGAAAAGGAAACAAATGATCGCTTACCATTTTTGGATACGGTAGTAATTAGAAATAACAATAACATAGAAATAGACATTTTCCGGAAAGAAACCAATGTAAACAAATTCATAACCGCGGATTCATGTCACAGCTTTCAGCAAAAAATGTCATCCTTCAATTTTCTCATACATCGTTTGTTAAGTTTTCCACTAACAAAAGATAAATACAACACCGAACTCAATCTTATTAAAAACATTGCGAGTTACAATGGTTTCGATATGGGCACAGTGACTAACCTTATTAGGAAACATAAACGTAACAACACACTCGTAGGTTCCACCTGTCTGGTACCTCAAAGAGATCAAGGCAATAAATTTGTTTGTTTACCGTATCACGCAGCGTCTAAAAACTTAAATAAACTTTTCAAAAATCATGAACTTCAGGTCGCGTTTAAATCGAGCAATTCTTTGAAAACCCTATTAGGGAACGCCAAAGATAAAATTGAGGTAGACCAGAAAAGTGGAATATATGAAATAAATTGCAAGGAATGTAATCAAAAATATGTTGGGCAAACTAAACGTTCAATTAAACCTCGCTATAAAGAACATATAGCACATTTTAGATTCAACAGACCCGAAAAATCAAGCGTAGCCCAGCATATTTTAGAAACAGGCCACGCATTACCACTAGATTCGCTTAAATTAATTAAAGATGTACACAATTATAGAGAATTAGACAGCTACGAAAGTATTTTCATACACAGGTACAAAAACAATTTAGTGAATTCCGACAACGGACCGATACCGCAGCCCAGCTTATTTGAATTGCCTGATTAGTTTTAGGTTTTCCCCGCAGTCAGCACTCATGGCAACAAGGAGTGCGGTACACTACACCCCGCTTTACGTTTCCTTTAGGGTTAAGAGTATATATATAACGTTTTTTAATTTGACTTCAGTGTTATCCCACTGGTGATCTAGTGAAGAGAATATCTTCAAAGGTTTTTACCTTAACTAGAAATACTATGTTTAACACTCATCCTTTCAGATTCTACTGAAGATGGCAACGTAGTTGCCGAAATACGTATTTAGATTTGTAAAAATCAAGTGTGGTAAGGGGTTTTTATCTTATAATTGTTATTATAAGTTTTCTCTTTCTTCTCTATGTGTAGAACTTGAAAAAAATACGTACATTTCCATGCAACTTTTGGCAGTAGCATTTCCAATTAAATTTAATGAATGATTTGCGCATGGTATGAAATGGGCAGAAAAAATATGTTGTTTTATTCTAGATTAGAGTCCCTTATATTTACCTGACATATAAAAGCATTATCATAACTCTGTCCCCGACAGTTAGTGATGTCTAAATCTATATTATTTAAAAATTCTAAAATAAGTTTCCCCAAGTTTTCACCAGTATGAGAAAATATAGGTAGAAATCCCAAAAATCTTTCTTTTATACCACGGTCAGCTGATCTGATATTAATTTCCTGAATCCTTATATCAGGTGTTGAATCAATAATTAGCGAGTAAAATTTGGCTTCCTTTATTTCGTTCACTATTGTGAGTTGTAAATGTTTCGATTTAATAGAAATAAATTCATCACATATTGTAGAAGATAAATAGTTTATAGTACCGATTTGCATAGTTTTTCATGTGTTCCCGCAAAAATTGATCGAACTCGGATAAATATTCCAAAGCACCTAAATATAATTACCCTTATTTTCACTAAAAACCATGAAACGCTAAAGAGTATGAAAAAATAAATTTGATTGTTGCTACCACACGTTTAAGTACTTCCCTCCATTATTTTTTTCGTTTCATTTATAATTTGTTTTTCCAGTTCAGTGTCAATGCGTTCGGTAATTTTAGATCTTGTTATAAAAATTGAAATGGAGTTAATGTGGTCACTGGAATTTTCATGCTCTGACAATTTTTTATGTATATTTTTCCAGTCATTCGTCCCTTTTGTCATTAGTTGTTGGTTTCAGTATAAGCCAACCAATCTCTTTTAACTTTTCCCCGCTATTAATTGTTCTGAAGAAGGAGGCAATAGTTAACTTTCTTGTGATTTGTTTTGACCCTTCGTTGCATCGAATAGAAGATGATTCCAAAGATTCATTTATTGATTTTGGTGGATTTTTTATATAATACTCTCGCATGGCGTCTGTTAAATATTCTGGCCCTAATGCAATATCGTTTACAAAATTCTTAGTTTCATCATTACTTTAAGATGATTTAAAATTTATATTTTCATCTTCACAAACGGAATTGCTTGGTTTTTCCTGCTGGTTTTTTTGCAGAATAGTTTCGGACACAAATGATGTTTCTGAAGTTTGAGCAGGTGAAATTTGTGAAAATGATGACGATTGTTGTAATTGTTCTCCATCTACAGTTAAAAATTTGTCCAACGATCTTTTCATTTGTTTTGCCACTTTATCTTGATCTGCTTTTCGTTTTCTTTTTTCACTTCCACTTAAATGTTTATAGGAACTCATTTTAAAGACCACATACTAAAAAGAAAGAAAAAAATGATCTTCAATTAAATTTATTTTTACTCAATATCACAATTTGTGATATTTGATATTATATATTATTTTAATTAAATAATGTAATACTTCTATAAAAACATTTTTATTTTAGGAATTCCAGAGTAATTAGTGTTAGTTAATTAGTATTAACTATGAATCCAAAACAATCTATTTGCAATCAAGTCTAGGTACTTAAGTCTTAATTGCACAATTTTCAATCACAACCCACATAAGATGCAATACGTTCAGGAGACACTGATTTTAAGTAGCTACGTTTGTCTTTTTAAACACGTTCATAGTAAAAGCTCGATAGGTGCAAGGCGAGATCGTATTTGCAGACATCGACACTCGACAGCACTATGGGCCTACTTGGTCCATGGCTTGGTTGCATTTCTTCCTCCATTCTTCTTTGCTCCTTGTTAACAGCTTCCAGTTTGTTATTGCCAATTCATGCAGATCGTTTTCCACTGCTTCAATACATTTTGTCCATGACCTCGTTTTGCTCCTGCCTGTAACCCCCCCCATCAATACCTGTTTCGTTGGTCTATTCTCAGTCCTTCTTGCTACGTGTCCGAGCCATCACATTCTATGTGCCCTGACTCTGCTCATTATACTTGGGAGTCCATACAATTATCGTAACTCTTCATTTGTTCTTGTCATCCATTGCTCTCCCACTTTCTTCCCTCCATATATCCCTCTTAATACTTTTCTTTCCCATATTTCCAATTCTTCTTTTTCTCTTTGATTTAGCTTCCATAATTCACCTCCATATGTAACTACCGGTCGTATTACAATTTGATATATTCTTATTTTTACATTTCTTGAAACATTCTTAGACCCAAACAATTTTCTCAATGATCCCTGGCATTTGTTTCCCTTTGCTAATCTTTCTTCTATTTCGGTTCTTTCTTCACCTTTACTGGTTATTGTTACCCCCAGATAGTTGAATTTTTCCACTCTATCAATTTTATATTGCCGTCCGTCCTCCGTTACAAACTCCAAATTTCTTTGTTGATTGCCATTTGGACCGCCGCCAATTACCATATATTTCGTTTTCTTTTCATTTATTTTTAATCTTTTACTTCTGGCCTTTCTTTCTAACTTCTTCATTGCTTCTACTAAATTATCCTTTGTAATTGTCAAAATTACTACATCATCCACATACGACTGTATTTGCACCCTTTAATTATATATCATCCCTTTAGTTTTTATCCTTGCCGCTCTAACTGCTGTTTCCAACACTACATTAAATAGGGTGGTTGATAACGGGTCCCCTTGTCTCAGTCCTTTCCTAACCTGAAACTTCCCAGATACTTGACCATTCACGTGTACCTTGTATTCTGTTTCATTTAATGACATCTGTACTAAACGAATAAGTTTGGTTATTATTCCAACTTCTCTCATTGCGATGTGTATCTTTCCCTTTTTACTGTATTGTAAGCCTGGTTCAAATCTATAAATACTATGTGCAGAGGCAAATTTTGATCTATACTGTTGTCCATAATCTGTCCTAATATAAAAACTTGGTCCATCACCATTTCATTTATTCTTTTCTTTACCGCGACTGCAACTATTTTATAGGCCACATCCAAAGGCGCTATTCCCCTATAATTTTCGCAATTGCTTTGATCTCATTTTTTATGCATTGGCCAAAGTAGACCTTCTTTCCATGCACTTGGCATTTTTCTTTCTCTCATACTTCTTTTATAATTGTCATATACCTTCTTTCTAGGTTTTCCACTTGTTTCTCCAAATGTCCCCGTTTTTTCTTTCTGCACAGGTTCTTGACCTCCATTCTGCATTTTTTATAATTTTTCCTGTTATCGGGGGAGTTTGCTTTGATCATGTTGATCATTTCCATTCTTGCTTTTTCCCTCTTTACTACACTTTCTTTACATTCTTCGTCAAACTTTGGTTTTTCTATTCGGTGTTGTCCGCCTTTTGATTACTACCTGGCTGTTTCTACACACAATTGTTACATTTGCCAACATTTTGCAAATTGCAAACAATTTGCGAATTTTGTGGAAGTTCTAAATAAAATGCATGCACAAATCCATTGTAGAGAATTGTATTTGTGTCCATTACAATCAATAAATAAATAAAAGATAATTCTTGAAACAATTAAAGTGAGACTATTTTGCCTACAATTTTATCTACGGCAGATTAAAAAAGTCGAATAATTTATATACAATGAATTAATGTTTGGTTTATTGATTTACTTTTTAATTATATTTTAGCCTAAAGCATAAATTCTCGCTACAAGCAAAGCTATTATATTCTAAGTGGTATACTTTACATTTCATATTTAAATATGTTCAATGCACTTAAATATCATTATCAAACCGTCTGTCAATTCGATCACTTTGAGAAAATTTTACGGCCGAGTGACCAGGTAAAACAGACCAAGCGTCGATCAAATATTTAACCATACTTTGATTTTAATACAACTTTAATTAATATCACTTATTCCTCGGTGATCATAATTTAAATGATTTAAAAACGCCTAAACTATATAAATATCATTTATTTCATGAAAAATTACAATAAATACAAACTCTTCATCAGACAAATGTCCTTAGAAACTAGACTGAACAACAAACTACGCTAAATCATTTTCAAATACATTCACATCTCCAAAATCCACGTGTTAAAAATTTTTTACAACTCTATAAAAATCTCACAAAATCGAAATAAAATGTGATTTTTTACAAAAAAACGGAAACGGGTACAAAACACAATACTGCAGTAACAACAAATGATCCAACTTTCAGTCATTTTTTTTATTTACATTTTTTATTATGAAACGGAAACAGAACCAAGGTTCATTGATCTACAACAAACTTTGTATGTCTGATTTCCAAGAAAACATGATAAAGCACATTCCAGATTTCAATCGCATTTTGAATTATCAAAGCTTAAAATTATAAAAAATAAATACGAATTATTCACAACACTTATGTCGTCTATGATAAAATACAAAAAAATCTTACAACTAACCTACTGTAAAAATGTCCGTCTCAGTTTGTCCAGTCTGTGGCGGGTTGTAACGCTATCAGATAAGGCGGGCCACTCAGCGGAGAATCTTGATATCTTTGCATGTAGCGTTCCAATCTCAAATATTTCACCGTCACCAAATTTCCAGCGTACCTACATAAGCACAATAAACTTTTGTCTATCGGTTGCTAACTAAACTTACCACCATCCATGCAAGTTCCTGTATGCTATTGCGGCATCGTTTTGATCAGCACACTTAAGGTAGACACATTTCGAATTGGTGTCGACTGCGCAGTGCAAAATTCGGCACTGATGAGCGCACTTGCTGAGCACCGCTTCTTTGATCGTATGTAGGTTGCGATCGCCGTCATCCACCATGCCCCTGATTTTCAAACATGGAGTTGGAGAACAGGGCAAACTGTTTACCGAACCAACCTGTGTTTCGAACGCTTGACCTTGCCATGACTTGTTTTTAAGGGAGCTACAAAACACACAAATACAATAAAATTTTATCTAGAACGTGATATCAGTAAAACGTCATCGCCTGACGGGCGCTACTGTATTTTTAGAAGAGCCAGGGATATAACTGCAAGTTAACAAATGAAACAAAGATACTTAAAAAATAAAAACTGGGTACAAGAGTACGAATATCGTTGCACAACGAAAGGCCAGGCTCAAAAAAGAAAGAGTTGAATAAAACTTTCAGGAATATCGCAAAGAGAGCTCGACACCAGCAAATTTCAAAGAACTAACAGGAACTGATTAACGGCTGAATTAAAGACGACAGAAACTAAAAATATAGGACAAACTAATATAGGGGAGCAAATGTAGAAGAAGGTAGAGTAAGAGCAATGGGAAAAGAAATAACGAAAAAGACCTAGGAGATTGGGAAATAAACGTAATAACGAGAAAATAGAAGAAGACAACAGAAGAAATGGATAAAATAAAATAACAAAACATGGGATAAGAGGGACGGAACATAAAAATGAAGGTGGGAAAGATCTATAAACAGCAGCACGGAATATAACCTCAATAACCAACAAAGAACAAGAAATAGTAGAGGAAATGAAGACATTCGACATACAAATAGTAGGATTAAGTGAAATTAAGAAAATAGGAGGACACATAATAATAAACAACGAACGTATAAATTTATATTACTCAGGAATAGATCAATGGAAGGTGTAGGCATAATAGTGATAGAAGAGGTTAACAAAAGGATAACTAAAAATGACCTAAAATCATCGAGGATCATGGTCATAACAGCAGCCATGAGAGAAGAAATAAGCATAGTCCAAATGTACAGCCCAGAAGAAGGTACTGATGAAAACACAATGACAGAATTACAAAACTATAGAACACATTAGATAAAGGAATGGAAGAACACAACAAAGTAATCATAATGGGAGGTTGGATTTCCAGAGTTAGCACAGACATCCATAAACGACTTGGCTGCAGAAAGACCATATGGAGAAATGGAAATAAAATGACACAATTCTATACAGCAAACGAACTAAAAATAGAAATTCTTTCTGAAGCAAAAAAATAGAAGATAGGCCCACTTTCGTCGCACAAGAGAGGCAAGAAAGTGATATCATAGTAACATCATCAACAGAAATGGAAGAAATCAAAGGAAATAAAAGTGGAACCAGAAACAGAAATGGATGCATCACATAGATTGGTCATAGGAAAACTAAGTAACATCAAACCAGCCACAGATATCATAAAACAATATCCTCCAATAAATATAAATAAGCTAACAAAAGACGAAAACAAAACCAAATACAGTAAGATAATAGAGACAAAAATAAACAACCTGAAATGGAAAATAGGAAATGGGCTCTGGAAGACAGATGGCAAGCCCTAAAAAACTAGTAATTAGATCAGCAAGAGAAGTATGTATCGTCAAAAGTTTGACGATTCATTAACGAGCCTTTAATCAATCGTCAAACATTTGACAATTGATTACCTTGACAAACCGTTAAAAAAAAAAAAAAATTACCATTGTTTTGGATTTCACAAGCAATAACGAGTCATTAAAGGCTTGTTAACTAATTCACCATTTGACAATCGTTTGTGAAACCGGGCATTAAAGTGTTATGTTTTCTAAATTTGTTGCCCGAATTTTCCTTTTTTTTACTTTGTTTATTTGCGTTTCTTGCACACAACTTGTTTCAATTTTCTTAACGAGTTTACTGTAAATTTGTTGCATGCGTACGTATTTGTGTCCTTATTTATAATTATTCCAATAAGAATAAATCTGCTGGTAATTTAAAAATTAATTAATAATTAATTTTAAAGCTTTGGTTTTAGAATATTTAATACTCCTATAATATTTAGGTTCATATCAAGGAAAATGTCATGCTGCTGTTGTTTCACATAATACAAAAGTGGTTCCACAAAAAAGGTTTTTGTATAAATATAGTCATCAAACTTTTTTACATTTCCATGTAAATTACTCACCCGGTCGTGTTAAGATTAGGAGTCCCCAACCATCGCCATACCTCATACGGTTCTCCTTGAACTATCTGTAACTCTGTACGCACCCTAGATTCGTTTTCGTTGATGAATTTCAACGCCTTCTGCCATGTTTTCTCCATGCCTGTGTCAAAAATGAGGGATGTTAATTGGAAATTAAAACGCAAAGTAACGATGGAAAAAGAAAATATTAATGAACAAGTCTGAATATTAAAAAAAAAATCAACGAGAATAAAGTCAACAAAGCACAAGAAAATATGCCCAGTATTTGCTTAAAATAAATTACAATCAAATTAGGAATTCATTATTTGCTTACGTTTTCTATCATTTAACGGCAATATCATGTCCCTCACGTGATTAATAACTAAAAAATTATCACCATCTTCACTTGCACTGGTTTGTAGTGTGTCGATGATTCTCTCCACCATATAAAAAAGCTCATCTTTTTGTACCTGTCGGTAATGCTTGAAATATTTATAGCCAATGTTGCCAAAGTACAGCGAACAGAAACCAACACCCAGAACAAAGATCGTCTGAAGAATTGTTGTTATCTTATTGTACAGATTGCACTTCCAAGGAACGTCTGGATTCAACATCGATAGAGCTACCGTGCTCGATTTTCTCCTTTCAATTACATCGTCCTGCAAAATTAAAATTTTAAAACTAGTTAGAAAAACATTGGAGAAACTAAATTTCAACAAACTTAAAATTGTTGCTAATTTAATGTTGGTGGGTTTTTATTTTTTCGTTGAATGTTTTACATTGTTCGTAAATGGCACGATCAAAGGCACATATTCGTCGTCGATAAGGCTAAGGCGTTGTACATGTGCTAGAATGACAACAACGTAGCGTAGAAACTGAAGAACAAGTTTCGTTAATTGGAAGAGGCATTGTAAACATTTATACTTTTTTATATTAATTATATTTTATATTTGTTTCAAGCATGTTGATCTGATTTCTTGCATCATGGGAGAACACACATGCCTAATACAAAGCAAATTTGTTATAAAATGTACAACATGCAATGTAAGTAAAGTGACAGACTATGATAAAGATGTATTATCAATCGGAAGTAGTTATTCTGAAAAAAATTGTCCAAGTTCGTTCAGTTTGCAACTGTTAAAGGAAGAGTAGATTCCAACAATATATCAATCATCACTGTTGTTGAATAAATTAATCTTTCGTGTAATATGGGGGTAATAATTGGTGAACATTTTATTATTATTTATAAAAAATCCTGAAAGCGGACATAATTGTAGAGGGATTTACGAGAAACAATGTGAGCAACAAAACATGACTTATGAAAGGACCTTTTATACCATTTAGCGGCTTTTTTAAATAAAATATCAGAATAATCAGATATTAAGATAAATAATGGAAACAGCATCAGAGTTGATGGTGGACATGAGGAAAAATAGAAATCATATATAACAGGCAAGGGTTAAGGAGTCGAGCCTGGTCGAGAGTGGGTGTGTGTGACGCTCTGTAATAAAACCTGCGTTTTTGAAGTACTACAAGTGTTAAAGGTAAAGAAAAAGAAAAAGCGTAAAGTAGTGTAATAAGAATAAATTAATATAGCGGCAGGTAATGATAACAAACTTATTGAAGCAGATGAAAAATTTTACAACAGAAGTGTAAAATTTACAAAATGAACAGAAAGACAAGGCAGAGAAAATAAAAATGCTGAAAGTAGAAAATAATAAAATAAAACATGAATATAATATAAAAATTAAAAGGGTAAAATAAAAAATAATTGATTGAGTTGATTAAAATTAGTACAAAAGTAGAAAGATTAGTAAATGATAAGAGAGAGAATAACTTAGCAGGTCTAGAGATAAAAGAAAATGAAACAAGTACTTTAAAAAAGGCAATGAAAAACTTTTTGGATGCTAATATAAAGGTAGAAGTGGAAGTTAAAGCAGTGAAATGGAAAATGGAATACATAAAGGAAATATCGAGAAAGGGCGACTTAACAATGGAATAGAACAATTAAAATTAATTAAAAGGAACAATTGAAGTACAAGAGAAAAAGCAGTTGGAAAATTCAAAAATTATCAGAATACAATTCTGGAATGCGAAAGGAACAAACAGGGACAGTGCGGAAATATTACAAAAACGGAACGACGAAAGAGTTCTCGAAAGGATCTCAGAAAAGATGTGAGAAAGAACAGGACGCAACCAACAAAGCGGTAAAAGAGGAAATGAGTACGAGTACAGCTGCAAAGAAATTGAAAAATAAACACGAGGTGTTTGTTCCTGAAGAGGAAACTATACAGTACAGAATACTTCATTTTTTCACTGTTTTCAGTGATATATCTGAATACGTAAAATGTAAACAGTGTAGTGGTGCCGAAAGTACCTGGGGACTCGGATTCAAAATTATGATAATATGCTCGTCGTGTGATCCTGTTTTGATTCCGGCTTCTCCGTTGATTGTGAGTGCCTACGAAATCAATAAACGATTCTTCTTTACTCTTACAGTCTAAGACTGTTAGGAATTGGTTTGAATGGTGCTCAAAAACTTTGTGACATCATAGTAAAAAATATTAGTACGACTTCTTCTGCAGTTTTTAATTTGCTGAGTAAAAAGCTATCAGTGAAGAGAGAGAAGCCATGAGAGATAATGGCATTAATGACGATAAGAAACTGACAGTATCTGGAGACGGAACGTGGAAGAAACATGGATTCACGTCTTTATTGGGAGTAGCGACACTTATTGGACTGTACACAAGCAAGGTTGTGAATATTATTGTAAAATGTTCCTATTGTAAAACTTGCGAATATTGGTCATCAAAAGAAAACAACGCGGAGTATGAAGAATGGAAAGCAAGCCACAAAGATCAGTGCTCGACGAATCATGAGAGATCTGCCGGGGAGATGGAAGTAGATGGGATAAAAGAGATATTTCAACCATCTATACAGCGTCATGATGTAAAGTATACCAATTATATCGGAGATAGCGTCTCAAAAACTTATAAAGGTATGGAGAGTCGATACAAATAAATAAGAAAGAGTGCATTTGCCACATACAGAAGCGGATGGGTACACGACTTCGACAATGTGTGAAAAAGAAAAAAGGCATTGGTGGTAGGAATAAACTGGAAGAATGATTGCTACATTAACCATATACTATGGCTTAGCAATCCGAAACTGACACTGTGATTCAGTAAAAAAACTAAAGATGCCATATGGGCTATGTTCTACCATTACAGTTCTACGGACGAACAACCACAATGTCCTCAGGGGTCAGATTCTTGGTGCTCATGGCAAAAGGCAAATGCAGATAACAAATTGGATAACTACACGCACGATTATGTAGCACTTCCTGAAGTAGTTCTGACTGCAATCAAGCCTATTTATAACGACCTCAGTGACGATAATTTGTCGGAACGTTGTGTTGGCGGATTCACACAAAACAATAACAAAAGTATTAATCACGTGATCTGGAAAATTGCGCCAAAAGAAGTGCACAGCGGTCTTAAAATTGTTGAAATTGCTGCAAATATCGGTGCATGTATCTTCAATGAGGGCGTGAGAAGTATATTGCAAATAATACAAATATTGGACGTCAAGACAGGGAGAAACGCAATTGTTGGGCAAGAACAAGGTTAACACAGTAAGAAAAAGATTTAATGGAAGCATCAACATCTAGGGAAGATCCGTCATATATCCCAGAAATCGATAATTTCATGTAAGTTTAAAAATAAACCAGTTATTCCATTGTAAAGTGGAATCAAAACTTTACACCTTTTACTCGAAACAGTATTTTCAAAATCGGTACCAGAAATATCTGCGCAACTACTGGACCGATCGGGATCAAGTTTTGCACAGTTATGCTTCACACAATAATCTAGTACTTATCGAGCCCTTTTTACGGTATTTGGCACAGTTTTTTATTTTTTGGGGTAACTGAATCAGTAGGGACAAGAAGAGAACTTTTATGCAAAATAATATTAGCAATTAGAAGAGAAATATCGAAATAATGAAGCTAGACTTTTCTAACAAGATATAAAGAGTAAACTAATGGGTTATAAGAACAGAACGGTATTTCTTGAAGACAAAGAAGGAAGAACAAACAATTAAGCTCTACTACTTATTACCATGAAACTTTAGGCGCTTTTGGAAAATTGACATAAAAATCTTGGAGCATATTTGAAGTGACAAATTACCAAATTCAAAGACACATGGACTGCTTGGGTACGGTTCTGGAACTTCATTCAATAATACTGTGCATACTTCAACAAAGTACACACTTGAGCTTGTTTTCGGAAAGCAAGGCAGTCTACCAAAGAATGTTTTTAGTAATAACAAACCAATTTATAACTTTGAAGATTATTATGAGTTAAAGTTTCAATTGAGATCTGCATGGGTAGACGAGAGAGACAACTTAGTTGAAACTAAATTAAAAAGATCTAGTGAATATTTCATTAAATAGAAGTTCTAAACATTAAATTTAAGTTTAATGATAAGGTATTATTAATAGTAGAAATTAATATTAAGTAAACGTCACCATAAAAGTTAAGAACAAACTAGTAACACGAGTAAAACGTTACGACAAAGTGATAAAATAACGTAATGTGCATAGAATGAAAGCAAGTAGATATTGTTAAGCAGTTATAATGATAATAGAAATAATGTATGGGAGAAAAAAATTAACTTGTAATACCATTATTTGTTTTCCATTAGTCAAGAGATTATTACCCAATATTGCATATCGTAAACTAGGGTACATAAACTAGTTCAACATATGTGGATAATATAATCACAAATTACAAATGCAACTAAAAGTATGTCAGTCGAATGAAGGCCATGTAACACAACACAAAAATGCTTGCATCACCATTAGGATTGACTATTTATATCGAATGCGTGATGCAAAAAGAGAGTTCGACATGATATAGCAAGTTGTCTTCGATCAATCGACTGCATCAACAAAGTAAGGTCAGTACCAATTGCACCGACACTGCACAAGTAAATGTCCTTAGCCTTGCCGGATAAGCAGGTTAATTATGTATTAGACAACAGTAAAGAACATAATATTTTAGCGAAAGTGTATTATTCGGCCTCACTAAGCTATGTTGCCTACTTTAGAAACGACATATGGAGAATAAGAGTGCATAATTTATTGTTGACTGAAGCAAATTTTAGTTATTACCAATTATAGTTATTCTTCCTATATGAGGAACATAATGCAATTGTATATATTATACAATGATTTGTACGTATTTTGATACTTCATAAACCTTATTATTTTCACGATGAGTTAAACTTAATATTTAGATAGTTTTTACAAGTTTTAAGGTATCTTTCCTGGACTAAACGCCGATGCTTACCATAGTTTCGAGAGCATTTTCATTGTAAACATCATCATCGATTTGCAACAGAGATATCTTCCATGCAGGATTCATAAAAGACAGTATTTCCATATTATACAAATTCTCTTTGATTTCTTCCTCATCCTGAAAAATACCTTTCATAAATTCATAAATTCGACCTCAAAATCGACTTTAAACGTACCTGTAAACCGTAATTTTTTTTTACGAAAGTGATGATCTCTTTCTCGGTCATATATGGCTTGATTTTTGAATCGGCACAACGGTGTGCGATGGCTTTCTTCAAAAGCTCGGGTTGAAGAACCTTGTTCATGTCGATTGCTGCTTGCAGATCCGTGTCCAAGATGCAATTGATACCTCTCTTCGCATTATAACTCTGCTTGTCGCAGTATGGTATGGTTAAGCCTGAAAAAATATCAAGTGAGCATAATTTATTTAGACACTGCCGGTGGATTTCTCGACTTTTTTATAATCTCTACCTGTTGATGAAGAAATGCAAATGTGAACTTTTATTGTACCAACTTACAAAATCCACGACGTTAAGTTGTCACTCTTGACGAGTCCGAGGCCGACTAACTTAGTAAAATCATATTTTTTATCACTCTTGAAGCGGGAGAAATTTGCCTGCCCATTCAAAGGTTTGTTTATCTTTTAATTCTTGCTGATGATTCCACAGTCGAATTGTTTTCTACTGAAGATGAATGCATCGCATTCGAAATGTACATTTGGAAATAATTTGTTTTGATAATTTGATTGCGTTTACGTTTTATAAATTAATATACTATTTGTAATTTAGTAAATTTTTACATTGACTATTGTTCGACATTTTTCACTATATATTATACTTTCTTGTGAATTTTAGAATATAAAATGTAGATATTTTTTTTAATTTTTACATTTTTTGCAATTTTTAAATTACACATTTTTGGCAAGTTTACAGATTTTTTATTTTTTTGTTTTTGTTTTTAAAACAATTTAGTAAATATTAATAATTATGGGTTTGACGTTTATGTTTTCGAATCTTTGACATTTTATGAATAATCGACTGTTGAAATTATTTATATTTTACACAAGCTTGCCCATTGTAAGACATAGATTTTTTTGTAAATATTTTGTAACTTCATTGTTAATTTCTGCGACTTTGACATCTTGTAAATTTTCAATTTTTTTTATTTACTATATTGTTTGTTTGATGATTCATGTTACAATTTTTACAATGACCAAACATTAGTATTTTGAAATTAGATAATTATGAGTTGTTTGACAATTTAGTAAATTTTCAATTTTCACATATTGTGATGTAAGCACTGTTTGGAATTTTTTAATGCAATTTTAAAGTTTGGTCAGGTTGGGTTGAACATTAAACAACACAGACAACAAAACATAAGATAAACAAAGTAAAAATCCGCGGTGGTCCGCACGAAACTTTCTTATACTTAGTTATAATACGTTTTTCCACAAAACTTTTCAAATGAAAGTTGTTTAAAATATCAATATCTCTCATTGATGTGAGAATATGTTTCCGTAACGTGTACCGTTTTCGAGATATGGAGAAAGGTGATAAGAGTAAACCATCACTTCCGGTTGAGAGATTGCGTTCAAAATATGACGTTTTCCTCCTTGCTACATACAAATGATAAGTTTAAAGTTTCAGAGCTCTAGCTATAATCGCTTGGACGCTAGAGCGCGCACAGACACACAGACAGACACCCAGACGTCATTCCGAAAATAGTCAGAAACGATTCAGGGGACCTCAAAACGTGTATATCCGTTGAAATCTCGAGTTCGAAAATTTTCATGATTCCTATACTTACTTATACATAATGTATAAGAAAGTAAAAAGGAAGAAGTTTGCAATAGCCAAAAATAAATTATTATCAAACATCATTTTGAGCAAAAAATACAACTTCAAAACTGAATCATCATTAGGACCATGGACGCTATTAAAAAGCAAAACCAAGGGTGCTACGAAATCTCCTAGAGGTGTCCAAATGACACCCATGGATATTAAAGTAAATTTCTTTAATGAGATTATTGAACTCACCAACCCAGTAAATGTTTCTTGTGCCAGACTTGGTTAAACAATTTAGTTATGAAAACAAACTGGCGGGAAAATGCAATTCAAATATAAAATTGGATTGGGTTGAGATGAAAATTATACAAACGATAATAAAACTGTAGAAAACTAAATTGCAGGAGTAAAAGTGAACATAGCAACTAAAAATATAAACAAAACGAAACCACAATGCAAACGAAATAACCAAAAGCTAGTGTGAACCTTGATACTTTCAAATGCTACAAAATCAAAAGGAAAAGAGACAAAATGCTACAAAAACAAACGCAACCACAATTAACTCAAACAGGAATGCTGCGAAGGATTGGGCATGTTTAACATCCATTTTTTAGAAATACTTCAGCTTCGTTGGCATTTTTCCCTACCTGGGTTTCGTGTTGCTTTGGGTTTGTGCTAATTTACTTTGGGTTGGGTTGAATTACCGAAACCCAATGAAAACCGAAAACAAATATCAAATAATACTGCAATACTGAATAAATATAAAGACAGTCGTGGAAAATTAAACGAGAAACTTCATATTCTATATTATCTAGGTTTCCTTCAAAAGTTTAGTTTCTTATTGAAATTCAATTTCGTTGATTTCATCTGCCTTCATGTCGTGGTAAGCTCAGGGTAGGCTAGATGTGACCAGTGTTCCAGGAATAGGGAAGAAGCAGAAGGGCCCACTGACATGCACAAAAAGTACCCTCTGTCAAGTCAAACAAAAAAAATATATTTCATGTGCTAAAGGCACGTTTATGGTTATATTTAAAATGTTTAATAATTATTTACAAACTTTGTATGTTCAGCAAAACAGTAGGGGCAGATGAAAGAAGGAAGAATGTTCTACGTTCACAATATTTGGTAAAAAATCATGGAAAGAGCAAGGGTTTCGTGAAAAAAGGTGTTCTGGTTACATGCAATGGAGGTTTTCATGAAGCAAATCAAAGAAAAAGCTGCTACTCAAGAGCTTTTTTTGTTTACATTTGCTAAACCATTGAACTTATATCAACACGCTGTACCGAAGCACCGTCGAGCATAACAAGTTGTACAAAAAAGTTTGCGACAACAATAATCTACCTCCATATCAGTGCCCCCCCTATCTAAGCTTTCATGTTCTCTCTTTTCTATAATGCCTTATAAAGAAGTAAACTGCACAAATTCTCATAAAATTGTTCAATATTGTCAACATTGATGAATTTTGAAATCTGTAGAATAGTTCCTGGCTTCCTATTATCAGAGTAATGAGTTCTAAACCCTGACTGAAAGCCTACATCTTATATAATGCAGTTACTTGTCTTTGGTCCTCATTACCTTAAATGCCACTACTTTAGTGCACGTTAAATTACTTCAAATATACAACCCAACCCAACCCAACCCAACAAAACTGATGTAGAATATTGTAAAAAAATAAAAGTTAAATTATTGGAAAGAAATAAAAAAGTATCAAAACACTCATAATGAATTAGGACAAGTAAAAGGCAACAATGAACCATTACATATCATAAACAATATCAGAGATTTTGAACAACTACTTTTGGAATACATGTAATGTCAATAAAGATATTAACTTTGATCAGAACTAATCTAAAAAAATCTGCAGTGGTACGCACTGAACTTCCATATACTTTCCAGTTTCAGCAAACTGGCACAGTTGATGATGACCAGTCGATTTTTCGAGAAAACTTTTCAAATAAAAGTTATTTAAAATTTTAATATCTTTAACTCTTATAAGAAAAATTTTTTCACACGTACAATTTTCAAGATAGGAAAACGATGACAGCAGTAAACCATCGCTTCTGGTTCAGCTATTGCTTTCAAAATAGGAGGTTTTCTTCCTCGTCATAAACAAATCTTAAGTTTAATAACTTTAGCTCATGATTACTATGCTTCCTTATACGTAAAGTATAAGAAAGTAAAAAGGGACAGATATAATACACACTAAAGGGGATATTAAGATGTAATGTATAGGAGAAAATATTTATCAAAACAGTTAATTAATGTCCTGCGAAAGATTATTTTGTAAAAGAATGTAAATAAAATTTGGTAATTACAATTCTCAAACCAAATACAGATAATACAAGAACTGAAAATTACCGTTTATTTCCAGTAATGTAGTAAATCTTGAGAAAATTTGTTAAAAACAAATTCTCAAGTAAATAGAGGAAATAATGCCAGTGTACAAATTCTGCTTTTACAATTAAACTTGATTTGTGAAATTCCGAATGAGCAACCGGAATCACCAATATTGTTCAACCGGAATTTCAAAGCAAGTTTACAGCTACTATATAAAGTTTTAATCGAAAATAACTACCCTCCTTTACTTCTTGGCAAATTGCTTTTTTCAAACGCTCCTCCCAGACAAGCCGAAATCCCCCAATAAACCATAAAGATTTATAAAAGTTTCCCATACATACAACACCTATCCCCATTAAAAATTGTTCCATGGTACTAGTATTGTGGTAGCCAACAGGATTGCTAAACCTGTTGGCAAATTCTTTTCTGTTACCAAGGACAGTGCAGTGAAAGAAATTGCATTGGTGTTACGATAATTGTCAGAATTTCTGGTGTCATTTGGTGTAAGTGTATTTTCATTAAAAATGGGACCTGAGCAGATATGAAAAGCAATTGCAAAGGACAGTGTGCGATATTTTGCTGTAGGTTTCCCAAGTCAATAACATTATTAGACAATTTCACCAGACTGGGTCTTACAAACGGAGGCACGGATCAGATCCCAAAAGGTCTACTAACAACCAAGATGATTGCTTAAGTGTGTTTTGCAAGATCGAGGTATGGAGACTTCAAGGAGAATATTACACCACTTGCTGCATGTCTCCACGAACACCTTTTGGTGGCGGAGGAGTTACGGTGTGGGGAGAAATTTCTCTAGAAGCTCATACAGAGAGGTGATCCTAGACCGTGGCTCAATAACCGACAGAAGATACATAAAAGATTGTCTACATGTTGTCCTATATACAGAGTTTATAGGCGAAAATTTAATTTTTATGCATAACACGCACACACCGGAATCGCTACCCAATATTTAAATGAAGTTACTAAAAAACGTTCCTGAAACCATTCCAGAACTATGAATCGCTCTTCAGGAAGAACGGGAACAGTTGCCCCAGATGTGAAACCTAACTTAATAAATATAATAATTTTTAAGCACTGCAGAAATTAAAACATACGCAAGAAATAGTGTATAAAGGTGGATCACAGACCAATGACCAAGGCAGTCACGTGGCATTTACGTTGATTCAGACTAACATTAGACCCTATTTATCTACATACTAAAATCTATAAATGAGGTTATCATCAGAAACTATTACTTCTATCAAGTTTGTAATCAATTATAATTTTTCAATACAGTAGCATTCAAAATGATATAAGCTTGGTTTGGTTTTTTGTTTTTTTGTGTCCTGATGTATTATTACCGTAATCATCGTCAATGTTTCACATGCACTGCATATGTTCACTATTAAAAAAAAATCTTCATATTTCGGATTTCACTCAATTTTGGAATCACAGGTTAGTTAATTTTTTATTATTTTTTTTCCTCGCTCTTTTCAAAATATGCCTGCATGAAATGGGAGTAAGTTGCTGACGAATACGGAGTGGCAAGCAATTCTCCATGGGTACAAAATGGATCGATGATGCAGGAGGTTGCAGACCAGTTTGGAGTGACCAAGCGAGCTGCGTCGGCGCAAACAGAACTCAGCCGATGTGGAGCGACAACTGGTGCCCGGGAGGAGGTCTCGTGCGACTTTGTGGGAGAAGGGTAGGATCATCATTTGTCTCTCACATGACGATCCCCGTCGCGCTGCCGTGCCCACGACACGACTGTAAGTGTGAGCACTGTCAAACATCTGCTGAGTGATGCCGGATTCAATGGATGATGACCAGTGAGGAAGTCGTTGATTTCTGTCAATAACCAGAAGGCACGGCTTGAGTTCACCTACGTGCACAAGAACTGGAAGAAGCAGCAGTCGGCATCTTCTGGACCGACGAGAGCACGTTCTAGTGGCAGTGATGGTACAATCTACGTACGACTAGTGGGCTCTCACATTGATATACTAGATACCTTTAGTGAAGCACGGTAGAGGATTTGTCATTGTATGGGGTTGCTTTGCTACTTGTGGCATGGGTGACTTGGAGCGGATGGGGCGAATACGTGTGGGAGAAACTGGAGCGTACCGCAGAAACAAATACCGATGAGAAGTCAAGCAAATGAAGAGTACGATAAAATGCTATAGTTCGTCATCGACAGCATGCTACACCGCTGTCAGGCTGTCAGGATGCAAAAGGCTTTGCAACGAAGTACCAGGGTTGGAACACCTTCTCCAGTGGCTCACTTGCAAAGTGCATATATTGCAAAGTAACGATAATTTTTTTACAGCAGATCCTTCTTGAATGATCCCATATGAATTTTATGAATATCAATTTTCATTGATTACATAATCAATGAAAATTGGAGCCAAATTCAACTTCTTGAAAAAATGGTATGGTCGAAACAACCAAAAGTTCATATCTTTTGGAGTGCTGCTGTACCTTGTACAGCTCACCAAACGTAGCTTGAGCTCTGTGACCTTGCTGCGCAGTAAACGGATCCCCCTCTACAAACTTTTCGTCACTTCTTTCGTGACTTTCGCGCTGTGAGGTTGCAGGCTCTTTGGTGCTCAGTACAGTCCGTGTTAGAAGTTCGCAAATTAGAAAATCTATCTAAAATACCATTTCAAAGTAAAGTGAAAAATGGTCAGAGTAGGGAAATTGTTAGTGCTGTTATCAAATTTATGCAAGAAGAAGCAGATAGAGGTGAATCAACAATATCCCTTTCAAAGGTATGTTCAATTTATAGGAATTATAAAATTTTGAATTTATAAGATTGCAAATTTCAGATTAATGAACGTGTTGCTGCTGCAACTGGTACTAGTGTTGCATCAGTAAAATGAATTAAGCAAGAAGCAAGTCAAATTGAAAAACAACAAAAGTCCTCGTTTTCTACTCCCAACATAACATAGATAACTTCGATCTCTGCGCATTAAGAAGGACTATTATCAACTTTCACGTAACTAACAAGGCAGTATCAAGGGTCAATTGAATCATTACGGAAAGAAATCCATAAGTTAGGTTTTTGTTGGCGAAAATTTAAAACGAATCGAAAGATACTGATGGAAAAGCACGACATTCGCCATTCAAGAGTGGCATTTTTACAAAAAATGCGTGCTTACAGAGAGGAAAAACGACTCATAATTTATATGGATGAAACATATTTACATTCTTCACATACGCACCAAAAAGATTGGAGTGACAATTCCAATGAAGGGCTTCGAAAACCGATTTCCAAAGGTAACCGGCTGATTATTATAAACGCTGGAGGCAAAATTGGTTTTGTAATGGGGGCATATGCTAGATGGAAGTCGAATTCAAGTACAGACGACTACCACAAAGAAATGAATTACGAAATTTTTTTATAAATGGGCCACAACACAGTTAATTCCAAATTTGCCAGAAAAAGCTGTTGTTGTGGTAGACCATGCGACATGCCACAACAAACAACAAGAAAGAAATCCGACATCAGCAGCAAGAAAGGATGACATGAAAAAATGGCTACGAGAGAGAGGCAAACAAACAAACAAACAAACCCCGATACATTTCATATAAAATTGACAAATTATATATAGACAGAGGGTTTGACGTTGTACGTTTGCCTCCATACCATCCGGATTTAAATCCGATTGAATTGGTGTGGGCAGAATTAAAAATATGTAGGCAATAAAAATGTTACGTTCAAATTCTCCGATGTTATATCGCACACCGATAAGTTTTCTGAAGAATAATGTAGCATCGAAAAATGAAGCAAAATTTGCAATC
Source organism: Geotrupes spiniger (assembly GCA_959613385.1). Taxonomy (NCBI): domain Eukaryota; kingdom Metazoa; phylum Arthropoda; class Insecta; order Coleoptera; family Geotrupidae; genus Geotrupes; species Geotrupes spiniger. The sequence goes on along the minus strand of OY390740.1, from coordinate 21,560,619 downwards.
TAGTTGAGAGGTTAGAAAAAGAATTTATATCGAAAGAACCAATGATCGACTTAGTGGTCGAGCAACTTATCATTAATTTAGGGGAAGACAGCGACACTGAAAGCAAATATTCATCAGCCGAAGAATTAGATTTTGATGCTTTTGAAGGAATTGAAGAACTAGATGATGAAAGTGTGCCAAACCAGAGCGAAGCAACAAGTTCTTTAACATATACTGTATTGTAAATAATAAATTTTAATGTGTACTAGACTAACTGACTCTGACTACCTGACCCTTCTGAGAAATGTATTTGTTTCCTCTGACTGTACCGTACCATACAAGAGGCTCACTGGGTTTTGTTAGTTGTCCGTCTTAATCGAACATCGATTCTCTCGCTTCCCGTTGTGCGCAGGTCGCGGCTCACGCTCCATGTGGAAGCTGTACAAACCTACGAACTTATAAACTGGTCATAAAGAGTTAAGGATATAACTACTTAATCAACATATTCATTATTCAAATGTGTTCTTAAAAATATAAACACACACATTTGCATGAATTCAATTATAATTCAAAATAAAGGACACCTACTTCATAGTTTTAAAATGTGACAAACCCACAGCAAAATGTATAAAGCAATAACCAAGAAAAAAAGGATAGAACTGTCAAGATGATAAGTAGTATCAAACAAACTAAAACTTAAAGATGTCAACAAGTTTTCAGAAAAACATCGTAGTAAAAACTGGAAAGAGGTACAGCAATACAAGTCGGCGAAGACGACGAGTGTGAGGAAACCTCCAACGAATTATGAGAAATAATGCTCGACATACGGATTTCAATATTCGACAAGTCAAATAATTAAACAGGAGTATCAAATTGAAATAATCATCAAGTAATAAATGAGGAAAAATCAAGAAAATGTTGAGGTAGCAAAATAAAAGCAAGTACCAGTTAAAAATCGTGAAAATTGTAAAATTGTAAAATGGTTACAAATTGTAACAATAGAAAAATCGCAAGTATCATTCTATCATTCTAAGTAACAAAAACAATAATATATATATAAGTTATGAAGAAATATTGTTGAAAATATTAAAAAATCGTTGATGAAAATGAAAATATCGTAAACAATCGTTGATGAAAATATGAATTATAAAAATCGTAATGAGTAAATTCGTTATGAATCGAATTATGTAGGAAAAAATTGTGAAAATCGAAAAAAACAAATAAATTTTAAAAGAAAAAGTCTGAAAAAATGTTGAAATCAAACTGAATATCGTTAAGAATTGTAAAAATCCTTAAAAAAGTAAAACATAATTATTAAAAACCGTCATTTTTAATTTTTTAAAATCATATATATCTCAGAAACCGTTACACAATGTAAAAAAGTAAATGGAGAAAGTAAAAAAAAAATCTAAAAAGTTGAAAAAATCTTGATAAGTTCTAAAACAACCGAAAATGGTGGAAAAAATCATAAAAATGTAACTCAGTTAAAAGCTTTTTTAGGACTAGCAAATTATTATAATCGTTTTACACAAAATTCTGCTGTCGGTTTAACACGTTTGTACACATTATTAAAACAAAACGTTAGATTTAAATGGACCAGTGAATACACTGAAGCATTTAATCAAGCAAAGAATATTTTAGGGTTCTCTCAAGTTCTTTGTCACTATAACCGTCATTGTTATTACACGGTTGATGCATCTCATTGTGCAGTCTTATCACATATACTTAATTAAGGAGTAGAAAAACCTATAGCCTACACATCACGAAAAGTAAATGCCAATCAATTAAATTACTCGCAGATAGAAAAGTAAGCATTAGCTATCTTTTTTGGTGTTCAAAGATTTTATCAATATGTCTATGCATGGTATTTCACTTTAGTAATGGATCATAAACCATCAGTAGCACTATTAGGCTCACAGAAAGGGCGTTAATATTAGCAAATTTGAAAATTACTATGTTATGTAAAATCAAAGCAGAACAATGCAGATTGTTTTTTGAGATTACCACAAAACACACAAAGGATGTCTTACTCGTTTAATATAATAATATAATAACAGTAATATATTACCACAAGAGTGCATAAGAGTATTTAAAAGACTCAGTTATGAAAAAGTCATTAAGTGTAGTGGGTTGGCCTTCAAAAGTCAGTGATGACTTGAGCCCATATTTTCTACATAGATCAAATCTTACAATGGATCGGGGATGTATCTTATTAGGATATAAAGTAGTAATACCAACAATTTTACGAGATGCGGTTCTACAAGGACTACATAAAACACATATTGGGTATGGTTAAAATTAAAGTTTGACACGTTCAAATTTATGGTGGCCTGGTATAAATGCAGACACTGAGATGTTAATCAAAGGGTGTTATGGGTGTTTGCCTGCAAGAAACAACCATGGAAGTATCCTCGCTAAGCTTGAGAGTGTGTTTATGTCAATTACTTAGGTCCATTGTTAGGAAACAACATTTTAGTAATCATTGTTGCTCACTCAAAATGGGTCCAGGCAATCGAAATAAATACTATTAGTAACCATGCTACCATTAACGTTGTAAGGTCCTTATTTATCAGGTTTAAACTAGTTTTGGAGAAGGCACTTAAACAAAATATTAGATTTAAAGTTTTTTGTAGTCCCTTGTGAAAGAGAATATAATAATAATGATGAGATCAGTTAAGGACGATGTCAACGTTGATTTTCCGAAATCATCCGTAAATGTAGTTGAAAATGTTTCTAGCAGAGCGAGGGATACAGGTTTGAATAATATTTTCAGAATTACAGAGGACGCATGTAGTGTATTAAGCACTTAAATTAATTTCTGTTAAGTTGTATACATATACAGGGGAAGGGGTAGCACCCTTACGCTGGGACTGTGTGAACCTAAACCGAGATAATCTAAAGCCACTTTTAGAATCTGAACTCACGAAGTAAAGAACATAACAATAATAGTGTGAAGGTCTTTGGACTGCCCAACCCAAACCCAACCCAACCCAACCCAACCCAACCCAACCCAACCCAACCCAACCCAACCCAACCCAACCCAACCCAACCCAACCCAACCCAACCCAACCCAACCCAACCCAACCCAACCTACCCTGTGTGCTTTATGGACCGTACAGTTGTCTTGTTGGAAGGTAAAATTTTAATTTGGGTAAGATCTCATCACTGAAGGGAGCATCACGTCCTCCAGAATCCTAATATAAACGCCGCTGTTCAGCCGATCTTCCACACACAGCATTACCCCACATGTTCACAGAAAAAGGTCCAGTTTGATCATTCGTACCAACATAAGGTTCTTCATAACAGGCCTGTACACTCTTATGTGTCCATTGCGGGATGAATGGAAAACTTTTTGATCTGTAAAAATAACTCCAAAAAGCATCGTCCTGTGCTATATACTCCAAAGCGAATCCCATTCTTGCTTCCTTATATTGAGGCGTAAGGCGGATTTTTTTTGCCACAACGTGGTTTCGAAGACCGATAGCTTTCAAACGACGACGTGCAGTCCACACAGATCATAGAAAGTTAGTAGCATTTCTCGCTTCAACGGCGGTGGTGGAAGAACCGTTTCCAATTACGACTACAAGCGCATAATGTTCTTCAGGTGTGGAGATGCGACGTCCTCTTGAGCCTGGACGTCGTTCAACCATCTCACCTTCTCTTCATTTTTTTACAATTGAATTAATGGTACTCTTCGGAATACCCAGATGTGCAGCAACTTGTCTATGGGTTATACTATCCAAGACAAGGGATATTATTCTAACTTTATTAAAATATGAAACTGTAGGCATTTTCGTGTAATTTTGACTGAAATACTTTTCAGATTTTGGCGCTGCCAGCGTATGTCAAGTAAATGACACAACAATGATAAAAAAAATTTGTCATAATGAGAATAAAGCCTAAGCTACATCGGTTTTTGTTAATGTGTCAGAAAATTGCTGCCCGAAATTCCGTGCCCGCAACTGTACTCATATGATAGTTCTAATGATGCAAAATCTGAACACCTTGATGCTGCTTCAACGATGCATACGCGTTAATAGCTCGATTACCATGACAACCGCACGTCTTAGCGCAGTTTCGACTTGGGCAGTGAAACAAAATGTTACGCTGTCTTATTGTAAGATGGAATGATAATGACAAAAAAGAAATTTTAAATAGTGAAAAACCGATACCTATATTAAATAACAATAAAATTGTAAAAGTTAAAGACAAAATGCATAATCGACGTTTTAAAAAATCGTGGTACTCTGAATTTGAATAGTTGTGTGGCAGTTATTATTTAAATAACCTTTTCAGTATCCCTTGTTTAATTGTTTGTGTTAAATCAAGTGTTTGGAACAAGTTCGGTTTTGATGATTTTGGTAACGTTACTCGTGCTCTGGTTCTTCTGAGCATATACGTTGTGCATTAGGGTTTTTGAAATTAAAGAAAAATTTAAATACGATTGAGGATGCTTTGAAAGAAAATTCGAGACCGTATATCAAGCATTTCAACGAAAATGTGCTGCTTAACAGACGTTTCATCCAATTGCCTATTCGTGCAGTTCTATATTTAGGAAAACAAGAACTGGCATTTCGCGGTCATCACAAAGATATAAATTCTATTAATCGGGGAAATTTTAAAGAACTGTTAGAAGCATTTATATTAGAGAGTCCTATAGACATTCAAGAGCACTATAAAAAAATCAAACCCGTGTTCGCTGGCAATTCTAAGACCATTCACAATGAAATCGTGGACTGTATTTCACAATATATTGACAACTATATCGAAAAGGAAATACAAGACTGTACTTTTTTTTCTATTCAAGTGGACGGTTCGACAGACATTGTTAAAAAAACTCAATGTAGCATCATAATTAGATATGTAAATCGCAGCGGAAAGTTGGTGGAAGGATTTTTGGGATTTTATGATGTCAGTTCCAGCCAGACTGCCGATACATTTAACCTAGTATCAAGTTGCCTCGAAAAATTTGACTAAGAATCCAAACTTATTGGTCAATGTTTTGATGGAGTAAGCGTAATGTCAGGACAATTAAATGGTCTGTAGTCTAAAATTAAAGAAGTGGCGCCACAAGCAATTTTTGTTCATTGCTTGGCACATTGACTGAATTTGGTTTTTCAACAGAGTTGTAAAAGCATTCCGAAATGCCGCATATTTTTCATTAATGCATTCTGATTACAGGAAAAACACATGAGGAACGCATGTGTAAAGAAGGTTCTATTGATATTAGAGACAAACGGGTTAACAGCAGAAAAAAGTAGATGTGACTTTTTTAACTTCCATATCTTATCTGGGGTGTAAATAGATAGAGACGGATTGCATACATGTTCCGAGAAAATAAAAGCAATAAATGAAGCACAGGAGCCACAAAATGTAACTCAGTTAAAAACTTTTTTAGGACTAGCAAATTATTATAATCGTTTTACACCAAATTCTGCTGTTGGTTTAACACGTTTGTACTCATTATTAAAACAAAACGTTAGATTTAAATGGACCCCAGTGAATGCACTGAAGCATTTAATCAAGCAAAGAATATTTTAGGGTTCTTTGTCACTATAATCCTCATTGTGATTATACTGACGATTGATGTATTGATATTATGGAGTAGGGGCAGTTTTCAACAATATTAATTGGGACAATTTGGTAGGAGTAACTACAAATGGTGCTCCATCTATGATGGGTCACAAACAAGGCTTTATACATTTTAAAAAAAAAACAAGTTGAAGGACTCTAACAATCCCAATAAATTGCATCATTATCACTGTATTATTCATCAGGAAAATCTTATAGCTCAGGTGTTGAAAATGAATAATGTCATAAATGATGTTATTAAGAGAGTTAATTTTATCAAAAAGCATGCTCTCAATCACAGCCAATTTAAAACTTTTTTTAGAAGAGTCTGAATTTGGAGAAGTTATATATTTTTCAGAGGTCAGATGGCTTTCGAGAGGACAAACATTAAAAACGTTTTTCAGTTTAAGAAAAGAAATTACAGAATTTTTAACTGAAAAAATCGTGATGTTGCTTCATTACAAGATATTAACTGGTTATGCGACTTGACATTTCTAGTAGACGTAATTGGTGTTATGAACGAATTAAATTAAAAACTGCAAGGTAAAGGCTTATTTATGAACTTCTTGGATATGTAAATGCCACGAAAAGAAAATTTCATTTATTACAAGAATAGCTTCAAATTGGTATTTTTAAACATTTTGAAACATGTGGAATATTAGTAAAGGAAAATACCGAGGCATCAGTTATTCTTCAATCGAAAAAGGTATTACAAAATCATACAGAGTTTGTTAGAAGATTTTGACAAACGTTTCGACGATTTTAAGAGTCACGCGGATAACTAAATTTTATTTTCAGATCGATTTTCTTAAGTTTCACATGACGTTTCTGAAGACATGCAATTTGAATTGATAGCATTACAGGAAAATATCGATGTTAAGAATTCTTATCGGAACAATTCCTTAATTGATTTTTATAAAGGATTATCATGCGTGAATTATTCGTAAATACGAAAACATGCTCAACATGCAAATATACATATGTGCATTATTTGGGAGCACATATGTATATTTGCGAAAAAAACTTTTTCAATTATTAGCATAAATAAGTCGAAATTAAGATCAAAATTGAATGATAACCATTTACAAGCAGTAAAGTTTAATGACATCATTAAAATAAAACAACTACACAAGTCGCACAATACAAATGAATAAATTTATTACAAGTTTTTATATTCACATCATTTTTGTTACTGTTAATTAATAGTACTAGTTTGTAATCATTGTTGCAATGATTAAAAATTTATATTTATATTAGGGGGACCGGAAAGTAATGTCGATATTCGATTGCCATCTATCAGCTCATTTTGTAGTACAAAATCGTGTCAAAATTATTTTAAGGTTCGAGTGACTTGTTTACTCGTAAATATTTAATTCTCAAATTCTTCTTTGCAATTTGTGGTGAAATGGCCTGATATTGCGCCATCGGATTTTCACCTATTCGATTGCCATCTATCACCTCATTTTGTAGTACAAAATCGTGTCAGAGTTATTTTAAGATTCGAGTGACTTGTTTACTCGTAAGTATTTAATTCTCAAATTCTTCTTTGCAATTTGTGGTGAAATGGCCAGCCAAATACCAGATGGGGTACATTGTATGCTTTTTGAGTTACGCAAGGGTAATAATGTTACTAAAGTTGTACAGTTGTTACTAAAAACATTTGCGATGTTTATCCAAATGTATTAGACGTTTGTAAATGTCAAAGGTGGTTTTCTAAGTTCAAATAATTTTGATCTTTCCTACTCGTATCGATCAGGAAGACCAACAACTTTAGACAATGACGTGTTAAGAGCGGAAGTGGAAGCAAATTCATGTCAGACGATCAAGGAACTGTCAAATACTCTTAACCAACCTTGGTCGACCATCCAAGAACATTTGCATTAGACTAGTAAAGTAAGCAGAGCAGGTGTTTGGGTTTCGCATAATTTGCATAAACCAGGTTTACACCCCAAAAAGGCATTGTGTGTTTGGTGGAGTATTCACGAGGTCGTTCATTTCGAAGTACTAATACCTTGACAAACCGTTAATGCAGACTTTTACTGTCAACAATTGGATCGAGTAAATCAATCTTTAATTAAAAACTACCCAGCGATTGTCAAAAAAAATGCGTTATTCTGCAACAGGATAATGCAAGACCGCACTGCGCAAAACGTACTCAGGAAAAAAATTAATGAATTGGGGTGGGAGGTACTGCCTCACCCACCATATTCACCCGATATTGCGCCATCGGATTTTCACTTATTCCGGTCGCTATAACATTTTCTAGTGGCAAAAAAATTCCAAATTTGGATGATGTCAAAAATGCGCTCTCCAGATATTTTGCGCAAAAATCAACTGAACTTTATCGATCCGCCATTGAAAATTTGCCCACTAGACGACGAAAGAGGGTGATAACATCATTGATTGAAAATAAAAGCTTTTAAAAATTTTATGTTTTTGAATGTAATGTAAGAAAACGACATTACTTTCCGGTCCCCCTATTAATTATAAGTTTAGTTCCAGTTATATTTGTTTTTGTTAATAAATAATAGATTATTAGTTTGTAATACTTGCTATAGTTATAGTTCTGCATTTACAATAAGAGTGATTTTACTATCGTGTTAATAAATTGTGTGATTTTATAATAATTGTTACAGTTAAAGATTTATATTATTACATAATAAGATGGATTTCAGATATGTTTTTGTTTTAATAAATATATAACTCAAGATTTATATTTATATTAAATTTAGTATACTAATAAAAAAAATATGAAATAGTTAAATATATTTAAAATATTAATATTTCGATTTTATTCCGTTTTTTTTGGCCCGCCAAAAAATTCGGTAATATTAAATTGGCCCGCATAAGAAAAACTTTGGGAACCCCTGATCTAAACCCACCTTTCGAATCTGAACTCACGAAGTAAAGAACATGACAATAATAGTGTGAATTTCTTTGGACTGCAACTGTATGACTCTAAAATGGACTAAACACGTAGACTATCTCGTCAAAAACGTAAGCGGTGTATCCTATGGAATTCGCATACTCCATGATAACACAAATAAAGAAACTTTAAAGGCGGTTTTACTAAAATTTTTGCTCACTGTTGAATTTTCTCGAACGGAATTTTTATACAACAAAAAAGGTGCTACGAATTATAGCGAGTGTAAAACGAGAGACTTCATGTCAAGGACTTTTCAAGCAAAACAAATTTTTAACTGTGCACTGACTGTATATATATATATATATATCTCGATGCTTAAAATACTTAATGGTAGCAAAGACATACAATCTGAAATCATACAAATACAGTGGTCAATACCTACACAACAAGACACTTATGTCTATCCAACACACAGACTATAACGGTGTTTGGTTTAGAAATGAACATATTATTATACATCAATTATAAGATGATGTGAAGTAGAGTACCAAGATTATTCTTAAATAAATTAAATAAAGATTTGCTATAAATATTGTTGCAATTGTCGTGTATGAAATATTTTACATAAAGACACCACTAACTACTCCCCAAAACATTTACTATTAAGCTACGGTCTTTAAATTAAACAGATTTGTGACGACAATCTAACTTTTCTAACTACAATCTACATAATAAACTAAATACCTAATTATTTACCAGGTTAATGATTGAAATTGTTGCACTAGCTAATGAGTTACTGTCGGTGAATGCTCTGTATAAATTCGTTCCTTTCCAACGTCACCCAACATGCTTAATAAATCTTACATGATAAGCAATAAATATTTTGAGTAGAATAACAAAAAGGAACAACTATGTAAAAAAATGCTGCACATTGTCTAAAAACAATGGAAGGAATTTGGAAAAAACAAAATAAAACAAATTCAATCAAAATATTTATTGTTTATAAAAATGAAAAGAGAGTACAGATACAAACTAAACGCTAAGAAACCGAGACATCAATAGGAGAGTCAACGGATTTGAGAATTCAAATACATGTAAATATAATACAATAAAATATATAAAAGCAAAATTGTACAGTTAATTAATGGGTTTGTTAACAAATGAATTTAATTTAATTTGACTCGAGCTTGAAACCATAAATACATTTTAAAACGGATGAATTTAAGTACACTTCTGCCTAGTAGTATACTTAAATTGATCGGTTTTAAAATGTACTTACGGTTTGAAGCTTGAGTTAAAGAATTAACTGTAGTTACTTCTTACCGGTGCGACTATGATCCAGAGCCGTGTGTCCATCGTGCATACCCATGTACAATATGGCCAAGACAACGAAGAACAGAAACGCCAGAGCAATGACAGTGAACGAAACCAGATTGTTCTTAATGTTGTTCTCCTTTCCGGCCTCATAGTCTTTTGTAAAATCACGTTTCGTTGGCCGAAAAGGCCTAAAAATAAAGCAATTCAAAAGTTAGCAATTTATAAAATAAATACGTTATTACTAATGATTCTGAGGCACCACCAAATAAATCAAAATATAATAAAAAAAGATCATCAAATTACCAACCTTGAAAGATATGTCTTGGTTGCATACGAACCGGCCCCATTAGTATCGTGTTCTTTGATAATATCATTCTTATATTCATATTCTTGCTTCTGAGGACTATTAGTAGCTGAAGACAACTGAGAAAGTCTCCTTGTGAAATTACTTAAAAACGGTGTTTCGACTTTTTCGTCCATCTGTTCCGTGAGTAAAGGTGACGGTTTATCATAATCTAAAACAGCACCTTAACAAAAAAAACCACATTCTGAGACAATTTACTCACGAGAATTTCCCAAACTTAATCGCGACCGTATCTGGTTGAGCCTATCGGAAGCAACATCGGCCGAAGTACCAAACGAGGAATACCGGCTGGGTGACTGACTCACGTACGAAACATTGCGTCCGAACGGCGAATCGAAAGTTTTCAGCGGCGAAAATTGAGCTGCACCAATGTCCGAAAACTTGGAGGATGGGGTGCTCGACGATACGGGATGATCCTTTTTGGAATTGTGATTGTTCGTGGACGACGACGGCTTAAACTCGGATAGTGCGATTTCAGATTCAGAATCAGATCCTGTGTCAAAGTCTAGTTCGGCCGCTTTGGTTACTTTCAATGAGCGCGTCGAGACTTTCTTCTCCTCGGTCGCCACATAATGCGGCTAATAACATCGATTAATATCATTCAATAATTAAGGACCAGAATAAATGAGTAACGTTACCTCGGAGTCGTCGTTGTCGGGCTTTCTGGGAGTCTTTCGGACTGGGACTCTCGTTGGAGGCGCCGCCATCGTGGCTCTCCTATTTTTGTCCTTTTTCGTGGCTTTGACGTCAACGTCGCTTTCTTCTTCGCTTGAATAACGAGCCAAAGATCTTAAAATATACAAATAACAACTCGCTATAAGATATCCGAAAGTGAACTTAAGATGACTCACCGCCTATTTTCACTGTTAATCTTGCTCTTGTTTTCCATGAGAAATTTCAACTTTTTCGCCATGACTTTTCTGGTCGTGCCGGTGATGGGCATCACAGGAAACCCATATTCTATCAATTTGGTGCGCAGCTCCGCGTCTGTCAGACTCTCAACGTCAACCATCTATGAAGAAAAGTTCGAAATTAAAAGTTATTGGTAACGAACTATTTCAAGTATACAATTCGTGCGTACTAGCTATTTATAGGTTATGTTTACTATTGGTATATTGCTACAAGAAATAAACTTCTAATCGCTAAAGTCTAAACTTTCTGAAAGTGTTCGCGACGAAGAAACCGAACGTTAAATATAAAATTTACGTTGAAATTGAAAAATGCAGTTAGCGGCTCACACTGACCTTGAACTAAAAATAACGATTAATAGAGATTTACGAGTCTATTTCATCGGTTATTCTTAAAATGTCGCCGAACTCGTCAACTTTGCGTTATTTTTACAACATTCAGCTTTAAAAAAGTACTAGTTTGCATGAATTATAATCGCAGCACAACACACGCTATGAACTATCAACCACTACCACTTCAAGATGGCGGCTTTAACCGCTTTTTTTTCATTTAAAGTTATATCGGCAGATGAAATACGTAATTAAACATTTCAGCTATTGCACCACTTTCCGCAATCACTATTGGGTGATACCATCAATACAATATATTGTTACATTTATATGTGAAAACAAACATTTGGTAGATACTGGCTGCGTTCAGTGGACATGAACAGTGAAGTGCGTTCTGAAATAACGCTACCAGGGCAAGTCGTCATCGTTATCCAACGTCGTTCATAAATACAGTCGAATGCAAAAAAAGTAGACACGGAATTTTTGGCTGCTTGAACAAACTTGATATTAGCAGTCATGTACATGTCAGTATTGTCATTTCAGTGATATTTTAATAAGCTAGTGAGCCGTAAGCGTAGGTACCCCGAACTAGAGTCCCGAACCACCGTTACTGAATAAATAAGTCAAATATCACGTGGATTAAGAAAACTTACTGAGAAAAGCCATATTTATACAACAACAATTTGAGGAAAATCAATTACAGGAAACTGTTTTTGTCTACTTTTTATTGCATTCGACTGTATATCTTGTTTTTAAACTATACTCTGTTTTTAAACTAGGAGGAGTGATTTAAATTTGCCGCCCTAAAACCTACACATGTAATTGGCGAAAACCGAGTCTGTTTTACATAATGCTAAGTGGTTGTATTTCAGTTAACAGGTTTGTGTTCGTAATTTTTTTTCGTAATTCCAAAAGTAAATAAATCAGTTCTTTTCAGAATTAGCTGCTTCATATCGTCATAACATCGTGTATATTTTTAAGTATATGTATTGTAATGGTTACAATTTACAGTAACAAATGGTGAGAAATAGATTTAAAATTTAACCATAAAATTTAGAAATTGAAAATGAAATGGGAGTCCTAGAGCCGGTCCTGCTTTAAAGTGTACATATCGGAATGTAAAGATTTTAAATTATTTTGTTTCTAAAACGTTGAATATTAGATGTCTCGTCATGTAAATAATTAAGATTGAGTTAGTTTAAATATGTTTAAGATATTAGAATTAAGAGTAGAATATTAACCCGTAAATGTAGAATTTATAATATAAATGTAACGGGATAATTTAGCTAATATATATATAGCTAATAATACTAGCTCAGTCGATTTATGGTCATTCGGATCTATCGGAGGACTCGACGTGGGTTTTTTACAAGCGAACGACTGACAAGTCTAATTGATTTATAGCGCTCGGTACCGACGAAATCACGTGCGATCACGTGATATCCACATGCTCTGCGAGGGCGAATGCTTGCAGGTGTTCGAGGGAATATATATATATAAATTGAAAATGTGTCTTGTCAAATATGACAGAAAAATGTAAAATTTACACGAAAGATGGTCTAATCTTACACCTCAATGGTGTAGTGAACATTAATTAAAACAGGTCCATGAAGACTAACTGGTGGATCGCTAGACAATATTGTTTCTGGGTTATTACCCTTCGTCAGTAGCGATTACCAAGAACCTTAGTTGTTGAAATACCTTTACATGTAGTGGCCATCAAAACTTCTTGGCGCGAGCCAATCACTCCTAATGAACCACTGACAACAGAACACTGACAAGACGATACCTTGTCTAACACCTCGCGGCGAGTCTTCATGGACCTGTTTTAATTAATGTTCACTACACCATTGAGGTGTAAGATTAGACCATCTTTCGTGTAAATTTTACATTTTTCTGTCATATTTGACAAGACACATTTTCAATTTGAATTGTTTTTGAACTTAATTGCAGCAATCCTTTTATATGTTGACACTGGACATTTGACAGTCGTCTTGTTTACTCGCCGCGAGGTGTTAGACAAGGTATCGTCTTGTCAGTGTTCTGTTGTCAGTGGTTCATTAGGAGTGATTGGCTCGCGCCAAGAAGTTTTGATGGCCACTACATGTAAAGGTATTTCAACAACTAAGGTTCTTGGTAATCGCTACTGACGAAGGGTAATAACCCAGAAACAATATTGTCTAGCGATCCACCAGTTAGTCTTCATGGACCTGTTTTAATTAATGTTCACTACACCATTGAGGTGTAAGATTAGACCATCTTTCGTGTATATATATATATAATGTAATACGCACGACCGAAATAATTATAATTAGTTATTTTACGGAAACACTCCGTTGGGTTTGCGGTCTTAATAAGGGCGATTTATTCTATATCTTTATTAATAGTCTATATTTCGTGGATCATTATCCACATCATCAGGACTTCTACAAAAATTATAAATAGAAGATGTAAAATAATTATGGTATAACTTACTCAAATTGATACAATATAAAATTGGACATCCAATACAATAAGAACTAACAAAAAGGTTCAATTCAAAAGTGTCACCAAAATCAAATCTTACAAATTAATAAATAAATCAATTTTTGACAGAAAAGCCTACTAATTACAATATCAAAATAGGAAAATGACTTGAACACGAAAAAACGAAGGTTATTGTGTTGAAAAAAAAATATGATTTAAAATATGAAACAGCAACAGTCACGAGACATCCATAGAGTTAGAAAAAAGAAAGTACTAAGAAGGATCGTCCAATAAATTTATATATATGACACTTAAACCATCGATATCTTGTCTAGAGTTAATAGTATGTGCATTCTCTTTTATGAAGCACATTTCTAAAAAAATTCTCTTTTGATAATTTCTTTCAATTTCCAAAATCTTAACACCATCCCAATCAATATTATGCTTATCAAATCTGGCATGAGAGGAAAGAGCACAAGCCCTTGGTTTACAATTAATATCACTTTTATGTTGTGTAATCCTCCTTTTTAATTGTTGGCATGTTTGACCAATATAAAATTAATTGTAAGGATTGTAGAAATGTTTATATTGGTCAAACATGCCAACAATTAAAAAGGAGGATTACACAACATAAAAGTGATATTAATTGTAAACCAAGGGCTTGTGCTCTTTCCTCTCATGCCAGATTTGATAAGCATAATATTGATTGGGATGGTGTTAAGATTTTGGAAATTGAAAGAAATTATCAAAAGAGAATTTTTTTAGAAATGTGCTTCATAAAAGAGAATGCACATACTATTAACTCTAGACAAGATATCGATGGTTTAAGTGTCATATATACAAATTTATTGGACGATCCTTCTTAGTACTTTCTTTTTTCTAACTCTATGGATGTTTCGTGACTGTTGCTGTTTCATATTTTAAATCATATTTTTTTTTTCAACACAATAACCTTCGTTTTTTCGTGTTCAAGTCATTTTCCTATTTTGATATTGTAATTAGTAGGCTTTTCTGTCAAAAATTGATTTATTTATTAATTTGTAAGATTTGATTTTGGTGACACTTTTGAATTGAACCTTTTTGTTAGTTCTTATTGTATTGGATGTCCAATTTTATATTGTATCAATTTGAGTAAGTTATACCATAATTATTTTACATCTTCTATTTATAATTTTTGTAGAAGTCCTGATGATGTGGATAATGATCCACGAAATATAGACTATTAATAAAGATATAGAATAAATCGCCCTTATTAAGACCGCAAACCCAACGGAGTGTTTCCGTAAAATAACTAATTATATATATATATATATATATATATATATATATATATATATATATATATATATATATATATATATATATATATATTAAAAATGTATCTTGTCAAATCTGACAGCAAAATGTAAAATTTACACGAAAGATGGTCTAATCTTACACCTCAATGGTGTAGTGAACATATATATATATATATATATATATATATATATATATATATATATATATATATATATATATATATCTTTGCAGGAGTATCGACCGTAAATTTAAATTGATGAAAACGACGATTATCGGGGTTGACGGTCAATTTGTGGCGTTAATGAAACTCAATTAGATACTTTTTCAATATTTCGCAATTTAATTATTGCTTCATCAGGAAACTACAAATGTTATGTAAAATTAGCAATTGACAAAGAAAAGCAGCAGGAAACAATAAAATAATACTTACAATACTGCGAGTTAAACTTAAATGGAACAAACATTATCCAAATTAGCGATGAAACGTCGAGATTAAAATTATATCATTAGATAAAAATTATGTTCAAAACCATGCACTTAGCATGTAAATTTCAAATTTAAATCGTTCGTGCCATATAGTAAATAAAACATTTTACCAACTGTCCTAAATTTGTGTGTTGGCAGTTTTGGAGTCATCCATTATTGTTTTGACTTTCAACGTGTTTAGACATAACCTGGTTTGAACATAATTTTTATCTAATGATATAATTTTAATCTCGACGTTTCATCGCTAATTTGGATAATGTTTGTTCCATTTAAGTTTAACTCGCAGTATTGTAAGTATTATTTTATTGTTTCCTGCTGCTTTTCTTTGTCAATTGCTAATTGACATAACAAAAGAAAGACCTTATTGGGCAAAGCCCGCGTGGAAACACGCAACCGCCGACACGTGTTTCTGACTTATTAGTCGTCATCAGGACGGTATAGCCAAATTAAAAGATGGACAAAATTTGGAGATACAAAACATTGTTTATATATATATTATATATATTATATATATATTATATTATATATATTATATATATATTATATATATATATATATATATATATTGTACCCAATACAAGTTTCGCGTCAGTTTCAGTTTCAGTGTAAATACGGCTTTTCCATTTACTCTTCCTAGTTTAAAAACAATGTATAGGAGGAGTAAATTGAAAAGCCATATTTACACTGAAACAAACTAACGCGAAACTTGTATTGGGTACAATATCCATATTTAAAAATACTGATTTATTTACTTTTGGAATTACGAAAAAAGAAATTACGAGCACAAAACTGTTAGCTGAAATGCAACCGCCTGGAACAGCTGATATGTCGAAACATAGGCAACGTAGCATTATGTAAAACGTACTTGGTTTTCCCCAATTACAGGTGTAGGTTTTAGCGCGGCAAATTTAAATCACTCCTCCTAGTTTAAAAACAGAGTATATACGTTCATTACTCGGTGCGTGATAACGTTATTCTGAAATTGCAAAATGACGCTTCAGGAGTGCATACTAATCCAATTAATTGCAATATCTCCACCGGGGGTGAGGGTCACTTTTGTGATATAGAAAAAATGGTTTTTGAAAAAGTGGTAATAAAAATGAAAGGAGATTCGCTCAGCTCGTTCCTATTTCCTAACACTCTATTGCCCCTATCTATTATATTTAATTTGTATTAAAAAGTAGTTTCAAGATTTTCAATAATTTGTTAAATAGTTGCAAGTTGCCATGGCGTAAATGCGCAACTATTAAAAAATAAAAGCAGAAGAACAAAAAATGACAAGATGAAATGTTTGATTCATTTGTTAGGTGTTTACTTTGCATTTGAAGCAAATCATTTCCAGACTGTTACACATGTTGTGTTTTTTATAAATAATAGGGGAAGAAATATTTATTAGTTTAATTAGAAAAATTATTTTATTTTTAAATCGGTGAAAAGAAGGGATAGGTGTAGTAGGGGTATGGTCACCTGTTAAGCGAAGCGCAGGGGCATAGACAAGAGAGAGCAATTAAAAGAGAGTTCAATGCAGCGACCGGTCCAAGGTGGAACAAGGAAGAGCAAGTGCCTAGAAGATTCCAGGTTTGGTAAGAATATTTAAAATTTTCTAATATTTTATTGATGGTGCCTGAATGAAGGGCAACCAATGACTAAATAAGCTGTAAATGATTTGATTCCCTTATCGTCCATAAGTTTCACAAATTCAGCCTGAAAATTATCTGGGCCGGGAGCCTTGTCATCTTTCATTTGCTTTATTATAGATCTTACTTCTGCACTTAAAATATTTGGTCCGGTTACTGCTTCTATTATCAGTGGTTCTGGCCTTTCATGTTGGAATAGTTGTTCAATATATAACATTCCAAGTGTTCTCGATTTCTTCCTTGTCAATTATTATCTTTCCTTCTTCGTTTATAAGTTGATTTGTCTGTCTTGTTTTGTATATTCCAGTAGCTTCTTTTATTTTTCGGTGTACGTTGAAGCTGCCGTGTTTCTCTTGGAGAAGTTCTATTTCTACACATTTCTCACTGATGTCTTTTTCCTTCGCTTCTCTTATTTTTTGTCTTATCATTTTTTGTGTCCTATTCTTAGTATCGTCTGACGCTATAAATTTTTACGTTAATTCCTTTTCTATTTGTGTTTTTACATTAGCCTCCTTCATTTTTCGCAAGTCGCATCCTGTGTTGTTATTCTTCTTTTTTGCTTTTTTTTGTTTTCACAATTATTTCACCCATTACCCAGTTATGATATGAATTTACAAACCGAACGATAACGCCAAGGTATAGGCAACCGGCTTTCAAAGAGCCCATTATGATGCATGTCAATCGTACCGAAAGATGTAGGCGTGGGGGGTGATAATAAATTTGAAATGTTCGATGTAACAGATGCTTCGCTTGCATACGAGAATGTTTCATGTAATTATAAATGTGTCGTTTGTTGTATGAGGTTTTTCTTTCAAATTTGCATATATATTTTTCTTAACGTGTATGAATGTGCGATCGTTACGTTATAAGGTTTAAGCATTTTATTTAAATTTTCCGATAGATTTGTGATATATGATTTTGTAAATAGTATTCAACACGGGGCGAACGACGAAGACAGGAACGAGAGGGAAAAGGACAACCGACATTCTTGTAGATATGTTTATAATTGCACGTGTCTTTTATCGTGAGGAGTAAGTCGGTAAATGAAACACTTTTAGTGATATTAACGTTTATTGCGACATCTTTTTTTTGCAAAAAGGTGTTTCGAAAACCCTTTTCAAGCAATGAACATTAATATAACAAATGCCATTATATAAAACCTATTGCGGTAACAAGGCCGTCTTTCTACATACCCCAGTATTTACTGTGAAAACTAGGGAAATCCTTGTAAAAAACCTAGGGTATTCGACCAATATTTAGTTCACTACAATACAATTCAAAAAAGCACAAAAAAGTTCCCTCAAATGGAAAGTCGTTTGTCAAAAATTGCATTGTAAAGAATTTACATTTACAACTGTACACACACGAATTAGAAACTTTACTTCATTAATAATAACTTTTTATGTGTTTTTAAGGCTGTGTTATTATTAGAGTACAGTGAACGCTCTCTTTGCGGACAGCTCTTATAAGCGGATATCTATCATTAATGGACAATTTTTCTGGAACCAACATTTTGGGTACTAATTCCTATGTTAAACACGCTCCTATAAACGGACGCTCTGTCGGATGGACGCGGACACAACAGTTTACCCCATCAGGCTCGAAACGATCTCATGAGCGGACAAATCGGGCAAATTGAGAGCTGCCGCATTCTTCAGCAGATTGTTTTACAAAATAAGCTTTATTTTTGGTATCTACCAGAATGTACACATATGTAAATGTTCTTAAGTATTTTTCAATAAAAAATAATATTCACGTGTATAATTGTATATATATTGTTTCTTAAAGACTTTGTGATTTTTCTTAGCTTTCTGATTAGCGGACAACTCCCAAAAACGGACAAAAAACTTGGAACCGTCGGTGTCCGCTTATGAGAGCTTTCACTGTATTTATGTCCATTTATTCTTTCTTTTAGGTATTGCTTTTTTTCCTATATAAGATATATTATGATGTGAGCATTTTTGAGTTATTTATGGCACAATGCGTCGTTTGTTGTACGGGAGTTTTTTCTTTTAAATTTCAGTACATATTATTTTTAGCGTGGGCGAATATTTATGTGCTATCGTTATGTTATAAGGTTTAAGTATTTTATTCGAATATTGCGATAGATTTGTGATATAAGGAATTCTTATTAGTTAGTTATTTATTGCATCGTTATTTAGGTTATTATGTTTCTTTTTGTTATGGAGTTTATTTATTATTCCATTGTGTGAAGATCTTATTCATTCAAAGTGTAGGGTAATATTTTTTTATTAATGTTTACTTTGCTTTTATTATTATGTGACGATATTCTGGGTTATTTTTTTATAATTTACGATGAATTGAACATTAGTCATGCTAGTACTTTTGTGTTAATAGCCTGCTTAGCTAGATTATTCAGAATGAGTGTTTTGTGGCGTTAACATTAATTTGTAATATTGAGTTCTTTTAATATTGAATTTATGTTAAGACTCACAAAATTCCAAGTGTCCAATATTTGATTCTTTACAATGCAATTTTTGACAAACGACTTTCCATTTGAGGGAACTTTTTATGATTTTTTGAATTGTATTGTAGTGAACTAAATATTGGTCGAATACCCTAACTAAGTTTTCCCTAGTTTTCACAGTAAATACTGGGGTATGTAGAAAGACGGCCTTGTTGCCGCAATAGGTTTTATTTAATGGCATTTGTCATATTTATGTTCATTGCTTGAAAAGGGTTTACGAAACACCTTCTTGCAAAAAACGGTGTTGCAATAAACGTTAATATCACTAAAAGTGTTTCATTTGCCGACTTACTCCTCACGATACAAGGCAATTTTTTATTTTTAGTTTCGCAAAAGGTAATGTTGTGTCATAAGTGAAAGAAAGCTTACGGCAGTTGAAATTGTTTATTATTGTGAAAGTTGCACGTAACGAATACTACCGAATAGCGGCTATCGTCTGAAATGTAAGACAGCAATTGTAAAACAAATCAAACAAATCATTCTTTTACTCCATTTATAAACAAACACAACTTACAAAACTACACCTGCACCGCTCGAACGAACGACAGAATGTAGGTTGTCATTTTCCCTCTCGTTCCTGTCTTCGTCGTTCGCCCCGTGTTGAATACTATTTAGAGAATCATATATCACAAATCTATCGGAAAATTTAAATAAAATGCTTAAACCTTATAACGTAACGATCGCACATTCATACACGTTAAGAAAAATATGTATACAAATTTGAAAGAAAAACCTCCTACAACAAACTACACATTTATAATTACATCAAACATTCTCGTATGCAAGCGAAGCATCAGTTATACAGAACATTTCGAATTTATTATCACCCCCCACGCCTACATCTTTCGGTACGATTGACATACATCATAATGGGCTCTTTGAAAAGCCGGTTGCCTATACCTTGGCGTTATCGTTTGGTTTGTGAATTCCCCGACTGTACGCCCGCCCCTGGACACGTTTTTACAGAGGTGAAGCTGTTTCTAAATCTCTGATTTACAAGAATGTAATCAATTTGATTTCACAATCGTGTTCGGGGTATTCATCGGTGATCTCCAGGTGTATAGCCTTCTTTCTGGGAGTTCGAAGAAGGTATTTAGTACTAGTTAGTTAGTTATAATGAGTGAGGCGTTTATCGCCCCTCCACTGCGACCGCAAGGATCTGTTGTGGCTCATAACTGTTTATGGTTCACCCTCCATTCCAATTCTCTTTAAATAAAGGAGGATTTTAGTGGGTGAGATTTTGTCAAGTTCGCCCAGCTCCAGTTTTGTCCTACCAAAGACTGTGAACCTGACTTTGTCCCCGGCGGGGCAGGAACACATAACGTGCTGTGCTGTTTCTTCAGTTTCACAGCATAGTCTGCACTAGGTGGCCTCAGCCGCTCGCAGTTTATGCATATAATGCCTTAGTCGGCTATGCCCAGTAGCCAGGGCTGCCAGAGTGCGCAGGTCTTTACTACCCAAGCCTAATAATATCCTGGTACATGCAGTAGATGGACCCTTCGGTACTATGTTGGAATGTCATCTCCCTGGCAGTCCTGCCAGTATTCCAGTACCTTGTGCTCCATCCAGCTCTTATTCGAGCTTCTTGCCAGGGCTCTTGTAATCCCAAGAGCCGGGTCTGGACCAATAAATTCTCGGTTAGCCCCGCTCGTGTCCGGGTATCCAGACCAGGCTGACCTTGTTGACTCTCCCTAATTGAGAGAGCACTACGCGGCAGTCCCTGGTCGACATCAACGTACATTGATTGTCAGCAAGGACTTGCAGTGCTGTTCTGTCCTGTGCTGCCGAGGGCTTTTTAATAGCTCTCTTGCGCACATTTCAATGGCATAGACTTCTGCCGGTTGAATCGATGCATGCTTGCCAAGGCTGAATTCTAATCCAGTTCTTGGCTTGCGACAGAACACTCCAACCCCTGCTCATTCAGTTGTGGTAGAGCCATCCATAAACTAGCTCGAATCTGCCTGTAACAGGGCTACTCTAGTAGGAACTATGACTTTGTAAGGCAGTCCGACGCTGTATATTGTAGACATTGTATCAGCCCTCATACCCAGTATATCATCCGCTTTAATGTCGGTCGACAGCCTGTTCCGCATGAAGGCCAATGTCTGCGGCCTTTGTATCTCCGCATTGTGAAATCGATGTGTTGCCTTCCTGGCCCCACTATGCAGCAAAATATGCAAAGGAGGAAGATAGCAGTAGCACTTCCATGGCCGCTGACGGCGTGGTGCTTAGCGCCCCAGTTGCCGATATGCTGGCCATTCTCTGCAGGTTTGCCAATTTTACTCTGGCTGTCCTTCGTGAAGAGGCCGTCCACCAGACAATACAGCCATACGTAATGAGTGGTCTAATAACCACCACGTACAGCCAGTACATTTGCTTGGGGACTAATCCCCACGTTTTTTCCAAAGTGCCTGTCTAGCCTTGTGTGTCATAGCTTTCTATCTAGTGTCACCCCTACATATTTTGCTTCCTCCGCCAATGGTATCATTTGACCTTTCAGTATAGGTGGGTTGAATTTCTCAAACTTCCTCCCGTTGGTGAATGGATTTAGTACTATTATCTGCTGCAAAACACTCTCGCCCCTTTTGTTTCTTGCCAACAGCCCGTGTGGTCAAATATCTTCTCCAGTTCTTCCTTTGTCCACTTTTGAATTGAAATCCCCATTATTATTATAAGGTCTTGTTTTGGGATTTTCTTCCCATATTTCTGATATTTATGTGTGAAATTGTTCCACTTCCTCCTCCGAATGGTCAGTGGTTGGGGCATATATTTGGACTTATATTTACTGGGACCCGGTTACTTGCTATTTGCAGTAATATTATTCTCTCTGAAATTGGCACAACCTTGTCACACTTCTTGCAAGTTTACTCTCTACTAGCATTCCTACTCCTTGTTGATATTCTCCGATATTTGTTCCTGAGTAATATATGTACTTTTTTACACGACCTCTACCGAAACCAATGAATATCATCGTAGTAACCTACTTCAGAAAACTGTCAATACCACATGGCGTGTGATATTATATCACACTAGTGTTATATTTTTGACAAGTACGACCAACTAAAGCTCGACGCACACCATCTGGCACATTTTGTACAAATGACACAGAAAAAAGATTGACTCTACTAAATATTCACTGTGGTATACCGGGCCTTTACACAGTTTCGTAACTATCTGCCATTATAGCTTGTTGGTTGAAGTTCCGTCGAATATTAGTCAGCTGCTGTGTGAAATGACCTTAATATATTAAAATGAAGTTTCTGTTTTACCGACTAACGGACTTGAGCATTCTAACGTCACTTTCTCAGGTTTTTAAAAAATACATTTGAGGTCGTGTAAAAAATAGTGTTCATAACTCGCTCGAAAGTGTTATATCGTCTGCTCGTGAGGTTTCTGCACTCGCTGACGCTCGTGCATCAACATTCTCACTCGCACGATATAACTTACTTTCGACACTTGTTATGAAAATAACTATATTCACAATCACTATAGTAATATGTAGATTCCTAAACTTTTCGAAGTTTGAAAGTACGTCATTCCTAACCGTCATTATTTTCCCATGGGTCGAAAGTAATCACTTTCCACCCACGGGTAAAAAGTAAGGGCTGTCAACCACCAGACAATTACATGTTCAATAATATTTAAGGCTGTAATACATTTGGAAAGGCTTAGGCCGCTGCTTCTTTTAACTCAGGTGGAGTCCATTTCACTATCTGAACTTTCATCTCACTCATTCGAAGAATAAGTAATACAAATGTCAGATTGATCGAATAAATGTTAAATGAATTTAAATACAATGTCGTACTTCATGAACTTAGTACACTTCTCCAATAATCACCATTACTGTTTTATCAAAAATCATGTACGTGTTTAAATGAATTGAAATTTTCACATGTATGGACATTAGCATATCATGTTAGGTTGTAATAAGTGCTGCAACCTTTTTCTTTAGATCTTTTTTGCAGTCAGCATAAAAAAACAAGATAACGAATAAACGACAGAAAACGGGTATTTTCGTTTATCTATTAGAGTTCTGTCTAATTGTCGGTTTGCTGTGTACTTTGGCGTTCTGAACTGAACAACATTATTTTCAAACGATGAACCGTGTTTCGCACAATTTAAGTCATGCGGAGTGTGTCCAGGCAGTAACATTAGCCGATGAATGATTGAGTTAACGAAACATTGCCCAAAGACTTGGTTTTTACCATTCAACAATATCTCGTGTTGTCCAACGTTTCCGGGAAACAAATTCGAACCAAAGAAGGCCAGGACAACGCAGGCCCCGCAAAACAACCGCCCAGGAAGAGCGTTTTTTGCTACTCCGTGCTTTACATGAGAGATTTACTACCTCCAGAAGTTTGCAAATCCAGCTTGCAACCACACATAATGTGCAAGTTAATATGGAAACGATTACAAAGCGTCTTACTGCAAACGACTTGCACCCTACAATTCGAGCCACAGGCCCAGTCTTATCGGCAGAACATTACCGAATAAGGTTACAATTTGCCAGAGATCACGTCAACTGGACTAACGCCAAATAGATTCTTTCTGTGACTGGAAAAAGGCTAAGCAACATCGTCTTTCTACGATACAGCAATTTTTCATAGTTAATTTCAATATAATTGCACAATTATTTCAGATTTTCAGTTTGTACTGTATAAACTGAAAAATGATTGAAAATTTTCATCACTAAAGATTTAAGGTCGAACACCAAAAAATCAGTATTGCATTATGAAGAATATGCGCTGGACAACCGTCACCCACAATTTCTTGATCCAAGCTTTGATTCAGATGTGAGATTATATTGTTACCCACATTTCGTCCTGCACCTCCGAAATTCACATTTGCGTTATCACCGGTGAAAGAGACGCATTTTTCTCTTCAATTGTACTTTTCAAGAGTACTCAGTAAATGATTAGCAATGGTTATCGAAGTTTCATTTTCCAAAGCTGACAACTCAAGCAATTTACTCTGCGTCCCGGTTTTCCAATCAAAATATTGAATAATTATGAGAAATATTATGTCAGCGTTGTGATTGCTGGCATCAATCGACAACCCCAAAAATACAACATCTTATAGATTCTGCAGTAGCATTTCAATAGTGTAAGGTGCGATAACATTATTAATAACTGCCTCAGATTTTGTCCTCGCACAAGCTAAATTTCTGGCCAATTCGGAATCAGAAAATAGTTTTTTTCAATAACGACGAAGTGCAGTCCATGCTTTTATATGATTGATGGTGTTTTACCACGTGAAAGTGCCGCTGATTATTAGCGGTACAAGTGCCGCTTAGCAACAACAGAAATCACTTGTCGTACGTGACTCTGCACCTTTGTTTTAATTCCCTGAGATTTTTTTTTCACGTATTTTATTTGCGCTTAATTATTGTGATTAAAATTTAAATAGTTGTTTTGAAAAATATAAATGAACCGGCAACAAGTTATTGCTTTATTACTTTTTCGTCGCCGGGGGAATAAGAAAAGAAAAAAATCGTTTAATTTGGATTCATGAAATCAACAGAATTTGGAGTCTTTCACACCTTATTTGAAAATTTGAGGAATGAGGACACCACGAATTTTAATTATTTTCCGTTATTATTATTATGTCCGTCTTGTCATTTGACGAACTGCTTGGGAAGCTAAAAGATAGTATTCAAGGGGAAAATACCCAGTTGAGGAATTGTATTCAACCTGTGGAGATGTTGGCAGTTACGTTGAGGTGAGTAGTTTTCATATATTAATAAGCATTTAATTTATTTCATTTCAGTCTGCTATATTTATTTTATATTAATTAGTACAAGAACCCAGGAGGTTGAAATACTATGTCGTACAGGGATGAAGACTTATATTTTATTATGTGATTCATAGAAACTGTTCAGTTTACTTTATATTAATGGGGGAACCGGAAAGTAATGTCGTTTTTTACATTACATTCAAAAACATAAAATTTTAAAAAATTTTTATTTTCAATCAATGATATTATCATCCTCGTTATCAAGAATCTTTCGCCATCTAGTGTGCAAATTTTCAATGCGGGATCGATAAAATTCAATTGATTTTTGCGCAAAATATCTGGAGTGCACATTTTTGACAGAATAACGCCTTTTCTGTTGACAAGCACTGAGTAGTTTTTAATTAAAGATTGATTTACTCGATCCAATTGTTGACGGTGAAAGTCTGCATTAACGGTTTGTCAAGGTTTTAGTACTTCGAAATGAACGGCCCCGCGAATACTCCACCAAATACACAGCGCCTATTTGGGGTGTAAACCTGGTTTATGCAAATTATGCGGAACCCAAACACCTGCTATGCTTACTTTACCAGTCTAATGCAAATGTTCTTGGATGGTCGACCAAGGTTGGTTAAAAGTATTTGACAAGTCCTCGATTGTCTGACATGGATTTGTTTCCACTTCCGCCCTTAACACGTTGTCTAAAGTTGTCGGTCTTCCTGATCGATACGAGTAGGAAAGATCAAAATTACCGGATTTGAACTTAGAAAACGACCTTTGGCATTTACGAATGTCTAATACATTTGGATAAACATCGCAAATGTTTTTAGTAGCAACTGTTGCATTATTACCATTGCGAAACTCAAAAAGCATACAATGCCGGATATGTACCTCATCTGGCAGTTGGCGCAGAAGTCACTGACTTTTCGCGTGAGAAGGGCGTGTTTCGTGTGTGCTCCGACTAGTTTGTGTAATTGTGTGCGACTTGATGCTCTGTGTAAAACAATATTGTGTGTACCTAGTGCTAGTTATCGATAGTGACGATATTAGTATTAGTTTATTTAAATGCTCTCCCTGTATAGGGAAACTTCCCCAAAAAGCCAGAACTTTAAATTAAGCCTGGCTCCGCCAGCGAAATGCGTGTCTAAAACGCCAAATCGCAAGACACGTGCAACCGGAGACGCTGGATCCAGAATCCTAGAAACCGTTCGTGAGGATCACGAACTAATAATAAATACCACCACAACGGAGACGCACACGCAAACCCTAGCACCAGCGAGCACTCAGGTATCCGGGCAATCAAACCCGGTAATAGCAAACACGACAACCGGATTGGCTGGTGCTATGGAAACTGAACCTCCCAGTGGCGAAAGAGCCGAAACGTTGAGCGTAATTTCAAAGGCACTTCAAATGCAAGTGGAGCTGGGCAAGGCTAAACTAACCACAGCCCTCGACTTCATATGAATCCGTTAACAACTCCGTGCTGCGAACTTTACCAACGGATACTAACCCCGCCCCCTGCTAGACAGGTACTAACACAACTCCCCGCCGATTGTGATACTCCCAGAGCAGCACTCTCAGAGCAACAACTTTTATCTCAAATATGCAGGCGCAAGAGTGAGCATTCACATACAAAATCGTGATGATTACGATAAATTAATCAAGAACCTGCACGATGCGGAATACCACACGTACACACCGCCCGGGAAATAGTTACGTGCACACATCCTAAGGGGGCTATGAAAATGAGGAACACATTCAGTCCACTGTTCCTCATGTCATTGACATTGATGACAAGATGTCAACAGAATGTCTAAATGACAAATGTAAGTATATTCTGTACACCAGGGTAAAATAGGAAAAATACGAAAGCAATCGAAAGGCAGTAGAATGTCATAGATGCCAGGAGTGTGGGCACGCCACCACCAACTGTAACGTGAAATACAGATGTCTGAAATGCGGAGAGGGGCACCCCACTCCAGAATGCCAGAAACCGAGAACCAGCAAGGTCTTTTGCTGCAACTGTAAAGGAGATCATCCGCCAAATTCGGTAAACTGTCAAGTTTACAGAAACCTTATCGAGAAAAACTAATGGAAAAACAATGTACGTCGCTGCACCGGCACCTAAAACCAACGTATGGACTCATAGGGTGCAGCGACAGGAACATGAGCAACAACAACACTCGCAGGAAGAAGACCAGCATCTGCCAATCTGCAAACAGAAAAACTACCACAACAATGGCCGCAGCTAACAATGCAGCAGCAGCAACAACAACGACCGCAGCCGCCGCCAAGAAAGCTGCCGAGGCCAACAGCTGCAGCCAATCAAAGATGTGCCACAGTACTTCGCGCCCACAGTCGTCCTCCGAAGAAGAATAACGACGCCGAAGAGGGACAACTGAGCGACTTTCAAGAATTAATCAGGGAAGTAAAGCGTCTAAATAGCCTAGTGAATATCACTAGTATACTTGCGAAACTAAGGCAACTAAATGATAAATTAGAAAACGTCACGTGTCCGTCCACAGTTTTTTAAATTTTTGTAGAATTTTGTGCCGAACTAGACGATGACTAGACTTAACGTACAGGTACACAACGGCGTTGTGGCTTTGGACTTTGGACACGCCAATACATCACCCGACAAACGGAACCACAATCGACATCGCGGTGGTGAGGAATGTAACCAACATCTCGGACCTCATGGTCTGACTTAAACTCAGACCATTACCCACTCACTTTTCAAGTGGGCGAGGCAACATACGCGAAGCGACAAATCAAAATCACAGACTATCGCACGGCGGACTGGCCGTTGTTCCGACAATACTTGGACAGCCGGGTGGTAACAAACCGGGACCTGGACACGTCTGACAAACTCGAAAACGTAGTCACCGCGGTGACGGAGGCACTCAAGTACGCACGAAATCGTACGATGGACCCACAGAGCCCTGACATCCTTCCCGATCACATATTCCAAGACATCAAGAACAGAAACAGACAGCGGATAATGTGGCAAAGGACTAAGCTCAACGCGGACAGATTTAGAACGGACGAACTTACGAGATATATACGCGGCAAGATATGGACGCACAGAAACAAGAAGTGGACCGACAAACTCACGAGACTGACTGCCAGCGACGGATCCCTCTGGCGCATGTCGGCACGGCTACGGAAAAAAATCCAGCCGATGCCGCCGCTCGTGCACGGAGGGGGGACACACATGTCAGACGAGGGAAAAGCGGAGGTGCTCGCTGCTACTTTCGAAACGACGCACGACGTCGGACTGGACGACCTGGGCGTAGTCGAACTCGATAGAACGACTATGTCCAGCACGGACCGAGACCGAAACTCCGATTTTGTTACCAGCCAATCACCGCCTTACGATCGCGACTCAACTTGACCGTCGAATACAGGTCGTACATGCGCCAACGACGACACGTGCGCTCGGTCAAAACATATTTTTCACAAACACACACGTGCCCACGGGGAAGCACAAATTGTGAAAAATATGTTTACGACACCGCAAAACGCACGCGCAGCCACGAAAACGGGCCTATATAACGGCACCAAAAACAAGTAATAAATCAGTTCTCTCCGAGCCAGCAGTTCACTCCGAGCTAACAGTTCGAGAAGCTCATTTATTACAGATCAACGCTTCGACTAAGAATCCAGCCCTTGCACTCCGCAAGCATCTTATAAGAACACATCTGTACAGAAACCTCTTCGTCGACACGAAGCCAAACCCCCAGGTCTCACCGCAACGAACCCCTTTCGTGTGGCATAAATCGTGGTGGCTCGTAAGTTTAATTCTACGACTTTTATTTCCGAGTTACCCCAAAACCCGAACGTCCCGAATTCGACAAACATTCGACGACAAACTTCTTGGTGCCGAAGTGATAAACCTAATCCGACCCCAAATTCCTCGTTTCTGCCCAAATCGACAACATCCGAAAGTCCCGCCGTGTAACAATTTTGTTAACAGCCAATCAAAATCCTACGATTGCGTCTCAACTTGTCCGACGAACCCAAGTCACACACGCGCCGGGGAAATACCTATTTACGAAATCACCGACAACAACAGCAGGTGCGCTCAGGGAAGAACTGATTTACGAAATCGATGTGAACAAAGGCACTAAGACCTATAAAACGGACGGCAAAATTCATTGGAAGGCAGTTCTCTCCGGGCTACCAGTTAGCTTTATTCACAGATCGCCGCTTCGAAGGAGAAACCAACCCTTGCTCTCTGGATCTCGCAGATCGGAGACAATGCCATGTTATAAGAAAATCATCTGTCCAAACCCTTCGTCGATACGAAGTCAGACCTCCAGGTCTAAATCAACCCAACGAAACTCTATGTGTGGCAATAAATCGTGGTGGCTCGATTACCATAAATAACAGAAATTTTATTTCCGACGAGTTCTTGGTGCCGAAGTGGAAAACAAATCAAACCCAAATTCCTCGCTCTCGCCAAAACATCCGCCGTGTAACAATTTAAAGTTAGCGAGCCCACGAGAAATTTTCGCCGCAATCAAGCGGCAAGGTCCGCTGAAAGCCCTGGAACGGAACATCCAAAATAAAATCCTTAGAAACCTATCCTGAAAAGGACTCGTACAACTGACGTACCTGATAAACGCGACAATACCCCTGCGGCACTATCCAAGCCACTGGAAGAGTGCTGTGGTAATTCCTGTACACAAATACGGCAAAGAACGAGACAAACCGGACAGCTACAAACCGATTAGTCTCCTCAGCAGTATCTCGAAGGTGACTGAGACAATTATCAACAAACGCTTGAGTCGAAAGGCGAGATCTCCTCATAAACGAGCAATATGGTTTCCGACCCGGACACGACACCGTACAACAAGTGGCGCGACATACGAAAAACGTTTAATCGGAAAGCAGTTGTGGCAATGACATTACTAGACCTGCAAAAAGCATTTGACACGGTATGGATAGATGGGCTAACATACAAACTAATCAAATATGGACTAGACATGTCATTATAAGACTGATCTATTCATACCTAAACGACAGACAATTTCATACTCGACTTAATCAAACCATTTCAGCACCCCATCTCATAAGGGCAGGTGTGCCCCAAGGCGCAGGCTTGGGACCACAACTGTTCTCATAATACATCAATGACATACCCACTAACGAAAACACATGAATCGCCCTTTTCGCTGACGACACGGCCGTCTACGCATCATCGTGCTAAGAAATCATGGCACACAGGAAAATAGACACCCATATGAGGGAACTCGA
This sequence comes from Geotrupes spiniger, assembly GCA_959613385.1. Classification (NCBI taxonomy): domain Eukaryota; kingdom Metazoa; phylum Arthropoda; class Insecta; order Coleoptera; family Geotrupidae; genus Geotrupes; species Geotrupes spiniger. The sequence continues at coordinate 21,529,919 of OY390740.1, read as the reverse complement.
ATGGTACTTCACCGAAACTGACAGTCAAGCCGACCAAATGTAAAAGCATCATATTCACGCAACGATACAGACGATACACGATACCGAACCCGACTACTATCGGTGCCAAAGTAATAGTCCCCTGTGTTTGAAGACCTATATCAAAGAAACCGCTTGGCGGAAAAAAATTAAATATACATTGTTACAAACGGCAATCATTTCTACGTAACATATTGTAAGTTCAGATTTTTGTGGCCCTGCGTTTAGAAGTTATCATTAGGGAAGTGCAAAAAAGCATCCGATTTTTGCGATATCTAACCGATAGCCGACTTTACAATTTTTTTTCTACTTAACCGTTCAACAAAAAAAATTGAAACTTCGACTGGACGTAGTCTGATATGGTGTGCACAGAGGGGAATTTTAATTTTTTCAACATTATAAATTGTTTAGCCACAAATAGCAGTTTTTGTGATCTCTGTTATCTCCGTTACAAGATATCGCACGAAAGCGAAATTACTTGTACTATATCGGAACACGTAATGAAATTTAATTGTACCCATTATTTGATTATTGGGAGCGAGATACATATTCCAATAAAGTTCGCGCATAGCCCCCCCCCCCCCCCCCGAAGGGAGCGGTGTCGGTCTAGCGCTGTGTAATCTGCCAGGGCGGTACTTCAAACTTTTTTGGATTACTTTCAGACCTCATTTATTTTATTTTTTAACAGCCTAAATAACAATTAGTCATAACGGTAATGTAAAATTTATTGTAGAAAATAGTTATAATGGACGCTTACATACATAATAAAAAATACTACAACATATCAATCTGTCCTGTACTTGACGAATGAAAATAAATATAAGAATAATAATGATAACATGTCCAAATATTAAGATCGTATAATATAAACAATAAAATAGTTATCCAAATATTTACGTTATAAATAATAAATACAAGTTCTACAGTTTTTTCACACGTGTGATACGTCGTAGATAAAATTTTGTCTATACTCAAACACAATCAATGCTTTTCGGTGACTTGTTTATGTTTCTTGCACTGTATTCATTATCGTCTAAGTGAATGTGCAATTAAAATGTGTCATGACTGCGGTCCAGTATAAGAACGGAGGAATTCTTGACAAATCGGCATATTCATATTGTTGTTAATAGTCGTATTATTTCGGTATAAAGTCTTTGAACGAAGTGGTTGTTTGGATTGGTTCTGGTCCTATAGTTAGATTAGTATTTTGCGAAAACCTTTGAATGGCGTCGATTACGTTACCCACGAATTGAGCAGAGTTGGTTATGGCAGACGGACTCGGCCGTATCGGAATTGTTAGCAGATACAATGAGGAAAGGGAGCATACTCGGTATCAATTTCATCAATGCATTGTTCATCATCATCATTATCACTTGACTCGTCCGACAATTCATCATCGTCACTTTCTCCTACGTTAATTATAAATGATTCCATAATTTCGTCTATAAGGTGTTCTTTTTCTATGTACGGTATCTCAATTTTCTTACAATGCTTAACGCAATTCTTCCATATCTCCGTTGAAACGTCGTTCAAAGCTTCCTGACATAAATTCAATACATCCTTTATTTTTAAAATTATTTCTTTTTGCAACTTTATTTTTCACGTATGCCCAAATTAATTCAATAGCATTAAATTCGCAATGAGCTACAGGTAACCACAATAATTTCACATCGTCTCCTCTTTCTTGCTTTGCAATAGTTTCTAATAGTAGTACCTTTTGATAACGATCCGGCTTAGACAATAGCAACAGTTGTGGTTTAGTCAATTTTGAAAAATTAATAATGCCCTCCGGAAGTGCCACCTTGTTTTTCTGTAACCAAGCAATCATGTCATCTTTCCTCCAGGATAATGTAGGGTTCCTAAAATCAGGATCTAGCATTGTATGATAAGGAGCTTGATAATAATTATTAATTATGCTGGTATTACCGACATCACGTACCCCTACCATTCCCCATAATGTTGCTTAGTCATTTCGTGATGATAATCGGCTTTTGCTTTCTTTTTTCGCCTATAAAGCATTTACTGTTTCCTTCCAAAAATCCATTCTTGCTACCATTATGCAAAATAATTACCCTTTGACCTGCACCAGATGGTCGCTTTATACCGCCTCTATAGCCGTTTACTTATTGAACTCCACCTCAATAATGGTCAAAAGTATCCTTATTATCCGAGTTTACTTTTTCAATCCATCCGAACTGTCGAGCATGATTTGCACCACACCAGGTTTCGCCCGTGTAGAAGATTTCCCACCCCTGATGTCTGTACCTTTGAAGAGATGTTAAGAAATGAGCTCTCTGAGCAGTTATGTGAGGGTGTTCAATTAACACTGGTTTATTATCTAATTTTCTAAATGAAAATTACATGTTTTTAACCATCGGTACAATGTTCTCTGCGAAAATTCGGGTAAATTTGGAACTTCAGTTGTAAGTTCAGAGTACAATTCTTTTACTGTCGGAAATTTCCATTCCATATAAAAGTTGAATATCTTTCTCCTTATTACCCCTTGCAAAAATTCGTCACATTCGATTTTTTTCTACCAGTTTTTGGTATAAAATGATTTACTCTATCTTCACTTTTGAATTCATTACTTACCTTTTTAACTGTTCTTGTGGTGACCCCAATTATTCACATCAATAGTTAGTCCATTCTTATCTTTTTCGTCTTGAAAAAACTGTCTTACATTTATTATAACTTGTTTGAATTCTCTAGTGCAATGCTTCGGCATTTTTGCATAAATAATAGTACATTGATTATAAATAAAGATATTCAGTAACTGGCAAATAAATAACATTTCGTGCTTTTATATGAATTAGTTATCATTATTTACCACATGGATATTCATTATCGTGATATTAAAAGTGACCGCATTTGTTTACTACCGGTGCAAAAATAATAATCGACTGAAGGCCTATATTCAAAGAAACGGTTTGGCAGAAAAAATGTAAACTTTAATAATTGCACTAACAGAGCCGTGGATTTTGTTATATATAAATGTTACCTTCACGCTTATTCACAAATTTAATAATTTCATTTTAATATTTATATACTTCATAAGTGTGAAATTTTGAATTTAATTCCTATACAAATGTTGTATATCGTAGTGTTGGTCACGAAGCGTAGAGTCCGGTCCCGGCAGTAAATTTGCGATAAGAGATTGCGCAGTCGCCAAAAATTACGCAGACTTCATTTCACTTTAAAAATATTAAATAACGGGTACAATTAATAGATATTTACGATATAAATATCGTAACGCGCCTTATTACGAAACGAGATGGGAAAATTGTCCAACGAGACCGCCAGGTCGAGTTGGACAACCTATCGAGTTTCGTAATAATGCGTTACGATACGAATGTCGTACAATGTTTTATCTACTACCATAAAAGTAATTTAAAAACCTTAATAATAATCATCGCGGATTTGACGTTTCCTGAAATTACAATAATCCAGTAGTTTGATATCTTTAAAGTAAGTATCCTTAGAAACGCTAGACACAAACTTTTTACATTTTTTCTTTATAAACATGAGTGACACTGAGAATTATGTTCATCATTCCGATGTGGAAATTCTTGCAAACGAAGCACTTTCAACTCTTATACCTGCTAAATCTGAGCAAAGGTACATGTTGGAATACTCAAGATTTGAAAAATGGTGTAAAATGAAAATGGTGGGAGATGCTGTTTCAGAGACAATTCTGCTTGCTTACTTTTCCGTTAAAGCCAAAACGAACAAAGCGTCTACTTTATGGACACATTATTCCATGCTAAGAACAACTATTTCATTAAGAAGAAAAGTGGATATAAGCAAATATACGTAATTGTTGGCGTTTTTGAAACGAAATAGCGATGGATATAAAGCAAAAAAGTCAAATGTATTTTCAAAATACGACATACACAGATTTTTGCAAGAAGCTAATGACGATCAATATTTAATGATGAAGGTAGTGCACGATATTACATTCTTTAAAAATTGATTTGAGAATACTTTGCTCTGTTACAGGTTTGTTTAATTATTGGTATTTTCGGAGCTTGTCGTAGAGAAGAGCTAACTTATTTAAAAGTAACAGACATTTATGATAACAGTGCTTTCATTAAAATTATCATACCAATTACTAAAACCAAAGTTATCAGAGAATTTGCAATTACTAAAGGAAATATTGCAGGTTTTGACTGCTTGGATACTTTTCGAAATTACTTTCATCTTCGTCCAAAGTCTGTAACTCACGATCGTTTTTTTGTATTATACAAAAATGGCAAATGCACATCTCAACCTGTAGGTATAAATACTATTGGGCGCATACCAAAAGAAATTGCAACGTTCCTAGGATTGTCGGATGTGAGAAACTATACAGGTCACTGTTTTAGAAGGTCGTCAGCATCCTTGCTGGTCGATGCAGGTGCTGATATAGATACTTTAAAACGACATGGGGGATGGAAATCATCGAGCGTTGCAGAAGGTTATGTAGAAACCATTACTGAAAACAAAAAAAAATTGCTAACCAAATTATGGGAGAAAATGAAAATACGTTAAATATTCAAGGTTCTTCTGCCAATACTAATAGTGTTGATTCATGTTTGGCTGGAATTAATATTTCGAAATGTAAGAAATGTACAATTAATGTTTATAATAAATAGATAATAAATGTTTAATTTTGTTATTGCCACTTTACCGCACTAGTGCGGTAAAGTATACCATTACGACATCTGAATGAATGTCATAAAGTTTGACATTACGATATGGTAGTAGATAAATTTCATTACGTGTTCCGAAATAGTACAAGTTGATATTTCCTTAGAAATAAATTTCGCTTTCGTGCGATATCTTGTAACGGAGATAACAGAGATCACAAAAACTGCAATTTGCGGCTAAACTATTTATAATGTTGAAAAAATTAAAATTTCCCTCTGTGCACACCATATCAGATTACGTCCAGTCGAAGTTTCAATTTTTTTTGTTGAACGGTTAAGTAGAAAAAAAAATGTAAAGTCGGCTATCGGTTAGATATCGCAAAAATCGGATGCTTTTTTGCACTTCCCTAATGATAACTTCTAAACGCAGGGGCACAAAAATCTGAACTTACAATATGTTACGTAGAAATGATTGCCGGTTGTAACAATGTATATTTATTTATTATTTATTATTTATTATTTATTATTTATTATTTATTATTTATTATTTATTATTTATTATTTATTATTTATTATTTATTATTTATTATTTATTATTTATTATTTATTATTTATTATTTATTATTTATTATTTATTATTTATTATTTATTATTTATTATTTATTATTTATTATTTATTATTTATTATTTATTATTTATTATTTATTATTTATTATTTATTATTTATTATTTATTATTTATTATTTATTATTTATTATTTATTATTTATTATTTATTATTTATTATTTATTATTTATTATTTATTATTTATTATTTATTATTTATTATTTATTATTTATTATTTATTTATTTATTTATTATTTTTTTTTCCGCCAAGCGGTTTCTTTGATATAGGTCTTCAAACACAGGGGACTATTACTTTGGCACCGATAGTAGGGTCAACTTTATCGAAATATCTATAACAACGACAGTGAGATATCTAGGGGTCACACTAGACCATGAGACAATGAGATCTGTGTATGCACTTGTCTTAAAAAGCAGCAGGACGGCCAACAAACTGCTACTATACAAGGCAATAACGATGAAATACGCGTCGCCTGTATGGTGCGGGGCCACGGCAACGAACCTACATAGACTGCAAGTGGCGCAGAACAAGTTCAACTTCGCGGCCACGGCCGCTAAACTAAACGTCAACCGTTATCATGCCGTTACCTAAACTAATAACTAACTAATAGTGACATGAAAGCCGGCTTTCTATTATATACAGTGAATTGAACTGTTTTTTAAATACATATTAAGAAAAATCATAATAAGTCATTGACGAAGATGCAGAGTTGACTGAACAGCTTCTCTCACTGCACTCGTCACTGCTGTGTTGCAAAAAACTTTCATAGTATCGAGTAACAGAATGGGAGTCCTTTTTTTCTCTTGAGCGCTCGACCGTAGCTGAGCCGGTGGAGCAGGAACTGAAATTTCATTATTTGTCGTTGAAGTAAAAGATTGTTGACTCAGATTTTGTGAGGTCAACGGTGTCGATGAGACTGTTGGATGTGGATATGATTGATGTTGTGGATAGTAATATGTTGGTTGGTTGTGATACTGGTAATGTACAGATGGTGGAGCGGAAAATGTTTGATTAGGCGGGGCTGTCGTACGTTTACTTTTAATGTTAAAAATGACTTGAAGAACGCCCATTTTGAAGTCAAGCAGTTCATTGTCATTAAACAGTACAGACACTTCAACAAGATCATCTGTTATGTCCTCTTCATTGTTTTCATTGTCAACGTTGTAGCTACCTGCTGGCCCCTTTTTCAGTATGAACTTTGTTCAAAAATCGGAGTTCCTCGTGGACTATGTATTTTCGTTTTTCTGTAACTTTAGAGCCACTGGCTTTACCCTCTTTGACCATTTTCTTAGCTTTAACGAATGTTTCCATCTTCTCAATACTTCTTTACCTACAAAGAAATATAAACATAATAATTGACTTGCGATTAATAAGATACATGGCATTGCTTTGAGGTAGAATATGTGGCCAATAGCTATGTATTGAAGCATGGTGTTGCTGGTTTTAATCAAATAAAAAGTTATGTACGTATTTTTTCAGATATTTGGCTAGTGAATGTACATTTACCGAACTTCATTATTCCTATAGAGTGAGTGAATTCGTGCGAGTAAGTCGCAAGGTGATAGCTCTGCTATTTTGAACGGGATCAGTGGTGTAAAAAGCGAGTAATCAGTCCAGTCAGTCGCTATCAAGTGAAAAAAAATGTGCGCGTCATTTTGGTGGTAGTGCCGGCGAAATCGGTGATTATTTGACGCCGGTATAAGGGGAAGCAATTGTATAAAAGACATTTCGTACCGGGAAGTGCGGGCGTTTTTGCGGAGTTTTTGTGTAGTGCGATCGGACACCGGCTCGCACCGAGAACGATTACCTCTGAGGGGTCAGCTAGGGTGATTCGCCTCAATTAGATCGCGCGGCGTATAATTGCTACCGGGGAAACAGGGACGGCATAAGGTCAAATTATTAAGTGGGCACGAGTTGGATAGTGACCGGCGAGTAGTGCCGGTGGGACAGGATAAATAGAAGGAGAAGTAAATATATGGCGAGCTGGGGCAGGGACAGATCGGGAAGTGCAGGAGAGAAAGTAGCAGACATGTTTACTAGGAGCAGGAAAATAATAAGGTCGACAGAGAGGGAGAAGGAAGAGGCGAGGAAAGGTGAGAAAGATATGGACAACGAAAGTGTGATAGGCTATTTAAAGAAATAATTAAAGAAATGGAAGAAATGCGGAGAGAAAATGAGGAATTGAGAAAAGAATTGCAAGAGGATAGAGAGAGGAGGGATAACATGGAGACGAATTGGAAGAAAGAAAAGGATGAGATAGAGTTGAGAGTAAGGGCAATGGAAGAAAGGATGAAACTGATGGAAAGGAAAGAAAGAAGCAACAACGTAGTAATAAGAGGGATGCAGTTAGAAAAAGGCGAGGAGAAAAAGCAGATGGGGAAATGGATGGAAAAGGAAATACAGGTGGCGGCGGAAATAGAGGAAGTGGTCAGGATGGTGGGGGGGAGAGAAAGAAGTGGTGCTGGTGAAAATGAAATCTGGGGCGGATAAAGAAAAAGTAATGAAAAATAAGTCAAGATTGGGAGGAAAAAGGGTTTTCATAGACCACGATTTTACGGAGAGGGGAAGAGGGGTGCAAAGGGAAATCTGGAAGCAAGCAGTGAAAGAAAGCAGGCAAGGGCGAAGGGTGAAAATGGGTTATAGAAAGTTGAAAATCAACAATGATTGGTGGGCATGGGACGGAGCGAAGGAAGGTCTGGTGCAAAAAAACTAAGGCAAGAAAGAGGAGGGGGAGAGGATAGAAGGGATGGAGGAAGAGGAGAGGGGGGGGGTGAAGAAGAGACGGCTGAAGGCTTGTTTCTGGAATGTAGCAGGATGGATGAAATGGATGAGGGAAGGGATAAATAAAGATTTAAAAGAATATATGGATAAGGGGAGGATAAGTTAAGTATATTCACATTATATAGTAATCAGCAGATAAAAAATGTGACAAAGGAATTAGAGGAATTAACGGAGCGGGAATGGGAGAACATAATAGTAGGAGGGGATTTCAACGCAAGAATAGGGAGGAAACAGCAGCTGAACGGTAGGGGAGTAGGAGGGAGAAAAGGGAGAAGGTCCAGGGACGATGTGTCGAACGAAGACGGAAAAGTGCTGTTGAAGTGGTTAGAAGAAGTGAAATGGGAAATATTAAATGGATGGGAGAAGGGAGGCAAAGAAGGGGAGTTCACATACGTAGGGCCCAACGGGAGATCAGTGATTGATTTTGCTATGGCAAGCAAAGAGGTGTTGAGGGAGGTGAACAGCTTCAGGGTGGGGGACAGAATTAAATCCGATCACCTTCCGTTAGAGCTAGAACTTCACGAAGAAAGAAGAGTGGCAGAGAAGGAAGGGGGAACAGACGAAGGGAAGAAAATACACGGAGAAGCTAGGAGGAGAGAATTGGTGAAAGGTAAAGAAATTGGAAGACATGACAAGGATTATGGATAAGGCAATAACTAGAAGGAGAACGGAAAGGGGAGCGAGGGGAAGGACATGGTTCGACGAGGATTGCAGGAGAGGGAAAAGGGCGATGAGGGAGACGTTGTGTGAGGCTAGAAAAGGGAGGAAGACGTGGGAAGAGTACTGGGAAGAAAGGGGCAGACAGCTACAACTGTGGGGGAGGAAGAAGTAAGAGCTAAGAAAAAGAGAGGAGGAGTAAGTTCAGGGACTAAGAAGTGAGAAAGAAATTTGGGACTATCTCAGGAAAAGCAGGAAAGGAAAAGATTCTAATAAAATAGGGATAAACGAATGGGAAGAGTACTTCAAGAAGCTATTTGAAGATGGAGGGGAAGAGGAGGAAAGAGGAGGGGAAGAACAGGGAGCTAGGATGGGAGGAGAAGTAATGGACGAATTCACATGGGCAGAGTTAATAAAAATCAAGGACAAGTTGAAAATGGTGGGAGGAGTGTAAATAGGCGGGGTGGAGCAAGGAGGAGAAAGAGAGAGGAAAATAATGGAGGAAGGTGTTAAGAGAGAAGGGTAGAGGGATGCATTTACTGGGAAAACGGAGAAGAGATAACAGGGGAGGAAAATGAGGATGAGGCCGGTAAACTAAAGTTTTATTGTTGCAGGTTATAAGATGGTTCGAGAAGAGTGATGGAGATTAGAGACGAAGGATGACTTAGACGGGAACCAGGGAAATGAAACTACATTAATACATTACAAGGGGGGAAAGGGGAAGTAAAATCAAGGAAGGAATATTATGTTATTACTATGTGCATATATGCCAATAATTTCCTCTTCCAAATATCTTTGAGGGATCGCACTGGGGGCACATTGACATAATCAGATGAATTGGTACGCGGGCTGTCTGCTGACGGCCTGTGTGCGCAGGCATGCAAATGCAACCAATCTAGCGGTATTGCAACACGCAGGTAACGGCGTGATCGCTTGACCTGGACGCAAGTCCAGTGGTCCATTGTATCTGTTCAGGTCGGGGAATGGGCGCGGGCAAGCAAGTGCATCATATGTGACTTGACTATCTGGTTGACTATGTCTATTAACTATTCCCTTTGACGCTACGAACTAACGTTAGGTATATACGAAGATCACCATTGGAGGAGCAATGGAGAGATTACTGTTTGTCTTTCATGTTGCTTGCCGTGCCGTGAGGGTACCATCTGTCGGTCTGCGGGCACCGTTCGAAAGGAGGAGTTTGGTAATGTAAACATATACTTGACTTGCCACTTATTAAGGGTGCATTAGTTTTAGCCGCCGGGCGTTTTCTAGATATATTGTGCATCTTGCACTCCGTATAATTAACATGCAGTTTTATGCATCGCTCCCAATCACCGATGTATTTACTTCGTATGCTCCGTTCGAAATTTTCGTCCTCCTAACAAAAGGTTCGAAGAACCACCATTTCACATTTCACTTAGTTTTCGTTTTTTGAGGTCAGTCATTTTAATATACGAAGTTATTTTATCAATTAATTCTAACTCACGGATCGTTTTAAGTATGAGCGCAAAAAGTGCCTGCGGCTCTTAAATACTTTCGGGTTTAAAATTACTGTCCAAAGGATTTTAAAAATTCCGCATTTTAATTTTGAGTATGATTTTGCTACTTTCCGTTTGGAGCGCGCTCTTCACTAACATGACCGTGATATCAAACATTACCTTGGTCAAGGGTGGTTATGGATTTTAAGAGGATTGTCATTTTTTGAGTGTCAAAATCTGCCAAGTCATTGCTCATTGTGACATTTCCAACAATTACTGTAATTTAGTTTTCCTTGTTAATAAAAGCGCTATTGGTATTTCATTACTATTTTACAGCTGAAATGAGTAGGTAATACATTTGTATGTTATTGATGATGTCATCTGTCAGATACTGTCAGCTCTCAGATATCAGTGAAGTAGCTTGACAATGACAGAGTTATTTCAGAAGGATGATTTAAGCTAAGACAACTGTTTTACATTCCATGGCAACCTTTGACCAAGATAATTTTTGATATCACGGTATGAATTAATAGGTTGTAGATCTCTGTATTTCGTTGCATTGTTCCGGGCTTATTTCTTATTTCAAAGCTACCATTCTATATGACTGCTACGTGATTAGCGAGCAGTGATCAAATGACCGCGACTAGTGAGTAAAATCACCAAATCACGAGTCACCGTTATTTTCATCGGATGATCACGGTCCCTATAAGTGACTTTTAAATCACAGTGAATAAATCACCGATCGGTAAATATTGCTCATCTCTAGTTGAAGACGAACGAGATGAAACACCGCTCCACATTTGTTTCAATTGCGGCGGGAGTGTGGGCACTAACTCTGCGCACCTGTCATTTATTGTGTGGCATGACTAAAAATCCGGTCTTGAATAAAATCCGGTTCCGACCGGATTTATTCGGTCAGATGGTAACCCTACTCACGGCTCCTAAAATACTCGCTCGTACATACATACAATAGGTGGACATAAATAGCAAGTACAAAAAATACGGGAAAACGATAATTTATTTAATGTAAATCGCATGTCGGATTTACATTAAATAAATTATTGTTTTCCCGTATTTTTGTACGTGTTATTTATGTCCACCGATTGTACTTGGTGAGTCCTATTGCCAGTTAAATTAAGGCACACATTTCTTTTACACCTGTAGGTATATGACAAATAACATAAATTACTTAACAAAAGTAAGAGCGAAAAATTTCGAACGGAAGATAGATGATGGAGCGATGCATAAAACTGCAAGTTAATTGTACGGAGTGCCCTCTCACATGGGCGCGCATTCGGGTAACCAAATAATACGACAAGCAACATGAAAGACAAACAGTAATTAGTGATTATGGATACCGACCATAATTGGCATTAACATACCGAGTGCTCCAGCATGCTTACTTCAGCACTCTTCGGATCGTGCCTACACCTTCTTTATTCGCCTCTTTATTGCTCCTCCAACGGTGACAGGAATGCATCATCTCCGCATTCCATGACACAGGTATACTGCTAGCTAATAAATTACCTTACACCGGGAACCCAGTTAGATCTCGCAACAACAACAACCATAACTATGGAAAACAATAAAACTCTTAAATAAAACACAACCATAACACTTTATTTTCTTCCAAATTATTTTGTGTTTTTGGTTTGTACCCTAGTGCTTATTGTTTTATATACCTATTCATTTTTTTCTTTTTCCTGATTTTCCATAAAAAAACTTAAATAGCTTAAATAACTATACTTCATATTTCATACCTCATTTAATGACCAGATGCAGAAAACGTGTGGTCTCGGCGTCAACAATCGGTTTCACACGCTACATACAAATTAAAAAACACCTGAACGCAATCACGATTGCCTAATTTTGTAGTTGCGCGATTGAGAAATTTCTATTCAAACTTCGCGCACTTGTGTGGAGATGCATCTAAGGATAAACGCGGTATAGTCCTCACATTTTTATAAAGGGCATCGGACATCGGACACAACTAGCGCGCCACTGACAGCAACTTATCAGTATGTAATTTTAAAAGTTTTAATTTATTGAGTATCACATACGTTCAAATGACTTTTGTAGGTAATTGGACTCAATACACAATAGTAAAGTGTCAAGGTGATCAAAACAACATTGAACATATTTGTTTACTTTTATCAGCTGTATGTGAATCGTTTATTGTGAAGTAAACTTCAAAAATATGGCTCTGTTTTCAACAAACGAATCGATCATGCACAAACGGGCGGATAACAATGAAATCGCCTTGGGAACCGATCCTGAAGATGTGGCCGAAATCTACGAAATAGAAAGATGCGTCGAATGGGTGAAAGCCAATGATTTCAAGAAAGTAAGGTTACGTTTCAAAAATGATCAGTAAATAGTAACGCGGGTCGTGTTTTATAGGTCTGTTTACAATTCCCAGATTACTTGCTGCCCGATTCCTGCGAAGTCGCGACTCGCTTGCAGCACCTCCTCGGACAAACTGTCTATGTTATGGGGGATTCCGCCTACGAAAGGTAGTTATGATATTTTTCGCTATCATGCACCCATAACTGATTTGTTTTAGTTGCTGTGTGGACTACATATCGGCGCAACACGTCGAGTCCGACGCTATCATCCATTTCGGACCAAAATGCTTCTCAAAATGGACAGACGTCATATCGTATTTATGCATTTACGAAAAGCGACATGTCGATGTACTTCACTTGAGAGAATTATTTTCGAAAAAATTTAACAAGGAACCGTTCGTCATCGTGCTCAACACTCCGTATGTCCACAAAATAAGTTGGTAGTTTCTGCATTTTCTCGTACATTATAACTGCTTACATTTTCCAGATGAATTTGCGAAAGCTTTCGAGGGAATTTCGAACGTTAATGTTTTATCCATTGACCATATAAGATCCGACGGCGTTTCTACTTTGTACGTTGGAAAAAATGACCGTAAACTGATGAATTTCCAAATGCTCTTTAAACGTAAGTTGAGCTGTTGTAACGATTTGCGTTGATAATTTGTTGTTGCAGCGAAAGAATTGTACTGTTATGACCCGGAGCAATTGGATCCCGTGATTAAAGATTATGGCGACAGCAGTGCGATATTAAAACGGAGGCGTTTTTTAATTGAAAAAATTAAAGACAGTCGAACTGTCGGCATAATAATCGCCACGTTGGTGATCAAAAATTACATTAGTGTCATTGACAGGTTGAAGAAGTTGTTGAAGTTGCATTCGAAAACTTATTATGTTATAAGCGTTGGACGTCCCACCGTTGCTAAATTGGCAAATTTTCCAGAGGTAATAATAATAGTATTTATTCGTGTTTGCCACACTGGTGTATATGAACAGTCAATAACAGCGATATAAAAAATTTAAATATTATCATAGAGCAGGAGTGAGCAACCTTTTTAATCAACCGGCCAATGTAAATTTTTAAATTTTTGGCGGGCCGCACATAAAGTAAAACTTATTAATAATTTACAAAACTATTTATAATAAACGTTAGAATAAAAAAATATATAATTTAAAAAAGTAAAGGTTTCATATATAAACTTTAATGCAAAATAAAAACAAACAAGAAAAGAACAGAAAAACGAATTTACTTGAAATTTTTAATGAGAAATTTGGCACTGTTTTTCCTATACAAGCCGATCAATATCAGCCGAAATTAATGAGGTAGCTACACATGCACAACTTTCTAATCGTGCATAACTCAGTCTTGATCGGTGGTCATTTTTTTATTAATTTCATGGTTGAAAATAATTGTTCGCAAACATATGTACTTCCGAACAGAGACATCATTTGCTTTGCATTTTTCGTCAAAAGCGGAAATTTTCAGGGCTCACATATGATTCATAAAAATTTTAGATGTTTACTGAGAAAAATACATTTTTTAAATCGGTATTATTCTGCACTTCCATTTGAAAGTCTTCGGGAACTGTATCTACATCGATATTAAATAGTGAGGAAAACATTTTCATGGAAACTGCTGTCTTCTAAGCTTTGAACATTTGGAATCGTAATTGAAATTCGTTGATTAAAATGTCTATACAGTGTGTTCCACTTAAGACTGCACCACCCTCATATATTTTTTATTTTTAGTCCAGTTTTAGTAATTTTTTTTCCAAACTTAGAATACTTATTGCTCTATTTACTCCCAAAAAACAATTGTCTTCTTTTAATGCAAAGCAACCTACGATGGCAAAATAAGTGCTAAAAGTCAAGAATCACTTTAGGGATTTTTTTTATCGAAAAATTTTACTAGTAATAATTGTTCAGAATTGCCCAAAAACCCTAAATCCAAAATTTCATAAAAATTAAAAATGATACAATTTTCTTCAAAAGTGATACCAATTCCGTAATAGTATATTAAAAAACAAGTTACAGAAGGCACTGTTTCAGGCATGACTCCAAAGTTCAGCCACGAACCGCGAAGGCGAGTGGCTGAACGGACGAATGGCCTGAATAGCCTTCTGTACGAGTATTTTATACTATTTTTTCTACTTTGCGCCCTTTTTACGTGAAAAATAAACTTTGTTAAGTAATTCAACATTTAGGGATATTTGCGCGGGTTGGCAACGTTTGTGTGAAATGAAATAAGGAGGTGGTCGAACATTTAATTTGAAATGTCAGTTTTCTTTGACGCAATATGAGTTGCAAAGACTTGCAATGTACTCCACCCGAAATACGGGAAATTGGACAAACTACGATTGGGAATTTATTTCCGAACCAGTCCCGTTCTTAATACGAACACAAATATAAAAAAATTCGAAGAATGGTGCAACAAAAATAATGCAAAGATTATTACTTACAACTGACATTTCGTTGACATTAGAGGCTGCCAAACCGTTGCCAACATAAAGAAAAAAATATATACCAGACTCATTTTAGCACTCAAATTTTCATTTTAACACTGTCGTGGGTGCTAAAATGAAGTTACTACCAACGCAAAGTAGAAAAATATTATTTGCACATGTGGCTGCGCAAAACAACTTTGACACTTTTTCATGAAATTTTGGATTTAGGGTTTTTGGGCAATTCTTAACAATTATTACTAGTAAAATTTTTCGATAAAAAAATCGCTACAGTGATTTCTTGATTTTTTCCATTTATTTTGTCATCACAGGATGCTTTGCACAGTGTATATTGTGCGTATTTTTGAGAAGCCCTGAATTTTATCATACAAATTGTGAATAAACTGCCCTTTGCCTTGAAGTTCCACATTAAGATCATTGAGATGCCGAGTCATGTCGATAAGAAACCCAAACTCGCACATCCATTCTATATTACCAAAATGAGGAAAGGCATATCCCTTCATATCCAAGAACAATTGTATTTCGCTTCTTAAGTTGTATACTCTTTTTAGCATTACACCTCTACCAAGCCAACGTACTGCGGTATTAAAAACCACGTCGCCATATTCAGTTTCTAAATCTTTCAGCAATTCTTTAAAGTCAAGGTGATTTAACCTGCGCCACTTTATAAAATTGATTAGTTTAATTATTGGTACTGTGACATTTGGCACACTCATGCCCGGTTTCACAAACGCTAATCGGTTGTTAACGGCTTGTTAACGAATCGTCAAAAGATTGCCGATTCGTTTTCGAGTCTTTAATCCATCGTCAAATATTTGATGATGGACAGGTCAAATACATTTGGTATTTGACGATGGATTAATGACTCGATAACGAATCGGCAAACTTTTGATTATTCGTTAACGACCGATTGGCGTTTGTGAAACCGGGCATCAATCTTTTCGCACACAAATTTTCCTGGTGAATAATGCAGTGGTTAACGAATATTTCCCTTCCTGTGACCTTCTTAATGTCTTGAAATAGCCTTCCCGATACTTCTACTTCCATGCTTGACATTGCTCGTGCTCCATCTCCATACCAATAATCTTTTCTAATAAAATTGAAAAATTTTCCAACACAGACTTTAGTTCATCATACAGGTCTTTGCCGGTTGTAGTCCCTTGCATTGGAATCAGTGCATACAATTCTTCGGTAATATTAAATTTGGTATCAATACCACGTAAAAATATAGCCAGTTGTGCTGTATCGCTAATATTGCAACTCTCATCAAGTGCCAAAGAACAGTATTTGAATTTTGCTATGCGTTCACGAAGCGTTGTTGTTATGTTCTCGGACAAGTATTCAATTCTCCTTGCAATTGTGAATCTTGATAAACTAATGTTTGAAATAATATTTATTTTATCAGGAAATGCTATTTCTGCAACAGCAGTCAGACATTCGTTTATCATCTCTCCATCCGCAAAGGGTTTAATTTTTTTTTGCCAGTATGTGACTAGCCTTTACTGCCATATTTGATAGAATAGCTTGATTTTCAAAAATAGCCTGGAGTTTTTCTCCATTTGATTAAACTTATCTATTCGGACTTGTCCTGTTAAGTTTTTATATTGTTGTTCATGTTTTGTCTCGTAATGCCTTTTTATGTTATATTCTTTTGATGTCGACACAGTCTGAACATATTAAGCATACAGCTTTATCTTTGACGAAAGTGAAAAAATAATCAAATTTCCACTTTTCTTGGAAATGCCTGTGCTCATCCGCAACCTTCCGTTTTTTTTGCTTGCTTTTCCGACATGCTATTATGGATTAAAAATTTGTAGGAAAACTTAATTTTGAATAAAAGAACTCTATTACCTTTCCCTTTCAAAAAACACAAGAATTGCTAAAATTACTAGTTAACAGCTTACCAGTCTGACTGATTGTATGACAGAAGCAAACACAAACAAGCACAGACGCGGCGCGTTCCTATTGCATGTTTGAACAAGTCGCCGACAAGTTAGTAACTCGTCACAAAAAATTGTTTCGGTTTAGTATGTACTACCATTTTATTATAATTAATTTTATAACAATATATTGATGGGAGAAAGTCGATAAAATAAATTCAATTTTGGAAATGCTTGTTGCTCATCATTATTATGTACTATATAATAATAATAATAATAATAATAATAATAATAATTGACTCTTCAAATACAGAAATAAAAAAATAATAGTAATAGAATAATATATACAAAAAAAAACGCATACAAGTAAGATGATATTGAATATATAAACAGTACTCAATCGGTTCAGGATCAGCTATTTGAATAAGAAAGCAGTTGTCCTATCTCCTGAACCTTAGAGAGAGAAAAACAATTTAATGAAATAAAAAAATTGTATATGTATTCAGACTAACGCTGGCAAAATATTGCGAACATCAAAACCTGTTAACCTGTTTAAATGAAAACCAGTTTTGATATTAACTGGTTAATCAAGTAGTTTTCAAAACCGGGTTTTAAAACCGAATAACTGATTAACTGGATAACCGATTAACCGGATAACCAATTAATCAGTTAACTGATTAACCGAACTGTTTTCAAAACCGGTTAACCGAATAGTCCACAAAATCTGTTTTTAGAACTAATCGGTTTTGAGAACTAGTCGGTTAATCAGTATCAAGTCGAATACTGATACTATTAAATTTTTGATTTATTAGTAAATTTTTGATATCAAATAATTATAAATTTATAATCAATGGATTTCGGCAAATTATTTTATATACATGTAAAAATTATTGCAATCATTCTTCTGTGTAAATTACGGCAAAATATTGTATTACTATATACTTTGTTCCATTCTTTTGTTAATCTCACTCAAAAATATGCTGTGCTCTAAAACTATGTTGTTATTTGTATACCGGGTGGAAAGTATCAAACCCGAACATAGCAGAATTGCATTGGAATATACTTTTATGCATATACCTGCTCCCCATTTCCACCGATAAAACTTATAATGACATCAAATGAAAGAGAATAATAAACGGCGTCAACTGATACTAAAATCTTCTCTTAATACCTTATCATTACTTTTTTACAAAGCAATTAATATTAAAAACCCAGGTGCTATAAATTATGGGCGGCCGTGCTCACTATTTGTCAGATTTGACAACTGCATAATTGATTTAAATTGCTTTGTAAAAAACTAATGATAAGGTATTAAGAGAAGATTTTAGTATCAATTGACGCCGTTTATTATTCTCTTTCATTTGATGTCATTATAATTTTTATCGGTGGAAATGGGGAGCAGGTATATGCATAAAAGTATATTCCAATGCAATTGTGCTATGTTCGGGTTTGATACTTTCCACCCGGTATATAAATCCACCTGTGTTTCTGTTTTGTGCAGTGAATATCTGTGTATTACTTGTGTAGTATAAAAAATTACATTGAAATATTTCAGTGCAATTTTAGTATGACATTGCCTGGTTTATTGGTATCATAAATTAAAATTTACGAATTTCTATTCCATTTTTTGTTGCATAACCAATAATATATTTTTCCCGCTGCCAATCATGTAAGTCGGTTCTACATTCGTAGCAACATACCATGTAAGTTGACAATTATATTTGTTTATATTATTGTCCTTAACGACGGAATTGAATATTAAATTCCTTGGAATATAATAATTTTGAAAACAAAAATGGCTGAAAAATTTATTTGAACAAATTTGTACAAAAATAATTATGTATTGAAAAAATTAAAAACAACACTGCAACCCGAAGACGAGGGATTCTTCAAAACCACGTTTTCAGAAGCCGTTAAATTAATTTCTTGAGATTCTTTTATTCCACCTTCAAACGTTGCTTCTTGAATTTCGTCGTTTCGAAATTTACTTTTCTCGAAATTTTGAGAAGTAGATGGCATTTCGAGTCCTGTCGACGCAGCACAATCTTGGTTGGAATAATTCCTGTTATACAATATTTTATTGGAAATATCAATCTTCTTCATCACAGAATCGGCTACATATGTTTCTGCCACATTAGACGACCTGCATGCTCCATACCTCTTCAAATCTAAAAGGTCTTTCCCAGAATTTACTAATCGATTTCTTCTTCGGGACTTTCAACAATCATGAAGCTCCTCGGTATATCATTTTTTTGACTATGGAATCTTGATTAGTACATATTTTTCATGGTCAACTATGTCACGCAGTTCCATTTTGCAGAATTCATCCGTTCTGCAACATCCTGCAATCCCGACTACTGTAACGGTCTAAAACAAATCAAAGCAAAAATAGAATTTGTCTTCAAGAAAAAAATGGGGTTACCTTAATTAGAAGATACGTTACATCTTCTGCTTGTGCCAGAAACTTCAAGATATGTTCTCTTTCCAATACTTGCGACTTCTTCGGTATATAGCCTTTGTTTTTATTTTGAAGGAAGCCTATCAGTTGTGGAAATTTAGAGATGTCAATATTCTCCTTGTACTTAATGGTGGCTTTAAGGATGGAGTATTCGCACCATAAACTTGCCGGTGATTTTAGTTGTTGTGTTCTTTCCAGCATGTAAGCAAGCATTACCTTTTCGGTAACCGACGTCACATTTTTCCTACAGCACCACTTTTTGAATAGTCCATACGTAAACTCGTATCTGTCTCTCGATTTTTGTGGCAATGAACTTAAGGAGGCAATCTTTCCCGCTTCTTCTATATCATCAACATCCATATTTATTAATATTTACTGATCACACAAACAACCACAAATTAATTTTTATAACTTTGTTTATACTTACATTGTTTATGTGACACGACAATACACAGCCAACGCAACTTAGGACAATTAATATTAACAAAATTAATGGCGATGTCAGGTGTCAAATCAAAACGATTTCTTAATAAATTTAGATAAATTTTGTTCTGGCAGCGGGAAAAATCTAATAAGTAACACGGAATGTATCGACAATTAACATTTTCGTCAGGACACAAACCTCGGCTTCGCCTTGGCTTGTACCTGCCTGCCTCAAATGTTAATACATCCTTACATTCCTTGTGACTTAAATAGCTATTATTAGAACTTAGGTTATTTAGATGCCTAGTGATAAATACAACAATTGAAGAAACACTTTTAAATGTTATTAAATTCAGTATATTACTTTAATAGAAACATTATTGTGAGTTTAAATACTATTAAAACGTTTGCAAAGCATATGATATACGAAGTCATGTTGCCAGGTTTTATGAGTAACTCTATAGCGATGTTGAATTGCCTCTCAGAAAAGAAAAAAAAATGTTTTTTTCGCATTACTAATGAAAAGGATTGAAATAAATCGTTTGTCGTTGAAAGACACATCAAATGAATATATTTATTCAAAATATAAATAATAATAAAATGTAAATAATAAAGCTAAACAAATAATTTCTTTAATTGGATATGAATATCAAAATGTTATTACGACTGTTGAAAGTTATTTTTATAAAATACCAGCATATTAACGACGCACTCCTTCAAATAGTTTTGTTTATCAGTTAAAATAATTCCAGCTGCAGAAAATACACTTTCTGATGGTGTTGAAATGGCGGGCATGGCTAAATACTTTTTGGCTATATTTGATATTCTCGGATATAGTGATGAATTTATTGTCCACCGCTCCAAAGGCATAAATTCTTGTTAATTTCTTGTTCTTCTTCTTGTTGCGTATAAATGAACTTCGTTTTTATTTTCTTAGTTAACTAATGAAGGAAATAATATGTCTAATGCACTTCGTTTCTCTATAGCACTAGTTGTGGCATGGCATCATCCACCACAATCTCTTCACTACCTATAATTCAATAAATACTAACAAAGTGCTTAAAAAAAGTCCATACAATATGTCAGTATTTTTTTATTAAGTCTTTGTGTACAATCAGTCTTTAAAATGAATACTAACATAAGAAATAAAGGCAAAACCATAAATAACAATAATTACAACAGATAACTGTAAAAAAGAAACTCATTATTTATACTGCTGCGAGTCATAAAACGAATACTGATAGTAAGAAACTAGAATTCAAAGAAACATAACTGTATACCACAAACTGTAAAAGCAAGCGATAAAAAGCTAGCGAGTGTGGAAAGGAATAAAGCATAGCCTCACATTGCATTTTAACAGATTGTTCTAAGAGTGGATTTACATGTCTTACATGCACACCTTCTCTTCTTCTCATTCAATTTAACTAAATGATCAGTTCGATCAAATCTAATTGCATCTGATACGCGACTATCTGACGACGATCAAACTGACGGCGATGGTCTTCCAGATCCTTTCAATTCAACACGATATTGTTTAAATAAACATTAGCTACTTGCTTTGAAGAGCTACGTGAAACATCCAAGTCGGTATTGGCCAGTACCATTTTTTCCGCGTATTCCAATACGATAAGAATTCAAATTTTGATCCATTTGATCTGTGCACCCCCATATATGTGTTGTATTTGGCAATTAGCTTGGGTCTTGGAATCATGATATTACGTTTTTGTTGTTGCGAAAACCTTTTCACTTGACTAACTTCTTGAGTGCCACATGAATAATTTCTTTCTATGGCTTTCTCGAAATACACACGATCCTTTTTTTTAAACAATTGTTTTGATGTGAAGGGGCATTGTTTAGGTATACGATTTTCTCTAATGGTGCCTATAGCAGAATAACGGCGAAATGTCAAAAACGTAAATAATGTTGGTCCAGAGAATAGATTATCCATGTAAATGGAGTATTTTAAATTTCTTTTTTCATGTGGCATTTCATCTAGTAAAACTAGAAGGGGGCTGGCAGCCTTGCCAAATATTTTTCCATATTCAAGATTTGGTTTAGGACCACTGCCCTCACAAAGCTCAAAGTTAATTAAATAGCCGTCTTTGGAATTGAGGCACCACATTTTGTACCCAATCTAAATGGTTTGTATGGGTTGATTACTACTTTCTTCGTAATCGACACCCAATCTTTCATTATTATGTAGCCTTATTTCCGCATTGGCGAGTAACTGACGAAACGTAAGATTGTCAACTAACCTATAAGACACAAAAATATGTTATTTACTTATCCAAGAATGTAGATGTATTGTATATATTAATTCCAATACTCAAGCAGATACTCTTTGTCATATTAAATCTACTTCTCATTTCTCTAGCGACAACAGCTTCAATTTGTTTGATTTCGTCTACGTCGCTAGATAAAAGATTTACAAAAATATTTAGTAATGATTGTATTATAGGCTGGACCATGGATATAGTTGGCGAACTTTCTGAACTCATGACATATGTTTTTAATGCAAGTGGTTTTAACACCAATTGCAAGGCCTCCAACAAACTCCAGTCTTTTTCGGTCACCTAAAAATGAATTTCTTGTGATCTAGATATTATCTTGCATGACATTAGCAATTGCTTGCGTTGTTGAATTAAACGCTCGAGCATATAATATATAGAATTCCATCGCGTTTTTACAGATTGCTTGAAGAACTTGAAGCACTTGAAGAAGTTTACATTTGTTATTTTCTTTTAGATGTTCCTTCTCTTTCATATCACTGATATTTGTACTTCGATAAATCATATAGATATTTTTTTAGAATTTCTTTTAGCCTTTTTCTTTGATTATGTGTTATATCTTGCAGATGGATGCGTACATTTTAATTTGCTGTTCGATGAGCAACATATTTGACAGTCGAGATTTTTACAAGCCCATCGTTACACCACATGATGTAGAAGTAGCATTGAACCCCAATGCGACAAGGGATTTTTCATTTGATTTCAACACGTCTGTATTCGATGAGGAAATTGATGAGGAAGGGTTAAAATATAGTATGGCAACTTCTGATATTAGCTTACTGAGTGGAAAGATAAGGTTTCAAGAAGAGTGTTTGAAAGAAGTGTATGATGAAAACAGAATTTCTGTGAAAAGTGAAGGAACTGTTGCTTTAAATCAAAGTTCAGGTGCCGGTTTCTTAGCAGGTAGGACGTATAAAGGACTGGAGCAGAATTTAGGGCAAACCGAGGTTAAAATGGCAGAAGAAGGTAGAAAAGGAATTGCTGCACATTATGCGAATGAGAATTTTTAATGATACAGGGTTAATTTATACAATTATAAAATGTGTGTAATGTTTTGTTTTATTGAAGATGTCCAAATTTATATCGGATTCCCAAAGTTTACATACTATTATGAATATTTGCGACCCATCAAATAATATTACCTAAAATATATGTTCTCCAATTTTTATTTTTCTGCTCTATGCAGAATGAGTATATTAAATCAGAAAATTTTATACGCAAAAACAAACTTATTTTTGAACTCCGAAATATATTAAAGTTTCCTTTAGATAAATTTTAATAAAAATTAAAAATTTGCAGTGGTCTGCATTGAACTTTCTTATAGTTAGATAAAAACATAATAAAAAGCAATTTATTGGGATTGATTGATGCAACACTTAAAACAATAGTTTAGTTTAGTGTCGAGTCAACATATTAATTATAGGAATTTAGAAAGTAACTCTGTTGGGTTGACTTGGCATTAAACACATGCTCGTTTATTTTAAGTTAACCCAACCCAACCCGTCGAATATTTGTAATAATTACAAAATAAATGAGCTGGACTGATCATCTAATCAGATGAATTTTTGAAGTACTGAAATAAATAGAATAACTTGGGTTGTGTAGGGTTCTCTGTTTGCGAATGTATATTGTTCAACGTATCACCCAATATGAAGTGAACCTGGTCCAACAATTTTACAAACTTTACGAAATGTAAATGCTGGGCAGTTTTTTGTTATAACTAGACGCTGACCAAACGAGTTCCTGATGAATCAACCCATTTTTCTAATAATAATGGAAGAAAGATTAATAATTTGTTACAACCCATAACAATATTAATTTAAACTCACAATAATTAAAAGAGAAATGATGTGGTGGTATTGGTATTGTTTTAGGAGACCTTAAAATAGCGTTTTTGTGGGAATTTTTTTTTAGGACAGAAAAAATGAGAAAGTCTAGTGAACTTTTTAGAGCATTTTATTGCATATTTGAGCATTAAAAAAAATATTTCGAGAGAAAATATTTAAACGGAACCGATTTTTATGCACATTTGTGCAACACTTTTCAATTGCAGTCTACAATCGGTGGGAAAGATGTAGCTCGTAATTTTTGTCTGAAACAAAAAAAAACCAAAGAAAATTGTAATTCTCATATATTTTCTTCTAGGTGAACTAAAAAAAAACCCAAAATTTTGAAATTCAAGATTTTTCTCAGGTTTGAAAACAAATGTGCTCATTGCAGGAAGAGAAAATCATTTCAACTTGATAAAAAAGTTGTTGGAATTTTTTTTATTAATCTTTTTAGTTCAAATCAAATAGAATGCTACTGAAGCTAACAAAAGTTTTGTTTCGTTTTGATTGCTTGTCTAGTTTTCTCACAATCACGCCCACCAGTTTAGAAAAATCGTAAAAACGAAAACTTGAGAAAACGCGCTCTAAAGTTTACGACCAGGAAAAATATTAATTTTCGATTACTTACGGAATATCTCGTTATAATCCTACTATAGCTCTTCCGAATTCAAAGTATTATTGTTTCGAACGACCGATTGAACTTTTTTCAGTACATAGTTCGGTGTTATGTGACTGCATGGAGGGGCGTGCGCTTCCTTTGTCCGAGCGTTCGTGCGTTCATATATTTTTTGCTCGACACCTCACTGTGTTTAGTGCTGTATCTTTCAAAATATTGCGAATTAGCCGCTATAATTTTTACTTTCTTATACATTATGTATAAGTAAGTATAGGAATCATGAAAAATTTCGAACTCGAGATTTCAACGGATATACAAGTTTTGAGGTCCCCTGAATCGTTTCTGACTATTTTCGGAATGACGTCTGTGTGTGTGTGTCTGTGCGCGCTCTAGTGCCCAAACGATTATAGCTAGAGCTCTGAAACTTTAAACTTAACATTTGTACGTAGCATGGAGGAAAACGTCCTATTTTGAACGCAATCTCTCAACCAGAAGTGATGGTTTACTCTTATCACCTTTTTCTATATCTCGAAAACGGTACACGTTACGGAAAAAAATATTCTTGCATAAATTATAGATATTGATATTTTAAACAACTTTCACTTGAAAAGTTTTTTCGAAAAACGTAGTATAACTAAGTATAAGTAAGTTTCGTGCGGACCACCGCGGATTTTATAATATTGCGATCGGGCGGCTAAACATACGTGTGGCTGTGCGCGCTCCAGCGCCTAACTATTGAAGGTCACACTATGACACTTTAAACTAAATTAGTATATAGCGTGGAAAAAACGTCACATTTTGAAAGCAATATCTCAAACTGATGGTTTAGTCAAATCAACGTTATCTATATCTCGAAAACCGTTCGCGTTATAGCAAAAATTGTTCGTATAAAGGTTATATACTGGAATTAAAAAAAAACATTTGTTTGAAAAGTTCTTTCAGAAATAAAGTATAAGAAAGTTTCGTGCGGACCACCACGGATTTTATAGTATTGCGATCGGGCGGCTGAACATACGTGTGGCTTTGCGCGCTCCAGCGCGTAACTATTGAAGGTCACACTATGGCACCTTAAGTTTAGAATTAGTATAAAGCGTGAAAATAAACGTCACATTTTGGAAGTAATATGTCAAACTGATGTTTAATCAAATCAACGTTTTCTATATCTCGAAAACGGTTCGCGTTGTAGCAAAAATTGTTCGTATAAAGGTTATATACTGGAATAAAAAAAATATATTTGTTTGAAAAGTTCTTTCAGAAATAAAGTATAAGAAAGTTTCGTGCGGACCACCGCGGATTTTTTATACATATTACACATAGATTTGAGCAATAAAAAAAAATCGATTTTTTGAGCCTTCTAAAGCAGGATCCCCCCTTAACTCATTGGATGAATGCTAGGTCGATTTGTAATGGGCTTCAAATTCGAAAAAATTTCAGTATTTTTACTTTCTTATACATTATGTATAAGTAAGTACATATAGGAATCATGAAAATTTTCGAACTCGAGATTTCAACGGATACACGTTTTGAGGTCCCCTGAATCGCTTCATTAATTATAGATATTGATATTTTAAACAACTTTCATTTGAAAAGTTTTTTCGAAAAACGTAGTATAACTGAGTATAAGAAAGTTTCGTGCGGACCACCGTGGATTTTTACTTACTTATACTTTATGTATAAGTATAGGAATCATGAAAATTTTCGAACTCAAGATTTCAACGGATATACACGTTTTGAGGTCCCCTGAATCGTTTCTGACTATTTTCGGAATGACGTCTGTGTGTGTGTCTGTGGGTGTGCCTGCGTGTCTGTGCGCGCTCTAGCGTCCAAACGATTAAAGCTAGAGCTCTGAAACTTTAAACTTAACATTTGTATGTAGCAAGGAGGGAAACGTCCTATTTTGAACGTAATCTCTCAACCGGAAGTGATGGTTTACTCTTTTTCCATGTCTCGAAAACGGTACACGTTGCGGAAAAAAATATTCTTACATTAATTATAGATATTGATATTTTAATCAACTTTCATTTGAAAAGTTTTTTCGAAAAACGTAGTATAACTAAGTATTAGAAAGTTTCGTGCGGACCACAGCGGATTTTTAATTATTGTAATAAAATATTGAATCGTGTTGACTTGTCAGTAGACAATTGTTGAGTCAATCCAACTCAACAAATTGCTATAATAATTTTAACAAATATCAATTTGTTGAATTGGTTTCAATCAACAGTAAAGACATTTTATTGTTGAGTCAACCCAGCTCGAAATAATTTTAAAACATAACTGTTTGTTGGATTGACTCGATTCAACAGTAAACATTAACGGGTTTGTTTATTGTTGAGTCAATTCAACCAACACATGATTCTAATTATTGTAAAAAAATATCAATTTGGTCACGGTACATCGCACAAATAAATTTAACTGATTAAATGCTGATCTATTAGACGGTAACATTTATTTATTTAATTCACCATTTCATCGTTATATCAATATAAATGCAATAGAACCCTAACAATTGAATAGCTCTTACAGATTGTGTTCACTTTTATATTTTTGTAGTTTATGAAATTAATTAGCTGCCGAAAATTGTACGTGCTCTTGTTGACAAAAAAGCCACGATTAGGATTGAAACTAATATATATTCCTCACAAAATCAATATTGTTATTGCAAAAAGCCTAAATTAGTATTAATAACACTATGCAACACGAAAAAAATCACTGGTATCACTGATCGTGATTCATGTTAGGTATGCACAGGAGACAAGACAAATCCATATTTAATTTCATCATCACGTCTCAAAACATAAGTACTTTTCATTGTGCTCCGGGACTATTTTTCCCCGTACTGATAAAAACATCAAGTTGCTGTGGACAACAATAAATTGTCAAAACATTTAGATTAGTCATAAATCTACAAAATGTCACTCGTTTGTGTCAATTCTGCTGATTTATTTTGCTATATTTGTGGTCAATTTTGTTAAAGCATTACAAAAAGATGGGCCTGGTTTCAATTTCTCAAACAAAGGTTTCCTAAAAAAATAGCTGGACAGTGATGCCAAAATTCAAGAAGGGATTTTTGTCAGATATAAGAAAGTTAATTAATGACTCTTCTTTTTAGCCAGCCTTAGTCCTACAGAAAAATTGTTTTGGCAACTACAAAACTCCGGATTTCGTCTCCAGGGCAGAAGTTGGTCCCTTCTGAGGGAATGTTCGACGGCTGGTTACAATTATAATATATAATAATTACAATTTCTGTTCGTTAAATACATAGAGTAGTCGAATTGTTTTTATTTGTAAAAATGCGATTTTTCAAATTCCTCATAACAATGTGTCCTGACATCGTTGGGTTGTTCTAATTGTTTATTAATCGGAATAATGCAAAATTTGTTGTAATTTATAGGTTAAGCACATACTAGCATATGATTGTCGTTGCAGATATCACCATATTGGTGTATTGACAAGAGAGATATATACGAAGAGACGTGGTGCAGTGTAAGAGTGGGAAGCGAAAAACGGAGAAATTCAGAACTTCTAGAGGTCTAAGGCAGGGGTGTCCATTAAGCCCGCAATTATTCATCATCTATATTATAGGAATGGGGAGGGGGCAGGCTGTGGGCACTAGCATACGCAAACGATATCGTACTGCTGCCAGAGACGGAAATAGCGCTGCGAGACATGTTGCGTAGGCTAGTAGGATTCCTGGAAAAAGGAGAACTCAACAGAAAGAAGAAGGGGGGATTCGCAGAGTCAATGAGGATCTGGGATATTCGTGCAAGGAGCATAATGCTGTATGGGGTGAAAAAAGTGATGGAAGAGATGGAGGGGCGCGGAAGACAGGGGAAGGATTTATCAAACTGGGAAAATGTATGAAAACGCGGAGTTGTCCATAGAGGAGGTAGAAAGAAGGAGATGGGAGTGTAGGGCAGTTGAGAGGGAGGTAGTGGAGAAATTCAAACAGGTGGAAGCACAGGAAAGGAACGGGAAGATAAGGAGCTCAACATACAATGAAAAGTATAAAGATATAAGAGTATACTGAAGAAGGCCAAAATATCTGGAAGGGGGAAAGACGGAGGAAGAGGAGAAAAGTTTAGCGAGATATAGATGTGAAAACGAAGAAAAGAATAACAAATACTGGATGGGAAACGAATACAAAATGTGCGAAACGTGTGGTAACGGGAAAGATGATTGGAAGCATTGGTGGGAGGAATGCGTGGGGATGGGGTGGAGCAAGGGGGAGAAGGAGAGAGGTAGAGAGTGGAGCAAGGTGCTGAGAGAGAAAGGCGGTGGGTGGAGATATTGAAAAAACTAAAGGAGAAGAGGGAAGAGGGGAGGAAGAGGAGGGTGAATAACATAAATTTGGTTGTTACAGGTAACAAAGAATAGGGAGGGAGGTGTCCGGAGGGGTGAAGGAGAGGAGGCGGGACAAAGGACAGAAAGGACGATACAAAATGTAATATTGGGTTATTAATATTTGTTTATTTGTAATTATGCCAATAAAGGTTTATTTATTTATTTATTTTACCTTCTCACGCCCTTTCACGTACACCTTCTCGACGTTGCGCGTTAAATATCGAATAATTTGATCGACGTGAGACGTAGGTACGAACCCATCATCCCAATCGATGCAATGGTGATGATTCATGACCCAATTTGCTGTGTTTCCAAGTTTTCTGTGCAACAATGTAAAACACTCATGCGGTTGTTGCTGTCGTACGATGCTAATTCCTTCAGCATGAACACTTCGTTCACCATAAAACTTTGTATATCCAAAATTACATATGGCATTTTTCGCTCGATCCATTGTGACATTCGTTCAAATACTGCGTGATCAGGTACTGGTAACATTCCAATGCTTTATCGCCTTATATTCAGATAAACTGCTTGACGATCTCTGTGAGTAGGGGAATACTGGAATATCGTGCAATATCAAGCAATAGGCTGTCCCGTCCGGTATTTCTGTCTTTGTACTGTATTCGATCCTTATTTCCACCTCACTTTTATGCAACACTTTTGCTTAATAGCTACAATCTATTCCGATTAATGGTGCGTTTGCGACAAATTCACTGGGTGACAATAACGGCTCGTTTGACTTGTAATAATATGAGTGTTGGAAGCGTGTGTACATGTACATGTGTACAACACCGCAAAATGATGTTCAAATTATCATACGGGTACTGTTCTCCGTTTAAAAACACTGTCATATTTGTCAGACCGATGTTATCAAATTTCGTCATGTTTGCTTACATTTTCCCCTTCTTACCCGTTTGGAAGCCGATAATGATAAATCTTGATGTTTCGAGTTGCGGGGCGGTTTTCAGTGACCATGATTGTTTCGTACTTTTGGATATAGATGGATATTCGTGGATTTCCCAACTTCTGAACAGGATGTGCATGTCGACGTTCCGTCCAGATAATTTAGTCAAGGCTACTTGTTCTCGAACTCCTACTGCTACGTGTGGTACCCCCTCCATACTATTTTATCGATGACTAACTTCAATTTTTCCTCCACGCTGTTGACGATTACGTCGCTGTCATCGTTATTGCGAATCAATACCAGCTTTTGCCGTCCATTCATCAATATTTTCTAAAGGAGGCCTTAAAATAGCGTTTTTGGGGGAATTTTTTTAGGGCAGAAAAAAATGAGCAAGTCTAGTGAACTTTTTAGAGCATTTTATTGCATATTTGAGCACTAAAAAAAAATATGTCAAGAGAAAAATATTTAAACGGAACCGTTTTTTGCACATTTGTGCAACACCTTACAATTGCAATTTACAATCGGTGGGAAAGATTTAGCCCGTAATTTTTGTCTGAAACAAAAAAAACCACAGAAAATTGTAATTCTCATATATTTTCTTCTAGGTGAACTAAAAAAAAACCCAAAATCTTGAAATTGAAGATTTTTCTCAGGTTTGAAAATAAATGTGCTCTTTGCAGGAAGGGAAAATCATTTCAACTTGCTAAAAAAGTTGTTTACATTTTTTTTTTCATTAATCTTTTTAGTTCAAATAGAATAGAATGCTACTGAAGCCAGCAAAAGTTTTGTTTCGTTTTGATTGCTCGTCTAGTTTTCACGCCCACCAGTTTAGAAAAATCGTAAAAACGAAAACTCGAGAAAACGCGCTCTAAAGTTTACGACCAGGAAAAATGTTAATTTTCGATTACTTACGGAATATCTCGTTATAATCCTACTATAGCTCTTACGAATTCAAAATATTATTGTTTCGAACGACCGATTGAACTTTTTTCAGTACATAGTTCGGTGTTATGTGACTGCGGGGAGGGGCGCGCGCTTCGTTTGTCCAGACGTTCGTGCGTTCGTATATTTTTTGCTCGACACCTCACTGTGTTTGGTACTGTATCTTTCAAAATATTGCGAATTAGCCGCTATAACTTTTTATACATATTCTTAGATATATTAGGCATAGATTTGAGCAATAAAATTTTTTTTTGAGCCTTCTAAAGCAGGATTCCCCCTTAAAGTCTTCCGCAATACCCAACAACGTATTTAGTGGAAGGCTCAAACCAAAATTTCCTTTGCTGTCCAGACAACTTGCGGTTCCTTTTATGAGACGTCGCTTGGACTGAATGAGAAATAACCTTTCACGCATGATGTTACTCCCACGTTTCTTACGGAATCTACTTGCACGGCGTTTATTAGATAACGTATGTCACTGAACATGTACGCGACCGGGTTGTTAATAAGCTTCGCAGTTGCACGTATGTACAAACAACTTTCGCTGGGTAACGTGTAATTGTCAATTTCCGGTACGGAGATTCTAATTTCATCGTCGTTGTCGAAACTTCTGGAGCCGAATGGTTGATGTGAGTGAAATTCATAGCTCACTATGGAATTGTCGACCTATATTTTATCTGTTACGTTTAATATATCCATTTATATCGTCACTTGATAACCCAAATTTTTCAAGAAGTTCCGATTCGCACGTGTTAACCGTCTGATTGATCGTTTCGCACTGTCGATTGTCCGTCGCTTCGGTTTGCCTTTGTACCTTTGCTTCCCGAGGTCATCCGTTCGTATCTTTCGATCGTTGTACACTATTCCCATGGCTTTAGTCTGTTGATCGCAAATGTAGTCAGATCGTTACTTCCACTTCTCGGAAATTCTTGGTCGCGTCTTGTTCTAAGACCCGTACTGTGAGCGTACTGATGACATTACCTGTTACAGGTAAATAAATAGGTTGTTGTGGGCTCTCGATTATTTTGAAGAAGTCTTTTAAGGTCGTTGCCGGAAGAAGTGTCGTCTATACCAGAGACTGTTGAAGCCGGAGGGTGCTTTTGCTGCCATTACCAGAAGGTGACCGAAGAAATGGACGTCGTCAATACCAGAGGCTGCTGAAGAAGTGACGTCATTACCAAAGGCTGCCCATGCCGAAGAAGTGGTCATCGACAAGAACCAGAGGCTGCTGAAGAAGGGGTTGTGTTTGTGTAGGGCTTGTTTCGCGAGATGTGTGTATGTGGTTGCCTAACCTAGCTTGGTCTTTTGCAGACTAGTTTTTATCACACAGTGTCAAAGGTTATCCTCGTGGCGTGTGATAAATAATATCATATATATCAATAATAAATAATATTGTTGATGATATTTGTTTTTTATTTATACAGTATGTCAAATAAAGAGATTTACTGGAAATTTGTTTTTATTTATGTTACAATATTCGTTGTTATTTCTCTGATCGAGTAAAGTTTCAAATAATTGTGTAGGGGTTTTGACAAATAACTTAAAACAGGTTCAAATATCAATTTTATAATTATTTAAATACCAGATATATAATATTTTTACATTTTGCTGTGCACATTTTAATTGATTGGTAATACAGTGTTGGTTGCAGTGAAAGTGTTTCGAGGTTTGGACATTGTAGCGGAGTCGAAGTCCTGTATGATGTTCGGCGCTAGTAATTTCTTCTTGTTGGGTCCCATGACGATGACATTTGCATCCAATATAATCGTTTTTAAATATGTACATATATGCTCATGTGGTAAATAGCCTGGGAATGTTGTTTTCCAATCCAAGCCGTGTATGTGTTTCGCGGTTCTATTTTACATCGCCGACTAACCAATATTCCATTTCGGGTTGGTTCACAATTGTGTGGAACGTCGAACCATTGATCGTATTAAAAATTGCAA
This sequence comes from Geotrupes spiniger, assembly GCA_959613385.1. Lineage (NCBI taxonomy): Eukaryota > Metazoa > Arthropoda > Insecta > Coleoptera > Geotrupidae > Geotrupes > Geotrupes spiniger. The sequence goes on along the minus strand of OY390740.1, from coordinate 21,497,307 downwards.
TTTCCCGTATGAAGAAGTCACTCTTTTTATATTGGAAGCCGTTAAACTTCACAATGAACATTCTGAAACATTCAAAAACTGATATAAAATTGACTGACGTTCATATCTACACGTTTTATAATTTATATATGTTGAAAGAAAGTGGGAGGGGGCTAAACTTACGTTGTTGTTGTTGTTAAGGACTGCTGAACATGGTTTCGTTGCAATATAGATTAATGTTGCTATTATTAGCAGGAAAATTATAATGCAATTCGATGGAATTGGCGCAGAAACAGACGTGTTTTTTACATCTGTTGCACCACATTGTATTCGATGATGAATAGCCAGTTCTCTGTAAGAAACAAAATTAATACAAATTCCGATTTTTACTTACTTATACTTTATGTATAAGTAAGTATAGGAATCATGAAAAATTTCGACCTCGAGATTTTAACGGATATACGCGTTTTGAGGTCCCCTGAATCGTTTCTGACTATTTTCGGAATGACGTCTGTGTGTCTGTGTGTGTGTGTGTGTGTGTGTGTGTGTGTCTGTGTGTCTGTGCGCGCTCTAGCGTCCAAACGATTATAGCTAGAGCTCTGAAACTTTGAATTTAATATTTGTATGTAGCAAGGAGGAAAACGTCCTATTTTGAACGCAATCACTCAACCGGAAGTGATGGTTTACTCTTATCACCTGTTTCTATATCTCGAAAACGGTACACGTTACGGAAAAAAATATCCTTACATAAATTATAGATATTGATATTTTAAACAACTTTCACTTGAAAAGTTTTTTCGAAAAACGTATAAGTAAGTTTCGTGCGGACGACCGCGGATTTTATAGTATTGCGATCGGGCGGCTAAAGGCTTCGCCAAACAGCGGCCGGGCGGGACGGCGAAGCGACGATGGCGCGACGTAGATGTCAACCTGCGGGCGTGACGATAACGTTACCATTGCGCCTTCCGATACGCCGCACTCGGCGGGATTTCTCGACAGTTACAGTTCATGTCCAGTTATAAAAGTTTGTGTGTGTCTGCGCGGTATAGCGCTCAAACTATTGACGCTTAATTTATGAGACTAGATGCGAATATAGAAAAGAAGAAAATGTCATATTTGGAAAGCAATATGTAAACCAGAAATAATATTTTACTCTTATCAGATTTTCAATATTTTGAAAACGGTATGATATTGATATTTTAAACAACTTTCATTTGCAAAGTTTTTTCGAAAAACGTAGTATAACTGAGTATAAGTAAGTTTCGTGCGGACCACCGCGGATTTTTTTTTTCTCTTTTTCTGTACCCATACATATTACTCGTAAAAAAAATATGAAATAGATTGCATTAAAACAGCAATTACAGCAATTTATCATGAAAATCCCCTGGTAATGTATTAGTATAAAGGTAACTAACAATCCGCTTATAATCATTAGGGTTTAATGCGATCTTTTTCTGTTCAATTGTGCATACTTCGTGTCGCTCCGATCGAATTAAATTTTGTGACGTTTCAATTAGTTTCAAGGGTATTACGTATAGATTATTTGGCATATAGTCTGATGTATCGAATTTATAAATATCATCTTTTATATATTTATATATATCATCTACAAAAAAAATCATAAATTAAACTATCAGTATCAGTATAAATAATTTTGCAGCATTATTAATTTTTTCTTAATATAATTGTAATGAAAGTCATATAGGAAAGTTTTTACTATATCCAGAACAGATACAGTTTATTAATAGCACCAAAAATAAATCAAATGTCATACATAACATATATTACATCAGCTAGGGTGTGAGAAGGGGGTGATGGTTAGAATTCGTGATTTTCCATTTCCCCACTTAACAACAGAGAATATATATAGTCGGAATTATGAGAAGGTGCGTGCACGTCATTGATGCGTGTTTTCTAATGCCAACATGTAGAAATTATAAAATGCCATTTTCTTGTATTGGAATATGGCGTGAAACCAGGCCTATTTACAAGGGGATGCGAAGCAATGTTATAGATATTATTATTATCACTTAGTCTTCTATATTTGTCATGAAAAAGACGAAAGGAATTTGAATCTTGGGTATTTTACGTCGTATGGATCGGCGAACCGTTTCTGTGTGTTCTAGAAAGTTCACATGCGTAGATCAATCGACGGGCGTAGTATCTGGTATATCTGGTTGCATACTACCACATACAATATAGATATAAGCATACACACACTGTTGTGTGTTTGGTTGCATACGATCTTGAAGAATATCTTTTGTCTGAGAAACATGTAAACATAAAATTTGACGTCATTAAAAAGCGATGACGTGCACGCACCTTCTCGTAATTCCGATTATATATCAACATCACAGCGTCTCTGATATTAGAAAAGCACAATGAGAAACGTCGAAAAGAACAGTTCGTCATATTATAAAAGCATTGGACCCGACACATGTGCCGATAACGATACAGAAACGAACACACTGTATCAATACGGAAGGTGCGTTGATAATTATTAACTTCAATGGCTACGGTGATTATTGTTTATTTATCTTTTTACAATTTATTAAAATGTAACATATATTTCTCAGGTGGAACACTTGCATTTGTATGCGGGGACTGCGCAGGTGGGAACCAACATTACAATAATTTAAGGGAAACTATACAATTTTATTCACGAACACCAGTTGCTGCTTTTGCAACAAATTCATTTTAAACATACTAGGTTCGTGTACTAATTTGTTAACTTACCACAGGTATATGCTGTATTGCGTGATATGCTGGATATTCATTTAAAATAAGAGAATCTTCATGTTGTTCAAACAACATAAACGATCCGTTTGCAATAATATACGGTGTTTTAACGAAAATTCTCGCTGACTTTTGGTAACAGCAATAAATTGTCACTGTTAGTAGCAGAAGTACTACAACATTAATTCTTGAATATGCCATGATTAGTTGTGATCTTGTAATGCACTGACTCGTTGCTTCTGTGTGAAAAGCAGAAGTGAAGGGAGGGGAATGCCAATCACAAGATAAAAATCTAGATTATATCGTTACGATTAATCCATGAAACAGAACTCATACCTAACCATTTCACGAGTCTTATTGTGATCGACTCCTCCTTGAAATTAATCAATTTTCCGTTTTGATCGACTACTTTAAGGGTAATTTTGATCTATGTACGTGGATAAATAGCGTTTACAACTTTTTCCACAATCCATGTGTAGCACATGACCTAGATTTCGAAAATGTGATATTATTCATATGTTTTCATAAATATAATAACACTTTTATCCAATTCCGTTTATTTACAAGATAACCTTTGATGTATTACAATGTCGTCGTGTACATCCATGCTGTCCGGTTGGGAATCTGTGTTATCGGCAAAAATATACACACCGATTATTTTACAGCAGTGGCGGCTCGTGGGTTTGCTACTTGAGGTGGCAAACTCAAATATTAAATGATTTTTATTTGTATTGATCGAAATATCGAAAATGTTTAAGATAAAAGTTAAACTAGGTTCTTTAGTGCTTACCGAAAATATTCCCATAAAATTACGAGGCCGATATTATGCATTCCTATTCCTATATACAATATACCTTGTCACCTTTACACAAGATTAATGGACATCAAATTGTGAGTAGGTACAGCAACTAAAACATGCCGATATGTAAATAATATTAAACTAACGATAATTCACTCACCGGGAGCAACCTGCCCCTTGCAACATTTTCTATTTCACAATAAAATAAAACTATGTGCTCCAATTTAAAACATGAGATTCCTTGGTTTGAACTCCCCACCAAGTTGTTCATGAAACAAAATAACTAACAAAAAGTAAAGTAAACTATTAACAGAAAATAAACAAAAATGCTAATAAAAATTTAAACTCAATTATATTAAAGACTATATAATGCGTCACACAACTGCACGAGAAACAGTGGGAGAGTGGGGGTATTCATGTGCCGTGACGCAGCGTCTGGCGGCATGCTTCCAGCCGATGCGTTTTTGTCGAGAAAAGTCTCTAGTTAATGCGGACTGCGCTGGGTTTTGTATCGGTTCAGCGCGTCCAATGCAGCAGTTTGTGAGGCTGAATTTTGTTTGCCTCCGGCCGGCAAAATTTCACAATATTTTCGCGCTATAAGATCTTGGGATGTTTGAAAATTGTAATTTCTACAATTACAACTATTTACTAAAATACGCGTTTTTAATACAAAAAACAACACTCATATATAGAAAAAAATAAATTACAAAAAAATGTCATTATACAAAATGATTAAGGGAGGCATTGCCTCCTCTGACAAGCCGCCACTGTTTTACAGAATGACAAATCCTCTGCTCTATCGACTTTGTTACGTTTAATTCAATTCCTAATATCAACGCATCTAATAACAAATTTCATATTGACACACATACTATAACAATACCTGAGGGGTCGTATGAACTTGCAGATCTTGAAGCATATATTAAATAATAACAATAATAACACACTCAAATATGAATCAAAAAGTAATAAAATTATCTATTTTCAAGATTCTAATTCGATTGCACTACTTGTAGGATTTAATAGAAAGGAACTATTGCTGGGAAAAAAACATATATCAGATTTTCCTATACATATTACAACAGTTAATACTATTTGTGTTGAATGTAATTTAATTACAAACTCCTCCAACAACAATAATCTAGGTCATGTGTTGCACATGTGCTACTCGCAAAGCCCTCCTGGTTTTCGGATTGCGGAAAAAGTTGTAAACGCTATTTATCTACCAATAAACACCACGTACATAGATCAAAATTACCCTTAAAGTATTCGATCAAAACGGAAAATTGGTTAATTTCAAAGAGGAGTCGATCACAATAAGACTCGTGAAATGGTTAGGTATGAGTTCTGTTTCATGGATTAATCGTAATGATATAACCTAATTTTTTTATCGTGTGATTGGCATTCGCCTCCCTTCACTTCTGCTTTTCACACAGAAGCAACGAGTCAGTGCATTACAATATCACAACTAATCATGACGCATTCAAGAATTAATCTTGTAGTACTTCTGCTACTAACAGTGGCAATTTATTGTTGTTACCAAAAGTCAGCGAGAATTTTCGTTAAAACACCGTATAATATTGCAAATGGATCGTTTATGTTGTTTGAACAATATAAATATTCTCTTATTTTAAATGAATATCCACCATTTCATGCAATACAACATATACCTGTTGGTAAGTTAACAAATTAGTGCACGAAAAAAAAAGGTTTAAGAAAAAAATTTATTCTTTATTATATTTTCTGTTTTATTGATTTGTGTTTATACAAGGACATTGATCGGAAATTAATTTGGTGCAAAAGCAATATCTGGTGTTGGTGAATAAAATTGTAGAGTTTCCCTTAAATTATTGTAATGTTGGTTGTTTTGTTCTCGAATGGACCAAAATGTTTTGTTTCGAATTGATACCGGAATGGTTTTGTTGCGTTCCGTCCGACCACTAGATACTGCGCTGGATCTGTTGATCTAAGCCGGAAACTCTCGAAGGACCACCGTAAATACGGAATTATGCTCGATGTAGTTTAATTGTTTATTTATTACAAACACATATACATTATGTACAACAAACAAAAGACGTATAAAAGAAACTGAACCGTGTTAATGTAAAGACTGACTGGTAGCGAATCACACCCAGAGACCCGTGTGTCTTAGTTTTGTCCTTAACTCCCCTACTTTCCAAAAAACTGTCCCCTGTACACCGTGGTGGGGGAGTACTACCCTCTGTCCGTAATCGGACCAATAAATACTAAATGCACCACGTAAATAAGAGAAAACATAAATTAAACAAGTGGACGTACATGAGACTAAACATCCCGGCCACCGTTGAAGCAGTGCTTCAACTAATAGAATTACACAGATATAAGGATACGCTTAACCCAAAAACTGTAAGAAACCCAAGACAAACAAAAAATTGTAAAATAAACAGTAATACAATAACGTCTGTGACATACATAATATAAAAGAAAATATTCATTGTTCAATAAAGTCTTAAATTTAATCACCATCACTCTCACTTGGTTTGTTTTCCAAGCCCGTTAATGGCACGACACAAATATTACGCACTGCACGTTTTGTAGTACCGTGTTCCGTTTGGATGCTGACTACGCGGATGACGCCGTCTGCTCCAGGATGCAGTTGTAGTATTCTGCCGTACTTCCAAACGAGGGGTGGTAAATTGGCATCTTTCAGGATGACTAGCATCCCAGGCTGCAATGTTGTTGGTGGCGTTGTTTTGGATTTGGGCCTGGGTTGTAAGTAGCCCAAGTATTCCTTGACCCAGCGCTGCCAAAAGTGTTGACGAGCTTGCTCTATATACTGCCACCGAGACAATCGATTCTGCTTAAGATGCAGCAACGAGGGCTCGGGAGATGTCGTTAGTGGGCTCCCAATTAAAAAATGACCTGGTGTCAATGCTGACAGATCATTTGGATCACTTGACAACGGACATATTGGCCGTGAGTTCAAACAAGCCTCAATGCATGCCAGCAAAGTATACATCTCCTCAAATGTGAGCAACGCATTACCTAATACTCTTTTGAGATGGTATTTTGTTCGTTTTACACCAGCCTCCCACAGCCCTCCAAAATGAGGCGATCGGGCTGGTATAAAATGCCAGTTTATACTATTCCTGATTAATTGATTTACAACGTTGATTTTAAATTGATCTGATTGAAAGAATTCTGATAATAATTGTAATTCCTTTTGCGCTCCTACAAAATTTGTAGCGTTGTCCGAATAGATGTTTTTTACTAGACCACGCCGCGAAATGAACCTCTTTAAGGCACCTAAAAAACTTTCAGCTGTTAAGTCACCAACAAGTTCTAAATGCATAGCCTTTGTAGCAAAACAAACGAACACGCAAATATACGCTTTAATTTGTCGTTTTCCGCGACCACGACCTTCCTTGAGACCTATAGGGCCAGCGTAATCAACACCACAATTAGCAAATGGTCGCGAGTGATCACAGCGTGAGGCCGGTAAGTCGCCCATGACTGGATTTAACCCTTTCGGATTTGCACGAAAACAATTTATACATTTGTTTATGACTTTTCTAACTTGACTACGTCCAGCTAACGGCCAATAACGTTCGCGAATGGCGGCTAACGTACCCAAATTTCCGGAGTGCAAATGCGTTTCATGTGTGAACTTTATAATTAATTCTGTAATGTAATGTTTAGGTAAAACAATTGGATGTTTTTGGTCGACTGCAATGTTTGCATGTCGTAAACGTCCACCTACTCTAATTAACCCCGTTTCATCAAGATAAGGATTTAACGTTTTCAAACGACTGTTATTGGAGACTTCATGACCGGCTGATAAATCTTTTAATTCATTATAAAAGTCAATTCCTTGTACCGTTTTAATTATGAGGTTGGTTGCGCCCTGAATTTCTGACACATCTAATTCCCCACTTAACCGTTTATTACTGTTTCTCAGATTGTAAATAAATCTTAATATATACGCAGAGACACGACATAATTTTTCAAACCTTGAATATTTTAACATCCAATTAAGTTCGGGGATTGTAACTATATGGGATGATACGCGTCGATCCGGAATCTCTTCACTATCAATTTCCGAGGGGAATTTTATACAATAATTTTCATCATTTGATAACCATGTTGGCCCGTGAAACCATAGTGAATTATTAATTAATTCGATTAGAGTAACACCTCGCGTGACTAGGTCTGCTGGATTTTCGGATGACTTGACATGTCGCCAATTGTTTATATTTGACAGAGATTGAATTTCGACAACTCTGTTCGCCACAAACGTTTTTAAAGTATTTGGAGCTGTATTTAACCATGCGAGCACAATGGTAGAATCCGTCCAATAATGTACTTCATCGATTTCTATATGGATTGCCTCTAACACTGTTTTCATTAGCCTACAAAGTAACAAGGCACCACATAATTCTAAGCGCGGAATTGTTAATACTTTTAATGGTGCTACACGTGATTTTGCACAGAGTAAATGAATTGCTACTTGACCGTTAGAATTTGTGGATCGTACATAGATAGCTGCCCCATAGGCTTTCTCTGACGCGTCCGAAAAGCCATGTAATTTAATGGACTCTGTCGGGTGAAAATCAATTACCTTGCGCGATATATTAATTTGATGGATATTATTGAGTTCATTCTCCAAATTTACCCACGCAATATCTAACCTATTCGTTAAAGGTTCATCCCAACCATGTTGTATTTGCCATAACTGCTGCAATATTAATTTTGCATTTATAATTAATGGACTAAGTAAACCTAGCGGGTCGAATATTTGTGCAATTTTGGATAATACTGTGCGTTTAGTATGTTTAATATTTTGTTGTTTAGTGTGATTGAAATTAACTAAGTAATTTAAGCAATCTTTGCCAACGTTCCAACCTAAACCTAATAATTTAGTGTTATTCCCTTTTTCCAACTTAATCATATGAGAAGCTGAATTTGATTCGTTAACTTGAGGTAAGAGAGATGCATCATTAGACGACCATTTTCGTAATTCAAAACCACCGCGTGATAATAATGATTGAAGTTCGCATCGTAATTGTAGTGCATCTTCATATGAATTTGTGCCAGTCAACAAATCATCCACGTAAAAGTCTCTTAGAAGTATTTCCGACGCTTTCGGGAAATTATGTTTTTCGTCGGTTGCTAATTGTTGCAGGCATTGTACGGCGATGTACGGTGCACATGCTGTACCGTACGTAACAGTGTTCAATTCATATATTTCTACGGGATCTGATTCATTAACTCTCCAAACTATTTTCTGATATTTTCGATCTTCCTCTGATACTAAGATTTGACGGTACATTTTGTTTATATCCGCCGATAACACGTATTGATGCGTACGAAATCGGAGCAATATTAAAAATAGATCGTCTTGTAATTTAGGTCCTACCATTAAATTGTCATTCAAACTAACTCCGGATGCTGTTTTGGCCGAAGCGTCGAATACTACCCGCAGTTTAGTTGTACTACTAGTGGCTTTAATGACTGCATGATGGGGTAAGTAACAATTCGGTTTTGACTCTAAATTGTGATTTGATAATCTCATGTGATTAAGTTCTTTATATTCTTGAATAAATTGATGATAGCTAGCTTTTAATTCAGGATTGCACCTAAGTTTATTTTCAATGCTATATAAACGCTTCGTAGCGATGCTTTTTGATTCTCCTAAATTTGGCTGATTTGTTTTAAAGGGTAAGCGAACTACAAACTTGCCTTCGCTATTTCTTTTATGAGTAGCCTTGAAATGTTCGATACAATGATATTCTTCTACCGACAGTTGAGAGTTTTTATGATTTGGAATTTCTTCAATTTCCCAGAACGCGGTCATCTGTTTCTCTAATGTACATAAGTGGCATACTCTACGGATATCGTTACAATTAGATTTTATATTGCCCCCAATAATCCACCCTAATGCGGTTTCTTGAAAATGAGGATTGTTCGGGGTCTCGGGTATCTGACCGGCTTTCAACAAAGACCAGAATATTCCGGCGCCTAATAAGACATCTATTGTATCGCTTTTACTGAACGTCGGGTCTGCTAACTGTAAAACAGATGGGATTTTCGGCTCGTTATTTGTAAAATCTGCTGTCGGCAATTTCTCCGTAATTTTAGGTAAAACTAAACATTGCGCTTCGAACACGTGCGATGAATAAATAGATTTGAATTTTATCACCATCTTATAATTCGCGTTGTCGGAAGAATTATTTATACCACTAACCGAAATGTTTACATTGCTTAAAGGGAGTTTAAGTAGATTACACGTATCATTAGTAATAAAATTACACTGCGATCCCACATCTAATATTGCTCTACATTTTATCCATTCCCCTTTGATATCCTTAATTAAAATTTGTGCTGTGCTTAACAGTACTTGATTAATTGCATTAGAATGATTCTGGGTATGAGCCACAACTGTTGACATTGATGGAGTTGAATTTGAATCTACGTGCAATAAAGTATTATGTTTTTGATAACACGTACGACATCCACCAGATTTGCAATTACTAACTACATGATTTCTTCTAAAGCAATTCTCACAAAGTTTGAGTTCTTTTACCTTTTTAATCTTATCGACTATTGATAAATTTAAAAATTCGTTGCATTTATATAAAGCATGATTGCCTTTACATAAAAAACATTGAATTGTTTGATTCGTGGCTAAACAATTAATCGATCGCGGTTTATTATTGACATGATTGATGTGTTTACCGGAATTGTTTAAATGAAACTTACTATGTTTTTGTTGTTGACTTGCTCCCATTAAAGATTCAAGCAATAAACATTTCTTTTCTAAGAACCTTATCATGTCTTTTAGTTCTGGAACTCCTGAGTTTAGGCTGCCTTCCCACTCTTTTCTGGTATGAAAATCTAATTTTAAAACAATTACGGGAACTAGTATAGCATCCCACTGATCTACCGGTTGCTTCAATGATTTCAATGCTTCTAAATTAATCAAAACGTCGTCAACTAATTGCCGCATCGATGTATGGGAATCCCTTTGTAATTGTGGGGATTTTAATATCGTAAAAACATGATCTTGCATTATGAGACGCAAATTTTCATATCTTTTTTTTAACAATTCCCATGCCGTCGAATAATTAAGATCTGATATAGATACCGAATCTATAGTTTTAAGCGTCGCCGCGCAGGCACGAACGTAAGTAGTGAAATTTCTCTATATTTGAGTATAAAATGCTTTCGTGAATTAAAGACTTAAATGTATCGTGGAAGGCAATCCAGCTTGTATAAGACCCTTCAAATGTGGGTAAATTTAACAATGGCAATCTAACATTACTGAAATTTGCTGATTGTAGTTGCGCAACGTTGGAACTGCTAGTAGATGTACTACAAGGACTTGCATTTTGTTGATTTGACTTATCGATTAATGTTGAAATAGCTGATTCAACATCATAATATTTTATTTCAAATTCTTCTCGCTCTTGCAATTGTCTTTCTGAATTATCTTTTAATTCAATTTGGTCTTGTAGACGTGAAAAATCGCGAAATGTTGCTTTTAAATTCGGCAGACGAACTTTCAATAGATTAATATTATCTGAGTCGCTAAATTTATCGACTGCTGTTTTAATTCGGGTTAAGGCTGCTTTAACTAAACCGCGTTGTTCCGTTAAAGGTTTAATAGATTCGACTGGCATTTTGACTTTGATAAATTGCTCACAAATGTGGAAACATAAACCAACCGACAATGCGATGAGCTTACCTTCACCCACAAGTCGAAGTTGCTGCCTCTGTGCCGCTGCTCCAGGTGACTTCGATGAAGGTGCTGCTGCTGACGGCACCAGGTTGATTTCACACCCTGTGATGATCGCTTGTTCATGTGTTGCTGGATCAGATCCGGCTCGAAGGACCAAAATGTTTTGTTCTCGAATGGACCAAAATGTTTTGTTTCGAATTGATACCGGAATGGTTTTGTTGCGTTCCGTCCGACCACTAGATACTGCGCTGGATCTGTTGATCTAAGCCGGAAACTCTCGAAGGACCACCGTAAATACGGAATTATGCTCGATGTAGTTTAATTGTTTATTTATTACAAACACATATACATTATGTACAACAAACAAAAGACGTATAAAAGAAACTGAACCGTGTTAATGTAAAGACTGACTGGTAGCGAATCACACCCAGAGACCCGTGTGTCTTAGTTTTGTCCTTAACTCCCCTACTTTCCAAAAAACTGTCCCCTGTACACCGTGGTGGGGGAGTACTACCCTCTGTCCGTAATCGGACCAATAAATACTAAATGCACCACGTAAATAAGAGAAAACATAAATTAAACAAGTGGACGTACATGAGACTAAACATTGGTTCCCATTTGCGCAGTCCCCGCATACAAATGCAAGTGTTCCACCTGAGAAATATATGTTATATATGTTACATTTTAATAAATTGTAAAAAGATAAATAGACAATAATCACCGTAGCCATTGAAGTTAATAATTATCAATGCACCTTCCTTATTGATACAATCTGTTCCTGTATCGTTATAGGCAGATGTATCGGGTCCAATGTTTTTATAATATGAAGAATTGTTCTTTTCGATGTTTCTCATTGTGCTATGACGCTATCAGAGATGCTGTGATGTTGATATATATATATTCTCTGTTGTTAAGTGGGGAAATGGAAAATCACGAATTCTAACCATCATCATCCCCTCCTCACACCCTAGCTGATGCAATATATGTTATGTGTGACATTTGATTTATTTTTGGTGTTATTAATAAACTGTATCTGTTCTGGATATAGTAAAAACTTTCCTATATGACTTTCATTATATAAGAAAAAAATTAAATAAACCGATATTTGTTGGTCTATCTGTTCTGGATATAGCAAAAACTTTCCTATATGACTTTCATTACAATTATATTAAGAAAAAATTTAATAGTGCTGCAAAATTATTATATACTGATGCTGATAGTTTAATTTATGATTTTTTTGTAGATGATATATATAAATATATAAAAGATGATATTCATAAATTCGATACATAAGACTATATGCCAAATAATCCATATGGAATATCCTTAAGAAACAAAAAGTTCTTGGCTTAATGAAAGATGAAAATAATGGGAAAATTATGTCGGAATTTATTGGTTTAAGATCTTAAATGTATACATTCAAAGTCATAAATAGTGATGATTCAGCGAGTCATACGCCAAATACACGCATTCCGCGTTTCTCACCAGTTTTAATGTCTTTCGCGTATTTCCAATCCACTCACACGATACGTGTATACCGCACTATCCTAATTGGGACGGTGCACGAGACCCAAAGCTGCTTGTTATGGATGACTTATAGCTCAAAATGTTTTGCCAATCCAGCTCCTTTAAAGTGATGCACTGACCTTTCCCCATAATTCTCACGACGGGCTCGAAAAACATTTCCGAACATAACCCAACGGTTATCCATTTCGTGTGGCTCTTATTGTCTCCGAATAGAGGGGTCCTCTGTTGCCTCATTTTCGTGAATATTTTCACTCCCCCCTCTTTTTGTTACTGCACCATCTTCATTGAATGCGTGTGTTAATACAAAATTATTTAAATCGGATTCGTAGCTGGAATCTTCTTCGAGTATTTGCGACATTGGTACGCTATTTGCCGCTTTCACGCTTTTCATCATTTTTTTCACGCGATTCCCATCAATTGTAGGACTTCAAATTCATGTTGCTGGTTTTGATTGCCGTTTACTGCTTTGGTGTTGACACTACATATACATATTCAATGTTTTAAATAATTCTATTTTACTATACTCTACAACTCACTTATAATTCTTCAATGATCAATAACTTCACCGCATGGACACTGATACATCGACTTCACGTCAAAGGACTACACTTTACACTACTGTACCGTCTACGCTTATAAATGTTATTTTTGGATTGAAGGGGTTGGCCATTTTCCTACTTTTACCACTTCTTCAACCTCCCTTGAAGGTTTAGTATGCACGTAGGTATTGGTTATGGCCTTGACCTCGACCTTCAAATTGACCTGGTTTTGCAAATTCATAAACCTCCTCCTGCAAGAATCTAGGTCAAGGTCGAGTTCACGCAGTGTGACCTCGACCTTGACCTAGATTGTTCCAGGAGGAGGTTTATGAATTGGCAAATCCCTATTACTCAGGAATGTATTAAGATCGAGTAATACATTTTATTACTTTGTAATCGAGGATTTGTTTATTTTGCTAGTTTGTAATCGAGGATTTGTTGGGGGTTTACGTGCTCATGTGCTCATGTGGTCATATATAGAAACCGCTACTGGATACGAGTTGTTTCGCAGCTATACGAGAGCACTGGGATGTTGCTCTGTTTCGGCGACGCGGAACTTCGGTCTATTTTGTGTGTGCCCTTTGACGGCTGAAGTTTCGGTGGTTGTAGCGCCGAATTTTTGACGAACTATTTGGGCGTTTAGCGTCAGCTTTTCATTATTGTGGATACAGCCTTACCTGCTGCACCGATATCGTAATCGTTACGCAAGCGTCTGGCTAGTGATTCCATCATCAACTTTACATGGAGTTGAAACCACTAGAGTTGTAATGGAACTTGATGGGAGTGGTGGAAATGCAACCAGCGTGTAACCGAAACCAAGTTGACTAATTAGTCCGGATCTGTGCGGCCCATCAACACGTGTACAGTGAATTTAATATTTTCCATTGTGACAGCTGAAGATTTATTTTTTACCTTTTGTTCGGTGAGTTTTATTTGAGAGTTATGCTAATATTAAGTCATTTAGCCGTTTTGTTTGATCGCAATCAAGTATATGACAACTGTATAGTAAGCTAATGTATAATTAATGTATTCTGCCGCTATTGACTACATTCGTTAGTTCTGTATTTCATCGTCTAGCCTCCGTCGTTAACTAACTACGGATTGGAATTCATGGTAAGTATTTATTTATTCAGTTTCTTTACTTTCACTTTTTATTAAAATTTCTGTCTCGTTCATCGTTGCGGTGCGACATTATTATATATTATATATAAAATACATTTATACCAATTTGATGTCCTTTTGTTTAAAAATAAATGTTAGTGGTTAGTTTTTAAAGTGAGAACAGTCGCTGTATATTTGGCTAGTGCTCTATACATTTATACCGGATGGCGCTCTAGAGTCTAGATTATAACGTGCTCACTCCAGTGGAATTAGCAGAAGCACTTCAACCAAATATAAGATTAACGATATTAAAATAATCTTTCAAAAGAAAATCCTTAACATCGTCGGGACAGCCCGACCTTCTGTTGCCCTTACCCTTATTTTTTAAGCGCCACAAAAAAAGCACATGTGAAATGTCAAAAAAATTATATTTTGATTGACTCAGTAAGCTAGAACGAAATACACTGATTTTCAGATAGAAACATATAAGATATGTGTAATATTTTGCATTTCAGTTTCAATCTTTAGAATCATAGTTAAAGGACCTAATCATTCATTTTGCCCGTGATCATTGAAGACACTTCAAAATTCTAACAATTGTGAAATTATTAAAATTAATTTCCAATAATTTTTATGCATTTTGCATTTCCTCAATTTTAACTGGGAACATGCGTTAAATACCGCTCCAGTATTCTTACCATAAACACGACAATATTGATAAACCAATTAATGAATATAAAGTAAATATACTACTGGTAGACACCACGCCTTACGACTGGACGACTGGAGGCGTGTAGCCTGGCGCTACAGAAATACACGGACGTAAGGAGGGCTGTATATAAGCTAAAACTATAAAATATTCGTTCCGTTGCTCCACGCAGATTACTTTATATGGACCCTTACATACATACAATATATCTATACTCTGTTTTAAACTAGGAGGAGTGATTTAAATTTGCCGTACTAAAACCTACACCTGTAATTGGCCAAAACTGAGTCTGTTTTACATAATGCTAAGTGGTTGTATTTCAGTTAACAGTTTTGTCTGCTTCATATCGTTATAACATCGTGTATATTTTTAAGTATATATATTGTATCCAATACAAGTTTAGCGTCAGTTTCAGTTAACTAAAACATTATTTTTAAACTTATATTTAATATTTATACATGTCCCATCTAATATTTCTTTTCTCTTAATTTCAATAAAATTGTTTTTTTGCATCTCTCCAAGCAGATTTTAATCGACATTTTAACTCTTCGGGATAGTCGCGCACCCAGCCAGGGCCAAAACACAAACACCGACATAAGAAATCTTAAAAAAAGGTGTGGCAATCACTTGCTAAATCAACGCTTCTTATAAGCTCTTTCCCGCAATCAGGAAAAGAACTATGGTGGTTATGATATAGAAGCCGAGTAAAGATCTCACAATGTCGCAAACATACCAATTAGTCTTTGCCTTGTCTGGCAAAGATTGCAGAGAGGGTGATCTAACATCGATTCAGAGCGGGACTGGTTGAAACGAATACCATCCACGATGAGCAATATTGCTTCGGCCAGATGTGCTCACAGATCTTCATATGTTGAGGTTGACTGAAGCCATCCTGTATGGGTTCTGTAGAAAGAAAACACAGATTGCCTTGTTTCTGGCATTAATGCTTATTGAGGAATAGGAATTTGATAAAAAATTCTTTATTGGTATTTTCACGTTCTACATTTCATTTCTCTATACCCCCCTTTGTCTCCGTCTCTTTCTCCTTCCGCCTCCTTCTGC
Organism: Geotrupes spiniger; assembly: GCA_959613385.1. Lineage (NCBI taxonomy): Eukaryota > Metazoa > Arthropoda > Insecta > Coleoptera > Geotrupidae > Geotrupes > Geotrupes spiniger. The sequence continues at coordinate 21,481,138 of OY390740.1, read as the reverse complement.
CGCCTCTTTCTCTTTTCCTTCGTTCTTTCTTCCTCCTGTTGTTCCAATACCCTATTTTTCCTGCTCTCCTCCTTCTTCCCCATTATTTTGTGTAACATCTCTAGTCCCCGTACGTCATTTCCCATCTTCCTTCTCCAGTCTTTTCCTATTTCCTTTTCTTCTTCATTCAGTTTTATTTCCTTGCATTCTCCAACCCAACCCATCCTTCTCCACACAAAGTACACCACCTGGAACTCTCTTCCGTCCAATACTTGTTTGCTTCACTTCCGCACCTGAATCTTGCTAATGTTCTTTCTTCACCTAGCGATCTCCTTCCCCCTAAGTATGTTGGTAGCCTTCACTGTACTTTTATACTTTTGTATTTGTTATACATCGCAGTACTGATTTTGCTTTCCTGAGCTTCTACCATCTTTCACCTCTCTTCCATCTTCCACCACTCCACTCTCTACTTGCTTCCCATATCTTCTTCTCCTTTCTGCTTCTTCTGTTGATAGTTCTGTCTTTTCGTACATTTTCCGTCTGCAATCTTGCCAATTGGATCGTCCTGTTCCTTTGCTCCCCTTTTCTTTAACTCCTTTAATACCAACTTAACTAGTCTCTGTTCTGGCCTGCGCCTCGCTATCATCTCATACCTCACTGCCCTTTTCCTGTATCTACACCCGACCTTTCACTCCCCGTCTCCTGCCTAACTATGTAATCTCTCCAGATTCAAATGAATTTGATATCAACATTGAAATAATTAAACTTATAGCATATCATCAACTAGACATGTGGCAGCCGGTGTACCCAAGGATACATTTTGGGACTGAAATTATTTCTCAGTTACATGGCAGATTTCGCCCGAAGATGGATCGGTGGCTATTTACGCAGGCGATATAGTGCTCCAGAGTGCAGTCAAGGCAATATAAGGATGGTGTGCCAAATGGAGAGTGGTCCTCAACGAGAGAAATTGCGTTGCGATGCTCCTCACAAAGGATATGGGGCCGTCGGCGTTGAGGGCAGGAGGCTGCATTAGAGCAACGAGGTTAAATATCTCAGAAGTAACCCCACACCATACAACCTCCCAAAATGACTAAGGAATAAATAAAAAGGCACATCAGTTTGATTTTAGTAACCGAAGAGGCTCACATGGACGCTAGTTCCGCAGTCACTTAGTCACCCACGGCTCTAACGTGTCGGTACTCACTTCTCAACTTGACGATACGTGTACGAAATTTAACCAAATGTTAAATAATATTGTGTTTACTGATTGTATTGATATTATTTAAATAAATTCCTTTTGTTTATAAAAGAAAAACTGCGTTCCCAGTAACAGTAAACTTTTATGCCCGGTTTCACAAACGATTGTCAAACGGTGAATTAGTTAACAAGCCTTTAACAACTCAATCGCCATATATTTGACGATTGATTAAAGATGTTAACAAGTTAAGAGTAAACCATCACTTCCGGTTGAGAGATTGCGTTCAAAATAGGACTTTTTCCTCCTTGCTAAATACAAATGTTAAGTTTAAAGTTTCAGAGCTCTAGCTATAATCGTGTGGACGCTAGAGCGCGCACAGACACACAGACAGTCAGACAGACACAGAGACGTCATTCCGAAAATAGTCAGAAACGATTCAGTGGACCTCAAAACGTGTATATCCGTTGAAATCTCGAGTTCGAAAATGTTCATGATTCCTATACTTATACATAAACTATAAGTAAAAAGACGAACCCGTGGAATTTTTTGAAAGAAGAGAAACTTTCTTCACACGTAGCAAGATACTATTTTATTGACAACCAGCATTTTCATTGAAAAAGCATTATTAGCAAGTTATAAACTTGCTTATCGTGTTGCCAAAACCAATAACCCGCACACAATTGCTGAAAAACTTATTTTGCCAGCAGCTGTCGAAATGGTACATGTAATGTTTGGCGAAAAAGAGGCTGCAAGGTTAACAATAACTCTGTCAAATAATATTATCCAGAGAAGAATTAGTAAAATGGCAGGAGATATTCAAACACAAGTTGTGGAACATTTTAATAAATGCACGTACTTCTCTCTATAAATGGACATATGTATCTAATTGTGCACGTTTGTAAAATATGATACAATGGCATTAAAGAAGATACTTTATTTTGTTCCCCATTGGAGACCAATATCACCGGAAAATGTTTATTCGGCCCTTACTGAAATACATCAGTAAATATGAGAATGACTGGGTGAAATGCATTGCTATATGCACAGGTGGCGCTAAAGCGATGACAATCCTAAAGTCGCTAGATATAACAAAGTACCGCGATTCATTAGGCCCGTGAGTTAGACAAAGACAAACTGGTAATTGAGCCAAAATGGCCGCCTGACAAATTTGACGAGGCTTGACATTTGTCGTGTGGTATTAGTTGTGTGGAAAAAATGCCGGCGTGTTGCATAAAATCTTGTAAGAATAGGTCTGAGAAAGGCTTCGGATTATTTAGAATGCCAACTGAAAAACTACAAAAAGCGAATTTATCGAAAGGCTAGGTTAGGTTTGTTGTAGTTTTTAAGTAGGTAGGTTCCATACTTGTCGTGATAACTTAAAGTAAGTTCGTAGGTACAATTAAAAACTAGAATAATTAGTAACCAGGTGATGAACAATTTGCTAGTAATCGACAAGATGGGAGGAGATTATCAAACACAACACACACAACATGTGTGCAAGATGGCGTTCCTAAAGCATCACAGCCAAGCTGTGAGAATACTGGTATTCAAAGTCCTGATGCAGGTTATCAGGAGATTCTGCACGAAGAAACTTTGGACCTTGAAGCTGTAATCGAACTAAACTGTGAAAATAGTAACAGTCAGGTTCGTGACTCCAACATGCAGGAGAGTACTGATGTAACAATTGATTCATTAACCTTCCGTGACTGGCGGTTCATTTCTACACATCGGCAGTGGCGACGGACTGTGAGTCCGCATAGCTTTTTTTGTCCACGAAAAGGGATATACATATGTAATACGACTCTTGTTTGTATAAAAAGACATTTTAAATAATTATTTATTTATTTTAATATATTTATATTTAGAAAGTAGGCGGTTAAGCCGACATAGCTTTCATTGAACATTTAACAAAAAAAATATTCTGTACATAATAATTAGACAACCAAAATCAGTAAAAGTTAAGAAACCATATTACAATAACATTCTGCACATACACAAGTTAAATGTTCAAGGCATATGAATTTGGTGCATTTCTTACATGAGAATCGTGTTGGTCGATTTTTCGTGTCACAATAACTGCAACGACCTCTAGTATTCTTAGGATTGGGGGGCTCAGGAGTGGCATCTTCAATCGCAAACATTTGCTTGATTCGTAGCCTTATGGTTTTCGGTATATAATCCTGCATTGCTCGAGAACGAATATGATGTTCGGCTAACTCGGACGAAAGTCTATGCAAAAATATTCTCCTAGTTGTACCAGGATTTTACAGATGAAATATTCTAGTGTGTCTAAACGAAATAATTGTAGCGAATATTTTGCACTGGATTGCGCGGATCTAAATTGACTTAATTAAATGCTAATGTGTACATATGTGGGACCGAACATTGTTACTGGCGGCGGACTCTCGCTCCTCAATCTGCCATAAAAAATAAACGACGACACTTATATAGATCACACGATGTACTGAGGACAACCAGAACATGCTAGAGGAATACCGAAAGTGAGGGATGTCTAGGGTAGGTAATATTGAAATAAATCCGGATAACATTCGGTTGCGGAGTGTGAGTCCGCGCGCCAGTCACGGAAGGTTAAAGAAGCGCATCAAGGCACTTTTGCAAGAAAACAGAAACTTGAAAAAGAAATTGCTCAAAAGTGACGAAAATTTGCAGAAAACATTTAATGAAGATCAATTAAAATATCTGGAGGTCGGTACGCACAAGGGTTTTATGTGTTGAAGATGTCGGCTTAATTTAGTTTCATCCCTTTTGCCCCAACGGAAGGTTGGCAAACCTTTTTTATCATTCTCCATGACGATAAGTTATTGATTTCCTTTCAATGTAATAGATCTGCTTATATTATTATAAAATAAATCCTTTTTACAACTCGTGAATCCTAAGTGAGATTACTTTAACTGAATAAACCTAACATTATGTGAAGTGATGAAACGAATGAAAAAGCGATGCAGCTTATGCTTGTGGTGCTGAAGGCTATGAAGTAATACGCTCACAAAACTTGCCCTATCCAAGTATCCGCACAATCCAAGAGCGACTACAAGGTTTGAAGTTTCGACCAGGCATTGTTGATGACGTATTCAACATTCTTAAACAGAAAGTAAGATGAAAGTGAATTTGTAACTCAATATGAAAATGTTTATCTGCGGCATGCAACGCTATTAATTGATGAAATGCCTATCAAAGAAACATTTCAGTACGATAATTCCCTGAGTGCTATTATTGGCCGACCAACAATGAAGCTGACAGGCGACAAAGACAGCAGTCAGGAATATGCTTCACATGCATTGGTCTTTTTGCTTACTGGAGTTAGTACTCGTTGGAAGCAAACTATTGCATAAGATTTTATTGCTTCATCATATTCTGCTACTGAAATACGTGACAAAATAACGTTCATTATTAAAAAAGTATTTACAATGGGCATTACGATCAAAGCTGTGGTGTCAGACATGGGACCCCAAAACAGAAGTGTCTGGAGGGTATTTGGTATTAATGTGAGTAAATATTCTGAAATTAAGAACTATACACCACATCCATGTGATGAGCTGAGCAATCAAAAGCTGTATCCAGTGCATATATTTAAAAATATCTGCGGTGCTTTAACTGACGGTAACATATTTGAGCTAGAAGAGTCAATTGTCAAACTGCCCTCTAACTCCGTTTCAATACAGCCCGTACAAAAAGTCTGTGAGTTTGATAAATCTGATACATTAAAACTGTGCCCCAGGTTGATGGAAAGTATGCTACATCAAACACATTTTCAAAAAATGAATGTGCGACTTAGTGCTGGTGTGTTGAATTCAGATGTAGCGGCAGCAATATCGTTTTATGTCAACCAAAATATTTTGGACAAAAGTTATGAAATTATGGCTTGGTTTTTACGAATCATGGATAAATGGTTCAAATATATGACAGGGCGTTACTGTAAATGTGCTGCTTCACATAATAATGAGGAAAAATATGACGACGCTATTGCATTTATTCATTCTGTAATGGAATTTTTTACAAAGATCGATGTTAAGAAAGATTGGAACCCATATCAAGCAGGACTTTTATTGTGTATTCAAACTGCTCTTAATTTCCACAAGGAATATCTGGAGAGCTATGAGTTTAAATTCGTTTTATTAACTTTATGAAGATGCTATTGTTTTCCCAAATTAGAAGTCGCACTTCAACGCCAGATGCCAAACAGTTTAAAACTTCATTAAGATTGGTATCACTGTCACAAATGCAAACTAACGTGAAACATTTAAATTATTTTTGCATTTACGTATTTTTCGAAAAATCTGCGAAAACATGGCTGCTTTATTTGAAAATCTTCTTTATCACACCGAAGTAAGGTGGGCTTCAGGAGGCAATGTCTTAAAAAGAGTATTTCACTTAAGAGCAGAGTTTTTAATAAAACATTTGGCATTTCTGTCTAATGTTACATAGTGTCTTTTTATTTTTATTCTCATTCTCTCAAGGTGAAGGAGATGGAGTGGAGGGGCTCTCCTCCACCTTCTTCTCCTCTGTCCGTTTTGTCCGCTACCTCCCTCTCCAGCCCTCGACTGCTCACTTTTCCTGTAACATGTCAATTTTGATACTCAGCTACCTACATTTTCCTACCCTGGTCCCTTCTCATTTTTAACTCCCCTAATAGCTGTACCCCTTGCCCATTCTCTCCCAATGCCTTCCTCCAATCCCTGCTCTCCTGCTCCTCATCCTTGCTCCACTCTATTTCTTCGCACACCTCTCACCAATGCTTGCATTTATCCCTTCCCTTCCCGCATGCTTCACATCTTTTGTATTTCTTTGTGCTGAGTTCGACCCCCTCATGTCCAGGAATCCATCAACCCTACTCAGTATCTCCTTCAATCCTTTCTCCGTTTCTGCGAGGATGGTCACGTCGTCCGCAAATGCCAACGTCCATATCTTGTCCTTCCCTAGCTTCACCCTTCCATCCTGCCCTTTCCTCATAACCTCCTCTAGCTGAGCTATGTACAACTTGAACAGTGGCGGGCTCTAAGGGCACCCCTTACTCAGCCCTTCCGATATCCCCGCCTTTTCCATAATCCTCCCTAACGTTCTTCTATCTACCCTGTCAAATGCTGCCTTCAGGTCCACGAACATGATATACACTCTCCAACCTTTTCTTGACAACTCTCTCTACTATAAAGTAGATACAGATTGCCCCTCGTCCCTCTACCTGCCCTAAACCCCGCCTGATCCTCTTGCAGTATCCCCTTTTCCTCAATTCTTCTTCTAGACGTGCCCCAAACAGCCCTGATACCCCCTATAGTTTTCTGCCTTTCCTTTATCTCCCTTCGTCCACATCGGAACTATTATTGCCGTCCGCCAACCTTCTGGAATTCCTCTTCTCTCCATTCATATATCGTTTATCTCCCTCCACGCGCGTTTTCATGTCTCTTCTGGCGCGTTTATCCATCCCTCCGTGTCCACCCCGTCTTCCCCCGCCACCTTTCCCCTTCTTAGCCTATCCTTTATTTTCATTATTTCACCCCACTTGAATTCCCCCATGCTCTCTCCTATCCCGCTGTTCCCTCAATCCTCTCACGTAACATCCTCCCCCTCTTCTCCTCCCAACATGTTCATGAAATGCTCCCCCATTCCCTCTCTCCAATTTTACCACCGCCACCTCCTTCCCCTTCTTCTTCGTCAGGTACGCCCATATCTCCTAATCCCCTTTTAGGCCTTTCACTTCCTCTTCCTCTCTTAACCTCTATTCCTTCTTTTTCCTCTCCCACATCTCCTTCTGCCTTCCCATGTCTTCTATGTACTCCCCCAAGCTGTTTTTCCTTGCCTTGTCTCCATCAATATTTCTCTTAGCCTCCATTTTCCTCTCCCGCATTCCTCATCGAACCATGAACTTTTTCCTTCTCCTTTTCTGATCATCCTTCTTACTTTTGCCTTGTTCATCACTCCTCTAATCTCCTCTAAAGTACCCCCCCCCCTTAATTTATTCTGGTACTCCCTTCTCGTTCTCTCGTTCCATAAATTCACCAAGCTCCTCTCGTTCCCCCTACCGTACAGCTACAAATAAAATTAAAGGATTTACAAGAAATTATTATGGTCAACTTCAATTGGAAAAAAAAACAGTTTGGAAAGATTTTGCAAGCTTGCAAGTTGCTTTGCACACTTTAAAATAAAAGCTCCGTGATTATTTTCCCGAAGAAATTCAAAATAGTAACAGATAAATACTGAATCCGTTTTTAGATGATTCCTTCAATATGTCAAAATACCAATAAACATGAAAGAAAAACTTATTGAAATATCAAGTGCATGAATATGCAGGAATACCCTCAGTTGGCGAAGCTATTAAATGTTGGGTTCCATTTGTAACATGATATTTATGCGATTTAAGTTACTCATCTATGACTGCCAGCAAAGCAAAAGTGAGAAATCGCCTCGTACTTTATTTTTCTCTTTTAGTTTTACGGACTTATTAATATTTTGTTTCTTCATTTGAAAACTAATTGTTATATTTTTATTTACGTTATTAAAATAAAAATGCATGATTTAACAAACTGTTTTTCTCCGTGCGACCCCCCTAGTACCTCATCACAACCATCAGGGTGTCGCGACTCACACTTTGGGAAACACTGCATTATGTAAACCTGTTCATTTGATGTTCCTGGCTTTTTTGTGGAAATTGTTACCATCATAAAAAATAACTTTTATATATTTTAGTCACTATCGGAAAAATATATTTTAAATAAATCATTATATGAATACTAATACCGCATCACACCCTTTCTCAAGTTCAATCCTAAAAATCTCACTTTCTGTTGGTTCAACTGTAATCATTTTACACACGCTGCTGCAATACTCGCGACTTTTATCTTAAATATTTCTTTCGTGATTTATTGGACAATAGGAGGTGAAGCTCGAAATCGATTCGGCCTGGAATAAATATTTAATTGCGTCCTAGAATAATAAATAGCATCGCCGTGCCAAAACAACGGTGGACGTGTGCGTTTCTTGCGGAGAAACTCCACTCATAAATTCAATAGCAATTACCTTTACAGCGCAGGCCAAGTAGTCGCGTTCGTAGGTCAAACTTTCAGCGCTTTCAGTGCGGCTACTACTCGGCTGAAATATCTTTCGGTTCGCGCACGTTCCAACGTTTGTGTGTATGTGTAGATGCTTCGTTATATTGAGGTGGGTGATATATTGAGTTAAAATCGAATAATTTATGTTTCGTACAAAAAACATTTTTTTAATTGCGTGAATAATCTCGAATGAAAAGCTTTTTTTTTCAATAATAATTGTTCAATTTAATATTTTTCTATCTTATTCTTTTTTCGCATGTTCGACTTTTATTTCCTTTTGATTTACTTTAATCTGATTATTGTAAGTGAAGCTTGAAACTTGAATTGTACTGAAATTTGTTGGGTGATTTCTTCTAGTTCGCCGTCATTACTTGGCATATGTTGATATTTTCATATAAACTTATAAACATACACAATCTTACATGTTCACGTGGATGCTAAATAGATTGTTTTTCGAATCAGCGACGCCGTTTGAACGATTCAACGGTTGCAGGTTTCGATAAAGTAATTCCCTTTTTAAAACATATGGTGATTCATTTTCATTTATTATTTAAATAAGACTGCTAGCCCGTATTTATGCCCAGTATCCGGAATTTCATTGGTCACCTTCCGATAAACATTAAATGTGCACGCAACACGCAATTTCAAGGTCAAGTGCCACGACGATTAAATTGTGCTATAACCCCTAGCGTGGGTCAGGGACCTCCGAAGTTTTTCCATTATTATAATCTATAAAGGGTCTGTAATTATAGTGTTTGGTGAAATGTTTTGATGTATTACAGTTGGAAATCCATCATCGATAAAAGAAGAAGATATTCGTATACGAAATGGATGATTATTACAATAATGCCTTCAGAAGAAAGAATAATTGACTACTAATTAGTTAAATTATTACAATTGTTTGTGGAATTCAAATAATAACGAAACGTAGTTCAGCGTTTCGTTATTATTTGAATTCCACAAACAATTGTAATAATTTAACTAATTAGTTGTCAATTATTCTTTCTTCTGAAGGCATTATTGTAATAATCATCCATTTCGTATACGAATATCTTCTTCTTTTATCGATGATGGATTTCCAACTGTAATACATCAAAACATTTCACCAAACAATCATTAACAATAATTATATATATTCATCATATTTTTTTATTATCGAGTGTTTTGGAATAAGAGATATGTCAAATGACATATCTAAATGCCCCGGTTTACAGCGGAAACCATACGTAAGTTGATTATTTTAAACACCCTATATTTTATAAAATTTTTGGGTTAAAGTCAAATAATAATGGAGCAAAATTAAAATAAATGAATTGTAAATCGTAGGTTAGATTACCGCACCTTTGTAATCTGAAATATAGTTATGTAAGTTGGAAAAGTCCAAAATAGTTATTTATGAAGCAAGTGGTAAATTTCATATCAATTAAAAAACAGATTTATGTGAATTCGACAATATGCCATTACGTCCGGTTCGCGTAATATAATTTTATGGTTAGGCAATTAAAAATAGGCACCAATATTTATTAGGGCTCAAAATTTTCTAATGGCACAAAGTGAAAAATAAATGATATTTAACAATGAATAAACAACGAGAACGTGCTTCGGCAATTTTCGTGCAGTAGTTATGACAGAATTTTCCAAAGTTTAAAAGAGTCAATAATCTTTCTATTGGCCGTAGCTGAGGAACATTTAGCGGATTATTTTCTTTTTCCACGAATTTTATGTCAAGTTCCTGAAGAGTGTCAATCATTCTTCTGAATACGTTGTAGCTTTCAAAGTACAATTAGCGCAGACAAAATATGGTTCTGAGCAAACAAACTTTTTACGGAACCGCATTTTATCTTCAGTGGCCTAAAATCTCTTATTAGACCTGATCTTAACATTTGAAAATGAAAACTATGATTTATTCATCCTGATACACATGATTACTTAATTAAAAACTTTTAGTATTAATTTTCGACGTTCTTTCTCATTTTAATTAGCCATAACGTTTTGAAACGTTAACTAAATAATCTACACATTAAAATAATATACTCTGTTACTGTTTTAAAAATATACAAAATAATTATCGAAACACCAACTTTTTTCCAGAAAATATCATTTCTGAACATCTAAGCTATTCTACTGGCCAACTCATATAATGCAGAAAATAAAAAAAACACTTTATTCAAAATTGCAAAATAATAAATACTTTTGTAAAATGGCACTCCATCCGTGGCTTCAATTACAGCTTCCATCATCCTTGATATGCTGCGTATGAGGTCCGCAACATAGTCTTGTGAAAAATTTTCCCATTCTTGTACATCTTCAGTTCTTCAAGGTTAAGGAATGCTGGCTGGTGCCGTTTTAAATCTTGTTCTAGGAGGTCCCAGATATGCTCGATAGGGCTCATGTCTGGGCTTCGTACAGGCTACTGGCAATTTCCTGCAAATATTGCTGTGCAATTCCTGCTATGTGGGGTCGTGCATTGTCATGCATAAAAACACAAGTTTCTCAAACAAAGGGCGCATATGGTATCACACGTTCTTCTAAAGTGTCGGTAACATATCTAGCTGCTGTTAATCTAGCCCCAGGTAATGGTACCCATGCTGTATGGCCCTGTAAAGAGATGCCTCCCCACATCATCACGGATTCTCCACCAAAAGGGACACGTGGACGGAAGTTACAGGCAGTATAACGTTCGTCAGATCGTCTGTACACCCACAGGTCTGTCAGAAGCCCATAAAACCTAGACTCATCAGAAAAGATGACATTGGCCCAGTGGTTTATGTCTCAATCGGCGTGTTCGCGTGCAAACTGTAATTGGGCTACCCGATGCTCTCTGGTGAGAAGTGGACCTTGAGCAGGAACAGGAACTGTTATCCCATCTTCTTGAAGACGGTTGCGGATAGTTTGTAGGGAAAGCTGTACATTTCTAGCTCCTAAAAGCTCATTCTTGAGACATTTAGCAGTGAAATGACGCGTACACAGAGCAGTTAACCGCAAAAAACAAGCATCTCATGGGGCTGTTTTGCGACCTCACCCAGGCTTTCTTCTGTCCCCAGTTTCCATAAATCGTGCTACTGCTCTACTACAGTTGAAGGTTGTACTCCTAGCAATCTAGCCACATCTTTTTCCTTCAGTGTGATACATTTCACGGTTTCTTCATATGGAAGATGTAAAGACACATGTTGCTGAACATTCATAACGACACTTTAAGCACAAATTTAACCGATCTGATTAACAAACTACAATGTTTTAAATGCTCTTTACTGTACGTTTTCTGCACTTATCAAGGCAGTAAAAAATGATTTTTTTCTACTTTGCGTTGGTAATAACTTCATTTTAGCACCCAAAACAATGTTAAATTGAAAATTTGAGTGCTAAAATAAGTCTGGTATAATTTTTGTCTTTATGTTGGCAACGATTTGGCAGCCTCTAACTTCTTCTGTAACTTGTTTTTACTTTCTTATGCAATATGTATAAGTAAGTATAGGAATTATGAAAATTTTCGAACTCGACATTTCAACGGATATACACGTTTTGAGGTCCCCTGAATCGTTTCTGACTATTTTCGGAAAACGTCTGTGTGTGTGTGTCTGTGTGTATGCCTGTGTGTTTATCTGTGTGCCTGCTGTGTGTCTGTGCGCGCTCTAGCGTCCAAACGATTATAGCTAGAGCTATGAAACTTTAAACTCAACATTTGTATGTAGCAAGGAGGAAAACGTCCTATTTTGAACGCAATCTCTCAACCGGAAGTGATGGTTTACTCACCTTTTTCCATATCGGTACACGTTACGGAAAAAATATTCTTGCATAAATTATAGATATTGATATTTTAAACAACCTTCATTTGAAAAGTTTTTTCGAAAAACGTAGTATAACTGAGTATAAGAAAGTTTCGTGCGGACCACCGCGGATTTTTACTTACTTATACTTTATGTATAAGTAAGTATAGGAATCATGAAAAATTTCGACCTCGAGATTTTAACGGATATACGCGTTTTGAGGTCCCCTGAATCGTTTCTGATCGTTTTCGGAATGACGTCTGTGTGTCTGTGTGTGTCTCTCTGTGTGTGTGTGACTGTGTGTCTGTGCGCGCTCTAGCGTCCAAACGATTATAGCTAGAGCTCTGAAACTTTAAATTTAGCATTTGCATATAGCAAGGAGGAAAACGTCCTATTTTGAACGCAATCACTCAACCGGAAGTGATGGTTTACTCTTATCACCTTTTTCCATATCTCGAAAACGGTACACGTTAGGGAAAAAATTATTCTTACATAAATTATAGATATTGATATTTCAAAGAACTTTCACTTGAAAAGTTTTTTCGAAAAACGTAGTATAACTAAGTATAAGTAAGTTTCGTGCGGACCATCGCGGATTTTTACTTACTTATACTTTATGTATAAGTAAGTATAGGAATCATGAAAAATTTCGACCTCGAGATTTCAACGGATATACGCGTTTTCAGGTCCCCTGAATCGTTTCTGACTATTTTGGGAATGACGTCTGTGTGTCTGTGTGTCTGTGCGCGCTCTAGCGTCCAAACGATTATAGCTAGAGCTCTGAAACTTTAAACTTAACATTTGTATGTAGCAAGGAGGAAAACGTCCTATTTTTAACGCAATCTCTCAACCGAAAGTGATGGTTTACTCTTATCACCTTTTTCCATATCTCGAAAACGGTACACGTTACGGAAAAAAATATTCTTACATAAATTATAGATATTGATATATTAAACAACTTTCATTTGAAAAGTTTTTTCGAAAAACGTAGTATAACTAAGTATAAGTAAGTATTTCGTGCGGACCACCGCGGATTTTTTAATATACTACTTTGGTATTTCGTTTAGATGTCAGTCTGACAACGACAAAAAAGGTCACATAAATTGAATAGAAAATAGTACATTCAAATGGTCGTAGACTCAAAAAAATCAGGTGTTGCAATAATTGTTGATTAAATATTTGACAGCATTCGTACTAGGAAATTTTTTTTAAACGGACACTATTTTTTTTGTTTTCATTAGCTGAAAATTTCCTCTCAGCCAAAAAATGAAATTAAATCGTGAATATTTTGGTGCGATGCTTTTTTACCACTTTTGACGTGGATTATCATAACAACAGTGCGTCGTTCAACTTACTTCGACTTTTGTTGATGAAGACCCACCAGAGCCATCGTATATCGTTAGTTCAATGAATTTAATCGTGATCGTAGTTCGGTGGTGGATCAATTTAAAGAAGGTATCCCAACAAACATGGATGCTGTGCACGAACTTATAAAACAAGATCGCCATGTGATTTACCGGGAAACCATGTCTTGAATTTTAATCTTTTAGGTTGGGTATGACTGACATCCATAATATTTTGACATTTTAGTTTCAAAATACCGAATTTTCAGATTTTCGTTTTAAATATCGTAGCATGGAATAACTAGACTACAATGTTAACGCCTTTTTACTTTGCCAACATGAGATTTCTTCGGTGATCGGTGCCATTAGTCTATTAGCAACTACTGTCAACAACCACCAACCTCACCGCAAAAGTCACTAAAAGCGGTTGCACAAAATTCCATTTTATCTAACTACTTTTTGTAAAAACAGTGTCACAAAATCGTCATTGTGAACGCGAAATATTAATATTTATGTAATCGTTGTTGCATATTTTTTCGTTGCCTACCTCGAATATAAATGTTTTTTACGATCCTTTTTATCTTGTTGCTCGATAGACATAGCTGACATGAACCCTATTCATTGCCTACTTCTTACAAGGAGTTTATATTTATTGAAAGTAAGCCCATTTGTCTTAAGTTAATTATTTACTATAAAATGTATCGACGTTCATAAAACCGCCAATCCTGAAATTTGTACATGGAAACTTATCTATTTCGTCAAAATTTTGCTACTTTAAAAGGTGCAATTTTAAAGCCACGGGATGAAATTAAAGAATTTAAAACCAGTTCTTGGGCTCCTGATGAAATAATTAATTCTCTAATTAAAACTGAAGTGATTGAAGTGGATCGTCGTAAAAATAATTAATGCGTCAATGATGAGAAATATACACTGGGTTTCAAAAAAAATGCACCACATAGAAGGAGTAGACGGAGAGGACTGAAAACTTGTGTGTAAGGTTGTTATATATACACAAACAAATGATGAAAATTTGGAAAAAACAGCGTTTTATTGGAGAAATGTTAATAATGTGTAACATCACCACGTGCTTGAATGCAGGAATTTATCGTTCTAGGCATACTAGAAAGTAGATAATTCGGTCCGTCGTTTCCCAGACATTTTCTATAGGCAATAAGTCAGGCGATCTGGCAGGCCAAAATATCAAATTTACGTTATTTTCTTCAAAAACTCTTTATGTCATTACTGCCATATGAGGCGGCGCATTATCTTGTTGAAAGATAGCTTCTGGATGTTCTTGAAGCAAAGGAAGAACAACTGGTTATAAGAAATTATCGATGTAACGTCGAGCATTTAAACTGCCTGGATAAAGGAGAACGGCCTCCTATTTTATGCCACACCAAACCATTACAAAAGGTGTTAGGCCAGTATGTCTAGGTTGTACAAACTGCAAATTGCATCGTCCCCTTCTAGGTCTCTCATACGTGTACGTCCACCGGAGTGTCATATACAATCTAGGTCTTGTATATGACACTCCACTTCTCATCAGAGAAAATAACGTCATCCCATTCACGTAGCCAATGTTGTGCTTGGCTGTGGTGGCTTGGCACTGAAGTCTACTTTGTGCTAAGTTGTTAGAGGAATACGAGAGTTTGGACGGTATGATCTCAATCCAAATGAGCGAATGGGGCGATAAGTGGTGCTCATAGAGACCCTGTTACTAACTGCTTTTACCCAGTTTATTGCAACTGAACGCGATGGTTCTCAAGGATCTTGAAGACAACTTCTTCTCGACAGTCGATGTTCCCGTTTCTGGGTGCTTCTAGGACGCCCAGCCTCTATGTCGTGTTTGTAGCTGTTCTTCCTGCCATCCTCAACATGTTCTCAAGATTGTTGAATGAGTACGTTCTAATCTTCTGGCAATTTCTCGATATCTAAATTCAAAAATGAAAGCAAATTCTTCACGGCTGCAAGCACAATTTTTTTCCGTGTCTTATGCTTCGCTTCTGTGATTTTTTTCTTGTTAATACTTCCGATTTGTTTGGTTTGTAGCATTTTGAATTTCTACGTAGCAAAGTAAAAACTTTTATTCAAAATCTCTATAACAATATGTTGGTTCTTAACATTTTCGAGGTTGGGAAATACGTCACTCCTAATGTCGGTGGAAAGTGATTACTTTCCACCCACGCGTGGGAAGTAACTAGGGCTGCCAACCATTAGATAATTACATGTTTACATATTTGTGGGTCATTATGGAATATAATTGAATGGAACAGATAAGGTATCATATCATGCATGTGACTATGTGAACTTCTTCACATAGTCTTCTCACAATTATTCAAAAAATATGTTTAATTTGAAATTTGAAAGTGATTACTTTCCACCCACGCGTGGGAAGTAACTAGGGCTGCCAACCATTAGATAATTACATGTTTACATATTTGTGTGTCATTGTGGAATATAATTGAATATAATTGAATGGAACAGATAAGGTATCATATCATGCTTCATGTGACTATGTGAACTTTTTCACATAGTTTTCTCACAATTATTCAAAAAGTATGTTTGATTTGAAAATGGCAGATTAACTGAACAAATGTCAAATGAATACTACATTAACTTGCTATATTGGAAAGCTGCGAATTTATTCGTAAAAATGGTGAATGAATTGTGGTTAAATTGTACACAATCCTCGGTGGAAAGTTTCATAACGCCTCGGGATATAGCTAATCCTGACGCTTCGCGCGTCTGTTAGCTATCTTATCCGCCGGCTGGAATGAAACACTTTCCTCCTCGTATATAATATATTATTCCATATCTGTAAGAACATAACGAGAACTTGTAATAATAACAAACAACCTGGCGTAATACCAACCTGGAATAGTATATTGTACAACAAGTGTTGAAAAGGCAAGATTTCACACGAGTTTGCAGGATTGAGCCACGAGCCGAAAGGCGAGTGGCTTAAGCAAACGAGTGTGAAATCGACTTTTCAACACGTGTTTTACACGATACTTTTCCGACGACCACCATAACAATAAAAATCAAAAGTATATATTGATTAAAGTTTCAGAATTCACAAATGACACATGTTAATAAATGTCAAATTTCATTTGTAACCACGATTGCACTACCCGTGTTGAAAATTGTATTTTTACACGACCTCTACCGAAACTAGTGAATATCATCGTAGTAACCTACTTCAGAAAACTGTCAATAACACATGGCGTGCGATATTATATCACACTAGTGATGATATTTTTGACAAGTACGACCAACTACAGCGCAACGCACACCATCTAGCATATTTTGTACAAATGACACAGAAAAAAGATTGATTCTACTAAATATTCACCGGGCCTTTACACAGTTTCGTAACTATCTACCATTAGGGCTTGTTGGTTGAAGTTCCGTCGAATATTAGTCAACTGTTGTGTCAAATGTCCTTAATATATTAAAATGAAGTTTCTGTTTTACCGACCAACGGACTTGAGCATTCTAACGTCACTTTCTCAGGTTTTTTAAAAAAATACATTTGAGGTCATGTAAAAAATAGTGTTCATAACTCGCTCGAAAGTGTTATATCGTCTGCTCGTGAGGTTTCTACATCTACATTCTCACTCGCACGATATAACTTACTTTCGACACTTGTTATGAAAATAACTATTTCAACACGGCTGACAGCCAATCAGATTGATCGATTTTATATTTCACACGGATACTCCCTCCATTCGCAATATCCCACTTTCAGTAACAAAAAACGGTGTACAATTCAATACATTTCATAATGGTCGTCGGAAAATACATTATTATGGAGCTTTAAATAGGTTTTTAGCATGGAGATTTTTCTCCATAAGCTGTTCGTTGCAAACTTTGTTGGATAATTCTGTATAATATCACAGCAAAATATCCTCATTTACGCCACAAACATTCTTCTTCTTACGGCATATTGTAAGAGCTGCATATTCCTTTATGAAACGTTCCGTGGTTTTCTTGCTGCATAACTTGCTAACCCGCTCCGCCGCGAATATTTTGAGGAATTTCCACAAATTTCCATCAGGATCATAGAAAACTTTCTGCTGAAATAGTGCATTTCTCTTCAACTTTATCATATGGCAGTTATATGTAAGAATATATACGTCTGCCATTAATACTTAAAGTGATCATGAATTTATTATTTTTAGTGCAAAAGCTTACGCCATTGATATACTCAGTGACATATAAACTGCACCACCTAGAAGGGGTGGGAATTTTTGGACCAAATTTGGCAGAAACATTGGACTAGTCTAAGGTAACAATTGGTTAAAATTTGATAAAGAAAACACTTCATCTTTTTGATTTTTCTTTAATAATGTGTTGGTCCGCCCCTATTTCTGATACACTCATTGACCCGCTTTGGCATTGATTCCAGCAGGTGATCAATGTCTTCTTGGGGTATGGCATCCCAAGCAGCATGTACTTCATGCCGTAGAGCTTCTATTGTCAACGGTGGGTTCGGTAGATTCCTCAATCTTCTACCCATCATGTCCCACACGTGCTCAATGGGCGACAAATCGGGAGATCTTGGCGGCCAAGGCAAAAGATTAACATTGGCCTCTTCAAAGAAGTCAAGAGAAACCCTTGCTACGTGAGGTCGTGCATTATCTTGCTGGGAAAGTGGGTCTTCCAGCCCTCGAAGATATGGAAGAACATGTGGTTCTACCACTTCGTCAATGTAGCGTCGGGCGTTCATACTGCCTCTAATGAAGAGCAAGGGTGACCTACTGCCGTAAGCAATAGCACCCCACACCATCAACCCGGTTGGTTCACGTCTTCGTCTAACAGTCGTCCGACCATCATGCATTCCTAAACAAAATCACGATTCGTCAGTAAAGACAACTCGATACCACTCCAAGTTCCATTGAAGTCTTTCCGTGCACCAGGCCAAACGTTCCTGGCGATGTTGAGCAGTGAGGGATAGCACAAGATGTGGGCGGTAAGACAGCAAGCCAAAGGTTCTTATTCGATGATAAACTGTTCGCAAGCCTATCGGACGACCTTGTTCACCTAACCATTGATCAGCTATTAATCTAGTTGTAGAGAATCGGCCTCTCAAGGCCATTAGTCTTAAGCGGCGATCTTGACGTTCATTGGTTCGTCTTTGAGCCCCAGTGCCTCTTCTCCGACGTTCAACCCCATGTTCAGACCACGCTCGATAAACACGCATTATTGTTGAGTGGTGCCGTCCCAAACGGTTGCCGATTTCTCTGAACGAAAAACCTGCTTCTCGTAAACCAACAATCCGCCCTCGGTCAAAGTCACTCAACTGCTGGTAAACTTGAGGTCTCTTTCCTCTAGGCATCCTTAAACACTTGAAACACTTTAAACTAACTTTAAACTAAAGAACGGGATCCGAAAAAGTGGAACAAATTCAAAAAATGACTCGATAATTGCTATCACCACCTCTAAAAAATGACACAAACGTCAAAAATCCCATGACTACTTGATGATTGGGTTTCAAATTTTAATCAACTATTTCCCTGGACTAGTCCACTATTCCTGTAGACTAGTCCAATGTTTCTGCCAAATTTGGTCCAAAAATTCCCACCCCTTCTAGGTGGTGCAGTTTATATGTCACTGAGTATATATTTGTTGCCCCACCAATACATTCAATTGAAATATTTTTTACCCCAGTGGTTACTACCTTTTCAACAATTAATGTCGTAATGCTGAATTTTTCAGAAGATGTTTATGAATCAATATATTTTTTATACGAGTGGTATCTTCCAACTTGCATTCATATAAGGCCTGCCATGAAGGACAATCCTGATGCCGATTATTAAACTCACTGATCGCGCATTATCACCGACTAATCTTATTATTTCCACCTTTTCGTCAGAGTTTATGCATTATTATTCAGACATTATTCACAAAAATTAAATACAACAAAGCACTTTGATAGTTCAGGTTGTATTTCAAACAAAATTTCCACAGCATACTTTTTTAGGCGCAGCTACATATGCAATTAATTAAGGATTTACGGACTTTTACGGAAAATTAAAATTATTTTAATTAATTAAAATATTTTCATGAAATTTTGGATTTAGGGTTTTTGGCCAATTGTGAACAATTATTACTAAGAATCCAAATCCCGAAAGTGAATTCTTGATTTTTGCCATTTATTTTGCCCTAGCAGGGTGCTTTGCATTTAAAGAAGACAATTGGTTTTTTGGCAGTAAATAGAGCAATAAGTAAAAAATTACTAAAATTGGACTAAAAATTAAAAATATATGAGGGTGTTGCACTCTTAAGTGGAACACACTGTATATTATTATCTGAGTTGTAAAAAAAATATCGCCATATTAAAAACAAAAATTTACAATAACGTTGAAAACGATTTTCAATTTAACATACGTAATACATATTTATTTTGTCAAAGTTTTAAAATCACTATCAAAAAATAACCAAATTTATTTATAGTAAAATCAAATGCTCGCTGATTTTTGCGTAATAAATGATGCATCCAATAATAATTCTAAGCAAACTGAATAACCATAAAAATGTACACTTGTAGAAATATCAAACGTGCGACGAAGTATTAAACAAAATATAGCATTGATAAAACGGAATGGATAGATAGATAACATGGGTAAATTTAATAATCATAGTCATCCCACTCGCGCACCATACTGGCCCATAAATTCGCAATGGGGTTCAATTCGGGTGATTTAGAAACCCATGGAATTAAGTCGATACCCGCGTGATCTTCAAACCGCACGAGAAGTGTGTACGTGCACGTGAATGAATGAAATGCTTTGAGGTTCTGAGGAGAATATCAGCACACTCGGAAACATGACGTCTTCCAATATGTGCACATACTCTACGCCAGTCATTCTAGGACTGATTTGAACCAAGTCGCCCGGACCAGCTGATGACATCAACCCCCAAGACCCCATAGTTATTCGTCCGCAGTGTTTTACTATATTTCCTTATACATAAAATATACGAAAGTAGAACTCTTAGTAAGTACAACAATACTATATCGGAAGTTGAAAACAATATATTTCATGTATCCCGGTTTTCCACTGCCCATTCAAATAGGGAAACCGCCGTAAATGCGCAATGATCGATGATTCGTTTGACATATCGGTTCAATCACCCAATTGACACAAACATGCTCCAGCACTTTCCAAATGACGAGCGTGTGTTTGTGTATTACAATGCAGGTAACCATAGAGATATACGCTGGACATTTCAAGTTCACACGGGTATTGGACGTAAATCGATGCGGTGAACGTTTACTTCATTCTTACATCACCTAACCTTGCTCCATTTCATATGATATGCACCGCCTTGGTTCCGTTATATGTTGTCCGTTGCAGCCTTGCTGCAGAACACGCGAAGCTAATCGTACATTCGCATATTTTCCGAGAAGTTATGCGTTCGTTGATTAAAATTTTAGTACTGCCGGTGGAATGGGTGGGGTGGGGTAGGATAAGTTTGTCAGTCATTTGGGTTATTGTAGTAAATTTGGACTGGTGCGAAACTACAAATTTAATGTTTACATGTTACGAAGTTATTCCAATCTTATTTTGTAAATAAAAATTGCGTGTAACGTTTAATTACAGAAATCAGTCAGTATTTCAACTTGCAAACTCAAGTATTTTTTTAATGAGTTCCATATTAACAAAAGGAACCCACAAGTCGGAACTAGAAATAAAATAGAAATATTTTATTAAAAAAATATATTTCATACAAAAAACTAAATGTTAAACGCCTGAAATGCAAAAAGGAAAAAGAAGAAATATAAAGAGAGAAAATACTTAAATAAAGACACGACCATGGCCATATGAAATAATTAACAGGCAAATCAAACACTTAGTCAAAGGTGCAAAAAATAAACATGGACAGATTTTGGCAAGAAAATGAAAGAAAATTATAACCAAAATCTATTTTATAATACATTGAAAACGTTAAAAAAAACGAAACCACTTAGTTTGTTACTAATGCGATTTATATACAATGCATGCTTTGTAGATTTCTCCAAAGCCTTTGATACAGTGCAACTTAAGGACGTACTAAGGGCTCTCCGCAAAAACATCGACACAAAAATTATCCAAGTAGTAAAAGAATTAAACACCGAGAACAAAACAAGAATCAAAACATAAGAAGGATTAACAGAGGAAATCCCGGTATCAATTGGCGTAAGACAAGGTGACAGCTTAAGCCCATGTCTCTTTAACATCATCATGGACCAAATAATAGAGAGAGAGAGAATAAAAGTCACCAACATAGGCTAAAACAGGGGAAACAGGAAATTTCAATCCTAGGCTACGCAGATGATATAGCTCTCATGTCCGAAAACGAAGACGACTTACAATGCCTCCTGCAACAAGTAAACACTAACGCTAAGATATTCTACCTTCACATCTCAACCCAGAAGACACAGTCAATTGTGATATCTAAAGATCCCGTACGATGTAAACTAGAGGTCGATGGAACACCGATAGAGCAGATTATGCGATTTAAATATCTCGGGGTCGAAATATCCAGCGACATTATCAACAAAGCAGACGTGAAGACTCAGACAATAAAGGCAGCAGTAATATCGGGTGCTCTCCGCGATACAATATGGAGGAACAAACATATGTTGACACAAAGTAAAGTTCGTATATATAAAACCTGTGTAAGACCAGTCTTAACATACGTAGCTGAGATAAGAGCCGACACCACAAGAACCAAACAAATCGTCAGAACAACAGAGATGAGAACATTGAGATCCATGACCGGATTGAGCCTTCGCGACAGAGTACGTAACGACAAAGTACGTAGCGATAGGATCCGTGACATTTGTTCAGTACAGGACATTGTAAGATGGTCAAGAGAAAGGATAAGATACTGCAGAGACCTTGTCGGAAGAATGGGAGAGGACAGGAGGGCGAAACAGGCGACTACATCAAGACCGAACACAAAACGTCCCCTCGGAAGGCCGCCCAAACGATTTGACAGTTGGACTTCAAATTCGCAGGAGTAATTCCAAGGCCGAAAATATGGAAAAAACAGGGCGAAGCCCTAACAGAAGAAGAAGAGCATGGCCATTATAAGTTCTCTTCGGGTCATTCACCAATTATAGCAACCATCAAATGCAAAAGAAAATTATTTGGGAGGACTACAGAAATAAAATCCGAGAGGATCTAATTTATAAGTTAGTGTCAGAAATGCAGAAGAAATAGATAATGCCTACTGGTTGATACAAACCTCAAATAGCTTGGCCAACAAGTCAAGCGTTCAAAAGGCAATATAGCTAAGAAAATGAAAGAAGAATGGTACCAGAGTCAAATACCCCTAGCCAAAAAGATTTTAAATAGACTAAGCAACAAACAATACTTCCATAACTACATCTCCAACCTCAACAGATACGATAACTCGAAAAGATAACCATCACAAAGGTTAAAGAATTCTAAACTCCAGATCTACAATGTGTAATGCATGTAATGTGTAATGCACATATATGTACCAAGAATCGTGTTTAAGATATATAGAAATATAACTAACATCCCCATGAATATACCACAAGTAAAATTCGTTACTCCAAAGAAATGCAAAAGAAATTGCACATAATTGTAGTGCTATCCTGAAATAAAACATAGGGCCAAGCAACTGAAATAATATGAATCCCACAGCCGGACAAATAAATTGTTTTTAAATCTTATCCCCTTGTGGAAAATAGATGTTAGGATATGTGGCCAAGTCTGCCTCAACTCTCCCAATTTCCCTCTATAGACTTTCTTTGAATATTACGTTTTTTCTATCTTGTAAAATGTCAAGTGTCAAATCCTTCCAATCCAGTTTAGAACGTATAATGTATATGTCAGTGAGACCAAGAAACGCTACCTAAAGATGGGAGTCTGCCGAAACATCGAAGCGACCCTTCGGAAAACTAAAAAGCATATCAGGCAATAAACATTAATGTGACAAATGAGATTACATGAAACTTATCACGGTATCAAGCCGTCTTTCTTTATAGCCCAATGTTTACTGTACATTCGGGTACTGATACAACTCAAAAAAGCTGAATGGATGGTGTTTCAGGAGTATATACAGGGCGTTAAAAAAAGTGAGAGCTGATAGTATGACCCAAAATATGCCGAAAAGTCTTAATGAAAATGAGTCCGCAAATGGACGGTTTCGGAGATACGAAATATTTTGCGTTTACGCCACTTACACCACGTCTAGGTGGCATGAACTTTCGAACTCTTTCGAAAAGACCGGATTCGGTGGCATCCTTGATATACTCGTTGCTCCGTTAGATCATTTACAGGCGTAGCGTACACTAACATTTTCAAATATCCCTAAAGAAAGAAATCAAGGGGGTTTAAATCGGGCGATCTTGCAGGTCATGATACAAGTATGCCCCTTCCTGCGCATCTTCGTCCAAAAGTTCTTTCTAAATACTCTCTAACGGCAATCGAAAAATGCACCGAAGCACCACATTTGTTGCCTTTGGTTCAAAGGAATCTTGTCTAAAAGATTACTCAGTGTGTTCTGTAGAAAGTTCAGATAAGCAGCGCATGTCACTTGGTTTGGTGAAACAAACAGGACTAGTAAACTTTCGCCCAAAATACCCATCCAACTATTCAATGAAAAACGTACCAGGTGTCTGGATTCCATAATAGCATGGGGGATTTTCGTCGGCTCACACATGCGTAGTATTGTGGAAATAAAAAAATACAATACAGTTAATGCCTCCCGTTAGCGAATAGAGCTCATGCTAGACTCATGTTAAACTCGCGTTAAACTTGAGGTAGTCCAAACCACGCACTTCATCTCTGAACTTGCTCACAGAAAGTGACTTTAGTTTTTGCGGTAGTTGATACAAGTTAATAATGCAATATGAAAATAACCTTTCGAACAGGGATGTGTGGTAGTGTCAACACACCTTAATTTCAGAGATTAATATTATGTACATCTGATCGAAATGGTATTTTGTTATACAGGTATGGTGGTGATTTAAAATTTATTATTTTATGGAAGAAGATAAGGGAATCTACGTGACGACTCTTTTGCATTTTCAGCCAGCTAAGTGTATGGGATATATGATTCTCTTAGACATGCTTTCTGCACCTTTTCAATTCTGCTAATGTCAATACTGTCAATGCAAGGACCATAAATCACATCGCAATAATTAAAATGCGACAGCACTAATCTCTCGCATGGCATTTTCCGAAAGACTGTGTTTAAATAACTTTTGTTTCCATATAACATCTTTTTGAAACTGTTTTGATACATGAGCTTTGAATCGTAATTTTGTATCAATAATTAATCCCAAATCGCTCTCTTTAATAGATAGTACTTCATTATTTACATAAATTTTTATATCATTACGATCAATATGACGCATAATGTCCCGACCGAATATAAGCACCGTGCACTTACTTGAATTAATATGTAACCTTTGAACAGAAGCACCAGTGATGATACCATCAAGGTCAGCATTGATCTGCTCAAGGCCCGTTCAGAGGATCAAAACTGTGATATAGAAATGATATTTACATCTGATAAATTGAAACAATTTACAAGTGTATATAGAATACAGTAGTACCTCGAGAATACTTACGCGACCCCAGAACTTAAAGCCAGTGCGCCACACTCACAATTATTTAATATTACCCTGTGTGTTCGATTCGACATGTAATTTAAAAAAATATTGTATCTGGGCTAAAGCCAATATAATGTAATATAGCCATATTACCCATATAGTAATGAGTGATTTATTGTATCAAACGCCTTGGAAAAATCAAATAATACACGGCAAGCTTTTTATTATAAATCGCAGTGAATATATCATCCATAACTAAAGGTAATGCAGTGGTACAGCTGTATCCTTTCCTAAACCCTGACTGTTGCCAGGTGCTCTGAGCTTTGATAATGTATGATTTTTTCAATCAACTTAGACAGGTACTAGACTAATGGGTCTTAAATTGTTGAAGTTATAAGGTTTTTTATGTTTGGGACAGAAACGACTAATGCTTCTTTCCACCAACAAGGAAATACATTATTCACGAGACAATAGTTTAATATATGGGTGATGAATGGCAAAAGGTAAAGGCAACAGACAGTAATCATTTTTATACCAATTTTATTCGAACCACAACAGTTTGCTCTTATGGTTGATAGAAGCCTCAAATCGTCGTTTTCCGTAACAGCCGTAAATAAGAATAAGTTAACAAAGTCTGCTGCTTTATTACTAAGATAAAAATTATTATATATTACATTATCATGTCGTTACTTGGATTAGCAGTATTCCCCAATCTAACAACATATGTGTTGATATCATTAACATTCAACAATATGTGTTGATATCATTAACACTCAAGAGTGAAAATGGCGGCAAGTGAACGTACATTGTGTACAGCGTGTCTAAAAACCGCAAATAAAGCCGACTGCCTATCCAAATATATACAGTGCGGGTCAAGACTATGTAATAACTGTCTACATGTAGAGTGCAGTGATTTTAAACCGGCAGAAATAAAATTACTACAAACAAATCCAAATGTAAACTGGCACTGCAATAAATGCGTAAGTAGCCTTAAATCAGCTAAAAATGACGTTATCAACAACATAATTGAACAACTCAATCTTATTACTGACTGCGTAAAAAACCTCCAAGATTCGGTAACTCAACAAAACTTAAAAATTACCAAACAAAACAAAATTATATGTAACCTACAAATATACGAGACACAAACCAATTCAAAGAGCGGGAAAATAGCGGAGCTGCAAGCCCAAAATTCCAGAACCCGTCCTAATACAAGACTGCAGACAAAAACCGATAACGACGTGATAAAATCTCCATGTAGAGGGCAACATCCATCAATAAAAAGTCAATCAACGTCAAAGGTCAATCCTATTTCGAAGATTATCAATGATATTGAAAGAAAACCTTCTCACGATGTAAAAACTGCATACACGGACAAAAACGAAAAAAGCAATATAAACGATATTACTGAATCAACGGATACGGGTACATATGCCGACGTTTTAAAATGCAAAGAAAACGTTCACATTAAACGTAATATCGGCCCAAAATTAAATAAAACTATTAATGGGTGCGATATAAATTCCACGGTTCAGGCGGTCGAAGGTCGTCGCTGGGCATTTGTGTCTCGGCTACACCATCAAACAACTCAAGAACAAGTAATTGAATATCTGAAAGCACAACAAATTACAGTTTCTCAATGCACAAGATTAAATATAAAATCCACCGAAATAGCAGCCTTCAAAGTCGCTGTTCCAAACTCAGACGCCGAAAAAGTATTTTCTGCGAACACATGGCCTATAAATACCATTGTCAGAAATTTTAATTCAAAAAATCACGTAAAGTTACAAAATTTTCAAACAAAACTACTGGAAAGTCAACAGACATAACAGGAAAAACACACTTCATTGAGGTTATGCACCAAAACATACAATGCCTGCGAAGCAAAAAAGACATGTTGGAATTACAACTACAGTCCTTGAAGAAAACACCCGAAATACTGGTGTTAACTGAACACTGGCAGAAAGAGGAAGAGATACTGTCCTCTACTCTTACAGGATATAATCTCGCTTCATATTATAGCAGATCGACCAAAAAGAATGGCGGATCGTGTATATTTCTAACAAATGGTCTTGAATATAAGGAACTTCCTTACTTGAAGAACAAAAGTATTGAAAGTGAATTGGAATGCAGCGCAGTATCACTGTGTAAATTCAAAATCATTATAATTTCAATGTATCGACCACCCAATGGCAATATATACCTATTTTTCATGACACTAGAGTCGATTATGGAGCTAGTGCGGGATAAATTAAACACGCATAAAATCGTAATTTGCGGTGATTTTAACATCAATCTCAATAACTGCGACCAAGCCTCTAGCACATTCAAAGATCTACTCAACAGCTTCAATTTAGAATACACTATTAAAACTCCAACTCGAATAACGGCAACGGCAACGTCAGCAACATTGATTGATAATATATTAACGAATACTCTTAATTACACAGCGATAGTTGTAGACACAATGATATCAGATCACGCTGCTCAGGTAGTAAAACTACCAGTAAATGCAACTGCCAAACCATTACATAGGAACACAAAAAAACGAGTTTTTACACAAAGCAATATACAAATATTCCGAAAAGAACTGGAATTGAAAAATTGGAGTGAAGTTTTTAAACAAGATAATTGTGACTTGGCATATAGGAGTTTTGGTAAAATATTACATTTATATCTGGAAAAACACTTCCCAAAAAAGCACATACGAACAACCACGTCAAACAGCTATAAATGGATCACCAAAGGAATCAAAATATCCAGCTATAATAAGAAACGAATATATAAGAATATGCTGGAAGGACTTGTGACCAGAGAATTTTACGACAGATACAACAACATCTTAAAGACAGTTGTCTTAGAGGCCAATCTATTATCTTTCATGACTAGAATTCAAATTTCATCGAATAAAACAAAAGAATCATGGAAGATAATAAATGAATTCAACAAAAAGCCTGGAAATAAATTTACTATTAATAATTTACAAAATAAGACAGAAGATGCTACCCAAACTGCCAATAGAATAAACAATTATTTCATTAATGTATGCGAACAGAGTTCAACAAACAACTACTCACATGAAGATTTTAAAATACAAAATCATCCAACATGCCTCTATCTAAGTCCGACTACTCAATTGGAAATAAAACAAACAATTATGAACTTAAAAAACACTGCTAGTGTAAGACACGACGAAATTGCTAAAAGAAACATCACATTGCATTAGCGCACCGTTATCTCACATAATGAATTTTGTTTCGAGACCGGCACTTTTCCGGAATTAATGAAGAACACAATTGTAAAACCTATGTACAAAAAAGGCGATAAAACAGATCTCAACAACTACAGACCTATAGCTTTGCTATCGAACGTGTCAAAAATATTTGAAAAAATGATCTTCAAGAGGCTGTACGACTTTTTCGACAAGTACAAACTCATATCTAGCAACCAAAACGCATATTGCAGAAACAAAAATACCGAATGAGCAATATATCAACTAATGATACAAATATTAGACGCAGTAAACAACCGAAAAACAACAGCCGGCACGTTTTTAGATTTATCTAAAGCATTTGACAGTATGAACTATGGTGTGCTGTTTACAAAATTGGAGTTGTATGGAATTAGAGGAATTACTCTAAAGCTAATTATATCGTACCTAACGCAACGTCATCAAGCGGTATATGTAGAAAATGAGGAGGGCTGCGAATTTAAGTCTCAATGGAGTGAGGTAAAAAGAGGCGTACCACAGGGTTCGATACTGGGTCCACTCCTATTCGTCATATATATAAATGACTTACCAAGATGTGTTACTTATCCCATCATCCTATATGCGGATGACACCTCCATAATAAGTAGTGCGAAAAATTCGGAGCAACTGAAGAACGAAATAGCAACTGCTCTTGAAAATGTACAGAAATGGTTCAATTGTAATAAGCTGGATCTCAATATAAACAAGACCGAAATTATTTCATTCTCAGCAAACAACAAGGACAGAGACATTCAAATCAACTTTCAAAATACGATGCTTACTTCAAACACCAGCACTAAATTTCTGGGCATCTTCATTGACAACAAATTAAATTGGAAACAGCACATCTTATATTTATCACCAAAAATCAGCAGATTCTCATACGTGCTACGAAATCTACGTAAATGTACGGACCTTGGATGCACTTTGTCCGCATATTATGGATATGTTTATTCGATACTCCGCTACGGTATAATTTTCTGGGGCAATTCGCCAGATGCCCACAAAATATTCATTCTCCAAAAGAGATGTATGCGAGCAATGTTTCAATTAAAAAATACAGATTGTTATATGTACTGTCTTTTTTTATATAATATTATGTTATTGTGATTACCTATTATATGTTAAATGAAATGTGACATGTTCAACACTTTGTAAGTCTAACTCAACAAATATATTTATTATTATTATTATTATTAGTATTATTATTATTATTATTACTTATATTAGGTGGGGTGTTTGTAACTTGTTTCTTGTTGTAAATATTTAAGTAGTTCAGCTTTTTCCAAACGTTACCAGGATTAGTTCTGAAGCAGAAATCCATATAAGCTCTTTTCTCCCGGCGAATATCCGATGTTATGTAATTGCTAAGAGTTTTATAATACTGGATATCAATATGCAAACACGTTCGTTTCGCTTTCTTTAGCGCACTATCTCACAAGGAAATCATTTCACGAAGAGTGTCTGTGAGCCAAGGAGCACGCGGTTTAGCAAATTTACCAGTTTTGTAATGGGCGTGAATATCAAACAAATAGTTTAAATTAGTTTAAAAAAATTCACCAGTTCATCAATGTTATGTATGGCATATAATATATTCCAGGGTATAGATTGCAAGTCCAACATAAATTCTGCATAATTGAAGTCAAAGAAGTTTCTAAAAGTACGCGTTGCTGTAACTAACATACCATACCCACAACCCCGTCTACCTTCATCTCTTCTAAATAATTTGTAATTAACTAAAGCTATTACATCATCATTGATTTAATGTATCGTTAAATCGTGCAGTCTACTGTACAGTATTGCAAGTATTGCAAGAAGTATTGTAAAAACCTTCCTTTTTGCGATCGGCCGGCTATTTCAAATTTTAAGTGATCAGTATTATTAAAATGGTTAAATGTTTTTGTTGTAAAAAGAACATTAATGATGGCTCAATCGTCACTTGTTGCTGCTGTAAAAATGTGTTTAGTGCGTCGATTTTGGGCGTCCGAAATTAGATTTCTCCGTTGTAAGAAAAACATTAAATGGACCTGCTCTGCATGTGTTGACATTGTTGATGATATAAACTCATTAAAAGATGTCATTCTGCAGTTGAAGACTGAATTGAATGAAATTAAAATGGAACTTACATCTTTACGGAACAGTGCCATTGGCAATAACGATCCGGTTTCTTGTGGGTACACTATCCATGATACTATTCATGAGATTTTCCAAAGGAAAATCTGCCTGAAATTTTGAATTCATCACGGCAGTGTAAATGATGACAAAAAAGATGCTACATCTACCCAGACAATATTGTCTCTCATATCGGAAAGCGCTGCCCATGGAAAGTATAACGTGTACAGATTAGCGAAAGAACCGAGGACGAATAAGCCACGACCAATAAAGTTTTTGAAGACCTTAATCATTCCACTTTTGTTATTCGCAATTCTTATAAATTAAAGAATACCCCGGAATTTTCTAGTGTTTCTTTCTCAAGATTTCACGCCGATGCATCTTAAACTTTTATTTATTTATAAGAAATTTCGATGGTTTCTTTACAATTATTCAAAAAACGGCAAGAGGGCTTCATACTAAAATACGTTCATTTTAACAGAATTCATTGTGCTCTGACTATGATATCTTTGAGTGGAAACATGGTTGAGCTCCGGCGTTTCATCTGCGAAGTTATTCTCTACAAATACTTTTAATGTTTTTCGTCAAGACAGAACTTCTGGCACAGGCGGTGGTGTTCTCTTAGCAGTAAGTCATCATTTTATTGCTTAATAAGTACTTCCAGTTCATTGATTGTTCAATATTGATGTTCTGTGTATTAAATTAAACTTAAATAATGTTAATTTAATTGTTATTGTAATATACATACCACCGCAGACCACGTTATTTAATTATATTTGTTTTTTTGAATACTTAGAGACTGTTGATATTATTAACGGTAATGTAATTATTTTGAGTGATTTTAATATATCGGAATTATGGAATCATTATGTTGATAAGTTTGTTAATGTTAAATTAAATGCTTTTAACAGTTCCTTAAATTTGTGCAATTTGACTCAGCAAAATAGAATTTTGAATTGTAATAACAAGATTTTGGATCTTGTCTTACACTCTGAAACTATTCATTGCACTGTAGATCATGAAAATGAGCCTTTGTTTATGAGGATGGATACCACTCCTCTCTCAATATTTGTCTCAAAATTAGAAATTGTGCTTTTAATAATTTTAACTACAGTGGCAGATCTCGATACTATTTCAAACATGCGAACTTCAATATGCTTTACAATTTAATTTGTAATTCTAATTGGTATTGTCTTAAAGATTATACTGACGTGAATGACATGTGCAATGCTTTTTATGATAGACTGTTTCAAATAATAAATGAGACCGTTCCTAAAAAAACTATAGCTTTCTCAAAATATCCTCGATGGTTTAATAAAAACATTATTAGAAACATTAGAATTAAAAATCACTATTTGCGGATGAATAAAAGAATTAGTTCGAATTTTTATAGACTAAAAATCAAACATTAAACATTAATTAAAGAAGAAATTTCAACTGACTATGACATTTTCTTAAATAATGCTGAACAAAGTCTTAGAAAAAATCCAAAATTATTTTGGAGTGACATTAATCATAAACTCAGTAAAACAAGAATACCTGGGACAGTTTCTTTCAACAACATTTCTTACAGTTCTCCACAAAGCATTGTTGATGCATTTGCAGCATACTTTGCTTCGGTATATGATGATCGTCCAAATATTTCTGTTCCTTCCACTTACTACAACTATAATTGCGATACAGCTTTATATATGAAAGCTATTTCGGAATATGAGGTAATTCAAGCATGCAAACGCTTGAAAGCAAATTTTACAATGGGTCTAGATAACGTTCCTGCTTTTCTTGTCACTGATTGCATACCTGCTTTAGTTCAACCGTTGGCGTTGTTGATAATTTTTAATTGTATCATTCAATATAATGTTTTCCCTGATTGTTGGAAACTTGCTCGAGTCTCTCCCGTTTTTAAGAAGGGCATTTCTACCGATGTTAATAACTATCGTCCAATCTCTCTCATTTCAAATTTTGCTAAAATCTTTGAAATTATAATTGCAAAATGTATTTTCAGTCACGTTGAAAAAAATATTACTCCATTTCAACATGGATTTTTCTCAGGTAGGTCAACAGTTTCTAACTTACGGTGTTGGCAGATCGGAAGCAAGTTGATGTTATATATACCGATTTCTCCAAAGCGTTTGATATGGTTCCGCATTCTCTTATTCTTCGTAAACTTGATAGATTTGGATTATCTAATAATATTATTCAATTACTTGGTAGTTATTTATTTAATAGAACTAATGTCGTTGAACATGGAGGTTATATTTCAGAGCCTTTTCACTCACCTTCTGGAGTACCACAAGGTACCAATTTAAGCCCTCTACTATTCATTATGTTCATTGATGACATTGTTTCCGTTATAAAAAGCAACGTTTTATTATATGCCGACGATCTCAAGCTTTTTTAAAAAATTTTACTTTTGAGGATTGTATATTTTTACAAGATGACTTAGATCTTTTTGGTGTTATAACAATGGTTTATCATTTAATATTAAAAAATGTAAGCATCTGTCATTTTGCCGTAATTTTTCCAGGATTGATTTCAATTATAACATTTCTGGGATCCCTCTTGAAAATGTAAATACATTTAAAGACTTAGGAGTTATGTTTGATGTGAAACTATAATTTATTGCTCATATCAATGCCATTTGGGAAAAAGCATGCAAAAGGCTTGGATTTGTCATTAGAAATAGCCGTGACTTTAGAAACATAGATGCAATCAAAAGATTGTATTTTGCATATGTTCGCAGCGTTCTTGACTATTGTTCCGTGGTTTGGTCCCCCATTTATTCAGTCCATATCGATAGACTTATTTATTTAGAACGTTTAACTACAATTCAATTAATTATTTCAATTCATCCATTATGAACATGTGCAGACAATTCGACCTTATAAATGTTGATGGAACAATCGCAATTTTTATAAACGCTTCTTTGAAGCAACTTAGAACACTAATTGAGTAGTTCATTTTTCTGTTAGTCTTGTAAGATTATGACATACTGTACAGTTTGGTTTTGTTTATAATTGTATATATATGTTTATTTAATTTTTTTCTCATTTTACACTATTGTTATATATATTTTATATATATTTTTTATATATGCTTTCCCTGTAATTGGCTTTTTGCTGTTGGGTTTTGAATAAATTATTATTATTATTATTATTATTATTTGTGTACAAGCGAAGTTTCAGAAATTGTAACTACATCATACGGAGTACATGGTTTTTAAATTTAATCAATTTAATTTCAATCAATTAAATTATTTGTCAAAGAACGAGCATTAACATGAGCAACAAGAAGCATTAAATTCGAAATATAACAACAAGAATCTAATGTAAACAAAAGGTACACATAATTAATGCCATATGAGCTAGACATTGCCCATCATCGCTACATTAGTAAATAAACACGAAGCTAGTATCTATTCATACGTAATTTAACAAAGTCACATTTATTTCTTATACTATGTTTAGAATCACCAACCTTGACATAAATATTTCCACCATACAACCATGAATTTTTTAAACAAAATTTATCTTTTACAATTTTGTACAAAATATAATGACTCAGAGTAAGATCCTCGACCATTGATATGCCAGTCTCTTTTAACAGTGACCTTTGCTTTAACACCTCTCGGCGATGTCTATAGCTGGTAAATTTTACAAAAATATCTTGTCTATCATGGTTTACGGGACCTATATAATAACATCGATCAATGGACGTGGTAGAGATGTATAGCTTCATCTTAGTTTTGAAAATATCAATTACGTGATCTTCGATTCTATCTTGCGACACCGACTTGATCCCGCAAATCCGTATGTTATTTCGACGGGAATACTGCTCCAGAGCATCATACTTTTTCAATAGTAATTTGTTTTTAGCATCCAACTCACAAATTCGTTTGTCGTAAACTTCAAACTTTTTATCCATGTATTTTTGGACCTCCGTGACAGACAAAAAGTCTTCTTCATGTAGCAACTCGGTCACACACAATTTAATTGGTTCCCTTTTTTCGGCATTTGCACGTGTATTTGTACTTAGTCGGCAACCTTATATACACACAATGCCGCATTTCTGTGTGTAAGCATTTGGACTTGCAAAAAAGTACATCTGGCCATTTGACTGATCAACGCGCGGACTAAACGAGAACTAGCGCGACGCGGAGTTTTTTCGATCGTAGCACAAATGGTGTGAGATACGACGAAATTGCATACAAATAAAGTAATCGAGAATTGAATTGTCGAAAATAAGATCCGCGGGTATGTATCCGTCTTTTTTGGCAAATTTAGTTAAATACGATATTGTTTGTACATACAGTGCGTTTCAAAAGTCTGCTACTATTAAAATAAAATTCCAACAAACAGTATTTGAGAAAAACGCTCGGACAGATCAATTTTGATATTAAAAAATACATCTTTTTAAATCAATCGTCTTTTATTTTTGATTTATGACGTCATCGGATTTTTTTAAATTAGCAGCCTATATTTTTTATATGGATTTGGTTAGAAATTAAAATTCGGAATGCAGGAATATGTACAAGTATGACCTTGACCTTGATAGTATCTGATATAAGATACCTTAAATCCTGAAAGAGAAAAAAAATGAGTAATCTACGAAATTTTTAGTTATTTGGTCTTGGTCAAATTCGAGTAGCTTTGTATTTATGTGAACTGTCAATTTTTACCCATTACTCTAATTACCAAAATGGTACGATACATAAGTGGAAAGCAAAGACTAGAAATTTTAATGATGAAGGGATATGGAGACAGATGTAGAACACAAGATGAAGTTTGCGAGCTCTTTAACAATAAATATCCAGAGCAGGAACCAATTACAAGAACAACCGTATCCAAGATTTTAAGAAAATTTGAAGAGTTCGTGCATGTAAGCGACCTCCATAGATGTCGCCGACCAAGAGTTTCCGAAGATGTTCAGTTAAATGTTCTACTGGAACTGCAAGAAAATCTCCATAGAGCCACAAAAGAGGTGGGTGCAATTTATGTGATCAGTAAATGTTCGGTGTGGAGGACATTGAAAAAGTGTAAATGGCATCCCTATAAGGCAGTTTTAGTGCATGAACTTAATGAAGACGATCCGGATCGCCGTATGGAATTCTGCGAGGATATGATGGCTCGATGCACAGCTGATCCCGAATTTGTCGAAGCCACGTTTTGCCTTAATGGAGCAGTAAATCGGCAGAACTGCCGATACTGGGCTCCCCAAAATCCTCATTGGATGATGGAGCTCAACACGCACTTTCCACAAAAAGTTAACGTTTGGGCGGGAATTGTTGGAGATCGAATTTTGAGACCATTTTTTATAGAACGAACGTTGACGGGAGATAAATTCTTAGATTTTTTGAGGGATGACCTGATACCCGCTCTTGCGATTCTTTATCCCAATGAAGAAGATCCAGACTTGCCAAATAGTAACTTATGGTACCAACAAGATGGAGCGCCTCCACATTTTTCGTTGGATGTGTGAAATTATTTAAATCAAGTTTTTCCCAATCGTTGGATTGGTAGAAGCGGGTCAATTGAGTGGCCTGCACGGTCCCCTGATCTTACCCCACTCGATTTCTTTTTGTGAAGCTACTTAAAAAGCAAGGTTTACTTCAATCGGCCAGCTACAGTTGACGATTTAAAGAACAGAATTGGAGCCGAAGGAAAACAATTCGTCCAGAAACTATTCGGAATGTTCTACAAGATTTCGAATATCGCGTAGGATGTTGCCAAGAAGTTGACCTGTCCGAGGGTTTTTTTTCAAAAGCCGTTTGTTAGAATTTGATTTCAATGTTCCAGACTTTTGAAACCCACGGTATATTGAAAATGTGTCTTGTCACATATGACAGAAAAATGTAAAATTTACATGAAAGATGGACGAGGTCTTACACCTCAATGGCGTAGTGAACATTAATTAAAACATATCCATGAAGACTAACTGGTGGATCGCTAGACAATATTGTTTCTGGGTTATTACACTTCGTTAGTAGCGATTACCAAGAACCTTAGTTGTTGAAATACCTTTACATGTAGTGGCCATCAAAACTTCTTGGCGCGAGCCAATCACTCCTAACCAACCACGTACAAGACGGAACCCTGTCTAACACATTGCTTTGACTAAAAATGAACCACTGACAAATGTCCAGTATCAACATATGAAAGGGTTGCTACAATTTCTCATTGAAAATATGTCATGTCAAAAATTACAAAAAAACGTGAAATTTACATGATAGAAGGACTAATCTTACACCTTAAAGGTGTTATGAACATTAATTAAACAGGTCCATGACCAGGTCCAAGACCAACTTGTGGATGGCTAAACAATATTGTTTCTGTGTTATTACATTTCGTCAGTAGCGATTACCAAGAACCTTAGTTAAGGTATAAGATTAGTCCTTAAAAATTAAAAATTAAATATATTTATTATCTTTAATGGTAACACATATTATTTTATACATTTTTTAGTTGCAGAAATGACCTGAACGAAAGGATGGCGGAAAACGTCAAAGTCATAGTGAGATGTCGTCCGATAAACCGAAGAGAAATCGATCAAAATTGCAAGGTAAGATATGATGCACGCAGACCAATAAAGTTAAGGATCACTCCATTGTGTACCCGAATTGATAATTATGAACGACAATTTCTTCTAAATCTATGATCATAATGGGTGATGTGGAAGGATTGACAATTAACCGTTGACAACATTTTCATACAGTTTATTATTGGTGGATTCGTTAATAACTCTAACGTGCAAAAACTCTTGTTCCTATTGCCGAGTCTTCTTTGTTTAAATTAAATTTGTTGGCGCAGGGAAGGCACATAGGTATTGCCCCCCCCCCCCAGGAAAAATGAAAGCAAAGATAATTTTATTTATTGAAATAAATTTATTATTTTTTGTAAATTTCATAGCATTTTCAATGCTCGAATGTGCCCAATATGCGTTGTCAAATTACCCAGCTATGCTCTTAAACGACATTTCATAATATATATATTATTCAATGCGTTGAGTTCGTTGAACTTTCTACCAATTTTTGAATTTTTGTCGAACTATGATTGATTTTGGCAGTATTGCCAATTGTGGGTATAATTGGTTATTAAAAAACTGTATTTCTTATGCTGTTATATTTAACGTTTCGGTACTGCTGTTACCTTCATCAGAAATAATATAAGATTTTATATCGTTTTGAAGCAATGTATTAAACTTGGATGTTTAAAAATTCAAAAGTAATTTGAAAAAATTAACATTAACAAATTAACCATTACATTACAAGTTGGCTACTACAGCTGAAATCGGGGTACTCATTGCGCAGCCGAACGTTTGATGATAAAAAATATCTTTGTATATGAAGAAAGTGGTGTCAAGGCAGAACTTGATCGCATCGGTGAAATCTTCAAACGTTAGATCCGTATAGTACTGGATCTCATGCCATTTTTCTTTTAAGATGTTTATGACCAGTTTTGTGGGAATGTTAGTGTAAAGGGAGGTAACATCCAAAGAAACTAGTATGTGATTCCTTTTTATTTTGTTTTCTTTTACTTTGTTGACAAAGTCATATGAGTTGGTTATTGAATTTCAGCTGTAGTAGCCAACTTAGTAATGGAAACTTTAGAAGATGAATGTTAAAAAAACTAGGGATCAATCCTTCGTTCTACTATAGATATGTAGATGACATCATCACCACATACAATAAGGACAAACTAGATGACCTGTTAAATGTTTTCAACAGCTTTCATCCAAAACTAGTATTCACTGTTGAAAAGGAAAGTGAAAATAAAATAGCCTTTCTTAATACACTGGTAATTAGACAACAAGACTATACCCTTAAACTAGATTGGTTCCAAAAACCAACCATGAGTTGGAGATACCTTAATTTTCATTCCAACCACCCTTTTAACCAAAAAGCAAATTTTCTGACAAACACTATAGAAAAGGCACTTAGAATCTCTGATCCTATGTTTTGGAAAGATAACATCAAAAAAATTGAAACCGCCTTTGTCAAAAATAATTAAACATAATGTGTATAAAATAAATTGTGAGAATTGTATAGGGACATATATTGGCACTACATCGCAGTCACTAAAAAACAGAATAACTCAACATAAATCGGACGTTATACATAAACCAAACAGCACTGCCCTTGCGAAACATACTGTAGATATGCATTACAAGTTTGACTATGAAAAAGTAATAATACTTGATGTAGAAACAAACGAAAGGAAACGGCTCACATCTGAAATGCTCCATATTAAGATTGAGAAAGATTCCATAAACAGCAAAAGGGACGTAGGGAATCTCCCAAAAGAGTATGACAACATACTATCCAAATTCAAAGAGAAATAGGTAGATAGTTAAAATTGCATTCGCTTTTATTTGTCTGGCTTTGTTCGTTATATCAAGATTAAAATTAACGCGATTCATCTTTGACACCGAGATCACGAGGTCCGGTAGTGGAGAGTAGCTGACTCTTAAATCTGTTTTGTTAATGTATTAGTTATAATAATTAATGTAGACACGTAGTAGAGAAATATCGAAGTGAGATATTCTAACAATGTCACAATTTTGTATCGGCAAAATATGTCAACTTCCATAAGTATATCACAAAACGTAAGTGTATAACGAACTACTGCTCTGTTAAGTTATTTAGTTGCATTCTTATCCAACAGCGTCTGA
This sequence comes from Geotrupes spiniger, assembly GCA_959613385.1. Taxonomy (NCBI): domain Eukaryota; kingdom Metazoa; phylum Arthropoda; class Insecta; order Coleoptera; family Geotrupidae; genus Geotrupes; species Geotrupes spiniger. The sequence continues at coordinate 21,442,180 of OY390740.1, read as the reverse complement.
TGAAGCAAACTGAAGAGTTGCGAAACGTAACCATTAATAAAATGTAAAAAATTTACATTTGTTTTTTTAAATCATACCTGACGTAAAGTACCATTATATCAAATAAGATTATCATTTCAACGTCATAAACACAGGAAGATATATATATATATATATATATATATATATATATATATATATATATAATATATATATCCATGCGGGTGTATGCCCAAGAATCTTCCCTTCATATATCTTTGTTCCCGCAGAAAAAACCTTTTTTCATTATTATATCCTGGGCTCGGTTGTTCACGCAGGTGGCTTTGTCCTCCCGCGTGGTTATGTTGAATGTTCCCACACAATGTGTGGGTATTTTGACAGTTATCACACATGTGGAGGTCGGCTGTTTGTTGTTGACTCCGATTGTTTTATCTCCAAATTTTGTCCACCTTTTAATTTGGCTATACCGTCCTGATGACGACTAATAAGTCAGAAACACGTGTCGGCGGTTGCGTGTTTCCATGCGGGTGTATGCCCAAGAATCTTCCCTTCATATATCTTTGTTCCCGCAGAAAAAACCTTTTTTCATTATTATATCCTGGGCTCGGTTGTTCACGCAGGTGGCTTTGTCCTCCCGCGTGGTTATGTTGAATGTTCCCACACAATGTGTGGGTATTTTGACAGTTATCACACATGTGGAGGTCGGCTGCTTGTTGTTGACTCCGATTGTTTTATCTCCAAATTTTGTCCACCTTTTAATTTGGCTATACCGTCCTGATGACGACTAATAAGTCAGAAACACGTGTCGGCGGTTGCGTGTTTCCATGCGGGTGTATGCCCAAGAATCTTCCCTTCATATATCTTTGTTCCCGCAGAAAAAACCTTTTTTCATATATAATATATATATACCGGGTGGAAAGTATCAAACCCGAACATAGCAGAATTGCATTGGAATATACGTTTATGCATATTCCTGCTCCCCATTTCCACCGATAAAAATTATTAATGACATCAAATGAAAGAGAATAATAAATGCCGTCAATTGATACTAAAATCTTCTCTTAATACCTTGTCATTAGTTTTTTACAAAGCAATTTAAATCAATTATGCAGTTGTCAAATCTGACAAATAGTGAGTTGTGCCGACAGAAGCACGGCCGCCCATAGTTTATAGCACCTGGGTTTTTAATATTAATTGCTTTGTAAAAAACTAATGATAAGGTATTAAGAGAAGATTTTAGTATCAATTGATGCCGTTTATTATTCTCTTTCATTTGATGTCATTATAAGTTTTATCGGTGGAAATGGGGAGCAGGTATATGCATAATTATATATAATATAATATAATATATTCCAATGCAATTCTGCTATGTTCGGGTTTGATACTTTCCACCCGGTATATATATATATATATATATATATATATATATATATATATATATATATATATACACGAAAGATGGTCTAATCTTACACCTCAATGGTGTAGTGAACATTAATTAAAACAGGTCCATGAAGACTAACTGGTGGATCGCTAGACAATATTGTTTCTGGGTTATTACCCTTCGTCAGTAGCGATTACCAAGAACGTTAGTTGTTGAAATGTTCACTACACCATTGAGGTGTAAGATTAGACCATCTTTCGTGTAAATTTTACATTTTGCTGTCAGATTTGACAAGATACATTTTTAATTAATATATACAGCGTGTTTCACTTAAGGGTGTAACACCATCATATCTTTCTTATTTTTAGTCAGATTTTTTTAATTTTTTTTACCAAACGTAGAATCTTATTGCTCTATTTACTCCCAAAAAACCAATTTTCTCCTTTAAATGCAAAGCAACCTGCGATGGCAAAATAAATGGAAAAAATTAAGAAATCACTTTAGGGATTTTTTTAGCGAAAAATTTTACTAGTAATACTTGTTCAGAATTGCCCAAAAACGCTAAATCCAAAATTTCATGAAAATTAAAAATGTTAAAATTTTCTTCAAAAGTCATTCCAATTCGGTAAATGTAATTTGCACAGGTGGCTGCGCCTAAACAACAACAACTTTAAACAACTTTGACAGTTCACAGTTTGTTTCAAACAAAATTTTCACAGCATCCTTTTTTCGGCGCAGCTAATAATAAGTATGTATGGACTTTTACGGGAAATTTTAACATTTTTAATTTTCATGAAATTTTGGATTTATGGTTTTTGGGCAATTCTGATCAATTATTAATAGTAAAATTTTTCGATAAAAAAATCCCTAAAGTGATTTCTTGATTTTTACCGTTTATTTTGCCATCGCAGGTTGCTTTGCATTTAAAGAAGACAATTGATTTTTTGGGAGTAAATAGAGCAATAACTATTCTACATTTGAGAAAAAAGTTACTAAAATTGGACTAAAAATAAAAAAGATTTTTGTCTATCTTTACAAGATACGTTGTATAATAATCTGTTGATGGAATTCCGCGGATAGTCATTTTCACGTAATAATTGTGTAATGATTTTGAAATTTTGGTGACTGAGCTTCAAAATTCGTTGTTTTAGCCCCATAATTGTATTGATTTTTTGTTTGAGGTTATGTTGGGAATTGTAGTTTATTAATCTTCCTGAACTGCTCTGTTTCATAAACCAATCCGTCATCAATATGCCACACTGGGTTCTCTTTACAGTAGTATCACGGAAGTTGATTGTGTTGTTGGTCTCTACCTCTAGAGTAAATTGCAAATTGTTATTGAATGAGTTAAAGTTGTGTAGGGTCGTTTGAATTTCTGTCTCAGGAACGGCAGTTATGATGTCATCCACATATATCCATAAAAAGGAACGTCAAAGGGTAACAATTCCAATACGGTCAATAAAAGTTTATTCATCATCATTGATGCTAACACAGGTGATATTGGTTGTCCCATTGATGTACCAAATAGTTGTTTGTAATATTTGTCTTAGTAATTAAAATATCTGGATTCAAAGAGAAATTCCATAATCTTAATGAAATTTGTCTTGTTTAGTTTTGTAAAGTCCGCTATCGACGTCCAATTTTCTTTAATTAAATCCATAATCAAATCTCTTGGTATATTGGTAAATAATGACTTGACATCAAGCGAGATTAATATGTATTTCTCTGGTAGTTTAAAACCGTTGATTGACTCTGCAAATTGGTATGAGTTTTTTACGATGAATTTATAATCTCAGATTATGTTACTTAAAATGTTCGGGGGACATTTATTTTATGTAGATTGGGAAGGCCGTAGATTTTGGGGGGCACGCTGTTGTTTATAATGAGATGTTTTGTGTTCTGTTCATCTAACATATTGTTTTGTCTGAGGTCTCTAGTGCGTTATTTTTATTCTGCAAAATCATTGTAGGGTCCTTTTTTAATATCTCATACGTCATAGAATCATCTAACAATCATCAACATTATAAACAACAGCGTGCCCCCCAAAATCTACGGCCTTCCCAAGATACATAAAATAGATGTCCCTTTGAGACCTATAGTGTCGTGCATTAATGCTCCAACATACCAACTATCCAAATTTATGTCGAACATTTTAAGTAACATAATCTCCGATTATAAATTCATCGTAAAAAACTCATACCAATTTGCAGAGTCAATCAACGGTTTTAAACTACCAGAGAAATACGTATTAATCTCGCTTGATATCAAGTCATTATTTACCAATATACCAAGAGATTTGATTATGGATTTAATTAAAGAAAATTGGACGTCGATAGCGGACTTTACAAAACTAAACAAGACAAATTTCAATTAAGATTATGGAATTTCTCTTTGAATCCAGTTATTTTAATTACCAAGACAAATATTACAAACAACTATTTGGTACATCAATGGGACAACTAATATCACCTGTGTTAGCATCAATCGCGATGAATAAACTTTTATTGGCCGTATTGGAATTGTTACCCTTTGACGTTCCTTTTTTACGGATATATATGGATGACATCATAACTGCCGTTCCTGAGACAGAAATTCAAACGACCCTACACAACTTTAACTCATTCAATAACAATTTGCAATTTACTCTAGAGGTAGAGACCAACAACACAATCAACTTCCTTGATACTACCGTAAAGAGAACCCAGTGTGGCATATTCATGACGGATTGGTTTATGAAACAGAGCAGTTCAGGAAGATTAATAAACTACAATTCCCAACATAACCTCAAACAAAAAATCAATACAATTATGGGGCTAAAACAACGAATTTTGAAGCTCAGTCACCAAAGTTTCCATAAAAAAAATTTCAAAATCATTACACAATTATTACGTGAAAATGACTATCCGCTGAATTTCATCAACAGATTATTATACAACGTATTTTGTAAAGACAGACAACAGATAGAGAAACCAAATGAAAAATCAGGATACTTTACGTTTCCCTATATGAAAGGGCTGTCTGAAAACTTGAAGAGAACGCTAAACAACAGTAACGATAAATTAACATTCTATTATACAAAAACAGTGGGGAACCTGTTTTTCAAACTAAAGTCACAAACACCAAGTTCACTATAGTCTAATTTAATCTATAAGATATATTGTAGCAACTGTGATTCGTGTTACATAGGCCAGACGAAACAATATGTAAGAAGACGCATTCAAAACCGTAAACAGGATTGTGCACAACATTACATTACGCGTTGGCGTCACACCACTTTGAGCTACATCATGATTTTGACTTTGATGGAGTTAGGATTTTAGATAGCGAAACAAATTTAGGAAAACGACTAATCTTAGAGGAACTATATATAAATACCATAAAAAATACTATTAACATAAAAAATGAAAATTCCTTGGTTAATTCAGTATACAAAAATATTATAGGACAGACATTCGTGATGTTATATGTTATAATAACCTAAAAGATAACATAAGACAAAAAAACAACAAAAAATAGCTTCAAATTAAGAAAAAAGCAAGTATCAATGGGAAAGATCCGCTCGTACACCAGTACACGACGGTCAGTAGACGACGATTATTTATCGAATAAAAATGTGTAGTTAATGTGTTCTAAATTGTTTTTAATCAATGTTGTAATTAATTCGTTTTGTTTTTCAATAGGTGAGTAATAGACTGTTACTTGCTCTCCTCATAATGTTAAATAATATATGTTTTCTGTTACTTGTAGCTCTGAAGAAGCTTTTTATATAATAAAAGCGAAACGTTAGCTAATGAAATAATTTAATTATTTTATTCCCTCACTTGTGTCCAATTCCGAAGAAAATACCTCTACATATTAACCAAGGACAAGAAAATAAAGTTTTACATATATATATACATTAGGGCGGGTCAAATTGTATGGAACGATTTTTTTTTATGAAGCCTATAGCAAAAACGTAATCTATAGGTGGTTCTGAGAAATTTTGCTCAAGAGACCATAGCTCTAAGTCGGATTTGGAGCCCCCCAAAATTTCAAAATAGCAATTTTTCCATATATACCTAGAACAATTTAATTAAATTCGTCAAAAAACCGGATAGAATTATAGTAGATTTCTGAATCTGGGCTTGTTTGAAAGGTATTTTTATCACCTTTCAGAAGCTGTATTGATACCTGTAGAATAAGTCGCCAATGGCAGCATTGTTCAATTGAACAACTTTGTAACACTGAATAATGACGTTACAAAATAATGACTTTTACCTACACTAAACGTTGCCAAGCTTGCTTTTCCTTCTTCCTTAATCGTTCACCATGCAATGCGCACGCAGTTTGCCAAAATACTTAAATAAAAACTCGGTTATCACAATACCAATATTTTTTTTATTTTAAGATTTAGTGTGACACAATCAAAGAGTGCAGTGATAATATCAAAGTTATTATGGATAATCAAGAACCATCAACATCGTCTGATGTGTCTTCACAAATGGAAGCAACAACATCAACAAGTTTTGACTCTAGATTGACTAACATGCCTCATCAAGATATTGTTGTTTTTGGTTTATCAAGTGATTTAAATGATCTTAGTTTGCCTTCTAAATGTGACATTTTAAAATATTATTTTTTTTAAGTGATCGTGTTAAATTTGAAAACAAAATGTTCTCGTATAAAACTTTTACTCCTCACGTAACAGATAAATTGATCCAAATTTTGTGTAAATTAAATATTGAAATCATTAATAGAAAGAGTGTTTTAAAAAAATTAACTGGTTTGCTTGATGAATACCAGAAACATGTACAACATAGAAACAAAAGAGATGAATTTAAAGCATTTGTTGATTCAATAAACGAATTATTTTATATTGGCAAATGTAATTGCAAATTAAAAACAACAGAATGCTCGTGTGGATTGATTCCAGAACATCTAAAAGAATTTATGATGGACCAGCATAATGATAGAAAATTAACAATACCTGAATATACGGAAGACGTTGAAGAAGTAGCTACAACAATACCAACACTTACAACTGGTACCGATGATCCAAGTTACGAATCACCTGAATTACACATGGATGAAGATGAAAATGAAGCAACAACAGAAGTTCCAGAAGCAACTGTTCAAATGAGACGACGTCATTATACTCAAAGATACGATGCCTTAAATTTTGCTATGATGTGTGATAGATTCGGTGTTTCATATAGAGTCGCTTCATGTTTAGCTACAGCTTTATTCGAAGATATAAATTTTAGAGATATTCATGGTAATCTTGTTATTATGCATAAATCAAAAGTGGCTAGATAAAAAGTTAAATCTAGAGATGCAGTGCTTCGTACACGACATACAAATTCTTCCATAACTGCATTCTCTTTCGATGGTAAAAAAAATGACTCATGACCACAGAGAAAATTAATGACAAATTTCATACCACTATGGTAAAAGAACCGCATTTAGTTGTTCTGAAAGAGCCCTATAATGAGTTACTTGGATATGTAAATTTGGGTAGTCAAGAAGATGCAAAAACCAAACACAGAAAACTGAATGAATTTTTCAACAATAAAACATTAACAGTTGATCAATTAATTGGCATATGCAGTGATGGTGAGCCAGCAAATACTGGAACAGAAAATGGTGTTTTACGATTATTTGAAAAACAGTTAAATAGACCAATTCACTGGTTTATATGTCTGCTTCATTTCAATGAACTGCCATTTCGTCATTTATATGAAGCATTGGACAAAACAGTCACCAGTGGACCACGAGCAGCAAGTGGAAAGTTATTCAAAGCTATTCAAGAATGTGAGAAATTGCAGGTATGTAACACTTTATTTTATTTAATATCATCATTTATTATCATTATTTATTGTCGTTATTTTACTTTTTCGATTGGGATAAAGTTAAAATAAAATAATTGCATTTTAATTGATCTAAGCATTTCATTTTTCAGGTAGTAGCTGATTTTGATCCAATACCACTGGAGAGTATGCCTGCAATGATGGATCATGAAAATGAGCTCGAACTATCAACAAATGTTAAATATTTATATCAAATAGCTAAAGCAATTTCGAATGGTATTGTTCCAGTTGATTTAGTTAACATTAAACCAGGACCAATTACACATTCTCGTTGGTTAACCAAAGCAAGTAGATTACTACGATTATATGTAACAACTAATACACCATCGACCAATTTAAAAATTTTGGCAGTTTATATTATTACAGTTTATGTGCCAATGTACTTCAATGTGAAGTTTTATAACTCTGTTGTGTACGGCAGTGCACTTTTATTAAAATTTATACGTTGGACTCGAAAAAAATCGAAGAAAATTCAGAATTTATTAGTTAAAAGTTCATTTTAGGCTATTTTTCGACAAAAAATTCCTAATATCTATACTAAAAATAAAAAAAATATATTGGTATCAATACAGATTCTGAAAGGTGATAAAAATACCTTTCAAACAAGCCCATATTGAGAAATCTACTATAATGCTATCCGATTTTATGACGAATTTAATTAAATTATTCTATGTATATATGGAAAAATATATATTTTGAAATTTTGGGGGGCTCCAAATCCGACTTAGAGCTATGGTCTCTTGAGCAAAATTTCTCAGAATCACCTATAGATTACGTTTTTGCTATACGCTTCATCAAAAAAAAAAAATTAACCCGCCCTAATATACATATATATATATATATGTGGCATCAGCCAACAACGAATTAAAATTTAATCATAGTAACATGGTTAGTAAAAATATTGTCAAGGTAGTAGAATAATATCGCTGTCATTTTTGTTAGTGTAATAAGTTATTATTAAATTCTATTAATAATTTAATAGTGTTTTCTATTGCGGAATACGATACATTTTTTAGTTCACATAAACAGACTAAAACTGGTGACCCCGACGTGATCTGATAGCATACATTTTGGTTCAACGTGATGAATCCCCAACAAATTGGCCAACAGCATGGTGATTGTAAGCCGTTGAACTGTTCGTATCGTAATTGTAAATTTTCTCTACAACGCTTAGATTTTTTTAATATAGAAAGATGGCTAAAGCACCCGCAGTCGGTATCGATTTGGGCACCACTTATTCGTGCGTGGGCGTCTTCCAACACGGAAAGGTGGAAATCATCGCCAACGACCAAGGAAACCGAACAACGCCTTCCTATGTCGCCTTTACGGACACGGAGCGTCTCATTGGCGATGCTGCCAAAAACCAAGTGGCCATGAACCCCAATAACACAATTTTTGATGCCAAACGTCTTATTGGGCGTCGTTTCGAGGATTCGGCAGTTCAGGGTGACATGAAACATTGGCCTTTTGAGGTAATCAGCGACGGTGGAAAGCCGAAGATTAAGGTAGACTACAAATCGAACACAACGTTCGATATCAGACAATCCTAAGCGGGGAGTACTGTGGCATCAGCCAACAACGAATTAAAATTTAATCATAGTAACATGGTTAGTAAAAATATTGTCAAGGTAGTAGAATAATATCGCTGTAATTTTTGTTAGTGTAATAAGTTATTATTAAATTCTATTAATAATTTAATAGTGTTTTCTATTGCGGAATACGATACATTTTTTAGTTCACATAAACAGACTAAAACTGGTGACCCCGACGTGATTACAATCACCATGCTGTTGGCCAATTTGTTGGGGATTCATCACGTCGAGTCAAAACCATGGAGCTCACTTCTTCCGGGAAGAAAGTTTTAGTCTGTTTATGTGAACTAAAAAATGTATCGTATTCCGCAATAGAAAACACTATTAAATTATTAATAGAATTTAATAATAACTTATTACACTAACAAAAATGACAGCGATATTATTCTACTACCTTGACAATATTTTTACTAACCATGTTACTATGATTAAATTTTAATTCGTTGTTGGCTGATGCCACATATATATATATGAAAAAAGGTTTTTCTGCGGGAACAAAGATATATGAAGGGAAGATTCTTGGGCATACACCCGCATGGAAACACGCAACCACCGCCGACACGTGTTTCTGACTTATTAGTCGTCATCAGGACGGTATAGCCAAATTAAAAGGTGGACAAAATTTGGAAATAAAACAATCGGAGTCAACAACAAGCAGCCGACCTCCACATGTGTGATAACTGTCAAAATACCCACACATTGTGTGGGAACATTCAACATAACCACGCGGGGGGACAAAGCCACCTGCGTGAACAACCGAGCCCAGGATATAATAATGAAAAAAGGCTTTTTCTGCCGGAACAAAGATATATGAAGGGAAGATTCTTGGGCATACACCCGCATGGAAACACGCAACCGCCGACACATGTTTCTGACTTACTAGTCGTCATCAGGACGGTATAGCCAAATTAAAAGGTGGACAAAATTTGGAGATAAAACAATAGGAGTCAACAACAAGCAGCCGACCTCCACATGTGTGATAACTGTCAAAATAACCTATATAACCTATATCCTGGGCTCGGTTGTTCACGCAGGTGGCTTTGTCCCCCCGCGTGGTTATGTTGAATGTTCCCACACAATGTGTGGGTATTTTGACAGTTATCACATATGTGGAGGTCGGCTGCTTGTTGTTGACTCCGATTGTTTTATCTCCAAATTTTGTCCAGCTTTTAATTTGGCTATACCGTCCTGATGACGACTAATAAGTCAGAAACACGTGTCGGCGGTTGCGTGTTTCCATGCGGGTGTATGCCCAAGAATCTTCCCTTCATATATATATATATATATATATATATATATATATATATATATATATATATGTGTGTGTGTGTGTGTGCTTCTTGGTTCTCGGGTTGTGAACCGCGTTGTAGAAATGTTCCCCGAAGGGTCGCTTCGACGTTTCGGCAGAGTCCCATCTGTCATCTTCAGGAAGCTCTTCTAGGTCTCGCTGACTTAGAAGAACTGACGTTCGGAGTTACTCGTTGGTCCTTATATTCCGGTTTGTCGTTGGGGTTGACTACGCTCGACTGCTTCTTACTTCGGCTCCTGGTTAATGGACCTTGGTGTTTCAAAGATTCAGAAGACAGCGCCACAGGAACCACCACAGGAACCGCTACAGGTCATCACACCCCCACTACACCAAGGTCCATTAACCAGGAGCCGAAGTAAGAAGCAGTCGAGCCTAGTCAACCCCAACGACAAACCGGAATATAAGGATCAACGAGTAACTCAGCGAGACCTAGAAGAGCTTCAACCGACCCTTCGGGGAACATTTCTACAACGCGGTTCACAACCCGAGAACCAAGAAGCACATATTTCAGCCGCGAGAACTTACGCACCAACATATATATATATATATATATATATATATATATATATATATATATATATATATATATATATATATATATATTTAATAATATTAATTTTATTTAATAAAATTGGTGGATATGAGCATATTGTATAATTTTCTAAGATTTACTTGATAAAGGGATGGATGAGAAATTTTTTTTATTCTATTTTTGAGACAAAGGATGCAGTTGATTTTCATTTTAAGAGGTTGATCAACTGCATCCTTTGTCTCAAAAATAGAATAAAAAAAATTTGTCATCCATCCCTTTATCAAGTAAATCTTAGAAAATTATACAATATGCTGAGAGAGAACTCATATCCACCAATTTTATTAAATAAAATTATCTTCAATCTAACTGATCTTCAACAGAGTGGGCCAGTTGTTGCCACTGGACAACCTAGTACCCTCAAAATTTATAGATCCTTCCCTTTCATTGAGAATTTCACTAATCACGTTATTAAATCTTTATCGATTGAAAATATTACAATAGCTAAGTCAAATTTAAAAACAATTCGTAGTTTATTTTCAAATGTTAAGGACTCCACTGACACTCTTAATAAGTCTGATGTGATTTATGAACTTAAATGCAGCGGTTGCGAGGGTGTTTACATAGGCCAAACTAGCCAACAACTTAAACGTCGTTTGACACAACATAAAAGCGACATTAATAGAAAACCTAATGCTTGTGCATTAGCTACACACGTTAAATCTACTAAACATAATATAGCATGGACTGATGTAAAGATCCTAGCAACTGAAACCAATTATCAAAAAAGGAAATTTCTTGAAATGTGTTACATTAATGAAAATAAACATAGCATCAACTCTAAACATGACATCAATAACCTCAGCATAATTTACACAAACATACTTAATTTATAACATTCACACAAAATTTTTACCCCAATATGGAAAAAACGGCACAAAAGGCTAAACAAGCACTTTGGATGTGCCGAAGAATTTGTGGAAAAACGTGGGGATTAGTCCCCAAGCAAATGTACTGGCTATACGTGGTGGTTATTAGACCAATCATTACGTATGGCTGTATTGTCTGGTGGACTGTCTTCTCACGAAGGACAGCCAGAGTAAAACTGGCAAGCCTACAGAGAATGGCCAGCATATCGGTGACTGGGGCATTAAGCACCACGCCGTCAGCTGCCATGGAAGTGCTACTGGATCTTCCTCCTTTGCATATTTTGCTGCAAAGTGAGGCCAGGAAGGCAACACATCGATTTCATAATGCGGAGATGCAAAGGCCGCAGACATTGGCCTTCATGCGGAACAGGCTGTCGCCCGACATTGAAGCGGATGACATCCTGGGGATGAGGGCTGATACAATGTCTACAACATACAGCTTCGAACTGCCCTACAAAGTCATATTTCCATCTCGTGACCAATGGGAGCGTAACCAAGTCGACCTGTTACAGGCAGATTCGAGCTGGTTCACGGATGGCTCCAGAACAACTGAAGGAGCAGGAGCTGGAGTGTTCTGCCGCAAACCAAGAACTGGATTAGAGTTCAGTCTTGGTAGGCATGCATCGATCCAACAGGCAGAAGTCTATGCCATTGAAATGTGCGCACGAGAGCTATTAAAAAGCCCTCGGCAGCACAGGACGATAAAAAATTTTTCTGACAGCAGAACAGCACTGCAAGTCCTTGCCGACAATCAGTGTACACTGATGTAGGTCAGGGACTGCCGCGCAGTACTCTCTCAAGTAGGGAGAGTCAACAAGGTTAGCCTGGTCTGGATACCCGGACACGCTGGAATAGAGGGAAACGAAGCCGCCGATTCCCTGGCAAAGAGCGGGGCTAACCAAAAATTTATTGGTCCAGAACCGGCTCTTGGGATTACAAGAGCCCTGGCCAGAAGCTCGAATAAGAGCTGGATGGAGCACAAGGTACTAAAAAACTGGCAGGAATGCCAGGGAATGAGACATTCCAAGTTAGTGCTAAAGGGCCCATCTGCGGCACGAACCAGGATACTGTTAGGTTTGGGCAGGAAAGATCTGCGAACTCTGACAGCCCTGGTTACTGGGCATAGCCGACTAAGGCATCACATGCATAGGCTGGGAGTGGCTGATACCACTGAGTGCAGACTATGCTGTGAAACGGAAGAAACAACGGAGCACGTGATGTGTGCCTGCCCCGCTGGGGACAAAATCAGGTTCACAGTCTTTGGTAAGATAAAACTGGAGCTGGGAGAACTTGACAAAATCTCACCCACTAAAATCCTACTCTATTTAAAGAGAATGGGTATGGAGGGTGAACTATAATTAGTTGTGAGCCACAATAGACCCTTGCGGTCGCAGTGGAGGGGCGACAAACGCCCCACTCAATTATAACTAACTAACTAACTACCCCATAATCCACTTTTCAAATATCCCGCAATTTTCATCTAGTTACTTTCACTCCTAATTTTTCTCAGTTTACACTTAACCTCAAAATATCACAGCTGTTTTCCACCATTAAGCAAACACGTGCAGACTGTAAGCAATGTAATATTTTTAATTTAGTTTTTATTTCATCAACGTAGTTTTATATCACTTTTAAGTAATCAAACAATGTTCAACTTATATAAGTGTTCAATGTCAATGTACTCAAGCTTACATATATCACGTAAAATTTTATCATACTTGTGTTAACTAAGAATTGGATGTCAACCTTTTTAAAATGTCGTTTTGAGTAAGTTATCACCTAATTTTAAATGATTTTTTCTATTGTTACTTAACTTGTAGATGTCCTGATGATGTGAGATATTACTCACGAAATATTGACAATTAATAAAGACATAACCAACATTTTGCCGATTTAAGACCGCACAACCCAACGAAACGTTTTTCGTAATCCTTTTCACCGTTTTATCTTTAACAAGTCGGTCGTGACTACCTCTCAGAGTATATATATAT